>CM045462.1:9690025-10290025 GCA_024666655.1 Dascyllus trimaculatus
TTTACTATTTTACATTTTGTAGATCTGACTTTTCTAGCTGAAGCTTCAGTAGTCATAGAGGGGTTTACAATCCTTTAAATTTAGAAGGCAAAAAACATTATATGACTGATTCACATACACATCGAATGATATTAGTGGGTAAGGTAATGTTTGCATTTCTTTTCCACCAAAACAAAAATAAAAACTACATGATTTTCACTCAAACAATGCTTCTTGGACATTTTGTGACACTTTATTCCTTCATCAAACAATTGCAGCTTGTAAAATTTGGATGTTTTGACTTTGGCATTTTGGACACATTTGAATTTACTGTTTAGTCCATTTTGTGTGCACAGCTATGTCTCTTTCATTTTAAAGTGAAATATTTGAACCTACATAATAGAGAAATATTCCAGATCATGTAGCACAAACTTTGATTTACACAGTTAAAACTCATTCTTGTAAATTTAAAACATTTGGCCATTTTAGGTGTCCAACAGAAGTGACGTGCATTTCTGTGGGTGGACAATGCTTGTCCATGTGTTGAAGTTCCTCTTCATTGATTTAACCCATAAAACTCATCTCTGTGTATCACAGTTACATATTAATTTTTTTTTCCCATAACAATAATCCCTTCCTATTATAAGATGGTTTAAATGTGACTCCACACCATTTCTTCCTCTAGAGTGTGCAGATCTTTTAAGTCCTTCCTTCTGTCTTCACTCACCCTTTCTCGGTCATGGTCAGAAACTCAAGCATAACTGGTCAACGACTCTGCTCAAACACTCTAAAACTACTTTACATTACACAATTGCAAGCTGTATCGGTGAAGTAACTTCAGGCATACGTGTTCGACGAATAATACAGAAAGCCCCACCCTGTGAGTTGACAGGATGGGTTCCTCAAGTTTGTTACGTATAAAAACTGTGTCTGTCTGAATCTACTTTCTTGAGACTGTTGTGGTTTTAAGGCAGAAATGCACAGTCATGGTGTTGAATGCTTAATTTGCACATGATGTGTCTTCTGACATAAAAACATTTGATGTCAAGAAAGTAAAAAAACAGATCTAGTCTGGAGGAGTTTTTAAAATTATGGATAAACCAGTGCGTCAAAAATGTAAAATTACTCAACAGCTCTGTTACAATGCTGTGCAGAACGGTATTAGAGCATGCTACATGGGGCAAGGCTGTTCTGGATATCATGTAATGGCCAGGCATACACATAACCTCACATATTATTCTATTAATCTGTTAACGTGCAGCAATTCTGAAGAGCTACGTTCACAATGAATGAGCGAATGCACAGACTTCATTATGTGACATCCTCTTGCATTAGCTGCAGCATGCATCCCATGCTGTTCTATTTTCACTTGTGCCTGACCTCTCTAACCTTTCTCTGACCAGCCACAACAAAGGAATCTATGGTTGAAATAGTTCACAGCATCAGCTAACAGACATGAAGGACCGAGCTTTGGGCAGTTACAAGATTTTCAACTCCCCCTCCCCTGCATCTTCGCTGTGTGCTGTTTTTGTGCTGAGGATGAGAGGAGGCGACTACAGGTCAGACAGGGGAGATTTTACACCTCTGCAGGAGAGATGGCCCACCAGTATGGTAATGTGGCTGACCTCCTCTTGCCTGCCTGAATATCACACCTGCTGTCTGAGAGTCCGAAGTCCGACACACGCATAGACAGGCACACGCTCAAGACAAAAATAAATAAATAAAAAAATGCAGACAGTTAATTTTCACATGCTCACATAACACGACAGAAATACTGCATACCCTCTAAACCAGTTTCAAAACATATAAGCCCTGACAGATTCGAAAATGACAAGACATCTATGGTGTGGTATTGTGGAGTGCCTTCCTTGTCAAAACAGAACGTGTGTCGGGATCCAATAGAGTGGAAAAGTGCAATCCTGTATTGATTTCAGTGCTGTTGCAGATCGATCAGAGCTGGTACAAGTAGGAAGAACAAGATAAGACACGTTTTCCATTCTATTCATCATGGACTGATAAGAGTGCTGTGCTGACATCCGCAAGCTGTTTGTCGGTCGGATCTCTTAAGTGTTGGTGAATGAGCTCATGAGGACACACACACACACACACACACACACACACACGCACACATGCGTGCACGCACACAAACACACCCGCGCACACTCTGCAACTGCCATTTAAAAAGGCTGCTTATATTCATAGGAAAGTAATTGCATGGAAAGATGCAGTTAGAAAAAAGAAGAGATGAACAAAGTAGTGAGAGTGGGGCCTGGGGAAGTGGAGAAAGCAGAGTGTTTGAAGTCGGTTGGACAGCGTGAAGAGCCAAAGCCCGTCGTTTGATATTCATTAGTGAGCGTGGGCGTGGAGGAAGAGTGGAGAGAATGAGAGGGTGGAGGAGGAGGTGAAGGGGAAAAACAGGTGTGCTGTGAAGGAGGAGAAAAGACTGATATTTAAAGAGAGGTAAGAAAAGAGATGTTGAAGAAAGGGGGAAGAAGGCATGAGAGGAAAATGCCCAAAAAGTAATGAAGCAGCAGTGAAATGGAGAGACAGAAAGAGAGATGGAGTGGAAAGAGGATAGGGGTGCAGTGTGGTTCATTTCTCACCTGTCCCGCTCATCGGATAGCCAGGAGAGGGGGAGAAGACCTGTGAGGCAAAGTCTTCAAAGGTCATGACCTCTCTGTGGTTCTGAACAATGGCCTCCAAGTAGAGTGCCCGCTCCTCATAGCTGATTAGGTCTCGTTAAAGATAAAAAGCATAATGGCATGTGGGAGAAGAAAACAACAAAGCAACAGGTAAAGCCTTTACCTGTAATTTAATTCATGATTCCTAATAAAACAATTACATTTCAAAAACAAAAACACCAATTTATGTATGGCACAGTTCAACAGTTAGGAACAAATAATCGCAACAGTTACATTTTTTTCAGTGCTGCACTGCACATGCTATGAAAGTGAGCTGTGAGAGTGAGAGCCGGCTTTACCAGACAGGACAGCTCCACCATCAGCAACCCAGCCAGAAGCAAAGATGGAACAATCAGCCATGCCACACAGCACCAAATGAGAACGCAGTCTCCAAAATAATCATAAAAAAAAGAAAGGCAGAATACATCACTACTGGGGTGATGCTCAAAACCTCTCCTCTCCTGCCTCTCGTCCCTCTCTTCTCTCTAATAGAACCCCTGCTGCAGGCAGCATGTCTAGGACCACCCTCCCCGATGTGCTGCCTGCCACTTCTCCGTGCCATCAGGGGGAAAATTGGAGCCATTTGAAATTCAGAGTGACAAGCAGTGACTGGGGCCTGGGCAACCAGCATGCAGGATGGATGGCTGGATTTGAAATGGGAAAGCTCCAATAAATAAATAAATAAATAAGCCTGCAAAATGGCTGCTGGGTGAGGGTGGAAAACATTCTGATGGCCATTATCATATCATTATCATAGATATATCGTGCTAAGTCTGTTGTGGAATGGAGGCAAGTGCTGGATAAAATATGGTGTAGGCAACTATTGGAGTAAAAAGGTCTATCTGATGGCATAATGATAGTAAGCACTCTGAGATTTAGCACTCTGTGTGTGTGTGTGTGTGTGTGTGTGCATGTTTGAGAATGAGTCTGATTATTCTCAGCTGTCTGTTGTGCCCATGTTTCCGTCACAGGCGACACCTGACAAATTGCTTGACAAATACATGCACTCTCGCTCTAAAACACACACAGCTCTGGTTACTGAACGCTGATGCCCACCTCCCCCTCATCTCATTCTGATTGCCAGGGTGGAGTGACACTAGGCTGTTGCTGCCGCCAAGGATGTACCAGGCTGAGCTGAGATAGGATGGACTGGGCCGAGAGGCTCTGGTCTGGGTTAGATAGATAGGACGAGACAGTGACTGGGCAGGGGGCCTGCCGTGGGCACATGCCGCCACAGCAGGGGCCAAGGCAGCCATGACCAATGGCTTTGAGGGGAACCGTGGCAAAGCGGGGATGACGGGCACCTGAGCCGGGACACACCAGAGGGTACGATGGCCAAGCTGCTCAGAGTTTCTGACAAAATGCACAAAGGGTAAAGTAAAAGAAGAAAACAGTGAACAGGATGAATTGGGATTGTCCACTGACAGTAAAAACTGCAAAAAAAATATGATTAGTATTCTTTGGACATGTACAAGATAAATACCACTGAGAAAAAAATCTGAAATACTCAACTTATTCTATGTAAAAAAGTTATTTAAATTCAATACAGTCTTTGTCAAATTCAGTGAATATCTCCTTACAGTCCACTAGCTGTGTGATCTGTGTGTGCTGAAAAAAAACTCAGGTGTTCCTACACAGGCCTGGCTTTGTAATTGGGAAACAAACTAAGTGACTCAGACTGATCCACACAGAATTACTCCAGCATGTCTCATGTCAGTTTGAGCTCATGCACGTTTGTGCTTGTGCACAGGACTGGGGAGAAAGTAGGGGGAGGGGTGGAGGCTAAAGGGGACGGTTTGGGCAAGAGAGATGGTAAATCTGATTAAACGTGCTGCCTGCTGGACTGTACTTCAAGTTAAATATCAACAATTTTTCTACAGAATCAAAGACTCCACCTACTCCACTGAATGAGCAAACATTCAAAGTCTACTCTGCTCAGAGATTTGTGTTGGCATTTTCATTTCTACAAAATGAGAACCTTGGATAAACATATAAAATTTGGACACTTGTCAGGACAGAACAGAAAGAAATCCATTAAAACAAAAGCTCATATTTCCCACCTTAGGTAGGAAAAGAGAACAAGGAAGAGGACAAAATAAATTAGTTCAACAAAGCAAGTGGGCTGTAAGACGTGTCACCTAATACACTGTATCTAACTGATCATTCTCCACAGGGCCAAAATCTCTGTTTAAGAGAAGCAGAGCAGCATGACTTTAAGCACATAAACACTGTTCCCCATGAATTCAATATCTGTCTTCCAGTCATAGCCAGACATGCAACGTCACTGTTTTCTGTCACTTGCTGGAAACAGTGTTGGACAAAGAGTGGGCATCCCGCGCTCTGCTGCCATGGTAACTTGGGTCACAGCTCTGTGTGGTGGGTCATATCCAGGTTTTTGTGGATGACAGATAGAGAGAAAGGATGTTTGTAAAAAGAACAAAATGTGCCCAGAGAGGTGATAAGTAGAGGACAAAATATAGGGGAAGGAAGGACTTGATGAAAAGAAATGAGACAACTTAGAAAGAAGCCGATAAATGAAAAACAAGGAAGGATGGGGAGAGAGAACCTCGGCACAGCGTGGGTCAACAGAGCCATATGGCTGTCCATTATCAGAGATGCAGATGACTGCAGGCCTGTTATTGAGATTCCTAAAGCAAATATTGACTCCAGCTGGAGCAGACGCTCTCCCTGACTCTGACACACGCCTCTCCTCCACTACTTCCTTCCGCTGCCCTCTATCCAAGTTAGACAAATGGATTATAGTGGGTGAGAAAAAAAACTTCAAAGAATAAAATGAAGAGAGATAGTGTAGAATTATTAACAGACAAGAGAAAATATGACAGGCAGCGGTGGTGAAAGACATGTGGTGAGGGAGGGAGACTAATAAAAGGCATTTTGGAGATGAGTGAAAGCGAGAGCCATAATCAGCTCACTTAAGTAAATGTACGATGCTATCTGTGGGTAAAAAAAAATTGCTGCACAGAAATCAGACCTGATGCACAGTGAGGGGTGATCTTGCTTTCTCTCTGGCACTCTCTCATTTTTATGCTTGTCTCTAATTACTAAGCCATGGGCACAGCTTGTTCTCCTGCATATGCACAGATGCTGCTACCTCCATGGAGTAACTTAATCAAGGGACACGTCCAGAACAGTGACGCAAAGACTATGTCCATGCCACGGACACCAAACCCGCTGACACTGACCTACTTCTGGGGGAAAAAAATAAGCTGAGGCTACAGCTGATGAGTGCTTGGAAAAGATTCTATGTCTGTGAGGCTGGAAAGGTGGATGATAACATATGAAACATTACACTTTCTGAAAATGCTACCTGCTATGAAAGCTTTCCTGATGAACTGTATTACTATATCACAGGGGGCTCAACTATATTTTGTGCCATAAAAAAATCTCATAAAGCAAGGGATGGAATATAAAAAGGAAAATTCAGACAGGTCTACATTTCCACAGATGGACTGCAACTCAAGTCACCCTTGACATAACTGTCATTTACAGCTGAACTGGGCGGACAAGCAAGACAAGCAAGTGTGTGGGAGGAGAGCATGTTGCACCACTTTGGGAATTTCCAAGGAACCCCTACGTTCCAAGTGGTTGCATTCTTATTAGGGAGAAGAGAGGGAAACCAATGTAATGTCTATGGAGCGTGGCAACCACTGGGATAGTAACGAGAAAAAAAACCCTCCCAGGTCTGAGTTAATGTTAAACAACTTTCGTTAGGAGACTGATATGTGGAGGCTGGGAGGTTGTCGTTATGGAGTTATGAGGGTGGGGTGGGAGTGGTAGCTATAAAGAGAAAAGCACAAATCCAATCCAATAATGTGTCTGAGTGGAAACGGTCCTTTTTCACCCTGTCCCCGGCTTGCCCTCTCTTTCTTTTATCATTATAGGTGACAAAGACAGTGACTTATGGCTGGCATGTAGTAAGTAAGTGCAGGTGTGTCGCCCAAAGACAGACAGGGCCCCACTACTGCTACCTGTGTAGACATGTGTGTATGCATATACGGATCAACATACGTGTACATACATATGTAACTGTGGGTGTGTGCACATATGTATACATATGCATGTGTGTTGTCCAGATGGCAGGGAGGTAGCTCTGGGGGAATGGAGGGGGTCAAGCATCTTTGTGGATCAAAGCCAAGGTCAGGGCAGCTGCAGTGGCCCATGTTCAAGGTGAATGGAGGCCTCAGATGGCTCTTCATTAGCAGGCTGCTCCATTCCTGCTGGACCCCATCGGCCAACCGCCACCAACCCTCATCATCATCACGCTTCCTTTTCTCTCTCCATCCACAGGGACCTGTCCTGAAAATGCCAGTCCACTGGGATCTATTTTGAGCTGTGTGTAACCCCACCCAGCACATGCGGACACATACACATGCTCGCACATTGCTGTTTGCGCATAACACACACACTGACAAGCTCCATCCACACCCAAAAGAGCCTAAGTTGACCTCTGAACTGGTGTCTCTCTGGAGAGCAGCATCCTGACCATCCAGCCTGAGTCTTTGTGTTTTCAGTCTCCCTGCTGACAAAAGTCCTCACACTGCCACTGGCCTCTGACACACACTCAACATCCTTCAAACACACAGAGCCTTTAAACACACACAGTCAAAAGGGATGATTATGCATCTCAGCTTCAGAAAGCGCTGCTTCAGTAAAGGTTGATCTGAATGTGAACATTTTACATGCAGTGTTTTCTCACAACCAGCACATTGTGTTTATCCTTCAGGATAAATAACTACAAATGCATTTTCTTTCTCCTAAAACTTTAAATTTTAGAATTAGCTTTAACCTTGAACTGATAACATCAGAACTCAGCAATCACACAATAAGAGTTGTGGTCAGGAGATGACCTGGAAACCCACTGACTACTGGGAGTTGGCCAATGGTAGTTCTGCGATTCTGAGAGCACAATGAGACAAAAAAATTGTTTAGTGTGAATGCCAAGTGAACACCCATGCTATATCTGGGGAAGACAAGATAAAGCTAAACGCCTTAGGAATACCATCCCAACAGTGAATCGCATTGGTTGCAGCATTACTGTATAGAGACTGGAACAGCAGGGACTGGTTGAGACAAGAATGGTTTCAGACCTAGTGTCCTTGAGTGGCCCTGCCAAAATCAGAGATTGGAACACAGTTTTGAGCTTATTCATATGAAAAATGAAAGACCACACTCATATTCATATGAAAGACCATGAAAGATGGTGGTAAGAGGTAATAAGATTTGTGCAGTGATTGCACAAATGAACAACATGAATAAGCCAGACAGCGACAGAGACTCCAACACACTGCTAATCTGTTGATAAGGCTGGGTAGGGGGTGAAGGTCCAGATTAGGCAAAGGAGCATTAGAAGGGGTCTTAAGATGCCCCATACTGACATTTCACTTCTTAAGCTCCATTTCTATCCACTTCTCAGTGACAGAAGTCAGATGATGTGTGTAGGGAGGGTGGCCTCCTCCTCCTCTTTTGTCAAAGATGCCTTTATCATGTTGAGTTTCAGATAGTGTTCCGCCTAAAGCTGAAATGTCGTCGCTAAATTAGCTTTCACAGTAAAACTACGATTAGTGCCCTGCAGTTGTTTTCTCCTGCTAAATGCAGTTAACATGCACATCTGCCCAAATGATATATGTAGTGAGGACTTTAAAGGAATTCAATAAAAGTGTATTTTCTGGAAAAATGGAAGTTATTACCACCATTAACTACTTTTAGTGCAAAACATGCAGTCTTCACTTTGAGATTATGAATGTTGCTGCAAAGAAGCTACAAATTCTAAAACACGGACGCCTCACACACACATCAAGATCTACACAATCACAGTTTTAAGGTGGGAAACCCAACCAAATATAAAATATAGTCACAACCTCCTCTTCTTCCTGAGTTCAGATGTTGAATACTTGCCAGGAAAGTGTTTTTGCAGAGCGTTATTATGTCACAGTGAAGCTGATCTTTGACCTTTTGAGCAATCACTTCATCATTTTATCCTATTAGACATAATCACTGTATGAATCCTTGACCTTTGACTAACAATTCTAATCAGCTCATTGTTGAGTCCAAGTGAATTGTGCTAAATATGAAGAAATTCCCTCAAGGTGTTAATGAGTTATTGCATTCACGGTAATGAGACAGATGGATGGATGTACAGGTGGACAGAAAAATTTAATGCCCTCAGCCATAGTGGTTGCTGGCCCGGAGGGATAAGAAGACAGAAAAAATAGATTAATAAAGGGTGCCACAAGGAATACAGGTATAAGATCAACTCTGAATCCAAGACATTGCTTTCATGCGGCAGGTAACAGGACATAGGAGTTTATAAGTCCTTCTTGGACCATGATCCTTTTCAGGCTTCTACTCTAAGAAACACTGTCTGTGAAGGAATGTTAGTCAAACACAGACTTTCATTAATCTAAAAAAACATCTTTACCCAACCAAGACACAATCAGTGTATAGCACATGTTTTGAGTGTCCACAGAGAGGACACACAACTGACCATCTAATCCTATGACTCTGGACGTTTCAGCAAAAAACATTTTAAAAACAACTTTTAAAAAAATTAAATGCTCCTTAAAAAAAATAAATCTTTGCCATGCATAGGGACAAAACCACTACTATGGTCCTCGGGCCTCCATGGCGGCAGCCAAGGTTAATCCTGTTTGTAGAAGCGCTGGTGGAAAAAGGGGCTCTTGTAGTGAAGAGGGACAGTTTAGAGATGAGGTGGAGAGTGCCTCTAGGTGCTTGACCCCCTCCTCTCTTAGCCCCACATCTGCCCATTAACCTGGGCCAATCAGCTTGACCTTGGTGAGGAGAGGAGTGCAGGAGTAGTTCACAGTGCCATTGACTCCCAGCAGTCACATAATTGGTCTGTTAAGAGGAAAGGATTGGGGGGGGGGGGGCTGCTTGGTTGTGCCGGGGTGCCAGTGCAAACAGGATAAAAAGAAGATGTGGTCATTAGGCTTTTTGTTGAAAAGCATTGTACCCCGACTCTGCATATCAAATGGAGACTCTTCACAGTATTGCCTCATGTCACACAGACACTGTCCAACGCTATGGGCACATTAGGAGGTTAAGTCTCATGTTTAGGTGGAGAGCTAAGAGGGAAAAAGTGACAGAGCTTAAAAAATTATTGATAGCAAAAGGAGACACACTTTAAAATGACTTTCATATAAGTAATTGCCACTTGTTATTAGATTGGGAATTTAAATGAAGTAATGAATGCAGACTAGTGAATCATGAACAGGTTTAAATCAACAAGAGATCAACAGTGCAATCTCCAGGAGGTATTGGTATGGAGAAACAAAACAGAGCGCATGTGGATGAACTGTTAGTCAATGCAGAGAAGGAGATAAGGGAATTGGAAAGGGAAATTACTGGAAAACACAGGAAAAGGGATTGTTGGTCACAAAAACAAGGGATATGACTATGGAGGAAGAAGGTGGAGATAGAAAGGAAGGAGGGGAGAAAGATGGAAAAGAGGAAGGAAGGAAAGAGAGATAAAGCCGAGTAGGTGTTGATTGGAGAGAGGCCGGGCGGTGAGTGCCAGCGGTACCTGTTGTCACAGTGAGGGTTGAGGTGTGAAGCTCGTCTCAGCAGAGGCCCTCAGAGGTGTGAGGTGATTATGGGAAAACGGGGAGGAAGACATTTAGATGGAGAGACAGAGGAGGAAAGACAGATAGGGACACAGAGAGTGAATGTGGCAATAAAGCTGGCTGAAGGAATAATGGCAGAGTGAGAAGGAACAACAGATTGAGATGGATAAAGTGAGAGTGTGTATGTACAGTGTATATGTGTGTGTGCCCCACTCCTGTTTTATATAGCAGCTACTCAAACTTTGGTGTCTCATTAAACAGGGTTTTTGCTGTAGACAGCTGTAGCACCAGAACAGAAAATGCCTAGATGTGTCACAGATGCATTAAGTTGAATGGAGGTGTTTGTATGTCCATTTTCTGGGTGAGCATAGACTCTCACAACATCAGATGCTCCAAGGGAATAGCAGGTTTCAGAGAGTTTTAACAAGTAGCCTAATTAGTGAGTCCAGGATACAGGAGCTCAGGAGCCAGGTCAAACAGTAAGCCCAGGTTAATGACACCTCCTGAGGGGTAAGTTTCCCACAGCAAGAGCTTTCTATGCTCCAACCTCCACACCTCTTTACCGTCCATCTGGCATTCAGACGGCAGGATGGGGAGTTATGGCTGTGACATCACTCCTAACCTGTGACATCATCACTGCCCATCAGTGATTTCACACAGGTTTGCCACAGCTGCAGACAAAATCTGATGTCTGCTAGCTGGCATGACCGGGTTATTTACGAGATGACTGGAGGAAGTAGTCACCCATTTTCTCAAGTCTCTGGCAGCCCACCATTCCTCTGGGGGACACTAAAAATCGATTTTTTCTTCACAACAAATCATAAGTGCAGCACCTACACCAAGGTCAATGTTAACCCTTAAACTATGTTCGAACCACATGGTTGTTGGAGGTTCACAGAATATAAATGGTGAAGCAACAAGTCATCTTCACACACCAGGGATGCAAGATACCTGGTGACATCATAATTTTTTGAAGCATGGTTTGCTCAACACAACATGACTGCCATCAAAGCCTACTGGGCTTGTGTATTCAGATGAGCTGAGTCTGTAACCAATCTCCTTTTCAAAGGACTCTGGCCTCCATTGATGAGTCCTAACACAGCAGCCTTAGATGTGAAACACAAAAGATCGACATGATTAATCAAACACAGACCCATTATAGCCAGACAGTCACACAGGCCTCCACTGTGTATTAACAGAAAGTCATAATAAGATGAGCTACAAAAGGCTGATAGGGATGAAGATTAACAGATACAGTTCGGTGAGGGGCTGGGTGAGAGTTCTCTCTGAAGGTCTCCTTTGTCAGTGATGATGACCAGAGTGACATGAATGTCTGCGCCCTCTGGAAACATTATTAGGTCAGGACAAAGGTGGGCATCTTATGAGTTATCTGGGGTGAATGTGTGTCATATTTTTCCTTCAGTTCCTGAAATTTGAATTGTTTAGAGTCGAGTCTGGGAGCAATAGCATCTATCTGATCTCAATTTGAACTTTTAATAAAAAGTCAAAGATGAAACAGGGAAGGGCATGCCGAACCTGGACTGAGATTGAAATCTGACAACTTATGAGGCATTTCACCTCCTCTTTCTTCCAGCTTTTATGATGAAATTTATAGCATGATAATTATTGTCGGAATACGAACTCACACTCAGGGTTTGCCCACCTGTACCCTCCTCAAGGCATGGCAGCAATCAAACTACCTTGATGTTCTATAATCTATTTGACACATGTACAAAAACAGCCTGACACTTAAATTGCAGGAGTAATGTGCCAACTGTGGGTCATGCCAAATGACTCTGATTTTAACCCTACGATAACACTGCTCAGACAAGCACTGATGAAATATTAAAACAAAACGAACGGAGGCTTCTGCAATTTTAATGATGCTTGTGGCATGTGCAACAGAATAACTGTGATGCATTAACGGCAAGAATCTCTGCCTACTTCACCACCAAGACATGCTACACCTAAAGTCTTTTGTTCCCCCATTGCCCCCACTGTGAAAGGTTCATTGGACCAATTAGGCTGCCTGGCCTTATGCAAAATGCCAGGCATTTAGCGGGAATGATAATGATTAGCACCACGTTACATATGATCACATCTGTGGTGAATGCACAGGACTCAGAGGGTTAGTTACTTGGGGGCAAGAGTGGTTTCATTTGCCCCCAGTATTTGCATTTTGGACATTTTTTAATTCATGCCATTGTTAATACAATGAAATATGTACTCATCTAAAATGTACATACTAGATTATCAGGCCAATTTGTTCATGCTAATTTGTCAAAATGCTATTAATAATGATGAGTGAAAATGTTGTTGAAGGGTCAAGGATGTGATGCAAATGTTCTTGCAAGATGATAAGGTTTTGTGAAGTTTTTCCTTATAGTGAATTTCCATCAGTTCATCTCTTATAGATCTCACTCTCCAAGTTCAAGCAATGTACACCTGGAACTAATGCTCTGAGTTGGTAAGTGGCTGGGACATGAATGGGGCCCAGCCTCCCACCTGTTATAATCGTAATGGATGTGGGGGATAGTAAAGAAAGATGTAAATATGTATACACACATAAGCATGCACACTCAGAGAAACGCACACACAAAACCTTGGGCGAAAAAGAAAATAGACTTCTGTGTTGGCAACAGCTTTTTCCTAATCCTCGCCCCTGGGCTATATTGTGCAGTCAAGCAGGCTATTACATGGCAACAATTAGGGGGGCTGGAGCCCAACACCTGGTCGTCTCCTATTCTGGCCCTTCAGTGGCAGCTGACTGTACAGTCTCACAGCCAGGTGGCCCTCCTTCAATGACATTAGCTAGTCACTCCAGGGTTAATCAGGAGCCTGCCATCATCCAGTGGGCATGCATAGAGCCCCATTCAGATTGGAAGCTTTTATAGGGAGAAGGGATGATGGAGACAATGTTGTTATAAAAACTTGTTCAACTGAAGATCTCTGACAGAGACCCCACATAATCAAAACGAACTTGGGGGAGGGGTTAGGGCCCCTTGGATTCATGGCCTAAGTTCGGTGCACTGCCTTGATTGGCTAAAGCGTAGCTCACAGCACGTCAACTGTGCATCCTGCAGATTATAATGGACCTTTTCATGGGTGGACAAAAACAGATGGAGGAGCGGGAAGTGCTATACATCCACACAGACGGGTGATGATGTGGGGGGAGGGAAACTGGATTTTGTCAAAGTCGGCAGATACAAAAACAAGTGGGTGTAGCTTGAGCGGCCCGGGTATATCTGCCTGCACAAAGCCCCATTCCAAAGCCCCCTGGCTTGGAGATCTGAGGGTAAATAACACTCATTAGAATAACAAAAGCTATAGATTTGTACCCAAATCAGCCAGAGACTCATCAATAGTAATTAGAAGCTATACATAACTAATGAAGATGTGTACGCTACATTAAACAAAGGTACTGAGAGCTATTGTGTATCAAAACATAGAGTGTTGGATAAGTGGATGTCTGCAGCACAAAGCTCTTCTTACATTTCAACCACAACAACAATAATACACAGATG
This sequence comes from Dascyllus trimaculatus, assembly GCA_024666655.1. Taxonomy (NCBI): domain Eukaryota; kingdom Metazoa; phylum Chordata; class Actinopteri; family Pomacentridae; genus Dascyllus; species Dascyllus trimaculatus. Next base: position 9,703,811 of record CM045462.1, read on the forward strand.
GAATGATCACAACAAAAATGAAATTCATGCATTGTATGAATCTGAATGTTGAAGTTATAGTCTATAACAAAAAGCATACGTTTTTATGGTAAGCTGTGAGTACTTCTACAAACAACAATACTTTCTCTTGGTTTGACATTAAGCTCAAAATCATTACAGCCTGTTGCATTGAAGAGAGACAGGAAGATTTGAACTGTATTTCTCACTGCTTTGCTTTCAGCCACAGCCACCACTTGACAATGAAACACAGACTATCAGTATTAACACATCAAAGGCTGCTCTCTGTAAGAAGAGGCAGACAATGCACAGCGATGCACACTTAAATGTTTTGTTTTTGTTGTTGCTTTGTTTGTCTCTCCTGTCTGTCAATGCAGAAAATTCCATTTAGTGCAAAAATGCAAATGCTGTGAGGCACAAGGACATCCTCTGAAAGAGAACAATGGCCACAGGATAGCAGAGGAGCAGACACTGCCTTTGAACCATTTAAAGAGGCATTAATGTGCAACTTATAAATAATCAACTAATTCCTTCTTAAAACAACCAATTAAGTCTGCAACATTAAAAGTAATACGGCCTTATGGATAAAAAAAAGAGCAATCATAGTCTCTGAACAAAAAAGAGAATTGAAAATTTAATGGCCATTTGGGGACAAAGACGCCCAATAATGTCACAAGGTGTCTTCACAAGAGTCTCCAAAAACCAGGGCCACATCAGAGACCAAGAGATTCCAGCGGAGAACGACGAGTGACATTTCACTGACATTTCCCAGCAGCATTCACTGTGAGGCTGTCTCAAGACGGCGTCAGAAATATCTATGGATATGCTTGAATGTGACACAGGCGTTAAGGGATGCGGGTTCTTTCAGGGGACGGCCTCAGCTCTGGGGCCGGTGATGAGGAGCCTGGACCCTGGGAGATTGAATGGTAATCACTGAAGCACAGATAATGGATGATTGAAGGCTCTTTCTACGCCGCTGCTGGATTTCAATATCAGAGAGGCCCTAGAATTGGGATTCTTATCAGGGGCGGTGTGTCAAACAAAGGAGAGCTGAGCGTGAAATATGGGGTCCAACTCAGGCACACGACCATGGCGATTAGCACAAGGATAAAAAAGGCCGCACAAACAAAAGAGGGCAGCTTTAGCTGGACAAAAGGCTGTCCACTGCCTTGTAGCAAGAGACACGGAAGGAAGAAGGGACATAAAGAAAAGGGGACACTACTTGGTGGTAAAAGGAGAACAGGACAAGAGTTTTGCTGAGATGGCTGGAAGATGAATAGTGACAGAGCCAACTGTTAAAGAGTGGTCCAGATTCCCTGCTTCTGAAGAGGAATAATGGACCAGCAGGGATGAAATGCGATACACCCCGCCTCAAAGCCATTCATACACATTCAAATAAACACACATCACCATTCACAAACACAGAGACACACAGTGGCATGAGGCTTCACATCTCTGCCAAGTCCATCACAAAAAACAAAACAAAAAACAACAAAATTATTCCCATTTATCCCCAGATTCCAAGCACTACCGCTTGCCAGGAAAGCTCATTAACCCTCCCTTCAAGAACCCTGAAACAAAAGAGGGGAAAACAAAACATAACTAATCAATGAGAACGCACCCATTGGAGGGGGGGCAAGAACACGCATCCATTTGGATAACCTGAGAGGGCTAACAGCTTTTTGCTTTAGTGTTGCACTGGCTGGCTGTGGGGTGGAAAAAGAAAGTTCATTAATTAAACAGGGCTAGGGGTAACAGATGGAATGGCTAGCTGGATGCTAATCACTTAAAGCAGACAGACAGGTTTTTACACCCGAGCTAGAAGCAGCAGCACCACACATCAATCACAATGAACATGCCTTCTCAACGGCAGAGCAGTCAGTACGAGGTTCAGTGGTGACGCTGGGGTCAGGGTATAAGTCCAATGACTTATTGGCAATAGTATTATTAGAGCCATTTCATTTTCTGTTGATATTAAGTCAAGATATTTGTAGATTTTTTTTGAGAGCAGTGTTGATATTCAACTACACACAGTCATGGCCATTCCCTTACATATTAGTGGCCTAACTGAAATGAAAACTCTCTGGCCATAATAATTAAAAATGTGCTGAGAACCACGCTGTCCTCTTTGACTGTTTAATGTGTGGAAATCTACTCTCTTTAGTTAAAATTTGACACACAGAAGACTTTTCTCAAGAAGCAGCAGTATGGCATTTATAACATTTTTTAAAACAGACCAAGTGGTATTATTTAAAAATTCCAACTACTGAATAGCCAACAAATAATTCAACATTTCACGCTGCACTTTTTTGTGTCAACAGAAAAAAGTCGCCTGTGAAGTTAGAAAATTCGTAACACTGATGATTTGTTGATTAAAATATTACTGTCTGACCTGTAGAAAGAAGCTCAGAAAACTTTGAACCTAATTCTATTTTACTGAAAATTATCCATAAATCCTTTGTGCTTAAATTCAAATATATCAAAACACAGAAAGATAATACTCCCTGTAACAGAGGGAGCCAAAAATACATAAAATCCTTCACACAACTGTAATAGTCTTGTTTATGCATCTCTACCCAATAAGCCAATGCCTAGTTGGGACAGAGAAGGTGATCTCACACAAAATTGGCTTTCACTTTGCGGCTCACAAACAGACAGATGTCAGACATGAATGCATAACAGACGGAGGGAGAAGAGGCGGGGCATGAGGGTGGGGGTTCAAGTTTAAAAATACACAGAGCATGAAATTCTTTGGGTTATACTAGGCTATGCAGTATTTACTCTTGATAGTTGAAACACTATGTTGTCTTGCTATTCTGTGTACTGTATAAAAATGGGGTCATTTTTGAAACTGAAAAGCCCAACGACAATATATAATGGGTCAGTAATAGTCAACATTAAGGTTTAAAACAAAATGTGAAAACATATGAATGAGATGAACCAGACTAAAATAACAACAATAATAAAAAACACAATAGTTGCATGCCAGGAAGGTTGCAGTAATACACATACATGACACCTGGTGCACACAAATGATTAGGCACATCAGCGCACACGTAGCATGGAGGGTTTATAATACCAGAGGCACAACAAATAAACACAGCTCAGTATATACACAAAAACAAACTGAAATACACCAACAGGCACAACAGTTTGACACCAGCAGTGTGTTTACGCTACCCCAGGCGGGGCTCTGGGTCCCTGCTGTTGGCCGTCTGGTTCCATGCCTGCTCTACCTGTGTTTAAAAGGGGCGGCCCCCATGAAGCTCAGACCCCAGAGTGCAGGCTGGGCTGGGCTGGGCTGGGCCCCCAGGGCTTTCAGGGTGTGGGTGCCATGCAGTGTACGCCTTTTGTTACAGGCTGGGTGGCAAGAGGAGGAGGAGGAGGAACTAATATGGGGGGTGGGGGGGAGGAAAAAAAATGAGTAATGCTATGAGTCATTCTGCATTAGCAGCAGGAGAGGGAGACAGGGAGAGGGGGGAGCAGATGAGAGGGGGCGAAGGGAGAGAATACTTTTGCATGTTGTATGAAGCTAGACGCCATATGCCATCCGAGCTGGGTTGCCTCCTGAGTCAGGGCTCTTGGTTTGACAGGCCTGTGCTTGCCCCCTCCACACCCCCAAAGCTACCCCCTCTCTTGCCTAACTAACACCCTCCTCCCTCTAGGCCTTCCTAGGCTCCAGCAATGGGCTTGGCAATTGCTTTGCTTGTGCATGGACTGCGCTCTGTTCATTTGTGTGTGTGTGTGTGTGTGTATTGGAGGGGGGGGGGTACTCAGTGATCTGAACACATCGGACATTGTCGTGAGTCCCGGCAGGAACAGCTGGTCAGCTGGAGAGAGTAGTGGGAGGGGGCAGGGACAAGGAGGGGGAAGAGATGGGAGGCAGTGCGCTACACTGATAATGGGATTAGGTTAAAACATTCAGTGGGGGAGAGACCCCTCCTCTCTTTGTAGCCCCCCAAATACTGCGTAAACTCTCAACTACCCTATCAAAGCCAATGCCAGCCTCTGCCCAAACTACTCCTGCCAACTCCAAGCAGGGACACTTCAATTTAGAACAGGTCCCTAACCCACCCCCAGCTACCTACTCACACAACAACTAGCAACTGCCTCCAACTATAGGGTTTACATCCATAAATACAATACATTTCTAGAAATTTTATAAATCACCCAACAAGTAAAGGTGTCTGACTCCCTCTACTAATTTACAAATTACTTTTAGCTGGTCAGCCATGCTTCCAATGGACAGGAAGTTGGCTAGTTATGCTCACATCAGCTCAGACCATTACATGAACCCTGCATATAATGACTAGCTTGGCGTCTCACTGTGCCCAGTCAAGCACTGTGTTCCATAGTGATATAGACTGCTGAGTATTATCCATGAGACTGCCGACAGTTATGGCACAACAGCTGGCAAATTAGACCTATCAACGATGCTAAATAATTCATGTGAGACAACACTAACATGGCAGATCCTATTCATGACACCCTATCATGCATACAGGCGCACTTTCATCTCCGCTAGGTGAAGAATCTTACAGTATACAAAAGAAGACTCTGCTGTCAGACAAAGACATGGTGAGAGTGGGACAATGACTAGCTCAGAAGGGGTGTGAGAATATGTCATTGTCAATGCAGTGACTGTAATAATCATGATGGTGTCTGGAGATGCAGCAACAGCACACAAAGGGATGCATACAGGATATCATATCCATTATGTTTTCAGTATACATCCTTTGAAATTATGTACATCTCGCTTTGGCCACTGGGTGCTGGGGGACTGCAGATATGCTCACATGAGCCTGTGAGGGAACATGACAGACTTCAGCAGCTTTCTGGGTTCCACTGAAAGGATCAAGCCTCCCTCTCTTCTTTCTGCTACTAAACACACACACACACGCACACACACACGCCACCTAAAAGCCTGGCTCGCATGACTGGCGATGGGCAGAAACAGATTATGGTTATTGATCGCTGCCTGGAGATGGATCTGTGTGTGTGTGTGTGTGTGTGTGTGTGTGTGTGTGTTTACTTGTGTGTCAGAGCAGAGGATGGGGACTAAGGGCAGTGTGCAAAAGCTATTGATTCTGTCCAGTGGGGAGGCTATGTCTCTGAATCAAGGTCAGTTTCACATTGTCTCACCTATTAGTAACTTGCCATCTCTCCAACACACACACACATGTAGACAGTTTTTACCTTTAACAATACCCCCATCACTAAGAGTGATGGATGGCACATCAAACTCAAGTGCTTGCTGAAGAGAGAAATGAATCCCACCTTCTGGATGAAGACATTATTCTATAGTGACAGTATGAAGGATCTTCATCATACAGTAAATGGCACCAGACAGAAAAGTCACCCAGGTACAGGGTGGGTTCAGGTGACACAAACAAACTCGTCATCGGTTTCAAGCCAGCGTCATACACTTTGTGTGTAGAGTGATAGGCTCCAATAACAGAAGTGCAAAATGATATTCACTTATGCAACTATGTTGCTCATAAATCAATAAAAACAATCGCGGTTTAATAAAAATCTAAGTTGCTTTAGATTGAACGTTCTGTGGTCATAAGTATTCACTGTGCAGCTGTGAAGGGCAGACAAGTTGCAGACAATACACTTAGAACACAAAGCCAGACCAGCTGCATTTTCTATCAGCCATATAAATAATAAATGATACATTATGAGTTGTCTGTGTGAGGCTTGTGATATGATGCCTATGTGGCCAGGGTTGTGTCCAGACAGAAGAGATAGAGACAAATTCTGACATTAAAAGTTGCACACAAGACAAGAAGGCATATGCAACTGCGCAGATTTTACAAATCAAAGACAGAGGAGAAGAAGAGATGGAGAGTCACAGGACGTGATGGGAGAAAGATAGCAAGGGGTGGTATCCATCTAAAAAACCCTTTCATAGCCTATCTGTGTGTATTTTCTGAAAATGTTGCTGCTGGTCATTTTTCAATATCAAATCCTATTAGCTTGAGAGATCCTGCGAGCGTTGCAGCAGACTGCTGGAGTCCTCTCGAGCCTTGTGACGGAGTGAGAGAGGGGGCTGCAGAGCCATACTGTCCTTTTATCAGGACACACAGGGGTCATATAGCTTCTCTTTGAAGAAATATTCAACTAATTACCTTGGAGAGTGGCCTCACAGGCAGAGAGCAGGCTGTGGATTGTTAAGGCATTGTGAAGGGGTAAACTAAGGATGAGGATTTTCATCTTGCACAAAAAAACACACCTCCTGAAAAAAGAGAGGCTGGGTCATTGTTCCAACCTGTAAAAGATTAAGAGCTGCATATCCGGAGAAGATGGAAGAATTGAAACGACTGAAGAGGGAAAAGTGCAAAAGGCTGAGGTAATACAACAGCAAATTCAATGATCAAAGCATCTAAAAGAGTAAGTCCACCTGGCACTCAAGATACTGTTTCGTCTATGGTTCATGCCACTGCTGGTCATTGTGTCACTCAGGACAGTCGGTGTGACCAATCCTCCAAACATAAAAACTTGAGTTATCACTTTCATGCAACACTAAACACTTGGGTTATTCATAAGTTTATACATTGCCTCTGTCCTCACAAGCTCTCTAGTTAGGCAGACAAACAGCAGACAGACATGCAGATATTCGTTTTGGCAGTGAGCTTTGCCTGGCACATTCATTCATCTTCTCTCTTGGAGTGCGCGAGGCCTGGCAACTTATCAGTGCCAGAACTCCAGAGGCAGCGCTTATCTCCTCTCATAGATCATGCCTTTGTGCCGACTGCTCCTCTGCTAAGGAATGCCAGGTGAGGCTTTTGTGGCCCAGCATAGGCCTGTTACTCCCCCCCTCGACTCCCCCACTCCCTGAGGCCCGCAGAGGCAGGCAGGCCTGTGGCTGGCCCCCCTCTGGCACTGAGAGTCACACTGGGCTAATTCACTTGGCGTTGGGTAACAGACATCTGTCACTCAGGATGCCCCCAGGGACACACAGACAAGGCCTGATATTGGGGTGGGGGGCCAGACGATGTGATGCACTGCGAAATGCATACAGACACATACTGACACACACACCATGCAGTGTGTGCTGCAGTGTAATTAAAGACCCAAAGCCTTTGTTGTAAATGGCTATGATACATGGGTAATACTTTAAAGACAACAAGTTTCTGAAATATGCCAGCGTCTTAAAAACAATAGGTTCTGGTCTTCCACCCAAATGAAACCTCCTTGGGGGAGGTTTCTATAGCAACCGCCAGAGGGGCAGCGTGGTTCTGGTAAGGCGGTGCTGTACATGCTGTCCGAGGAGGAGCGGGGCGTTAAGGGAGATCAGGTTTCCCCCTCCAGGGGCCATCCCATCTCTGCCCCCCATCTCACCCCCCAACTCTGTGCTGCTGGCATTCACATGCTAATTCATCTCCATTGGTAATTACACTCTCTTTAAACCAACTGACAACTACAGCTGGAGTCAGGCTCTTAACGGCACACTGTTGGATGGATGGGTGGAGGGATGAGAGCGAGTGTGTGTGTGTGTCTGTACGCACTTGTATGCATTTGTTGTTAGTGCTTTTATTTTGGCTCTCCTTGTCCTCCATAAAACAGCAGTGATAGATGATGACGCATTATCTGTGCTCCTACCCAAAACAGCCCCACAGCCTCCCATGTTGCTCCAGGCTGTGAAACAGCCCGGGCCTAATAGTTGTATGTAAATCAGGTAGCCCATAAAGATCAGTGTCAGCACTCAGCTGTGCACACTGGCTAACGTGACAAGCACGCCACATGTCTCAATGAATTTACCCGAATGGGAGGCTGAAAATTTAAGCTTAGTGATACTTTACACCTAATGGAAGAACAACAAAAATGTTGCTAAATGTATGCTCATAACCTAAATGATCTCAGCTGTCTGAGTAGTTGATGTTTTTTAATTCTTGCATTCCTCTGATGAGCTTTCCCTGTATAGAATAGTGAACAGTAAATGAAGCAGAAGGCTCGAGGGCTAAAGGATACAAGCTCTGGTAGAGAGTCAGCCGGGACTTGACAGCTCTGCTGGCATTGATACAGGTGGCCCGTACTAAGCTTGGCAGCAGTGTCCCTGTGACGATGGCGCCATTAAATAGAGGCCCAAAGAAAGGAACCTGAGGAAGTTAAGAGAAAAAAAGAAAGAATTAGAAAATGTGCCATTAAAACACACTGATTCGAGATCACTGATTCAAGATCAATTTGACCAGGATCCCCATCGCTACATATATATAGAAAATAAGAGACGGTTAATTTAAAAATGTTTTTGTTCACTTTTTTTAAAAAACGGTTCCTCCATCTGTTTAGGGCAAGGGTTCAAGTTGAAATTGGATTTCACCTAACTTTGCATGACAACCACACATATCTAATGTGAATCAATGTTAGGTAAATGAAATTAAAATGACAATCAATACTAAACAATGCCCTCATATTGAGCTACTGAACAAATACAAAGGGGCAATATGAATTTTAGCAACAGCCTGAGTGTGTGTGGGTACACGCGTCTGTTCATGCATATTGGAAGGGGGCCCTTAATCACTGAAGCTCAATAGTCATTGACCTGGAAGTTGACGTGAATGTCAAAGTCGCTCCAAAAGGTCCTGCTGTCTTCAACTTGGCAGTTCAGTGAGAATAATGACCAGTCAAATTAAACAAGAAAACATTTTAAAAAGAAATGATACATACCAATTAACTTAATCACATTCTAGAGAACTGTGGTGATGTTTTGCAAACTAATATCAAAAAGCTGAGTACATGGCTTTACAGGTTCTTAGGTGGAATCAGTTTTGGAAAAAAAATGCTAGCCTGCCTAGGGTGGGGCTGGGGGGCACTACAGTAGCAGCTTTTCTTCTGCTCCCCGTACTTAAGATTTGCTTTGGCCACGGCTTGTATAATTTTTTCTTACTACGTAACTATCTTCAACCACTGCAGTTTACAATTTAAATCTCACTTGTATTTGTGCATTATTGGGGAAGCTGTTGCACTTCTTCGAGAAAAATACTGAAATAGAAGTATAATCACACTGCCATGTTAAGTTTAATTATTAGCTTTAGTGTAAACTCAATACTCTGACTGTGATAATTCTCATTCAAACAGAGAAGACAAACATGGTACTGTGATCGTATATAACTGCAAAAAAGATCACCTTTAAAGGTGTAAATTACTGATAAGTACATGAAGAGGAAAAACACTAACAGTACCACCTACGAAACACATTCAATCCACCACATTAATGCGTCACTCTGAGCCAGTGGGTCCAGTATCATCAGAATACAATATTAATGCGTGGGTCAACAAAGTATTGCTATTAAAAAGGGAAGCACTACAGGGAAATTACAGTAGTGTCTTCAGAGAGGCAATAGGTCTTCTGGGGTTGCTGCTATATCTGGCTAATAAATTTAACCTGGGACTATAATTTCTTGCATTGCATTATCTATTTCTCAGTTATCTCTCTAAAACTTTTTGGAAAGACAAAATTAGACAACCAGTGCCTTAACAGTGAGCAATACAAAATAAACTATATTATGGAATTATTTTAATAATGTTCATGTAGACAGCACTGTGGATATATCTGAACATCTAATGCCAGTCCTCTTGTGCAAAGAAATTTCACTGTCCTCAGGGAGGCCACACATGGAGTGAAGTACTATGGAGCAACCAAGATGAAAGCTAGCCAGCAAAGGAAAGTAACCATCTCTGAGAGCACATACCCACAGTGTGGGTAATAATGCACTGCTGGAGTAGGGGGAGCTGAGAGCATTCAGATAGACATTGCAACAGGAAAAAGAAATACATAAAAATCATAGCAAAGTCTGAATAGAAAGCAAGGGGAAAGAACTGTATTAACTCCGAAACAGAGACCAGACATGTTGTATGCATGTATATTTCACAACAGATATTTTGATTTGCCACTGCACAGAAAGCATAGATGGAGCTAATGATGGCTCAGTTTCATTAAAGCCAATTTCTAACAATGTCTGCTAAACAATGAAACAGTACTGCTTCACCAGTCAGTTAGCATTTTGTCATTCAGACATACGTCACATTTATGTTAATGTTCCCCATGGCTTCATTCAGACATACTCACAAGAGCCACACCTCAATGACAGCTCAAGAAAAATACACCATGCGACTTGTCTATATGTCGGAGACAATTTAAAATTATAAGTAATTAATGAAGTTACCACTGTACTCAAATGTGTGCAACTTTCTCTCTTGGGGACGCCCATACGTGTCCTGCAGTTGCTTGATGAAGCAGCTATTTAATACACTCAGAGTAAAGACTTCTACCAACAGCTGGAAGCAACAAGCTAAAGTAAGCTCCTGTTAGCATTTTGTCAAAACCTGCATTCAGCATTGGTGAATCTGACCTGTTAAAGTTGGTCTTCATTGTAGTAAAATTGTATTTTAATGGTATTTCAGCTTGTGACTGATGTGAAATTGTAGAGCAAAGTGAATGAGAAAGGTGTGATTTCAGCACACAATCTGTTATCTGCACTCTCTGTGATGTTTTTGGACCAATATTGGTGCTGAAATGTGGAAAAAGCCCAAATCACTTCACACAACTTGAAGTCTGTCTCTTGTGTGTGCCTTTCAGTTAATGTGACAGCATGCAGTTCAGACTTGTGCTGTGCTGAAAGTGATACAGAAATGTTACTGGCTCCAACTTGGTAGGATTGCTGCTGCGACTTCTATTGAGAAGTAGGTGCTTATTCAGACATAAAGCCGAAACATGTGGATGATGTCAGATTAATGGAAAGGAATGCATGTCTGAAAGAAACCTATGACAGTAAACTGGCATGCATGACAGCAGGACCTTCCCTTAGTGGTGTGCAGCCATCATTAATACACCTGTAATTTCCCTACTGTCACAAGTCAAAATGTCTGCTGTGAAATAGGTCCGAAGGCCACTAACTGCAATGATTTACCTGTGGTTTCTTCATGATCTGGATGAAGTACATGTGGTTCTTCATTGGGTAGATTATTATCAACACGTCTCCAAAGTCAGTTGGGATAATGCCACGTCGGTAGTCTCTGGTGTGCTCGGACCACACTATGTGCACCTCATCATTTCCCAGGTGACGCAGCTGACAAACAAAGAAAATCAGTCTAATCAAGGGCCTGCCATGTAATTTTCATTGTTATGATGATTTTGACAGGAACACACATTTAGGTGGATTAAGGCTCGGTGAGTTCACACAGTCCGCACTTTAAGCCCACATCGCCTCCAGAATACTGAGGAGTGAACGGATGTATGCAGAAGGGAATGACTGATAATAAAATACTACATACTGCTGAGCCAAGCCAGTAGAGGTTCTGTTAAAAGTGAACTAGCTTTCATCACAGCATGTAGCAGGTGCAAGAGCAAGGTGACTGTTTACAGCTAAATCACAAAGTTTGTATGAAAACAATGGGGTGTGTGCTCTTGTTTCTAGTCTTTTTTTTATAGTTTTTCATTACAAATTCAAATAGAAAACACAAAATGGACAAAATTGAACATTTTATAACCAAATAATTCAAATCCAATTAACCTTCCCCATCAGAGATTAAATTGCTTCCCATTTCCACTCTATTCACAAACACAAATGAAACTGGGCAGGACAAGAAGATACACTTAAATGACAGGAAATTGACTGATGCCAGTTTTAAAAAAAATTGTAAACAGCTTTCCCCTTTCCAAGGCAAAAAAGATACACATACATCATATTCTCTGACAAGTGTGAATCACTTATGAGCTGGTAGTCCAGTGATGTTGGATCAAGCAGTCCTTCCTTTTCCTGGGGTATCATGGACACTGAAAAGTAAGCCTCTACTCAGTAGAAAACATCTGCCAATGTACTGTTGGCCTAATGAGCCATTAAGAAACATGCCCTCGCCACCAAAAATGCAATTAGCACATTCTATTATAAGCCCCTAATTATGGTAATACGGTAATCTTAAACAAATCCACGGCATGCTGATTACTGGAGCTCACCAGTTCAGCCTGTCTGTCCGAGGATCAGCAGGTACCAACCAGGTCAGTCACTGGGACAATTTCAGAGAAAATGTTGAATATGCATTTGTGGTAGACAATCAACACTGGGATGTTAATTTGGGTTAAGATATTAGCATTTGGATGAGCTGAATGACAAGTTTAATGAGGATGCTTATGCTCTAGTCAATCATCTTCTGCACCAATCTATTTACCCCCTTGTTAATCACATCCAAATGTTTGAGACTTCTTTAATAAAATGTGATTCAAGTCAAAGGCTCTTGTCCAATTAGCCCTCTTTGACCTCCCAACCAACCAATGGGCGTCACACACATAGAAACACCACACCAGAGGACACCAGAACACAAGAGGCTTCTTATAAAAACAACCTGCAGCAACCCAGTTAAGCCGTACTGCCTGGGGGTGAATGTGATAGCTACGGCACCCGTCTATCTGCCTCTCTTTCACACACACACATGCACATAGTCTACACGGCCTGACCCCAACCCTGCAGGTCGCTTCTATAACCGCATTACTGAAGCCAGCTGCTACTGCTGCAGCCTACACTGCCCTAAAACCCACAATTGGATTGAGGAATTCATGGTTTTCCCTCTTTTCTTTTTTGGTTTAGCTGTTCCCCCCCTCCATCATCTTCAAACAGGCAATCTGCTCAGCAAGAGCTACCCCATCCGTCTCTGCCCCACAGTATGCCTCTATGGTTACAGGCAGTAAAGTGGGTGACTGCTGGACGAAAAGTGTTATTTTTAAATTGACAGAGAAACATCCTACTTGGCCATAGACAAAGCCTGTTTCTCATTCCAATTCTTCATACCACTTTCTCCTCTCTTTTGCCTCCCATTTTTTTCTGAAGCATTTGCACACCCAGCCAGTCTGCCAATTTCTGTTGGACCTGTGGCTGGTGTGGAGATCTGTGCAAGGTGCACACGAGCAATTACAGAAGTTCCTGGTGAAATGAATGGAAGCGGAGTGGCAGCACACTCCCCTCTGAGCATGGTCACCCCTCCAGCGCCTCACTCTGGCCAAGCTAAGTGAAAATCTTTCCTCAGTCTAACTAATTTTTGTGGCCACTAAGCACAGGTTCAGGATAGGTTTGGAATGAGTAGGGGATTATTTGTGAAATGGAGAAGGGAGGAGAAGTCTGTTGAGGGCTGAAGTGTGGTTGGATATGAGGAGAGCCTGATGAATTTCCCTTCTCAGCAGGGTACTGTATGAGAAGATTGGCAGCACGGGCAGGGGCCTTGCGGCTCATTTCTTCGTGCTAACTGCTACTGCTGCACTACTGCTCAGAATCCCACTGCAGAACCCAATCGATCGCTCCTGTGGCGGCAGCAGGAATTGGATAAAAGGATCCTGCCGGCATCCGGCCGGCGCCTGCCCTAGCAGGGAGAGCTAATGGCTGAATCCAGGCCCTGGTCACAGCACACAGGGAGGGGGGCAGGGGCTAGCAGAATCATAGTCATTACCACAGCGGCACATGCCCTCTCTTCACTCACGCGCCTGCGATTCTCTACTCCTCAGGCCTTCCTGGCCAGGGTCACTAATCAATGCCCGCACTCTGGAGTCACACCTCCTGATCACAGCTTAACACAGAGCTGAAGGCTACAACAACATACTGTTCTGGGCAGGGCTGCGTAGCCATTTCATTGCATCAAATGGACAAAGCATTATTTTTTCTTTGTTATTAAAATACTCAGCAGAGTATTCCAGATGTCACTGCAACAATGTATTGTAACACATGTTAAAAACAGATCATAAACACAAACTGAACTTTTTACCTTTTTGGTGAGGCAGTCATCGGAATTAGAGGGCATACGAGTGGAGACGTGAAAAATGGCTTCCACAGTGGAGGTAGCATAGTAAGGAGCTGTTAGACCTGTGCTGCCATTCCTCTGGAGGCCCCCCATGAAGCCACAGTGCGTGGCGAGGTCCACCTGAAGGATACATGTACAATTTGGTGTGTCCTGAGTGTGCCTATGCATCTGTATGTGCATATTTAGGCTGCAACTGTGGATACAGCGTATGTTGTTTTTTGTACCTCCCATCCCAGTCCAGATACAAAGTCTTCAAAGGCCTGGCTGCCGGCGCAGTTAGACAAGATGGAGCACTTATCTTCTTGGCCTTCTCCAATGTAGAACACAGCAATCTTGTGTGTCTCTCGACTGGAGAACAAAACAGAACAGCCAATATTGAAAAAACAGCATAGCAGCAAATTTTACAAATATAGCAGAACTTGAAAAGCTTCAGCAACTTCACATGAAAATGCTTTAATATGTGAAACCAATGACTCAAACAGCTACACCTTGCTAATCAAGGTAAACTGTTCCTGTAAGTGCAATTGTGTTGTTGAATAAAATCAGAATAGCAGATTGAGATAAAAACATGGTTCCCAGCAAAATTTGTCCACTATCTCTCCAGCTTTAACATGATTTATAAAAGAATGGAAGCAAAGTCCCCCTCTCTACTTTCCCTGTTGCCATGGCAGTACATTGTGCCGGGGTAGATTTAGGGCACTCTGCATGCTTGCGCACAGGTTGCTTTTGCTCAACCAAGTCTGGCCATCTGGGAGAATAGGGTTCAATCCTGAGGGCATTCTTTAATAAGCTCCTGTCATTAGCAATGTGTGGAGTACTTATTGATTGGGCCAAGAGAGACACAGTTAGAGAAGGACAACCAGAATGATAGTGGGAGACTTCCAGGGCTGTGATCGGCTGGGGCTGGCACAGATTAGGAAAATCATGGGGGAGGAAGAGGGCAACATAATGCTATTCAAGAAACTGCAAGACTTATAGCCTGAATAATTTTCTCTGAGTATAAATAAGTTTGTCTGAAAGCTGCAGTGGCAGTTTAAAGATCAGCAACGGTCACTAAATTACAGACATTTCTGTGTTCACCAATATGACAGGGAAGCCTAATTTCCACAAGACAAACATGATATCAAATACTAGAGTGAGTCTTACCACTGCCTTGAATCCAGGTTCTTCAGTTCCCTTAAGAGTTTAGAGTTTTTCTTCAGCAAATGGAAACTTTTCCTGTTTGACAAAAACAATTGTAATTAGATGTAATAATGTCAAATGTGAATATAAACCACAACTCAAGAATCTGTCGCCCTGGCAGCAATGAACAGCCATTTGTGGTATAGTTTACCAGAAGGAAGTTGCTAAAAAGAAAAAAAAAAAGACATTTTCCCACCAAAGTTTTGTACTGCAGTTTTGTTTGTCAAAGGTAAAAAGCCACAGGTGCAAAACCACAATCTCCTACTTGCTGTGTGTGTCTTGCACCATCACCATTAAGAGGTGTAAGCTTTTAATTTAAGGGGTAGCACTGCAAAGATGTGGCTCTGCAAGGTAGACGTTAGTGAAAACAGCTGGGCACTTTTATCCTGTGGAGAGGAGATTAAGACGCTGTAGACTCAATGTGGCCTTAACTTCACTCTTTCTCTGTTTGAGTAACGGGCCAACAACTGACTTAGTTTAAAAATGACAGAAGTAACTTAGTGTAAAACTGGAGAGATTATCTTTAACACAACTTTGTGTTATATTTTTTCCTTTTGTTTGTAGACAAGAATAATGAAAAACTACACTAGACGAAAAATGGGCAACAGATCCTTGAACTATAAGATACAATCCCTCTTTTCTCTGTCACTTTCTTTCTCTTGTAGAGTCTAATTCAGACTAATGATTGTAGCCAATTTCAGTTGGTAATACCTGCGATCCCAAGAGTTCATGCCAAGATCATTAAGCAGCAGTCGGCAGAAGTAAAACGGAGCTTTTGGTTCCTGGTGGGAGGGTTCCCTCTGAGAGGCAGCCCGAAAGCTGACATCAGCATCCCACCTCCTCACTTGCTCCTCCTCCTGCTGGGTCTGACGGAGGATGGCTTCCAGGATGGCACTCTCTTGCTCCAGGTTCATGCCATGGGGTGATGGTGCTGGTTGGTTGAGCTTGAGCCGAGGCTGGGGCAGGCATTCTGGGCTGCTGTGGCCGAGGTCTTCCAAAAGTGTATCCAAAACATCAACCTCATCCTCCTCACAACAGTTAGAGAAGGAGTCTGAGATCGAGCAGTGATCTTTGTATGGTCCCTTCATTGGAGAACTGGGCTGGTTTCTGCTGTGAGGGACTGTAGTGGTCACTGAAATAGGTTGGTCAACTACATTAAAAACTCCCAAATCAACAGAGTCTTCCTGCGTAGTGCAGTAGAGGATTGCACCATCCCAAGAGTACTTGCCCGAGATATCCCGGACAATGACACGCACTTGGGAGGAGGGTTGGGGGGGCTGTCCAACAAAAGGTGTCTCGGCAGGGATCTGTAGGTAGGACACCAGTGTGCTGTCATTGAAGACAAACAGCTGCAGGTTGGGGCTTTTAAAGACCTCAGAGGACAGCTCGGACGACTCCACGTATGGGTTGTCGTGATTTTCGCTCACTAGGCTGTGGAGAAGAGCAGGGCCACCGCTCAGAGGATGATGGCCTAGATGGTTCACCAGGTGTGTCATGACCATCCGTGCTGTCAGAGGTATCAGCTCCATGTTTCTGCGACGCTTTTCTGGTGGGAGAATGAGGACAGGAGGATAAAAACACTGAGACTACTTCTGAAGGAAAATACATGTAAGAGTGTAAAACGTGATCTATAGCAAAAATTAATGATGGCTTTAGAATACTGCTGCTCATGAGGCTATCTTTTATAATATATTAAACAAAGACTTTGATAAGCATACTTAAAAAAAACCCCACATTTGTGTGTAGACATGCTATCATCTCTATTAGCTCTTTTTACACAAAGCCAAATCTCATTTATGAGTACTAATAGGGGTACTTTATTCAGTTCTCACAATAGCTTGGCCAGCACACCTCTAAGTAGGTAGCATCTAATCATAAGAGACAACTTTGAAAAGCCCATTGAGTCTTCTTACAATGGATAAGCGTTGAGACTGGCCAAGTGCTAATGAGAACCACCATCTTTACAGGCTGCTGAATAGAACTCTACTTTGTGGATTGCATTTATGTAAATGCACATGTTTTTACTCCCAGGTGAAAGACATGGCATGCTTTATTCTGCAGTGATGTGGGAAAAACAAGAAGATGTACTCTTGCATTGTGACAGTGCTATCAATACCATCATCCCCCATCAAAGTGGAGAAAGCTCTTTAGAAAGCAGGCCAAGCTGCATTAGAGATGCACTGGCTCTTTGATGTGACTTGATCAATATGAGGTGAGGGCATGAATATAACTAGGCCGGCACTCTTTGGTTTGCCCTTTTGATAGTGTTTTGTTATTTCTACCAAGACACTGTGCAGCTGTGCACCAAACAGCACAAGTGTGATGAAATTTTCCTGACAAAAGCTACTGTTCAAATTTCTTACATTGTTTCAGTAGACACTGCACTGTGTATTTGGGCTTCGGGGACTTTTTAGAAGTTAAGGACACGAGGGAGAGAGACGAATATATTGCCTAATGGAATCACAAGGTCACAAAAAAGAAGAAAAAAAAACCCGAGCATTTTTATCTAAACCCCATAATGGGTCTTCTCTTTAGGGACTGAGCACTAATGCGAACATTCCATTCCCTGTGATGGTTGATTTCCTTTTTATACTTTTAATAAGATATTGACATTTAATGGAGAGGCTCCAAATGGATGGGCTACTTAGAAATAGCTTTTACCTGTAACCTTTTTTGGATGATTTTTTTTTAGGCGGGGGGCGGGGGGCGCACCATACTGTAAGAAGTATAGTATGGAGCTGAAAGTAGTGTGTCGAAACGTGGAGAGGGATTGTCATCATCAGCTGGCAGTAACAACTAACTGCAAGTTTTTACTGTCTCACACAAGTGTCTGTACATATTGACACATGCTAGGGATCAGCAGATTATTGGTTGTCTGATTATTTAATGTAACATTCAAAAATTTTGAAATTATTGGGATTGTTACTTTTTAACCAATTTTTAACAAGTAAGTTAAGTTAAAAATGTGTTAGTTTGGCCCTGATGCAGTCGCCTCTCTTTATCTGTAGTCACCAATCTGTGGTTTTAAGCAATATCTCACCAATAGTGCTATCTGATTGGTTACATGTCACATGCTATAGTCTATTAGCACTAAAGGAAAAATGCTGAAAAGTTCTCTTTTTCATTAAACATTTATGAGTTAGTGTTATTCTTCATATTGACATTAAGATTTTCATTTTTACTACATCAGTTCCAAAATCAGTCACTGGATGATTACTACCTCTCTATCACACACCCAATAAACCTAACATTAATGTATCTGTAGTTCAGGGCTTTAAAAAGTGCATTCACATGGCGCCCAAAACACATCATAAAGAGATGGCACTCTCGTGTGACCTTACCCTCAGCTACAGTGAGTAAGTTGCCAAACTCTGTGGTGGCTGTCTGGGAGGGTGGTGGCTCAAAGCTCTTAACCTGACCCAACATGAGGTCATAGTCACTGGACAAATCTGACAGACTGAGGAGATAGTGGCTCTGTTGGGTGTGCAGGGTGGAACCAGACACACAGCAGTGCAGCACCTGAAGAACAGGAGAAAAAAAGCAGAACTTAATGATTATGTCCACACAAAGAATGGCTAATGGCTAGTTTTCTACAAAGTGACATGAGAGGTACTTTTAAGATTGAACTTCAACTTTAACGTGTACAAGCATGATCTTGTTTGATATGGTGGTGTCTGGTAAGACCATGTACAGTGATGCTGCTGTAGACCTGCTATTGATTGGCATGATCCAGGAGCATGCGAAAGGGGAATATATGGTCTATTTACATCATAAGGCTATGGTGAGAGGGAGGGAGAGAGGGAAAGAAAAGAGGGTCTTTATTGCCACTAATCCATTTCTCCTGTGATGTGTGAGTGTATCGATCTACATAACAGATGGCAGAGCATCCGTTGGCAGTGCTAGATAAGGCGCACTGGGGCAGTTGATTACAGCCATTGGACAGGTTTACACTGTTTGATTTAATTAAGACTTTATCCTTGTGTTCAGCTCCCACCACAAACATTCATGCTTAGCCACATATACATGCATGTGTGCACACACGCACACACATATACACACCTGTATTATATATAATATGAGGTAACGATACCATTTGAGGGAGTAAAACATATGCCTAATGTATGTAGATGAGGGTGCCTCTTATTCAGAGCGGAGCAACTTGGGTAAAGCCATGCAAAGGCTAATCCCATTCAGTACACACATACGCTCACACTTGGCTGAGAGACGCTCGGAGAGGCAGGCTGGCTCTGCCATGTGAAACAGTATTGTGTGGGGCAATGTAGACAGTATGTGGATGATTCTACTGAGCAGACCTCTGGGTGCATGGGGGAGGGATTGGAGGCTTGATGCTGAAAAGACCTGAACCAAACAGCTGCTACACCAAAGCCCCAAAGAGCTTCCTCTGTGGAGAGGTAGAGAGGGAGGGGGAAAAACCCACGGCTGTGCTTGACAACTAAGTGACTGCACTTCACATAGCAACAGTTCCTGGAAGGTAACACACAGTGAAATAAGCATACTGTAGTTAGAAAGGCACATATTGTATGGAGATGTGAGTACACTATGTACACACATAAATCAACTAATAAAAACGCAGAGACATGCGCGTCTAAGCAGAAATGTACGTATCCTCGCTGTCTCTCTCTCTCCCTCCCTCGCACACATAAACATACATGCATGAACACATCTACACACAAGGGTGGTGCAGCTGGCTGCTGAGGCAGGCAGAGAGAGCAGATGGAGAAGCTTGAGCAGAACCCTGGTGAACCAATAAGGTCTAGTGCAATGTTGCTTTTTATAACAATGTGCATGCTGTTAATCACCAAAGCCACCTTTTCTCAATTGTCTCTGCATCTCAGGATGCACGGCAGCCTTTTGATTAGTTTCACTGAGTTTGATGGTTTGGAAAAGAACACATTTCAAGCTTTTTAAAAAACTTAAAATTATACTTAAACACTTCAGTAACACTTGCCAGTGATGACATAAAAGCGAGAGGTATCCTATTCAAGAAGCTATTCTCTGCTTGGTGCACATAATAATTAGCAGCCAACGTATCTGTGAAAATGTATAGATTTCAGTCTTGATATTACATTAATATTGTCACACCTTGTGATGCCTTGAATGAAACCGAGAGGGGCTAGTCTTTTGTGTGCCGATAGAGAACCAATCATGCCTAATTGTCTTTGCTTTCATAGCAGCTGCAGTCTCTCTCATATTAAGACATATTCCATTCAAAACTCCAGGACAAGCGTTTATAGCCTGAGCTTATCAAATGGACAAAGGGTCCTGTTTGAATAATTGGACCATTTCTTATCAGGGGTGACATCCTTACAAAGATCTGCCGTTGACCGCATCTGCCCAGACAGGAGGGAATGAATAATACCTCATTCATTTGTGCCTGAAGCTTGGCCCTCATCCTCAGGGTCACACCATAAAAATAAAGAGTGAGAGGGATGAAAACAGACGTAGATTGGATACTGAATATTTTGCATGTTTTAAACAAATGCTACTAAATGCAAAGAACGCTGTGAGGGTCTCCAACACATGATGACCACCAATCACACGTGTCAGCTATGGAGGGTGCTTCTAAGCTGTTGTACCACTATAATGTTAAATGAGGCATAGTCATAAGGTCACGGTGGAGGTGAGTCTAATTAAAGTGGCAAGTCCATGTGTTACGATGGGGGCAGAGGTGTCAAAGCTAAAGTTGTTGTGTCTGCAGGCAAAGGTTACGTATGCTTTGAAAGACAATAACAATAAATCAGCAAAAAGTGGCCATTTTCAGGTCTCCCACCCCCTGAGGATACCCACCCTGTAGATGTAGTCCAGCAGTGGGGCCTTTTGGGCTGCGTGGTCATCTAGTGAGGGCATGGTGATGGGCTCCAGCAGCAGACTCAGGGGTACAGCCATGCACCAGTCCAACAGGCAGAGCAGCAGCGAAACCATCAACTGAGAGTAGAAAAAAGAAGTTCCTTATTCTGTTCAGCTGACTGACATCAAAATAAAATATGTATTATTAGTATACAAAAAAAGAAAAAAACTGGGAACAGGTAAAAGATGAGACCTGCAAAGACCGATGATTTAGACTGAGCAAAGTACACACGAAAACAGAAGACAACAAATTACTTCAGCAGAAACATTCCTCTGCAAATGCACCATTCCAGCATGATAGATCAAGGGCCTTTAGATCTCAGCCATTTCATGTCCCCTCCTTTCCAACATGTACCTTTTTGTCTGCTTCCACTGTTGAGTGCTCGGCGCTTGGCAACAAAAAGGCTATTGTGGCCACAAAGATCTGTGTTGGGACAAAACAAGGATAAAGATAATTGGATGACACACTCCTATTCATCAGTTGAGTCAGGGTTGTGGGATAAAATGAATGTAAAACCACGGCATGTGGAGTATGCATATGTATGAGTTAATAACTTATGTAAGACTTGCATTTAAAAGGTAAAGTGATAGGAATTTCTTATCTTATTTGTAATGTGTTAACACATGCTACTGGCAATGTAGCTGTGTGTGTGCACGTGTGTGTATGTCACCTCAATAATTTTCTTTGGGAGAGCGGACTCCAACCTCTGGAGATGTTCCCAGTGAGAGATGAGCAGCTGAAACACGTCACAGGCCACTTGAGCCACTGCTTTGTTCCCAAACTGGAAAAACAAAGGAACATAGTAAAAACTGAATAATAATTAAGAGGACTTGGATCCTTGATAAAAAAAAATTAAACCAGTATTTTTCCCTGTACAAGGGGGTCTAAAAAGTCTGAGAAAACATCATATTTTCATGTAAATTACAGATATACTGGCTGTGATCAGAAAATCTGAGGGGAACATCTAAAAACAAAATAAGGTGGGATATGTAAAATAAAGTAGAAATATTTAAAGGGGGTGGGTGGGGGGAGTACAGAATAACTAGGTGTAGTGAGTAACTTATGATACAACATATCATTGTACACTACCCATGATAATGCTGGCAATGCTGCAATTCTACAGTACTCAATACAGGACAGTCGCCTATAATACATTACACTATCTATGTAACTGAAGCAAAAATACTCCAAAAATGCAAAAAGCTGGAACTATGTATATAGTCACTGCATTGTGGTGTCTCTGTGTATCGTCATTATTATTTAGTTGTAATAATGTTGTGGTTCAATTAATCAGTTAACAGGTCTCTGATTTTCTGTTTCCCACTGTCATTTTCCCCCTGTGAGTTCTTCCTTCTTCCCTACTGATTAGTTAGGCTCTGGTTACTATAGACAGATTTGTCTGAAAAGTGCCACCTCGGGTAGTCATGGAGCAGGAATCTGTCTAGAATGCCTGCATGTTTTCAGATTCTGTGGTTTCCTTGAGTTCAAGTGTACATTCAACACTGGATTTGATTGACTCATCAGAGGTTTGTTTGAGTAAATCATTCTGAAACCACTGTTCCCCTGTTGAAAATATGCCTGTGCCTCAAGTTTCTAGCAGAACTTTGTTGACTTCACATCCTTGTAATAGCAGGAAACGTGGCACCAGAACTTAGCCAAAGTGTCAGCAATCAGATTGTTATTCTGAGCAAAGAGCAGCTTTCTCAGTGTCAAATCATAGCTTGAGCTAGCAGAGGGTTTGTAAGGGGGATATGTATAGTGATCTGAAATGCTTTGAGAAAAGTCTTTTAGTTGCATCCAAAGTAGGATTAGGCAGAACAAAGGTAAGCACACCATCAGAAGATCAGTACAACAAGCTTTTCCAACTGAGAGCTAGAAAAGCAACTTCATCACAGATACAGAATTTGCCACATAAAGAATGCATGACTCCAATCAGCAAAAGTCCTGTCAAAAGAAGGCTGTCTAGCAGTGGTCTCAGAGGATGAGTAGTGGTCTCAAAATCACTTCTCAGGAGGGGAAGCAAGGACAAACGCTTGGGGTGGGGTAAAGACATGTATCCATATAATGTTTTTCTCTGTCAGAAAAGTGCTGGCAGAGCACTGGGGAGTGCTTCATCCCAGCCCTTCATAAAAAAAAGTGTTGGAAGGAAGTGGTTTTGTTTCTATGACAACATATCACCACTCTAACTGCCATTGTATGGTAGACTAGCATCGCCTCTCATTGTGATAATTCCTGTCTGACATATCACACAGTTCGGGATAGACAGCCACGCAGAAAAAGCTTCTCCTCCATTTTCTTACCAGGGTGACGAGTCCCACCCATATGATTGGTTGCCTTAAAAGGAGCACAAGCGAGGACACCAGCGCCTTTCTGAAAAGTTCAAAGATTTTCTACTAGAAGTGCTCAGAGTGGCTGCACAAAATAGGCGGTGCACTCTGAAAAAAACGATGCTTGGTGCAGCGATTTTTCTCCGATGCTGGCGCAGAGACAAAAGCAGCGACACTCAGCCTTATGATATGTGCCCACAGGATCCATCATTTCAGCGCTTTCAGTTCACTGCCAATGTAAACACCTGTGCAATGCATTCCGGTGGGATCACAATGTGTTTTAAAGGAGATGGGATGTCAGCATCACAAAAAGCTCTTTGGAACGTTGTCACATCATGCTGGGATAAGATAGGTTATCAGGTTTTGCAGAAACTTGTGGAGTCCAGCATGAGGACTCAGCATGTAAACTTGAAGTGTTTTCAGGAGTGGCCTTGGACTTTTGAAACCTACTGTATAGCCTTGGGGCAGTTTTCCTTTCTTGCTTATTTCAGTAACAATCTAAGTTTAACTGAGAGTGCTTCCTTCTCACTCCAAAATAAAAATCAACGCCGGCTTATTATCACGCAACCATGTTTGTGCTCCTGGTTGCTGACTCATTTTCAGTTTAAACAATGTGGAAAATTGTAATATACTTGATTTGCCTGTTTAAAACTTTTTAGATACATAAAAATACACAGCATATGCGTGTACATACACAGCACAACATGTGTAACTTTGAATATTAAAGCTGCTAAACTGACTAAACGGTGAGTTCATTAGTTAAGATAAAACTGGAACAATATGTAGACAACTGATATGCACACTAACTTAAGTGATTTTAATGTTGTCTCTACAGTCAGATGAAAACTTCTTTACACATTTCAAAACTGGATGAATCTTCATATATGCACATGTACACATAAATTACACATGTCCAAAGTATTACACTTGTACATTAAGTATTTGTAAATTTCTAGACTTCACAGCTCTGCCAGAGTAAAGCCTTGGGAGAGTCATTTATTCTCCACCTGCTCCTGATGCATCTGTGTCACTTAAACACCTAAATTCTAAAACAGGACATTGCTGCTTGAAGATGGTGACAAAAGTTTAGGAACACTCTGACTGTGACAAAATTCAGGGTAATTTTCCTTAAATTTAGTTTTTCACTTACTGTGCAGATAATCAGCATAATTTCATTTCACTTCAAACCATGGCTCATTTTCTCCAGACTCATTGGAGGAAAGAATTGAGCTATTGACAATTTTCTTTCAAATGTGGATTTCTTCAGTGATTTGAAATTCTTTGTGAAGAAATAGAATTTCCCATTTCTTCCAGCTGAATGCCTCTCAACATGTAACAAGGGCAGACAATGTGGGGAGTGCAGAAATGGCCAAACACAAAAAGGGGCCCTGAGAGTTCAGCACCTGCTTTTAGAAAAGAGACTCTCAGTGCCACTCTTCCCCCTAGATCCCCCACCCAGCCTATACCCTCTATTTTGGGGCTGGCTGAGTCTGTGTGTCAAGTTGTACGGGGAAGTGATTACTGCTCCATTAGAGAAGGGGGGAGGAGGGGGGAGGAGGGGAGAGGGGGTTGCTCGAGCAGGAAGCTGGGAGATGTAGCTGCTTAAATTGGCCCACATCTACTGAGAGCGAGCAGCCTGGAAATTACGCCACCGCCCCAAACCCTTTTCCCTGAAAAAAATACACACACACACACACACACACACACAGCCTGTACTGGTTCTCTGCATCTCTTCACTCAGAGAGAAAAGAGGGCTCTTCCAAAATATACCCATGAGTCACATCACTGGACATGTTTTATTCTCACACTTTTTCTCCCTTCACTATGTTGAAATTGTTCTGCAGTCCTTTTATGTAATCAACTATCATTTTTGTTAGAGCTAAACACTACAGGGCTTGTATGGTAAAACAAAAAAGAGCTTCCTGCACCTATGTATTTATTCTAAGACACTGCGGACAGTAATTTATTCTATTAAGAATTTTTGTTAACACAGCCCATGGTGCAAGTGTTGTTGTATTTTGTAAATGTGTATACACTGCAATACAGCTTTCTTGGATCAGAGGCTCACTCACCTTTAGTGTTACTCCCAGAACATTGATGGCATCTTTAACCTGGTGGTGAACGTTCTTTTGCATTAGCTCCTCACACACCCACAGACCCAGACTGCACACAGCAATGCACCTGGGTGACAGAACAGAATACAAGCACATGTCAACTTAAGGATAATACAGAATTTGAATAGTGCTGAATGTATTAAGATAACTGGTCTACAGTTAAACTCAAGGACAAAGATATTATGGTTGGTAAACAAGCTATAAAAGTATTGCACCAATTTGTTTATGATGGTTAGTAAATGCTTAGTATTCATTACCTATTTAGATTTTCTTATGCATACATACATGTACGTAAAAACCTAGCCATATCATACTAACAAAATGAATGACGCGTAAATGTATAACAACTCTTGCTAATCATACCTTGCCCCTTCACAGTGTTCCTTCGTTGCTGTCTCTAGCAGAATGTCGACCAGATAATTCTAAATTGAAAAGACAACACATCAGATTTGCTTTTAGTTCTCAAATGACAATCTAATCCATTCTTCACTTAACGTTCATAAAAATGTGATGGCATCCACTGTAACATGCAACCTTATAGTCAAATTCAATTATCCTTAATGCGGGAGTATGAGACTTTTACATAAAACTGACTGCCTGTGACATTCAATGCTGATTAGGACTATCAGCACCAGGTAAAATTATCTGTTTTTTCACAGTATATAGGAATTTAAAATCTGTTTCTGTGGGGACAGTCGAGCGCTGACGCAATGGTAACAATGCCTTAGTCATCAAACAGCCACGATTGGTTTGCCAGAGCTGAAGAGGGGAACAACTGCAGCAACCAAAACAGGTTAGGATTCAGCAACTAGTACTTGCCGGATAGAGTCTAAAAGAAAACGCTTCTGATGTCTCACATAAGGAAGAAATACATTCAGCGTTTTGATAAAGGATTACAAGCCAAATAAAGAAAGGGATTGAAGATGAGGGTTACGTCGTTTGCATGCCTTGGCACCGCTTTCTCACTGCCAGAGAGGGAGACAAAAGTTTCACCCTGCAGGTTGAGCATGCACTCCTCTCCGTTAATCGGGTGACATCCGAACATTCACGTCTGAATGAGCACCCCAGTTGCTTTTCAGGAACTGGTGTGGGCAATCTTAGTAGGTCGATCACTACCTGTTAACATTTATGCATCACTTTCAACATGGCACAAGTTTGCACTGTTGCATTAACAAGTAGGCATGCAACAAGATTACTACGACTTACTGATGTAGGACATTCTTACATATAAGGGGCAACACAATCTCATGCATTATAGGTCACTTGATACAGTGTGAAATCTCATGCGTACGGCAAATATTATGTGTGGAATGCAGCTATGAGCAATAATAACATAACAGTCACACATGTCTGTATACTGTCACTCTAACAGTAATGTTACATATGTGAATAGGGTTAATGTTTCAGATATGACTAACAATATTCATACAACTGATGACTAGTTCATATACAATGATACAGTAAGTAGCTTTTACTTTTAAAAGTCGTCACTGTACTCCCAGCACCATACATCTTGATTATTTACCTTGATATCCTCATTGCCTACATTGATTTCATCAGAGCTGGCCACATGCTGCAGTACAGGAATCTGGAGGTAAAGGTTGGGGAAACACACAAGGGAGCCCAAGATTGTCTGAGCCTCCATCCTCGGAGCCTGGCAGAGACAGAAAGAAAAAAAACAAGCTATCATGAGTTCCCTAAACCAATATGAAAACAACCCACTCCCAGGAAACAGGAAGGTCACTGTCCAAGGGAAAAGGATTGAAGGGATTTAGCAGAATTAATTTGATCTTTATTCATGATTCTGCTCATGCTGAACAGAGAGACGTGACACATGGTAGGCGTTGGACAACAAAATGAATGATTAAATGTGCAATGGATGCAGCTCCAAGGCAGACGGAACATGTTGCACCTGATGAGGAGCTGTGAAACTAAAAAGAGGCAATAAATCTATGGTGGAAGATATGAAGATTTCTGGCAACCAAAAGAGGAAGAAACAACACATGCAAATGTCCCTCTAAAGTGTTATTGATATATCATGTAGTTGGAGACGGTTAGCTTTAACTTAACCATGCTTAGGTTGAAATCTGTGCACAGTGGAAACAAGTAAACACTGAGTGGTTATTGTATTAGTCTGTCAACATAATCTCGATTAATTGCTCCAAATAAGGTCACAGTCCACTGCCAGCCTGTGTGTCCACTCTACGCTGTATTATCAAATAATTACAAAAGATTAGGACCATCACCTGCTTACACTCATTTTGAGAAAAAGACCACGGAACCCAGCTACTTTAATATCATAATAGTTAGCTAAGAAATAACTGCGGCCATGTTGGTTTTCAAAATTCATAAAACATGTCAAAGTCCCATTAACATTTTGTAAGGAATGTTTATTTGCTCATGTGTCTTTATTTAAGCTGTCTCAATAATCAGAGCTATCTGTTTCATTTGTAATTAACTGCTCTTTGCTTTTCTAATACAGCTTCAGGCTTTCACTAAAGATTTGTACCTTCAAGTTTGGTTTATATGCAAAACATGCATTTTTTTCTGTCAATAGTGTAAAAATGATTAGTTTATTTAGTTCTCAAAGATGGTAGGAATAGTAATAATGAAATATTGAATGTTAAAATTGAAAAAAAGAGTTTGTGGGTATCATTTCAGCCATAGTCTCTCAGTCCTATATTTAAATACAATGACTCAGCACTTGAAGACTGCATTCTTGATTTTCTTGCAAGCCAAACAAACAAAATAATCTTTAAATATTTTTACTGCTTGGTCCCACAGATTATGTTTTTATTACTCCTCAATTTCACACAATCATTTGAACTGTTGCATTGCATTTTACTGAAATCTTGGTA
The DNA here is from genome assembly GCA_024666655.1 of Dascyllus trimaculatus. NCBI lineage: Eukaryota > Metazoa > Chordata > Actinopteri > Pomacentridae > Dascyllus > Dascyllus trimaculatus. The sequence goes on from CM045462.1 coordinate 9,731,946, forward strand.
TGAATGAATTCCTTCATCCTTCTCTGACACCAGAATAACTCTAAAATGTAATGACATTCCTGAAAACTTTTAATTATATGGCAAACATTAGAGCTTCTTTTTTGAGTAACAAATTTGTGTATGACTCACACAATAAATCTGAATGTTAAGCGTGTGTTTTTACCTCTAAGGAGTTCGAGGTGAGGACGCAGGCAGCAGCAGTGATGAAATCTCCAACTAGCATAGTGAAACCCGGCAGGCCAAGGAAGAAGAATCGAGGAGAGCAGGAGCGGATGATGGTGTTCAAAACATCCTGATAACAAGAATAGACACACATAAATATTAATAGGAGGCAAACAATCATTTCTCCATTGATGTCTCTGTTATTAGACACAGAAAATGGACTTGATACAGGAAGACACTGAATTATAACTCAGCCAAAACTGAATTTCTTTGCAGTTCTCTAGTGTGTTTACAGCTGGGGTTTTGCATTTGGTATGAGCATTGGGTCTTGTTAATGTGGGTGGAATGAAGTAGTAAGAAATATTTTGCAAATGGGCTACCATGTGAGAGACGTGGCAGGGAGAAAGCTTTTTTCACTTCACCAGGTAGAGTAAGCATTTTAAAAGTGTTAGGGAGAGTAAAGCACTCAACAGTACATGTCACTAAAGGACATAAAAAAGAGACTGGGAAAGAAAGACAGAAGAAAGAGAGAGAGAGAGAGTGAGAGAGAAACAGCAGATGGATTGTTCACAGTGGATAAGAGGGAGGACAAAAGACCTCAACTTTCATCAGTCACATGTATGTACAGACACATGTAAACCTGTAATTAAAGACAGAGACAAGGTATTGTTTTGCTGAGGTACAGGCGGCTCAGTGGCAGATGGGTGCTCTTTCAGTACTGACATATGCTGTACTGCAGAGGGTTCTGCACAAACTGTTCAAGTATGTACAGTGTAATACCACACTAGACAAAAGAATATAAGATGTTAACAGCTTGACCATGCTATATTTAGACCTGAGGCAAAGAGAATTTTTTTTATTCACTTCCAATGACAGAGAAAATACTCTCATTTATGAATAACCATATATGAGAATGCAGCATCTCAGCAGTAAGGCAGAAAGATTGTTCACCCTCTTATCTGACACATGCATGTGCATATTTGTTTACAAAGGCAAGGTCCAAGCTAGAAACACCTGCCGTCTTGGCCATAAACTTGTGTAAATCAGACAGTTCAAACATCAGCCTGTTTCTAGGCGAACCAAAGGGCGACTTCACAAAAAAAAAAACCACATGCACACATTTCCTCTCTCTGTCAATCGCACACACAAAGACATGCACACACACTGTACCACTTATCTATCTGTGACATTAATCACCCAAAGCTTTGGTAAACAGGGAATGCAGGTGAACAGAAGAAGAATAGAATAAACACACACAGGCAGTAAGTAGGAAGTCAAACCAACACCAGCACTGCATGTGGAAAATTGGTGGGAAGAGCTTTAGGATTGAGGGCCCATTTTACCCTCATTTTGTTGGTAATTGACCTCTGAAGCATAATGTGCAGTGCAGTCAGAGGTAATTAGCAGGCAACAAACTGTTTCTTGATTGCCTGAAATGAGCATTTTAGAGGAAGCCACAAATGCAGAATGCAAAGTGCTTTCAATTGTATGTGTAAGTACAGGGAACCTGATTTGAGGTGTGTGTATAGAAATCGGAATTGAGAAATGTGGAATGGGAATAACCGCATGTGGTGCTGTGTTGGCAGTAGGAATGGCCCCCGCATCAACAAAAGGTGCATTAACGTAACTCTGAATAGAGCCACCTCAGGCCTTTTTATGTGGCCTCATCTCCAGGAAAGCACACGCTTTCCACCTGCTAGCCCCTGGGGTGACGGGGTTCACTCTGGCATTTCATCACTCTGCACAGTATCAGAAATGTTTTGCTTTCATTTGCCAAACATGGTAATTTCCAGTTTAGTTTGGGACAGATTTCCTGTTGCAGTTCACGCCCTGATTCACTTCACAAGCTGTTAGGAAGGGATATAACCCACCTGCATGACTATAAGGTGACAGGTTTAATTAAAAGCCATGTCAGTGATCTAGCAGTCGACCTCCTCATTTTAATCTGACAGTATATAAATTACACAAGACCTCTCTGTTTTGTAGTAGAGTAGCTAATTTTGTGAAGGCAGGAAAAACCGTTTATCTCCTTGCACCTATGATGCTATGTGTCAGTGCTTTCAAGTATAATGTGAGTGTTTTAAGTAAATGACTGATGTTTTTGCTCACCTAAAGAATGCAAAGTGAATAAATACATAAAAGCTTTGTGTGCACTTCACTATACTTCACAAAATATGCTGTTGACTACTGCAGTCCAGATTGTAGAGCTATTAGACAGATTACTGCTATTGTGCTACGGTCATGCCTTTGTGAGACCAGTGACCAGAGAATGACAGACAATCAGGACAATAGCCCTGACCTTGGCACTCTGTCAGTTGGAAGGAGAATCCCTCCAAGGGAACTGTCATTTCCTTCTAAGCTTAGTTGATTTTAATGGTGAGGATTTACACTGGGATTCCCCTTGTAGTCCATAAACCATGGCTGTTTAAGCAAGATTTTGTTACTTGACAGACAGGTAGGCTAAACAAAACACTCAACATATCAGTGAGACTATTTTTAGGTACAAATATACAGAAATTACTATATGTAAAAAACTAACCTAAACACTTGCAATATGACTAACTTACTAATATCACATGCACATGGTGTACCAATAGTAACTTTAGTCATATGAGCTAATCGGAAATTTTGTATGTTCAAAAGATGCTTGAACATATACATGCATGACTTGAAAAAATTTGGAAAAGTATTTTTTTTCCTTTTTTTAGCTGCAGTGGGGGGTGGGGGTGAAGGCAGAGAGGAAGGAGGAGGGGGAGAATAAGAGCCACTTTCTTATGTTAAGCAGGCGTGCGGCTGTCCTCTATTGTGTGGCGTGAGGACTCTTTTCTCCGGCCAATTTGAGCATGCTTCAGTGGCCAGCCTGGCTCTGGCCCCCCAACGCATTATACAGAGCCACAACAAAAGCTTGAGAATGCTGCCTGGTCCCTCAGTGCGCCCCCCTCATTGCTCTACTCTACACTACGTTCCCTAGGCTCCCCTCCCACTCCTTCACACACTCGCGTACACACAGGCAGGCAGGCAGGCCAGTCTACTCTGGGCCCCTGGCCGACGTGTCAGTCTAACGGAGCGCGACAGACGTCAATCCTTAATTAATCACGTATACACGGCAGGGGCTCAAAACATTATTTAACGACATGGAAAACATTCTAATAAGCTTGTCGCACTGCCAAGCCGCGATAAAAGCCCAGCCAGGAGGGCAGATATTTTTAATATATATATATATATATATATATATATATATGTGTGTGTGTGTGTGTGTGTGTGTGTATATATATATATATATTATATATATGTATATATAAATTATAATGTTTTTTCTTTTTTCCCACACACAAGCATACATACATGCATTCATACACACTTCCATCCAGTATACACACACACACACACACACACACACACTTTTTTATCCTTGTCCTTTGTTTTAGGGACCTCTATTCATCTCTCATCTCCACTCAGCTTTGTATAGAAGCAACGGAGCTATGCCAGATTTAAATATGAGGAAGGGTGTGGCCAAAAGAGGCAGAGGATGCCAAAACACAGTAGCATTCTTCATCACCACTGGTTTGCAGGATGTTTTTAAATATTGAGCCACAACCATAAATTGCAATGTTCCTTTTGGATCTGTCTTTATTCCTGGCAGTAACTGTCACAAAGTTGATCACAAATACATTATTGGTTCACTTTATTACGTATACACACAGAGAGAAAATTGTTTACCTAAATAACGGCAAAACACTAGATGAATAAGAATCATTAAGTAATACCAAAATTATACATTAAAAAGTAAAAAGAAAATTGGCAACAACAAATTACTGTTTCCAGTTTTTAATCAGGGCCAGTGCACATTGGCTGGACTGATACGCCATCTACTGGTAAAAATAGAACATGCTGCCAGCCTTACTTAAGAAGCCATCTGCTGGTCGTACCTGATCGTCACTGGTGAAGCCCTTGTGCATGATGTGGTAGAGGTGCACCAAGAAATCGCTGTTAGGGAGCACATCCTGGTGTCGGGTCATCATCTCACAGATCAACTTGTAGGCTTGCAGCTTGCCAGCCTTATACTCTGCTGGCAACATGGTGGCCTGTGGAGGAGAGAGAGACAGACTGGGGTCAGCATTACTTTGAGGTGCTGAAGACTTGAAGATGTCCTTTAAAAGCTGCAGAGGTGGTTTGAGAAGTTGACGAATTGAGTCCTTTTTAAAATCAGCATAAGCTTGTCACCATAGGAGTCATTTGAAACTACTGTAAATTACTTGTGTCGGCTCTCACTGTTCCAGTGTACTGCCAGAGAGACAAATCATGAATTTTGAATTTACAATGCAAAGTTTTTGTTTTTATAAATCTGTTTGAACCGTACAAATAGATGCTGCTAATTTATCTGGTACATTAAAAATGGTGGGGCAAAATTAAACTAAATAAAAAGCACTTAATGAAAATGCTGTGATTTTTACTTTTAGGACATTTCAGTTGGTATTTCATCTGGCACTCAGATGGTAAAACTCATTTTAAATTTGGAATTATTATTTAATTTGCATTCTGTATACCTACTAAACTGTAACACAATACAGTGTCTCAAGGTATTTAACCCTCTCACCAAAGTTACACTATCAACAGATCCAGAAACAACAGTGAAAACAGAAAGAATTGTTGTATTTTCAACTTTCTGACAATCCTTGAAGTATTTGTGTACTTGACCAAATCTAAACTTGATCTAAGCTGGATTACAGACTGTGTTTACACCAAGCAGAAAGGAGAAAACTCATTAAAAATGAAAGTAGTAAAATATCAATAGTATGAAGAGCCACCATTTATTTCCCAGTATTGTTGATTCCAGATTCTTTTTTGTAATTTGTAAAACAAAGAAACAACTACAACAACAAAGCAACTTTTATTTTTTTCATTTTTTTAAATAATTTATGGCATTATAACTATGTCCCACTGCACAAAAGTCATTTGTTCTGTCTTGCTCTAGCCATGGTTGTGCTGTTTCCATAGGGGTGCAGAACTGTGACAGAGCAGAAAACAGGCACAAGATGCTTTGGTGTTCAGAGGGTTGATAACTGTGACTGTTCTGAATGATGTGCTCATGTTGTGTTCATACCCTGAAGAGCCAGGACGCAAGCATTCGAAGAGGAGGGATGAAGGCAGGCTGGGGAGGAGAGGACTGGTTGTCCACACTGATCCCAAGGTTGTCCCGGATCTGTAAGCACATACTGAACTTCAGCAAGTGAACACAAACATCATGTGCAATCTCTCTACGAATCTCTGTGAGAGAAAGGGAAGGGTAAAGCCTCAGCTAAAATGCCATATCCATCAACCTAATTAGATCCTTATATCATCACTGTCTTTCATGCACTAAGCACTTAAAAGTCATCATCATTCAACAGTAAGTTGAGTGATGTCACTGTGTAGTGACTATGTATATTTTAAGAGGGGTATATTTTTTTCTGCCTCATATACAGGGGGTATTTGTCTCTCAACTGTACCTTGGCCAGCTTGTGCCAGAGCTCATAGAGGTAGGAGAAGACCTTGGCATGGATTTTGGGGCAGCGGATGCTGTTGACATCTCCCAGGATACCCAAAATTCTCCTCCATAGGACGAAAGCTGAATCAGGATGCCAACCAGTCAGGGTCCCACCAGCAATGATGCTGACATCATCAGCCAGACACTCACTACTGTCTGCATGGTCAGAGAAAGACAGAGTTTTGGGTGGTTTGGGTTACAGAATAAATTATTTGGCAACAACGATACTTGTACTTCTTAGTACCCAATACAAAGTGATCCAGATTCAATTTTATCAAGGAGACTGGATTAGGTCAACAAATGCAGAAGAATTAAGATTAAAGCATTTATGATTTAATACTTTTTAAAACATACTAAACTTTAAAAACTACTCAAAGCCTTGTCATTGTGTGAGCAGCTGTTGACCAAATCCTTAGTTTTTCTGTGCATTTTCCCAAATGTATTTAAGCATTAAGATTTTTGTCCTATTCAAGTGATTAAAGAACTGAAACGCTTTTGGGAAACAGGCACAAATCACATGCATCATCCAAATGAAGCGTGGAAGGACAGTGCCACCTAGTGGGCAGCAGAAGAATAATGGGAACTGGAGAGAGGAAAGGTCTGGAAGTGACAAAAATGGATAGTGTAGCAGATCTGAGGTGTTATATTAGAATGAAATTTTTCTCCACTCTTTGAGTAAAACCTGGTGCCCCGTTAACATAAGACTTACAAAATTACACATGTGGTTCCAAAGAACCAAAAAAATAGTTTTGTTTATTATGTAGTCAGGTAATTGAACAGGATCTGCAATTTGTGAGAGAGAAGAAATACAAAAAAATGAAAAAGTGTAATGTAAGAAGTAGAAGTCATGGTAAGGCTGAAATATAGAGCAGGGAGAGTCAATGGTAAATGAAGACTCTATGGTCTATATGATGAGTAGCAGCTAGGGAGCAGTACCCAAGTGGTGTGGCATGTGTAAGACAGACTGATGCATGGTGTCGTCCAGGGGGCAGTCCCGTGGGCACTCTGTGTGCACCAGCAGGGCTGGTGAAGCGGGGGGGTTCTGGGGGTAGTGGTAGTGGTTTTGGTGGTGGTGGTGGTGGTGGTAGGAGGGTGCAGAGTGGGGAGGGAAGGCACACTCGGGACCTAAAAACGACAAGGGGAAAGGGATAAAACTGGGTTTGAGGAAGGGGGCACAAAGACAGTATGACCACAATGTAGGAAACACAGACAGAAGTTCACACACAATGGTGGGAAGGGTAGGGGGGGACTACAATTCATCCATCAATAATGATGGAGGGAGTAAGCTAAAAGTTAAGTGGTTTAAAGCTGAGGGGATATTTAGATTTTTTTGTCCATGAGAACACATGTAAGTACAAATTTGTCTCAATCAAACCAAAGGTCACTTTTCCCTTCACAAAATTCTTAATTAACAAAGAACACAAGCTGTAAGCGCAGATTTAAAAGATTAAATGACTTAAACAAAGAAGTACAGACCCAGCTATGACTAATCCATCCATTCTTCCATCAGGGGTGAGGTTATTAGAGGCATCAAAACCTGATACTGATGTGACACACCCAAGACGAACCTGCAAAACTGTTGAACTCTTTCAAATTATTTTGTGTCTGAGCTGAATGGTTACAACGGAGTTCCTCTTATAATCTGTTCTGTCCCTTAGTATGCATCAAACCAGCTTCACGCCACAGACAGACACTTAACCAGAGTCGACTTATACTCCCTGAAAGGTATCTGCATTATTTGTTTGCGAAAAAATACAAAAACATACAAATACATTCACATCATTGATAATTACAGGGCAAAATTCTATTTTAGGTGAATAGGGTGAGTTCTTATCAGCTCCTATACCTGCTAGAGCCTCATTGTGGCTGAGCAGCAGACTCCCCTGGCTCTGGGGATCAGCTGTCACATCCATGTGGGCTGACTGTGTGGACTGCGTGTCAGCTTCCTCATCAAATGCCTGCCAGGTAACTTCAGCTTCATTGAGGTAGCCGTTGGACGTCTCACTACTCACACTCTCACCTAGGTACGGTGGGTAAATTGGAATGAGAGGACATAAAAAAAGAAAGAAGTTTATTATAGACAAGCATATATATTAAAACACAGCTCTACAGATCACAATAATCAACATTTTAAAGAAATAATTAGTGGTGTAATGTCTAACTTTTCTCTCTGAGCTTGGGCCTTGTGTAGTTTGCTTTTTCCTCGGCACTGCACTCTGTCTCAGCTGGACTACTGCTCCGTCGGATGAGGATCTAGAAATACAGACACAAACATTAAAAGAGGAGAAACTTGTACAAGGGATTCTTGCTTCATTACTTTAACAAAACACTATAGCACAGGATCAATGTTCTCACCACTGGTGGCTCATTGCTCTCTCTCCTGCCTTCAGACATCCTGCTGTCAGAACCACAGGAAGTAGGGGAGTACTCTCTCTTCTGGGCTGAAAGGCAAAATGAGATGTTGTAAAGAGCCCTTGGGTTTAATTCCGCTGGCTGAAATGCATTGAAATCACGATGAGAACACACTCTAGATACCAGAATTCCCGAAATTATAACAAATAGTTTCCAATTACTTCAATACAACCCCAGAGATGCAAAAAATAAAATAATAAAGATTTTCTTCAGTCATGCACTAGGACATTCGAAATTATATTTTTTGTGTGTAATGAATTATGTCTAATATGGGTTTCTCACAAAATATTGATTTTACCTGGTAAAAAATCTTACAAGCACATCAGGCTTTTTGCCTCCAATTGAGTGATTCCGGATCGTCAATATGTATATAATTTTAAACGTTTTCTTCTACTTCACTGTAACGTTTATCACTGCAGGACTGGAATTCATTTCCTAACTATTTGTGAGGTCACAAAATCTGCTTCTACATGCATGTTTCAAAATTAGCTTCAAGGCAGCTCAGGAAAATTTTCCTCCTTCAGTAGACATATTATAAACAGTCCTTTAGTGTGAAACTCTGCAAGTATGTCACTGTAACTAGAAAAAAGACAACCTAGTGAAATAACATATAAGCAAAACATCTCTGGGTGGAGGGGGACTTTTTATCTTGATCTACTTTATTACTCACCAAAACATACTCTGTGTGTATTCTTGATATTAAATGGTGAAGGCATTTCCTTCCTTATAAAACATTTAAAGCTAATTTTTTAAGTATTTACATCCTGTATTGTTTAGATCTACGGGCGCTTTCCATTTGACTAAAATGGCTTTTCCCTTCTCTCACTTGTGTCTCCTGCTTGTGTGTTTTTACAGCAGGGAGAAGGTGCAGAAAGAGATGCAAGCATGAAAAGTGAGCACTGAAACTTCAGTTACAGTGACACCTGAGGTCTGATGACAAAAGGGAGCAATAAAAAAAGCTTTACGTGTTCTAAATTATATCTACAGCCTATTTAGTGAGAGAAAGACCTCAGTTACAAAAGGTAAGTCTTCCTTTCTGGCTTTGGATTAATTGTGCCTATTAACAGCTACTTTGTAGCTGGGTATTTTGTAACATAAAATGAGAAAAGAGTAAAATAATGAAAGTATTTCAGCTTTTAACTGAAGAAAATGTGTGATATTTAATTTATGACTACACAAAGCTGCCACTGGTGCCATCATCAATTTCTCCACAGGAAGTCTGTCTAATGTAGAGTATTGCAGTCATGCAATATAATTAATTACAGTAAAACTGATTCCACAACAGCCCACTCACTTCTTTGACTCTCCCATCAAATTAGCTGACCATTAGCCAACCAATCAATAATCAGATTCCTATTGTTTGGGTGTTACCATCCGGTAAAATATAGCATAGGCTACACACTACACTTGTGATCATAAATCTCCACTTCCCCTCACTCCTCATCGTGATGCATTTAAGGGATTGAGTCATCTTCAGTGATGGGACAAATTGCAAATCACAGTCAGAGCATGAAAGAGCAAACATGAAAGTAAGTATCAATTAGTAGAATGGAAAGCCTCCATTGTTTACTTCCGAACGGTCTTCTCCCTTAGTTTCCTTTGCTGGTGCATTGCAGCATAACTTGGTATTTTACTGTCACCTGTTGATCAGTGGAGTAGCACGACACCGTAGGTAAAACTGTGCATTGCAAATAAACAAAGATGAACTAACCAGGGACTCACTCATGGAAAAAAAAATTCTAGAGAGCTAATAAAGGTCTAAAAATTCACAGGGAACCTTCAAGTGTTTAAATTTATTTGTACAATATGAGAAAATGTTTATTCATCTATGAATGCTTCATTGGTGTTCAGTGATACAACTCCACTACCACTAACCATATCCTTAACATCTACAACAAAGCAAATGGAACAGAACAGACTTAACAAAGTCATTTATTGCCAAGCTTTACATCAGACTGTATTAGGTTTACAGAGTGTAATAATAAAATGAAAACTCAACTGATGCTTGACTTTTTTTATGCAGACACTGATTGATTGATTTGTATTACAGCTGAATTGTATTTAACGAGGGCATAATTCCAGTCAAGACACAGCTAAAATTTCTGGGAAATTGCAGTAAATTTTGTGTTTTTGTGTGTATACCTGGTAAAGTGTCAGACAGCTGCTGGGTGATGTCCGAGGTGCTGCTGCTACGTGGCAGAGGGCTCTCCCTGCCTCCCAGCTCCTCTTCTCCCCCACATTCTGAAAGCTGACACTCCTCCACATCTAACAATGAGAAAAAGACATTGTTAGGCAGAGCCAAAAGACCAAACACAAGGTAAATCTTAAAATGGAACACACTGGGATATGTCATTTGTTATTTTTAGGGATTTTTGGAAACAGTACAGGTGAGGATTTGACATTTATGAGGACATGGAGAGAGAGTAGGACATGCAGCCATGCAGTGGTGATGCACATTCTTGACATACTGTTGTTACTGACTGCATAATACACCGGAGATTTTTTCATTAAGTATGTTCAGCCTAAAAGACAGTTTAAAGCCTACAGTATGCTGTCACAACAAACACAACAGAGCTGTATATGTGAGATTGTGACTGATGAATGGGAAAAGCAGATCGGAGATCACAAACACAAACGGATGCAGCTCTCAGAATGCACTTTACCTGAGAGTCTGTGAGAGCAAGTAGAGTTACCAGAAGAGATACCAGGCAAGAAAGAGCTCACAGTGTGGAGCAGCATAGGAACACTTTTAGTAGTGGGCAAAGCCTCGTATAGATGAACACAGTTGCTGATGGACTGGCTTCGCTTAGCTTCCATCAGGGAAAGAGAAAGAAGAGGAAAAAGAAAGAGACAGTGGAGACAGAAAGGAGGTAAAGGGAAGAAGACAGTATTCAGTGACAGCAAAGTACGAAATGCTACAAAAGAGCTCTCAGTACTGAATACATTTGATCAGAAACACTTGAGTAAACAAAGCACAGCAGCTTCAGAGTTTCATAACATGACCAAACTCAGAGTGGAATTTAGAAATGAGGGAGAAATTGCAGCAAAACTACAATTGTGGCTCCGAGAGAGAACTGTAATAAGATCTATGCCAGAAGAATAAAATGTAACATTGACTAAAATCACTGAAACTGTACATTCAGAACAATGAGACCAGTGTTGGTGCATGTACTGATGCTGTTTGTGTAGCATCACAATATTCTGTTTATATGAAGGATTGACCAATACTGGAAATTAATGCTGACATTTGAGTTTTAAAAAACATAATAATAATGATAGGCTTAGTTATATATCTTTCAAAGCAAAAATACAACATGATTTACATAGTTAAAACTACATTAGATGACAGTGCGCTATAATTAATTATCCTAAACACAATTATATAAACACCACAGACCACATAAAGAAAACCTGTAAAAAGGCCAAAAATAAAAACTTAATTCAATTTTTTTAATCAAAATCATTAATTTGTTGAAAGCAGAGTAGTGTGTTTTATATGGACTCAGAAAGAAATAGTTTGTCTAACTCTTGATAAATCAAAATGTGACAATAGGTGATCTTAAAAGATTGTGTGACCTTAAAGACTGCACATGAAGGATAGCCTGATTTTTCAATAACCAATGATGGCATAGTGTGGTTCAGTTTTAACTAACACATAATATTTTTAATTTTCAATCAATGCCCCCTTAAATTAGTATTTTTAATTATGTATTGAACTGCACATTTTGCAAGTAAAAAATTAACTAACACTGAACTCCAAAGTACATGTCTATGGGATGTTTATGATGCATCTTTTTTGCTGCCTTTCAACTAACATAAGCTGCTTTTGTTTATTAGACTAGTGTGTGCAATACTTATGTATTTATGATAAATATGTGAGTGCGGAATTCAACTAGATGCTGAATTTAAAATTTAAATGGTTGACCACAAAAAAATTAATTACCTGTGTACAGGCCAAATCTATTACATTTGATCTGATCTTCTATGTTATCTTATATTACAATCTTGACATAAATTTGTATAATTATAAGCATCCCCACAATGGCAGAGTGAGAGCTGGTTCAACTGGGCCTCTGTAGCTGTAGAAGCTTAATGAGCACCATAATGAAATATTGAGCCTTTTCCTCTTTTATCAAGACATGATCTCAGAACAATATTAGTTTGTATTTGCATGCATAAGTGTAACCAAGTTTTGACAGTTGTCAATGCTGAGGCATTGCCATTGTGTCTGGATAGCACTTCAGGCTTAATCTGAAAGAGAGCAATGAAAGAGGACAGTTCTATTCTCCGCTTTCAGCACACTTTAATTACGCCTTTCAGTGTGAGAGATACATCGTCTCTGCTACAGCCCGCCACTGCTTCCCATTTATGCATATTAATGAGCATTAATTACACTCTTAATGAAACTATCAAAAACTGCCGTGCAATTGATGTGTGGGCCTTCTCTTGAGGAGTGGGGAGGAGGGTTGTTGGGCCTTTGAAGATCAATGTGGGAGAAATCCAATTAGGCCAAAGAAAAGGAAGGGAATTTGAAGCGGTGGTTTCCTTGCACGCAGCTACAAATAAACAGACTAACAGAATAGGTGCGTAAACATGCACATGAGACACATAATAGATGTGTCAACACACACGTACACTTGCACGTGCGCACATACACACACATACACCTTCTAAGACTTCATCCTTCAGGCACAAATACATCTGTTCCTTGCTCAACATGCTCGTCATTTCAGAACATTGGTGGTAATTGGGGAGGCGGAAGGCCAAGAAACAAAAAGAGATCGTCTCCGTCTTTTATCCCCCACATTAAGATTCTGTCTAGACAAAATTAAGACAAGCAAGACAGGCGCTGCAGCTACTTACAACTCCACTGCCTTCCAACTCAACTTATAATTAGACTGCCACTTTCCCATCAGATAAGGGGTGTTTGCAGCGTCCAAAGCTGGCCTTTGACACACTGTTGGGGGGGACTGTGCTGTATGCCTGCAATCGAGCTGACATGGAAACATGTTGACACTGGCTAGTGACATGTGAGGGAAACAATGGGGGCCATCTGCTGGTTCCTTTGTCTTTGGTGTTTGGTGTTGGGTCTTTCAATGGCACCTGGGCTGAAGACCTTTACACACAATAAATATGTCTGATAAATTCTGTGGCCTGAAGTTTGCTCCAAAGGCTTGTTAATATTGCATTGCCGTCCCACACAAGGGCTGAAGATAACACTGGAAAAGGATAGAATATTACATACAAGAAGATTGTTTTATAAAAGTCACACCATATGTTTCGATGGTACAGTAACATATTGCTATTGCAATAATACCGTTACATCACAGGTACTTACCAGATGCCTTCTGTCGGACGTTGTTGCGGGCCGTTTCAACACCAGGTGCTCCTGAAGTAGTGGCTGAGCGAATCCTCATGGGCTCCTGTACTCCTGGTCCACTTTGTTCCCCTTGGTTCCTCCAACTCAGTGAGAATGAGCGTGCGACGACTGCAGCCTTCTGCGAGTCCTGGATCACTCCTGATAAGCACAGAACAACACTTACTTGGTACTGAAAGACCAGCAGAGATTTTTACATTAATAATCAGCTGCAGCACCACCAGCCTCACAGACAATGGTACTTTTTGACTTTATTAAACCCTAACAGTATAGTGGCTTTTAACATCAGTGATGATTTCATAAAATGTCCATGTAGTGTGTAAATTCACTAAACCACTACAAACAAGCGCAAGTGTACACTTTAGAGTTCCAGTGAACAGAATTTGAAATTTTCAGTGGTAGAACCAAAAAATGACAGTGGGACAGACAGCTGTGTGACTGGTGGATGTGAATCAGGCAGTTTATATGTCACAGATCTATGTTCACAAATTGGAGATTGATCAGTCTAAGCTAGGTAGAAGCAGTTTATGGCAACTTGACATTTTAAAGCTTCACAAATGCCATTTTGACAAATTCTGGTTCTTCAGTTAGAAGCTATGTAATAATAATGGCGCCCATAAAAGTACCAATCTCTGCTTTTTCACATTTTAATGTTGCAGAACACTGGTCAACAAAAATTACCGTTTAACGTCAAAGTGATAGAAGCAAACACAACTATCCATCATAAAGTAAAAAAGAAAAAGGATACAGCTGGAAAGAATGCAGAATTATCTTTCTGAAAATAATTTAAAACCTTTTATTCAACCACATTATAGCCATCCCATTCTCCATGTTTTCCCATTTTTCCCCTTACCACGTCCTCTCTGCTTCTTCTCCTTCTGTTCACTGAGCTTGTCCAGAGGCAGGTTGGCCATGTCCAGGCCATAAACAGAGCGTGCCAGCACAGCCGTCAGCGAGTCCATGATGCTGGCCCACTCTGTCACCAGCTCCTCCCAGCAGGTAAGAGAGGACAGCACCGCCAGCAGCTCGTCCCATAGCTCCCGGGAGATAAATACGCACAGGTTGGCTCGCACCCATGCCACAATGATGGTCTGAATGCAAGAGGAGAAAAGAAAAAAATGAGCATTGACAGATAGGGTTGTAGCAAGAAATTCCAGCCCCTGATAAGATGTGGCAACATGAATTTCACCCTGACACATCTAATTTGGTGTATTGTCTCTTTGCCTTTTTCACAACAAATTACTCCAACAAAGACACACACACTAGATATGCAGTTGGTTCCTGAGCAACACATTTTCTTGGTCAATACATTCAATATTCTTTAAATTGAAGTGTTCTCTAGGAAAAATAACTGATTGGGTATAATGAAATATCCATAATATACCTTGTATATCAGTTAATGTGGAAAAAAGTACACAAAGACATACCCTAAATAGTATAGATGCTAAACTTTCAGCAAAGCTGTCTTTTCTTTGGTTTTCCTGTGGCCTCTTCATAACTGCCTCTGTAATTCTCAGTAGTACCTGCAGCATCTGCTCCCTGCAAAACAGACAGTAAAGTAGAACAGTGAGGAACCTCACTCAAAAAGATGACATTTGACCACCATGAAGTAATTAGTTGACAAAATTGTTGAAAAGCACTTTAAAAATCCTACAAAACCACTACAAGAAAATGCTGACCACGTCTGTGTATTCATGGTGTGCTCCATGATCATGTGCCGGTATATGCTGAGAACACCCTTGCACACTTCAACCTGATTTTCCAGGAGTTTAGCTACATCCTGGCATGGCTCCAGGAGGAACACATTGGACGAGTTGGTCAGGAACACCTACACACATAGGCGTAGAAAGACACACAATAAGGGTGGGCACACAATAAGACATAAAGTAGCTAAGACAACAGAAATACCAAACAAAGTGTATAATTTAAGAAATACCCATTTTATTCACCACCAGAAACAGACCTGTAGTGTGGGCTGGATGCCAGCCTTGACGTCCCTGTTCTGCTCCTCAGTGAGAAAGCCTCGACTGATGGCACTGCTGAATGAGTAGGTCCTCCCCCAGCTGGACGACCGTCTGTGTCCGTGACTCTCCAGTGTCTGGTAGAGGACAAGGCAGGCAAGTCAGTTGTTCAGTAGACATGAGCCAGATACTAAGTCAGCAACTATATTTATGGTAGACAAGACCACTCGTATTTGTAAACAAAAAACATGGTGTGTTGACACGACACAAATTGTGACAAATAAATGAAAACTTGTAACTAGCTGTGACAAACCCATTTCTCAACAACTTAACCTCACTCTATTTTTCTAATCACAAATTTCCCATTTGTATATTGTACTAAAGAAAATAGATTTTCTATTGCATTGGTAACATGCAAACTTGGCTTCTTCACAGGTGCTCACACAACATGTAATTGAATTCATCGGGAAAGAAACCTCGGCTACACTACACTATCAGTTCTTTATGGACCTCTTTATAATGTGATAAACAGGACATGATTTGTATATATGATAGGAATATGTAAATTCATAGCCTTTCTGTATCTGTCTGCAGTTTTTACTTGTGCATGTATGCTGTTTGTCTCTGGGCTGAGTATCTGCTCAGAGCTGTCATCCACTTCATCTTCGTGGGTAGTTGTGTCGGGCTCTGTCATGAAGCTGGGCTTGTCCTGCAGGATCCACTTTCTGTACACTTTGATCACCTTCCTGGTTGCTGAAGCTTCACATGATGGCAACAGGAAAGCCTTTGGTGGAAAACATGGACTTTAATTATAAACTAAAACTATGTTTTGAATAGTTTAAAAAAGTGTGTTAGAAGGATATTTACGTTATATTAGTAAAACAACCAGCAGAGGGCGACACAGTACATGTTATTGCAGTGTAGCCATCTAGTCTGTATTGAGAATGAATTTGAAAAATAACCAATAGTCTCAATTTACTTAACTTCTGCAACATCAAAGACAGAAATATTGCTTGGTGACCTCACTGTACCTGGTGGAAGACCTCGTTGACAAAATTGACGTTGTCCCTGGTGGACAGCAGAATGGAATGCACCATGTCATAGACATGACGGTGCTCCTCCTCAATGCTACACAAACTGGAGTCGCTGGGCCGTCGATCTGACAGCGTGCTGCTGTTGGAGTGGCTCTTCTCAGGCTCCCCCACTGGTCCGTTTGTATCCCCATCTGAAGCTTTATCCTTCTCCTTCTCCTGGCTGCTACTGCCTGCAGTGACAGTCTGGCCATCGCAAGGAGACAGAATCACAGAGAAATGAGAATCCCTTAGCATACTACAGGGAGGCCTCCTCACAGTTAAATAACTGGTTACTGGAGTCTCACTTGCTAGAAACTCCTTAAATGATTAGTTTCATGGGCATTTCAATGGAGGATGAGCTACTGTATTAGTTATAACTGAAAAATGATTCTCACTTTTGTGTAATCATGAGGATATCCACTGTGCTTTTGTCTTTTGCTATGATTTCAGTAACTCTACTTACTGCAATATGCTCCAAAAAATCTTCAACAAAGAAGGTATAGTACTATATCAGTCAGCTGCCAGTTTATTTGGTATACCTAGCTGAAACTAATGCAGTCATATACAACAGTGTAGCAACAACTCCCCAGAGCTTTCATGAACATCTTGTGTTGAATTAACTGCAAGATCACGTGAAAGATGTTGGAATTACTGTTAAACTATGCTAGATAGTTGTTTACTTTTACTTAGTCTAACCTAACTGATTTCAACAGAGTGGAAATATCAAGACATATGTATGAACAAATGTGTTAATAATTTTTCAGAAAAATCCATCCAAGGTGTAACTATACAGATACAAGTGCTCAGGGGCATTGTCATAAAAATACTTCCATAAAAGCACTCAATTTCAAATGATAGAATGAGAAAACAACACAAGGGTTCTGTCAGGTTCACCTGGATGAGTTTGGGAATGACCTCAGTGCCGTTCTTGGCGCTCTGCGCCGCAGCGGCACTGCTGACATACTTCTTCTCCAGGAAGAAGGTGACCAGCCAGGTGATGAAGGCCACACGGGGGGCCAGGTACTGGTCCCTAGTACAGAAGGTGCTCTCATTGTTCCGCGTCACTGGCACATACAAGGGTTTCGGTCTGTGGTGGGGGAGGTCTAATGGAATAGCAAAGGATGGTGACAAAAAAAGATGAAGAGCAAAGGATGGTGACAATAAAAGGAAAGAAAAAAAGGAAGAGAACGGAACAGACAACAAACACAAAGACAGACTGGTTTTAAACATCAACTCAATATGTACATGTATGAAGGGAGATCAGACTGTGTTGAATCAAAAATTGTTAATTTAATCATGAACCTAATGATTTTGTGCCCCAATTTACTACTCTACTTGTTACACATTCTCCTTTAGAAACTGTATTTCATGTCACAGCATATATATATATATATATATATATATATATCATCATAGTATGAGCGAAGTAAATAAGTTCATCAAGGGTTTCCAAACTTAAAGCAATAGTAGTAAATTTCAAAGCTTTCTAACATCCCTTTAATTCAATGATCTGATTTTCAACACATTTGTCATTTAATCTCTGTGTGACCTTGAGTGCTACTGTGCTTAAAGATGTAAAGTATGAGAGTCTATAGAAGTAAAGAATACCTTTAGTATATTAAATGAAGCCACACAAAATTCTACCTCAGAAAATTACATTTTCTGAGTTACAGGTCCTTACAGTAAGGAAAGTAAGTTTTAATTTTAATCCTCATAACTTAATACTAGGTGAAAGCACATTAAATTTTCAAGTCTGAAAAAAACCTTTGAGCTTCTTTTAAAACTGCAACCAAATCCATTTTACATCCACTCTAGGTGACAGATTCTAAAGCAAAAATCTTGTTTCAGTTTACCAGGATTTTTTTCTATAACCAACTCTGTGCATAATCGTGTGGCATATCATAGCTTCACATCAAAACTATTTTGTCACAGAGTGAATCGAGGCTAGAAGATGAGCCTGGTATTTAAATGTAGTTAAAAATCAGAACTTTCATATATGTTACAACTTGTTTTAACCAACTGTTTATCCTGACTGCTGACCCTTGAAAGTTTACACAAAATGCACATTAAAGTTTAGAATTTTTTTGAAAACAGATAATACATCCAGAATATTAATGCTTGTGTGGCTATTTCCTGTGTGTATGAAGTAATGAGGACTCCATAATGCTGGATAAAGTAACGCAAATAAAAAGCAGTAAATTTTGATACACCCCTATGCACTTCAAGGGCCTGTAAGTTGGAAAATACTCATAGTATAAAGGTAAAGGTTAGCAGGACTTTATTTAAGATATTAAAGTTATTGTACAAAAAAATCTGCTGATTCTGAGGGGATCAGGTGGGAATCTTTTTCAGATTTGGCTTAATTTATGTGGAATAGTCCATGCAAAATAAAATGAATTATAAATAAGGGAAATCATAAATCTATTTTTATACTCATGTTCTGATGGTTAACTGATGACAGAAGCTGAGTCCTGAGGTGGATTGGTGGGCAAACTAGGCTATAACCATGTCAACCATGACAACCATAACAAAGGTAAATACTAACTCTGTATGCAAGAACTTGTTTTTCATTCAACATCAAGTAAAGCAAATTACTTAAAAGGAATACGTTCATGTCATTTATTTCTTCACAATTCTGTGAAATCATTTTAAACAGTTTCCTCTGTTTGTTTATTTACATGTAGTTTAATGAGATAAATGTCTGCTCCATGTCTCATTATTCTAACAGTAGTAGCCTGACATTATATGTCAGCGCTTCAAATATTTTGCAAATCAAATTCATATATAGATGTTTTTCATGTATTTTTAAATGCTCAAAAATATGTTCCTGTGACTGCCATGACAGTTAATGTGTTCAAACCCATCACTGAGATTCATTGCAATGGATTTCCTGATAATCTATATGAAAAAAGGTAACAAATAGTTAAATTGTTGTATTAAATAGCCAAATCTGATTTGTGTGACAAAGTTAGGCTTTAACAACTAAAAAGGAAGCTACTGAGTTCATGTACAGGTCTTATACCTTTGCAATAAGAAAATATTCACTTTGAAAAGGCTTCAGCACAAAGGCAATTATATACACACACTATATTCTGTACGCCAACTTACCTAATAAAGGCTTGTAAAGGTTTGTTAGCTTGGTGAAGGAGGGGAATAGATGTGGAAGGTAGTACTTCTTGAACAGGCTGAAGAGAAACCTGAAGCCTGTGTCCTGGTTCTCTTTATTCTTCCATTCTAAACTGGATGCCTGGCAGACAGACAGCACAAAGGCAGACAAGGTCAGGCTACAGGGAGAGGAGATGGTTCCAGCATCACTCTCACAGTGACAGTGCATTGTTTGCAACACAATAGTTTGAAGGTTCCTCTAAGATAAGAAACAGTTTACAGTGGTAAAACCGTTTGGCCTAGGTACACATAAGATTAACAATTTAACAGACTTAACAACTGATACTGAATTTAGTTGTTATCTTATTGTTGTACAATATGTAGTTTACAAACTACCTGAGCACTCACATCATGAGTCACAACAAATATTCTGTGTAACTAGAGCACAGTTTAAGTGCCTGTTCAGATGTGCAATGTTCATCAGTTCCGATATAGCTTTTTATTAAAAAATGAAAAAAGGCACCAATATACTTCAAAATAAAATGTTAACGGCATATTCTCATGCTATTTTAGAACGTACGAAAAAGTCTGTTATGCAGGTTTTTGAAAATGTTAGCATGTGACAGAAAACAACAATGTATACAATCATTTGGTTGCGAATATAAAAGAATATAGTTTCACTGTTACTAATTGTGACCAACAGAAATGTATCCATCCTGGATGAATCTCTACCAGATAAAACATCCTGTCCCACTGTGACAATCCCATGCTAACAAGGAAATGAAGTTATGATAATCTCAATTGTAAGTACTGCACCTGCCGTTAGCTGTGTACTCTTTTACCTGCAAAGTTAGTTATTACCTGGATGACCATGTACTTGAGCAGTGTTTCGAGGATGTAACAAGTTGGGTCATCTGCAGTTTTTTCTCCCACTACAGCTGGAACCAGTGGGGTAATCTCTTCGGGCACCACCTTGGCTGTACAGTAAACCAGAGTTAAGAACTTAAGAGTTAAACCTACCCAATATGATATAATTTTAGTATGTTTTAGATTACCTCAAATACCCCCCTTATCATATAAGGCTGTGCACATACCACAAAAGCTACGTCATTACAACAATGCACATAGCACAGAAGCATGCATACTCATACATGTCTGCTTTGTCTCACCATCAGGGGGGTTGGAGAAGGGGTTGTAAATGATGGTGTCAAGGGTGCAGGGTCCTCTGGAGGAGGGCACAGCAGGGAATCCTGGCACCAGACAGGCAAAGATAAGGAACTGCTCCTCGGCGCAGTTGTCCCTCAGGGCCTGCAGCCACAGCAGGAAAAGACGGATCCCCTCACAGCGGATCTAGACAGCAGGAGAATGGGTCATATCAAAGTATACAAAGAAGAAGTAAATTTTATTCTATTACTTTAATTATCACAGAAATATTTAACACTCTGTCTATGTTAATGATCACAACAGTGACAGTGCATAGCACAACACTCACTTTGAAGGAATTTCCAGTGTGTAGAAGCTTTTTCAGAATTGAACCTAGAGGAAGTAAAAAAAGGGTAATTGTCAAGAACTTTTACAATCCAAATATTCATCAGAAAGACACAGCAAACAGCACAAAGCTGTCATCTCCACTGAGACAAATTGACCTTGATGGGTGGTCCTGACTAACTAGTGGGTAGAGTGGCAAGGCTTCACATTTCCCTGATGAAAATTAACATCAGTTGGCAGCAACATGCATTCATGAAGGCAATCTTGTTCCCCTGTAATCAAATGAGACATTACTCTGATTGCTAAATACCTTGGGCGGAAGAGGTCTGTGTGTGTGTGAGTTAGGACAAGCTCTTGACAGGCTGCAGGCAGCACTGTTCTTCTGAGGACATTGCAGGCTGGAAGACATTTTAATTGGTCCTAATAGTGATTTTAAGTTTTGGATTAGGGTTAAAAACAGGGTTGTTAGGTTAAAAGGCAAGCTACTCCACAGATGTGTTTAACCTTAATCAAAATGGCCCTTAACTGAGTGAAGTATAGTAAAGCTGACATGTTTGCATGTGAGCCTGTGAGTTTATGATTGTGTTTGTGTGGTGCTCTTGTTGGGATGATGGACACATAAAAGTGTAAAGGAATCCTTTAACAGGTCACGAGCTCGGGATAGAAGGATGATAAAAGGTGACAGGATTTTCTTTAGTATTTTAATGGTCTGTGTGAAATGTCTGTGACCTTGCAATCCTCAACTAAAAGGACAAAACAACCAAGTTATTTATGTTATTCCTGACCTGCTCCATCCTCCACAAGGAATTTGCCACAAAGCACTGAATTTCTATCAGTAATGGTACTGGATGTAGAATGTGATTTTCAAAAAAAACTATGTGAAAGAAAAAGTTATCTTGGCTGAAGTACATAAATAACAGCACTACATCTTGACCAGTGACACCTGAACTGATGCGTGGAAAAGAAAATTCTATGAAGTGCAGGAAAGGCTAAGAGGCAGCTTTAAACCTGAGATGATTTGTTGTCCAGTGACAGACAAAATGGGGGATTTTTCTGGAGCATTCCACCCAAAGATGAGTCTTGATATTTGAAATTACAAGCCTGAGGGGAAGGCAAATCTGCAACAGTGATCTAGACCTAGACTGTTTAGCTGCCAGAGGCTGAGAAACAGCAGCCATAATTGGGGTTATCACTTTTTGCAAGGGTTTTCCTTTTTTGTGCAGGACTGAAATCACGCAAGCATAATTCAATTACTTATTTGCATTTCAAATGAAGTGCTCATTTGCATTTCCCATTTACATCCCCTTCTAAGACTAATTATTTTCTCTTCATTATGGAAGGCTTAGGCATGGTTGTGATGACATTTTTGGTCCTAAAGTGTATCTCAGAGGTTACAGAAGCTCAACGAAGAGAGACAAATACACAGTGTCTAACTTCCCATCAGGTGTTACGAAGAGACAATGGTTAGCAGTGGCAGTATTTCATATAGTGAAAAATGTTACAAGTACATACCTATACTGTGAAACTGCCATCGGTTGTAGATTTTCTCCGGCAGATGTTGTAGAATTTTCTGTTGAAAAAAATAAAATTAGGTTTATTAAAGTATCAGGATTTAGTTTGTTAAATATTAGCAATCGTAACAAAGCAAGAGTTGCATTAGACAAATTATTTTCTTCATAGGATCCTCCAGTAAAATAAAGGGGAGGAAACAATAACTGACTTTGCCTTGGTAAGTGGTGTCGCTTGACCAAAGCAGTATATACTTAAGGAATACACCATCCCTGCCCTTTTCCTCCACTTCACCTAGCATGTCCGCAGAATCCGGTGACACAGGACAGCACTCATCACCTCACCAACAACCGCTTTACAACTCAATTAGTGCGCTCTAACCTTTCAGCAGCCTATCATTATTCTCGAAAGCAGCGGCAGGTTAACTGGGTCCCTCTGGAGAGATGAAAAAAGGCAGGGTGACAGCAGATGTGTGCGCCTGTGCACGCACGGCTCGTTAATAGTCAGTTCACTTTGAGCAACTGATGCCCCAATGGCTCACTTCTCATCAAATCCTAATCACTGACCCAGTAAGATTTCATGATTGCAATGTAGAGGTCAAGCCTGTCCTCTACTGCTTTACGTATGCAGCTCTGACCCACTCCACCAGACAGCCAACTCTGGTCGGCATGATAAAAAGCTCATCTGCCCTCGAGAGTGAGAAACACAGGCGAGAGAAGCATCCAGAGCATGACAGAACTACTAAGATTAAGTCCTCTCCAGCCACAGATGCAAAGTGCTATAGCAGCATATGAAAGGGAAAAAGACAAAAAGTAAGATGACAGAGTTTGAAAGAAAGACTTCGTTTCACTTTTAGAATCTCAAGATGTTTTTCTATTTAACATAACAATGAACTGATGTAGATTCAATTATTTAATTGATTAAACTTGAGCTTTAAATTAATACAAGTGTTAGATAGGTTTTAAAAAAAGAAACCAACACTTGTAAAATGGTAGACCTAACAATTTTTCGTATTCTTTTTCATTTGTTTTTTTATTGTTTTAGACAAATAAATGATACTATAGTGTAAAATTTTCTTATGATCACAATAAAATTGCTCTGAAAGGTGACATATGATATCGCTGTTGTGCCATGTGCTTTGTCACATTATGCTGAGAGCTGTGGTGGCCCAGAAGTCATCTCATCATTTGAGTGTCTCAGTTTGTCAACAACTTCCTTCTTCCCTTATCATCCTCCATCTTTAACTTTCCATTCTTGTCCTCTGAGACTAAATCCCTGTCATTATCAGTGACAGCGGAGATACTGAAAGGCATACATCACTTTAAGGGGGCGCTGGATGACTATCTGTGCTGTTCAACTTCTCTTTGATCCGCAGACGTGATGATATTCGTGTACAAGCATGTGGCTGCACCTTGGTATTGATCCCACATGGGATTATTACGTCTCCGTACGGGCTGTGTGCTGGCTTCCTTCACCGTCTCCTTGGGCCAGCGGAGACATTATGCTAGGCGGTAACACAGCAGGGTAGCCTGCTTAAGTCTTTCTCTGTGTGCGTGTGGATGTGCACGCGTAGACACAATGCCATCGTCATTCTCTCTCCTCACAGTGCACCAGGAAGGGAGAGTGGGAATGAGATGGAGAAGCTAGCTCAGAAAAAACTCCCTGTGGAGCTGGAATGGCAGCCGCAACAATGAGGAATTTACTGGCAGATATGAGACGAATGCAAAATCTGCCGGACTGGAGGTTGGTGGAGTTACTCTAATCTGCAGCCATACTCCAGCATAAAGATAGGGGCATTATTGTGGTACAACTGCAGTCTTAACACATTTACATGATCCGCACTTAGGTTTCCAGCGGCAGAGCCTGAACATGACACAGAATACACTGCTCCCAGAGGTGGTCTACAAGGGCTTTTTGATGGCAGCGATAGACATGCAGTACTCTCAGAAGAAATTTAGTCATTTACATATTGCTTAGGATTTTTCACTACTTGGAGATGGTTATGTCTTCTAAAGAAGATGAAATCTCCAAGTGATGAAAACACTGGAGACACAGTTCACTAACCTACAAACATAACGTAAGAATACCATTATATATAGTTGTGCATATGCAGTAATTAGAAAATGACAAGTGTGCACATCCCATTACAAAGCACAACCAAAACTGAGATTGTAAAACACAGTAAAAGTTCTATGGAATAAAGTGAAAAGTATTAAATATATTGCTTGTATGAGATCTAGGTACTACAATCCTTTGTTGGTCTACAGTACAGCGTGAGAATGTACTTTAATTACACACCTGCTTTGCTTTAAAATGCTTTAAAACACACAGCCACAGTGTGGATCAAGCAAAAATGCTCATTTATATGCAGACTAAATTTCTTCACTTACATTGGGTTTGACATAGGCCTTAGTGAATTAATGCTAGTAGCATATACCCAATGGAACATAAAGTAAATATAGCTTAAACCCTAAAACACTGACTCTTATGTGACGGTTGTTTACCAAAATACCCTCAAGCATGAACAGCACGACTGAAATGTTTTCATTCTCTTCTGTGGCCAGTGGATGGCAGCAGCAGAGTGCAATCAGACTCCTCTTGGTTACTCAGTACCAGTTAACCCAGCCATCAGCTTCAGGTTCCTCTTTGGTCTATGTGAAAGCCAAATTGCAGCATGCTTCCTCTAGGTCCATCTTGAATTTTTTTTTCCACAATCAGACATGAGGAAATTTAGATGAAGGACGGGAACTTACGTTAATGCTAAATATATATATATATATTTTATTATTTTTACCTTTTAAATGAATGAATCCATCAAAATTTGGCAGGTCAATGCTCTTGCTAAAGAAAAATAAAGTTTTCTAACAGTGACATGTACAACAGACCTCTAGAACTTATGACGTCAGCATTCATCTACTCAACCAGTCCCATGTGCAGACCCAAGCTACATTTAGCAAATTTGCATTAAAGCATTAATCAATATTTCCCTGCTGGTGAACTGTGATTTATGACAAGGGATGCATGAAGGGGAGTTAATCGTCTTTTGGTAAATTTCTCAGACATGTTAGACAATGTTTAGGGGAACATAGCTTATTATACAAGGTTACAATAATTATATAATTACTAATTACAGACCATTTACATTCACAGTGCTTAAATGTTGCATTTTGGCATGGCATTCAAGAGCAAATAAGTCACAATCAATTGTATGTTTGCCATGAACTATGGCAAGTAAATAAAAATAAGCCTCAGTCCAACTTACATGATCTTCCTTTTAAAAGTTTAACCACTTTTCTCTGCTCTTGGGCACCATTTTGCTTCCTGTAAGATAACTGTGCTGCTATATTGGCCAGTACTGTGATAAAATGTAAGTCTCAGTCCTGGTTAAATAAAGGTGAATCAGTCAAAAGCTCCTGACATGCAGCAAAGAAATTCTTTAGATATAATACTCCAGCTGTTGCACCGCCCTGGGTTAGTTATTCATCAATGTAGTATATGAAAAACAATCAAAAGGCAGATTTAAAACGGCAGATTTACCCATATAAGGAAACTCAGTATGTCAACTTTCAAATATAGATGGGGTTCTTTTTACAGAGAGGATGACAAGGGGATATTCAGAATGCTGAGTCAGGTCCGGCTGACAGACGATAGGTCATGGTGAGGCCATATCCTGGAAAGAAAAGGGACATGCACAGACTTTCCTCTGAGTTTTGTTGGTCCCAGGGCTGTCCCTTACCCTGTCCCACAACCTTACTGGCACCAGGACCGAACTGCTTTCAGACAGGGAGAGGTCATGTACGGTCATACGGGAGCATAAACAAACTGGAGTCCCCAAAGGCCTGAGAAGCTCACTCTGATCTTGTGATGGCAACAACAGTCTACTGAAACAGAAACTGGTCTCACACTTGCTATGTAATTTGTCTATAACAGATTTTCAGTGCCTTTCTTGTTATGTAATAGATGTGCTCACAGTGTAGCTGTACAGCAGCTGGGGCCGGCATGAGAGGAGATCAGAAAGAATATATTTCGACTACAACATAATATAGCAGTGGCTGTCAAAAGGAGACAGAAATTACTCAAACTGAAAATGATATTGCATCAAACACCTACCATAAACACCAAGTACTGATGATCTAAAATTCTTTGTAAACACATGAACGCTTACTAAATAAAAAAACCAAACAAACCTGGAAGATAACTTGCACTATGGTAGTGCATATAAAAAAAGACGCACTCCCATTGGACATTCTGTAAATAAATCCAGAAGTCTGGAATTGAACAAGCCCTCTTAGACTCCTTAGCTACTAATCATCAGGAAGGCTTACATCATTCTGAAAAGAAATATCTATGAATATACCAACAATTAGGAAATTAATGTAACAGAAGAGTTCAACTCCATTACAGTCAAAGGGTAAGCTGGGTCAGCAACCATTTCCCTGAACCCTTAACTATAATCCTTTGTGGATGTGCACATTGAGACTCATGAACACATAAACATTGGTATTTTATGCTACTTTTCTAGTCTAGTCTGCCTGGAAGACTCCACTGAATACATTAACAGTAGATCATGTATTCTACTATCTATTTGTCGATGAGTTATGTCGATGATCAGGATCACGCAGTAAGACAGGTCTGCTTGGTTCTTTTAATGAATTAGCCAACTTACAGTCAGTGCCCGCCTTCCTGCATGTAAACGCTCCACTGAAAAAATACCCCCATCACTATTTTCAGGGGACACTATTGCTGCAGCCATCACTTACCGCCACCAAAGACGATTGTGATTGTTTTCGAAAATTACAAACAAGCCATGAGCATTTTTTTTCTCCTGTTAGTCGGATAATAATAAGGTGCAGCCGGACCATTTTGTACTATGTGAGACTTCTGTAAGCACAGATGTAAATACTGGAAGTTTACATTGACATTCACATATTGCAAACAAGCAAAGTATAATACTGGCCTGAGTCTTTGTAGGTCGGTCTTAAAGAGCATACCTGGAATCTGCACTTTTCCTTCATTTCTGCAAAACTGCACAAACTCAAACTCTATCAGGGATAGAGTTTGAGTTTGAGAACTGCAGTTACGAAGTTCTGAGTTCTCAATTAAATTGAGATTTGAACTCAGGGCATTCATCACATCTTTGTTTCTGAGCTTGGGCCCATGTGTGTTTTGTTTTTTTTCTGAAGGCTCTGAACTTTTGCAGAGCCTGTTGCAGAGAAGCTTCTTTGTAGCACAATGCAGCCATCACCCTTAGGATTCATGGTGGGGATGGAGTGTTTCTGCTCATGTGTCATGTTAGGATTACACTAAAAGTAGCACTTAGTATAATTACTATTAAGCCTTAATTTCCTAAATGTAGTCTCATCAGACCAAAGAATCTTCATTTCGTTTGGTTCTTTGAGTCAACACAGGATCATAGGTGTCATAGGCTTCATTGAGGCACCCTTTCCTATTGGCCTTTTCACTCTAACACTTTGAGAATGGTCTGGTTGAGGCAGATTTACAGTAGCAAAATATTCTGTCCATTTTCTATGACCAGCTTAAAAGTTTTAGCAATATAAATTACTTTGCAAAGTGTCTTAAATTCCTTCCAACGCCCTTGTTGCTGATGTGCTTGAATGTTGATGCATGAGGTAGTTGTTGCCAAGGTACTGACAAACAAGCAGTTGCATGAAGAAGTGTGTTTAACTTACAATCACTTGCCACATCTTGATTACACGCCCTATCAACTGAATTTGTTATGTGCAGATGCAGATGATGATTTAGGTGTGTCATAGTGAATGCTTAAGCAATGCAGTGAGTTGGATTATTAAGAGAGAACTTCTAATTGTACCCTCTAGGGTCTCTCAAGTCTGGAATAACTGGAAAAGCAGGCAGTTGATTCTTTTGTCTGTTATCTGAGGCTTCAAGCTGCAAGAAACCAAGTACAGATAATATACATAGTTTTTTGTGTTAAATCTAGTTTTATACATCTAAAATTACATTTTATTTTTTACTATATATAATATCATGTGGCAGTACAAAAGTAGACAGATTAAAATAGCACAAGTTGTACAAAAAATTAAACTAAAACAAACCTTCTTTCATCCTACAGTACTGAATTTCTACATAAAATTTAAGAGATCCAAGGCAACAGTTAAACTGAAACCACTGGCCAACGATCCAGAGGGTTAAAACAAAATAGAGCTAATTGTGATAATACTAGTGAATTGATAATGAATCAATACTGAATCAAAATTCATAAAATGGCACCAATTTTTTTTTGGTAGGTTTTATGTGTTAAGAAATCTACAGTACAGCTATCTAAAAATAAAAGGTGCTGCACAGGATAAAAGGGGACTCTTCTATCCAGTATCTTCAGCAGTATTGTTGCATTCTCACAGAGATCAGGTTGGTCTCTCATCTGTCAGTTCTTGTGCAGCATCAACAGCTGCCATGGTAGGATGCCTCTGTGCAGCAGACACAAAGAAATCCTGGAAGGGAATGGCAATGGCTGCTGGTGGGGTGGGGGTGGAGTGCTTCAGCAGAGTTTAGGGAGAGGGACAAAAGATTACCCCCTCTAGATATCCATTACTCAAACAGGCTCAGCATGGGAGATCATACTCCCCCACAGCAACCCACGAAAAAGGGGTCACATACCTCATCATGACAGCGAAGTAATCCCTACGTAGCCAGCTCAAAGCAAACACACATGGAGACATGTACTGTATATGTCAGACGGATTTGAATGCAAGAAGGGATTCAGGTGATGAGGAGTGCAAGGGACCATGTTTCTCATTTCCCTGGAGAGATGAGGACATAAATGTGGCTTTTCAGGAAAATTCCTACAAAGAATAACAAGGGCAGCAATGTTGAGCTGTGTTGTTCTTCTTAACCTGTCATACAGCATTAAAGTGTGTCGCAACGCACTGTGCTACAAAATGGCTTTTGTCCCATCCATTATCCATTTATAGGCTATTGTACACACAGCTCTGAGGCTCACTGGACAAAGGCTGCTCAGGTTTATGCTTTGGTTGGCTGATCCCCGTGACTAAAACTAATGATACATATTTACACAATGCATTATTCTGCATTGAGCAACTAGATTTGTGATACATTGGCTTGAATTTAAATTCAACATAAGCAACAACATGTGTAACTGTGCTGGCTGCAGAAAGGAGAATTATTAGATTTCACAACACCTTTGCTTCAAAATTATTATTATTATTAATTTGCCTTTTACTGCATCTGTCATGTCCCTGTATTACATAACATAACCTCTGGGATAACATGATGAATATTAGTTATGCATGTCTGTGAGAACAAACGCTTCCATTGATATCACATTTATGACCGCATATGAACCAACATACCTAGTCTAATACTGCATGAAGAGAAAGTCTGCACAGTGTACCAGAGCTCAGGATCAAAGCCACCCTGTATCTGTCCTGTACACACCACTTAAAGCAAGCTTATCTTCTCAGTGCACGGGTAAAAGCACACGTTGTCACAGGCAGGGGCTAAAAGGGGACAAATGAGGGTTAAGCTGCTTTCAATATTAGTTCTTTCTGAAAAGATGACTCCATAAATATGTAGAAGGCATGAATCCAGGCTTTATTTACAGGTCAGATGACTGGATGTGTGCGGACAGGCAGGGTGGCTCTATTATGTAAGAGTTGAGAAAACTAGATCGAAATCTAGGGGGTTAGTTTTCTTTCCACCAGAAACACCAATCTTGATGACATTTTCATTCTGATTACAAACTAACTTAACATCCACACTAGAGGCCCATAGACACAAGCTACGTTAATAAAGCCAATATTGTACAAAAGATTGCTAGCCTGAATCAACATCAGCAGACAAACAAATAATGCACATAATGCATGCTCTGAAATCCATTACTAAGTGCATGATGCATCACCCAGACAGGGCCAAAAATGTAATGTGATAACAGGAAAATAATTGGAGTGCAGGTTGCATTAGATATGCCTGACTGGCAAATTAGGAATCCATAGCTACAGACAGACATCAGTATCTGGTTTGATATCTGGTTTAATGCTAACAGACTCACGAACAGGTCAGTGAGGGAGTACCAAGTTAAGGATTCTCTTCTGTTCTTTCTTTGCTGGAGTGACTTAGTCAGTATTGGACATTATTCAAAGAAAAACTTGTGCACTGTTCCCAGGTGATCAGGAAAAGTAGGATAATGCATACTGTACAAAAAGGGACAAGCAGACTGCCCCACATTTTGATCTGCTGCCATTCTTCCAGCCCTGCCCTGAGCAAATGTAACCGGAGAGCCAACTGTTTGTATTGGAAACTCAAGCTGCCTTCACAGTCAGGTGGGAAAACAAGGTAGGAGACATTAACCTGCTCATGTGAAGCATAAAAGAGCTCAGAAAAACAGAGGGAGTGGCAATAGAGCCAACAGCATGTTGCACACACAGACACTGTCCAATTTGCATAAATATCTGGGTTTTAAAAACAAGACACAAGAGCTGGTCTAAGACTAGGAAATTAGTAAGTTCGGGCTTTTTTCATCTGCACAATCTCACACTGATTTTCAGGCTATTTGGAGGAAATTCAGGAAGTAGTCAGGGTTGTAGTATGGCACCATGGAAACTAGGATCCCACCCCTGAGTTCAGAAGTAAACAGGCTGAAGCAATAGCAGCTATCAGTGGAAATCAGATATGGAGACATGATCACATAAAATGACAGATGACTTACTTCAAAAATAAAGAGGATAGAGTCCAGCTCCTCCCTTTGAGATTTGTTCCCTGAAACACAAAGAAAGTACTTTTAGTACTACAGTAGGTTTTTAAACACATAACCTGCAGCCACACTGCATTAGGCTCATCAATAATTTAACAATAATATGGCCATTTGGTGAACACTTATTCAAAGAAACTTGTGTTACCATGAGAGCATACTCCCAGTGGGAATGAATCCTCTACCCCCAAGTGCTGCAGGCAGACTCAGTACACATAGTTATACTGGACATATGCAGAAATGTATTCTCTCAGGGCTTATTCTCAGTGTACTGAAAATGTAGGGTAGAGCAAAAATAACCTTTGCCATAATGTGTGCCAGAGAGAGCAGGGAGAGGGTTAATTATTGAACCATCAGTTAGGCTAGCAGTCAATTAGTGAGTGTGTAGCTTACAAAAAACAGCTTGTACTCACCTTTTTGTTTTAAGTTGCTTTCCAGTGTGATGAAATTTTCATAGAAGATAAAATAAATCTGAGAACAGTTGCTCTCAAAGAATGCCTTCAGTTCACTCTTGTCAATGATATCTGTGAAAAAAAGAAAAACAATCACTGAATGAAAAACTGCAACACTGTAAGGTCGCTCACATTTGTCATCTAACAGTTATAAACCTATATTATGGTTAATGAATAAAAACTTGTCTAGAACTGAATTATTCTATTTGACTGATCATAAAAACAAGTGAAGAGAATTTTTCAAACCATTTCATCTATCCGTTTTTCTACCTGAATGCTATCAAATAGTGAATATCTCTCTTTGTATGTCACTATCAGTTATGACTTGGTGTCTCTTTAATTCATAAATGACTGTTTAACATCACTGATGTTGCACAGTTGACTTGCTATTTGTTCCTCATTTTGCAGACTGCATCTGTTTTACATCAAGGCAAATTTCTTCACTTCCTTACGCAGCGTAACTTCACCCACGCCTCACCTGTAACCATTAGCAGGATGATAGCTAGTGTTTGTGATGTGTTGAGAAACAGCTTTGACTTCCAACTGATCATTTCACAATCCGTTTAAAAGTGCAGAGATTTCTAAAGTATTCCCTCTCTGTGTATGATGTGATGCAGTATAAATGATTCCTGTCTGAGGTGGCAGAATTTATGACTTTCTGTAGGAAGGAATACATCTTTGAACAGAAACTCAGCTAAATGTGCTATTAAACTTAGGTTCACCTTGTGTATTGAGAATATTCCTCCCTTTGCTACAGGCCTATACACTGCTCCAGAATATGTGGATTTCTCTTGACTACAAGGGTGTGTTTTAACAAAAGCCAAAGCGATAAAGAAAATGCTGTCAGTAGGTATATGCAAATGCTCCAGTCTGAACCCAAGCTAAAATACAGTGGCCCCAAGAAATGTTTGGACACTTAAGCCATGCTTAAAAATGCATGACTTTCACTGCATGAGGTTACACAATATCAAAGCAAATTGCATTTACTTTAAATAAAGTTAAATGCAAGAACACTAGCCAAGCAAAATTTTGTTTAAGCTTTAAATGATAAAACAATGCTTATACAGATAGAATTGAGACAAAAGAATATTTGGACAGCATACAGAGGAGTCACTAAAGATCACAGTCAACACAGAACTGCTTGACAATGTGTGGACATGGAATCAACCACTAATAACTGTGATGAAAGACAACTTTAGGTGCTCTGAGAGGGCCTCTCTGAAACTGATTCTTCCCTGGGCAAAATATACGTTAAGAGGCAGCTGGGAGCTAAAAGATCCACTTATGTTGCTTAAAAAATTCTCAACTGACGTGTATGTTTGTCCTTTCTCAAGAAACAACCTGATTTATCTATTTTATTAAAAATTCTTTGTTTCAAGCTGTGCTAATGGATGGATTTACACAAACAGGCTGGCACTGACAAAATCCCTAAATTCCATACGTAAAGAACGCCACAATTTGCTATACTCAAACAATTTGAGATGGGCCTGGTCTAAATAATCAAATATAGGCCAGGAGGAGTCCTGGCAAAATAACAGCAATTAAGATTCACCTTCTGTTGCAATTCTCCCTTTACCACATGGCAACCTGGAAGAGTCCCATAAGCTGTCCAGCTCCTGTGGAGTGCTGGAATGATGATGTACTATGTGACAAAGACTCAGATGACTTATCTCTGCCCTGAGATTAAAGCAGGGATAATGAAGATGTATGATGGGAAAATCTAGTCAACATGAATGTTTTTAGTTTTCAGCCTTGATATAGGCAGAATCAGCTAGGCATAACATGGGATCCTTCAGTGATACCTTGGCTGTTAGAGAGGTAAAAGGTCTATAATACAGGTGATGCGAATTAAATACAATAAAATTTGACAAACTCGCAAGTAAGGCTGGAAAATTAATCAATAAATTCATTAAAAGATGCTATGGCTTTCAAACGGGCCTAGTTTTACATACGTCAGTACATGCAATAAATAAATTGTTGCATTGCAGCGTACCCTTTATCCTATGAACCGACAAACCTGCTTGTGGGTTTGAAAAGCATGCCATCTAAAAATTGCAGAAAACGAACTATAAGAACAAAACGAGTCACATGTGACTTCTGGTTCTATCAGAAAAATCAACAAATCCTAAGATTAAAATTGCAATATTTCATTAAAATAATTTCATTCTAGATGTCTCAGTTAAAACCTTGCCAAATAATAAACCGTTTGCACTAACAAGGCACTGTTAAAAAAAAATCTGCACCCCTAGGCATGATCTAGAAGTCACTAATGAATCAAATTAAAGGAGGGTTTGGCTGAATTGGGCTGAACTGCAGGCTATGTGTACATAGAGCAGATAGGAGACAAGTTTGGAAAGAAATCAAAAACCTAAGCAGTAAAATCTTTACAGCATGTACAGCTACTATTTTTGGACAGTATTGCTAACACCTGAGGGCACCTCTGATACATGTTGATTCCAGGTTTTAGTTTTTCTTATGATTTATGGCATTATAACTTTTCTATACTGCACAAAAGACATTTTTGAGCTCCTTCTACTTCTAGCCATGGTTGTGCTGTTTCCATGGATGTGTAGGACTCTATATTGCATTAAAAATAGGGAAGCCACTGCTCTGGAAGTACCTTAACTTGTCAGTCACATCTAAAGCAAATCAAAGCATATCATACCAACAAACAATCCAGCCACTGTCAGTTAGCATTGGCTTGCAAGATTATTTTCACACACACAGATGCAGCTGGCATGCTCACTCCTGGCTCACAGCAAGCAATTTACACCTGTGTGACTCAGCTATGATCAGCCCAATATTGGAGCAACAAAAGCAGCCACAGGTGCGGATAAGACAGAATTGGTACAGAAAAAAGAAGCTGTGTGAACACATTGCGGCTTCAGTAAACACAGAAGTGACTGCATCATGTCCATTAAAAACATAGCAGAAAATTGCATAAACTTGGGGACTTTTTTACAAACACTAGTGCTAGTACATGCTATTATATATGCTACAACTCTACAATTTCGGTAAGCACTTCTCTTTTCTCTCTTCACTCTCCTCTCACTGCAACAGAATGAGCCAACTGCTTGCACAATGGGGGGAATAGCTGGGTTAAGTGTGCCCGTGTGACATATGTTATGATTTGGTGCCATATGAATAAAACTGAACTGAAAAAATAAACTTTCTTCAAGAACGTCTGATCAGTGAAAATGATGTACCATATATAAGAGAGACCAAAAAAGAAAAGACAGGAATTCTACTACAATTGCTTTTTTACTGACTCTAATTTGAATATTGTTGGGTTGAAAGGGTGGGTCAATTTCATACATCATGCTGCATGTCACACGGCTATCAGAGCCTGTCATCTTGTGCTCTCCAGCCTTCAAACTCACTGCTCCCCATCTGCTTGAACACCCCTAACCAGTTACTGGAGCATGACAGATAGTGAAGGGAGGCCATAAGGGGAGGGAAAAAAAGTTTTCAAAGGAGATCACAAGACTTGACAAGTACTCAGGTAGACGCTGCTCATCTCGGAGCAGAACACTGACAGAACACTAGCCAGCCGTCCAGCAGTGAAGTTCAGACATGGCTGTTACATGATTCAGAGTGTATAGTATCACTACCAGTAGCAGACATACTGTTGAGGCTGCATACAAGCATAGCAAATAGTGCTGACCGATGAGTTTTTTTTTTTATTGTCGTCATGATATGGACATACACAGTAAGCTCATCGCATAACGCTGTCTAAAATGTTATAAATAATAATTCTAATTTTATTTACAAGTGCCATTCACTCATACTGAGCATGCAAACATTTGACTTATCAGATGGAGCCCTAGCTAAATCAGCCATGCATTCACACCAATTGGTCAATCAAATGAAGCTCCACCTAGCCGTCAAATCACCCTCACATTAATTAGTGTCAATTTGATAGCGGCTGCAAGGTTAGCTAGAATGATGGCTGAGGAGGAGGAGAGAAGTGTAGGCAAAACGTCAAGAGATGTTATTATCAAATTTACAAGAAAATGTCAAAGGGAGCAGGGAATATTACACTTTAATTTCTTACAATTCTAATGTCTTATTTGAATTATTGTTTTGTTTAACTGGTTGTGTATTTATGCGCAGTTCATTCAATAAAAGTTGTGTTCTGATTATTCTTTCCTTCTTTTTATTTGGTGGGAATAGGCTGTTCAGTGTTTGATGTCTATGTTAGCAGTGTGCCTAAGAAAAAGAAGGAAATGGGAATCGTATAGCTAATATACTTCGGTACATATTTGTCACAAGTCACTGCAACACTGAACAATGTTAAAACACACAGCTGATTTTCCTCATATTGTGCAGGCCTAATAGCAAACCTATGAAAAGCCAGTAATGAGAATCCTCTAAGATATGATGATATTATTGGTTAATAATGGCATACTCTACCAGTAATGACCTACAAAATGAGAAGAAGTTCATTTCTGTTTCAGGGCTTGCTTTTTGCAAAGGAGATGTTCTGCTAAAAGGATGAAGATTACAATGGTTGTCAGCATTGTGAGCCATCCAGAGAGATCCTTCACTCGAGTCAATTGCCTTTGCTGACTTCTCAGGTTGCAGCATGTAGGCAGAAAGAGACAGAACCTGTTCTCCAGGCCCTGGGAATGCCCGGGATGACACTATATCCTCTGAGCTCAACAAGATAACTGTTTCCTTCAATTGACAGACCTCCGTCTGTAAGAATCCTGTGTCAAAGAAAGACAGACATGGATGAACAGCAGCTGTATAAAGCTGGGATCACAGGGGGGTGTTATGGTGGGAGGAAACCTTGTGCGTGCAGGTGAATGAGATGATAATTTGACTTGCTTTTTAAGTCAGACTCCCTCTGTTAGAGGAAGAAAACTTAATGCCATCATCCAGTGATTCCCACAAGCATCAGAGGGGGGACAAAACATGATCTCAGTGACCGCAACAATGGTATGATTGTTGGCTCCAGATTGATTAGCGTATTTCTGAAACAGCTGATCCAATAGGATTTTTCCACACAACAGTCTCTGGACGTTACTCAGAAATGTGAGAAAAATTAAAAGTGATCGTCAGTTAAGACTGGCTTGAGGTGGGCGATGGTAACTGTAAAAGCATCCCTGGATACAAAACATGTCAAATCTTGAGGCAAATGGCCTATAACAGCAAAAGATCACATATGGTTTCACTCCTGTAAGCTAATAACAGAAATCTTGGGCTGCAGTGGGCATAGGCTCACTGAAACTAGACAGCTGAAAATCTGGAAACTGGAAAATCATAGCTTGGTCCATTGAATCCCACTTTCTGCTGAGGCACACAATTTAGTATCATCCACAGATCCATTGTGCCTTGTGTCAAACGTCCACCTTTTGTGTTGAGTCCATGTCATATAAGAATTTGAAATCAAAATACAGTATTTACATGGTGGTCCTAATAGAGTGTAAATGATTAATCAATTAACCGATTTGTGTTCTATTATCAAATGAATCATTAACTATTTTGATAATTGATTCACTGGTTCGAGTAATTCTTAAGAAAACAATTCACCATCCTCTAAAGCCACCATCTTAGATTTGTACATCTCTTTTCTTTACTCGTCTGTCACAGTAAACTGTATATCTCTGGTGACCCTTAAGGACACCATCTTGGGCTTTCAAAGACACTGATGAACATTTTTGCCATATCTGAAATTCTATAGCTTAAACAACTAATCAGCTAATCAAGAAAATGATCAGCACATAATCACCAGTGAATATAATTGTTAGTTGCATCCTTAGTTCTGAATTAAGAGCTCAGTAAGTGTAAATACTCAGCTCGTGCCCATTAGCTGCCTAAAATTCAGTAAAAACTGACTATTCTGCAAGGTGATCATTAAGTCAACGTTATTCTTAACTGACTAAAAATTGTCTAAACAATTTTGTAGATACTCATGACAGTGAAAGATTAATGAGTCAGAGACCTGCAATCTTCTATAGTGGAATTAATAAACACATGCCAAAACAGAGTGTCCATGTCAGGTTCAGGTTGGATGACTCTTTTCTCCATTGTGATATGTTTCCTGTTAGTTGTCAGGGAAGGGCAGATGTTCCACCCCCATGTCAAAGGACCAGCTGGAAAATAATAATGCACAGCAAGCAAAGCTGAGGGCCATAATTTTATATTTTGGAGGGCAGACAAACACAGCATCTTCTCAAAATGTTCTAAGAAAGCAGATATTACCAACTCACTGTCACTTCCAAAAGAACTCAGATAAAAAATATTATGAATGATTATTTTGTTATTTTCCAACCTCTGGCTGCATAAACATTGTGGTGCCATTTCAGGTCACGTCAGTAAGGTCTCCCTGTTTTTCACTTTGATTTCTGGAGCAAAAAGTGAAAGGGAGGACTGCACTGGCCCACACTGTATTATATAACTCTGTGCCATGGCTTTGGTGAAGAACAACTTCACATAGGGTAACCATGGAAAAAAGGACACCATCCAACATAATTTTAAGTTTGAACTGAATAATTAATGTGTCTGTAACTGATGTTAAACTGGGTTTGACCAGCAAGCACTAAGAGAGTGCACTCAGCATTGTGCACACTGGGCTTGTTAGGCAAACAGGTGAAGGTCATCTAGCCAGCGGAAGCCTATGGTACATTTAAACAAATGTCAAGCCTCTTTGCCCATGTTCAAACTTAATCAGTGCACAACACTTACAATAAGAACTCAAATTCAATATTTAAGTCTCTGGCAACTTCCAATATATGCTGTTTATACCACTTGAAGCTGAATCATTAATATGCCATGTCATACACGGAAAGTAGTCTAATCAAGCCTTTGATCAGACTCACAGTCATTTGCATTAGCTTTGGGCTAGCT
The DNA here is from genome assembly GCA_024666655.1 of Dascyllus trimaculatus. NCBI lineage: Eukaryota > Metazoa > Chordata > Actinopteri > Pomacentridae > Dascyllus > Dascyllus trimaculatus. The sequence continues at coordinate 9,770,610 of CM045462.1, forward strand.
TACCCTGCAGGTGCACTATACTCTTGCCAGAAAGGAGGGAAGGAGAGAGAAAAGACTGATATGTTTCTTTGGCTGTATGTTCAGATTAGACACAGAGGACTCTTTAAGGGCCCTGGCAGAGGGATGCCTGGAGTGTGCCAACACATAGAAGAAGAGATATGGGGCAGCAGCTAATGTGGAAACTGCACCATGGAAGGCGTTTGGCACTCTAAATACTATCTAAAAACAAACTAGGGCCAGGAAATTGACAGGACTGCAAGAGACTAATAATTTTAAAGATTAAATAAGTCTTTTTAGTCATCTTGACAAATGAATGAGAGAAACCCCTACAAGGCACAAAGACAGTATACACTACTTTAACCATTTCCAAAATGACATTTTTCATTGATTACATACTTTTAGTAATAACACCACACTTTCTTCACCACCATTTTTGGTTCAAGCTACTGTCTTAAGTAAAACAATACAAGAATGTAATACAAGTGACAAAATTCCCCCATTTAAAATGTATATTATACACTTAAGAAGGCTATATTGTATTTTATGTGATGTCTGAAGATAAAAGAATAGGAAGGCACAATATATCCGTGACTGATATATTAGTGATCAGCAAGTAAGAAGATTAATTTGTTGTTAGTTTTCCAAAAACAGAAATGGAGCCAGTAATTACTTCAGATAATGCGAGAACCACTTTTTTGAGTTGTGATTTTTGCCTCCTCTCTTGCTCTGTGCCACTGCTGATTTGCATGAGGACAGAGCTTCACTCTTCCACAAACAGAGCAGATAGCATGACTAATGAAATGGACTTTGTGTTACAGTTTATGTGAGTTTATGATGACAATGCTTACTATAAATATGTGCAACAAAATCTATCAGTAAGGGGAATGGCAAAAGCAATTTATCAAATACCAGTTGAACAAGCAATGCATAATAAACTTGTAAAAATATCATATCTTCAGCCACCTTTTTCCTAGTAAACTCAATGTCCCATTCTACTTACAAATTCAGCATGCTGTACACAACCAAATGGAGCTTGCTACTCCAAGAGAAAATAGTTATGAACAAGCTAAAATTAATACTATGGGAGAAGAACAGAGGAGAGAATAATGACAAGTTGCTGCTAGTCAGTTGAAAGTTAAAGAACTGCAGCCTTATCTAAACAGTTGAGCTCATATTGGCCACAATAAACTGTTAGTTAACAGTTAGCATTGAAATTTCACATCAGTGCTTCTCAACAAAAGAAAAATGATGTGAACAAAAAGAGATCAGCTGCAGTGTTCTTTGTGACCCATGGAAGGTTGATATTTGACCACTTAACAAACAAGGTTAATCATAAACCTGTTGCAACCAGCTGAGCAGGGCGAGTCTGTCACATGATGCAATAGGTAACAGTCAGTATGTGCCTCATTTAGGGGCTTGATAACACACAGCTGCCTCTAATATCGCTGAATGTTTTTCAAGCAGTGCCAGTCTGGAGATGTCAATCATAATTCATCCCTTACTGGGACAAATTGATGTTCCTTATCGGGGGGTCAATTAGGGCCAATTGACTTCATTTTCTCTAGCAGTATTGACAAGAGACTCATCTTCTATTGGTCTGGTTTATCTTAGAAAGCCTTCAGCTTGCAGCATAGTGCCATGTAAACCTGCAGTAGGCTAACCGCTTTTGAGTTGCCACAGCTAATCAGGAGAAAACACTAATAACTGGCTTGGCGATGCCATGCATCATCCTCTCTGAGCAATGTATTCACAGAGAATGATTAACATACTACCAGGCTAAAACAAAACAGCAAAGCATACTGCTCTCTCATGGCATGAGCTACAGTTGATATAAGGCCATATAAGCCTGTCTATAATGGCAAAAATGTCTGTACAATGAAATGTCACCAGGCTTGTTCTGCCTCTAAATATGTAACATGATGTGCTGGATAAATGCAACAGCAGAGCCAGTGCTGTTCAGTGTAAAGCTGCACCAAAACAAACACAAGAATTAAATCATTATTGAAAAGGTCTTTCCTACAATCATATCACTCTTGGTGCATGTAATTTGATTATGATGCTACAGTGCCAAACACTGCATGAATCCCTCTTGACTTGTAGTCAGTATCTAGCTGTGTAACAGATTGGGGCGTATGGGTCTACACAGAGCACAGTGTGAAACAGTCATGGAAGAACTGGCAAAGTCTGACCTTATCCCAGTCTGAGCCCACATATTAGAGAGTGGCTTATCTGAGCAGCTTAACACTGAAGAGCTGCTAAACTGGCGACTTTCACACCTCCTTCTCAGGCAGCCCTAAAATCATTGCCTTTATCAAGACAGGGATGACATTCATTTAATTTTTGTACAGAAAATAAAACTGAATTAAGGCTAGTATAGTAACACTTTCCTTCAAGTGATAAAATGCGTATAAAATGCCACACTTCACCACAAGGCAAGATTACATGGATAGTATGGGTGTGTTATGCCAAGGAACACTTCCTATTAATATTGCTTATTTCTTCTGCAACACAAATTCCATCACTAGGGAAATCAAAGTAGGGATATTCTCTTCTTAGGGTTTTCCTTAGCATAGTCTCACTTAGCCAGTCTTGCTGCACAAGCACTCTGGTTTGTTTGTATATTTTTTCAACAAACCACAGTCATCTTTGGCAGGACAGTGTTCACTCAACACAATGACAGGTGAAATGGTTTTGGTTGAGCAAATGCTCTGCAAAATTTTAAACTTTTAGTGAGCTACATTGCTAAACCCAGAGGTTGTTGTTGTTTCCCACAGGGAAGAGGATTTTAAAAACAGTAACATACAGATAACGGGGAGAGAGAGGAGATAGGCGTCTGACATAAGCAGCCAATGGCAGGTTTATACCCACAGCCTACATCTGGTGAGTCAGACTATTTCTGATACAGCATGGCACTTTGGGAGGTAGATCCCTCTCTGTCTTATTAACATCAGTGGTTAATAGTTTAAAGTTTGCTATTTAACACCTCCAAGTAGCAATCTACAACAGTATAATCCAAAGTTAAGTGTTTATTTTGCTTGGGCTTTAAATCCACAGAAGATTAGTGGGAGCTTGGGCATTCACAAAGGAAACAAAAAATGTAAATCCACTTTGAGATCAAGTCTAGATAACATGTGCTGCTCTGGTAAACAGGTCTTGGTGTATGCTGGCTATTATATAAGGACAGGTAAATAGTGGAACTGGCCAAACTGGTTTTGCATGTGCTATGTAAAATCACACAGACATCATCCATTGCAGACCACAAGGCAGCAGAATATTATTATGTCTAGCTCCCACACAGGCCAGTGGCTAAAAGAAAAAAAGCCATTCATGCTACACCATGTGATTTATATCATTTTTGAAATTTGGATTTTAAGGAAGCTCTAAAACACATGACAGTAATGCCACAGACTGAAAACAGAAAAACAAGGCTAAGAACACTGCGAGGTTTCAGTATAAAAATGGAATTCATCATCAACTATATGGCTATATTTAGAAGTCATGTGTTAAAACACTACAAAACAAATAGTCAGTTAGCTCTGAAACCCTCATAGAAATGAAACATAAAATATTACCCAATAGTGTTAAAAGTATTAAGGAGCAAAGGTGTTGAAAGTGTCTTTAAAGGTTTACTTTTTATATTTCAAATACAAATGAGATTGGATACAAGACAATGAAATAGATATTTAGGTTATGCAACCTTGAAACATAGGTCAGTGAAAAGCTTCAACTCTCTTTTGTTTTAAAGGCCCAGAACACTGCAAAGTCTGCTCTCTGATGGTATATGGGGAATGATAATAAATGATTCAGCTGGTCTTCTGGTGCTTTAAAAAACAAGTACAACGAGTACTAAACAAGTCCCACAACCCACAGTGGCATCCTTGCAGAATTTGTAACTGACCAGTCATGCTGATAAACTTTCATTACTGAGGTATTAACACACTGCATCCAAGCAATATGTAAGTAAAAGCCATTTAGACACCATGACGTGTGGTGATCTAGCACCAGTAACAACTGTAATGTACAATAGCTAGCTTCTCTGCTTTATCTTAGCATGATTTGCAATTCTAATGATCTAGGGATTGTGGCAAAGGACTTCTTTATACTGCCAAATGCTTATCTTGATTCTGTTGCCAGTTTGGAAGTGGCACACATTAACAGCAGAAGTAAGAGCAGAGAGGCGTTGTTCTATATACTATATAGCAGAGCAAATTTCTGACCTTGTTCTTGATACATGCACATTTCTGCATTGTCTGACTAGTTCAATTAACAGTTATTAAAACAAATCAAACCTGAATACATGACCAAGAATGGCCAAAGTTAAAATTTCTGAACTCTGTTAATTCCCACAGAAACAGAAACACTGAAAGTCATTAATTACCACAAAGTGGCTTTTTACAACTGTTTCTTAAAAGCCGGTTGCTGTGTGCCCCAGCTCTCTGTTAAGTGCTGTCTGATGACTGTCTTAGGACAGGCACCTGACTCTTCCAGCTCACCTTTGTCCCACTAGCATCTGCGTATCCATGAATTTTCTCATAAAAGGTTTTGAAACTGAAATATGTGGCTGAGATTTTCAGCTATTGTGCCCAACAATTGTTGTTAGCATTTAACAACAACAAATCCTAAGTAGTAGCCATTTTCATAGTTTAATAGCCTCATGCAAAAGCTGTCGTTTTGGATGATGAAAAAGCAAACATCATCTCTTTTAGAATAGAGAGGTCATCATATCATACTATCAATCTCTCTTTAAAGGCTAGGTAGCAAAGAGGACAGATTTTCAGCTCTCTAGTGCTGTCTCTAGATTTACAGTAATGTGCTTTTTGTTTTGTGTAGGGTTCTTTCCAACCAAATAGTTTTAAGCAGTCGGACACACATCAATTCCATCAGGGAATATACATTACAGCATTACAGTCAATCTGAATTTAGTTATTTAGGCTACCAGCTAGCTGAGCTAAAAATCAACACAGCCTTACTCCAACCAATGATAAAAAAAAATGTAAAACAGCTTATTGTGCAACTTATTTCTAATTTCCACTTTCCAACCTCCTTTTACAGCAGCTCTGCAGATCTCATGGAAAGTGGAAGATGGTAAATGCCAGGACAATAATGACAGAAGCTGTTACTATAATAGGCACCACCAGACAAAGACCTGTTGAGGGCCATCTACTGTCATCTTTAATCAGGGTTGTCTAATATTTTAACCAGCGGTTTAGTTTAAATGTGCACAAATTAGGTTTAACTGTGTTATTAAAAGTTTACTTGTGCTAATCTGTACAGCTGATTGATTTGGGGAAAATAGCTTATTGCGGTGATGTTTTTGACAAATTCTGCGATTTTATTTACAACATAGATTTTTTAAATTCATGCTTCAGTTCAATGTTCACACTGTAATAGTGGGCAGACGCATTCAAATGTACATGTTTTGACTGACTTACATTATCGCTGCTTGGTTATTAACATTGCCTTGTGACATATATTTTTTATATATTCTATTACAATTTTATGATAGTGTAATATACTCTTAATATTTATATAAATCTGATCAAAATGACTTAATATCTGAATGTTTGTAACCTCTTAAGTTGTGCTGCTGCCTGTCTCGGCCAATTCTTACTCTCAATGAGCCTTCATCCAGTTAAATAAAAAATAAATTTAAAAAAGTAGATCCAAAACATGTGATGGAACGTTACCACATGAGATATCATCAAAAGCATGACTGTCACACAAGCAGGACCACATGAATTAATAAAACCTTTAACACGACAGTTTAAACCCTGGTTGACACACACTGCATAACGTGTATCCTAAAGTGTAGCTGATGCAATTTTCTAATTGCATTGTTTCAAACTGTGTTTTTGATTTGAAATTGATTTATTGTTTGGCCTTACTAATTAGGGTCGAAAAGCTTAATCTACTATGATTTAATTTTAGATAACTTAAGTTTATGATAGCATGTTTAGAAATAACACAAATAGCCTCAAAGCCTTGATGTTAATGTTAATAAAAAAAAAACAATGTTTGTTTACTACGACAGACACATTGAACTACACTACACTTTTAAAGTGTTGATACTGTGCCTACATAGCGTCAGATAAAAGATGGTAAGAGGCTGAAGTTGTTCACCAGTTCAACCTGAGTGTTTTACAAAAGGGGGAGAATCAGAAGTCGAGTGATCTCAGCCTTTACTTCAGCCACACAGAGAACCTTCTTGAGAGCCCTTCCAATGTTGTGCTCATTGTTTCCCCTGGTGCTTCAGCTTGTGATTTCCTCTTCCAACAGCAGCACTTTCAGTTGACCCTGACCCGTACAACACTTACAGCCGGCACATTGAAAAAAGGTAAGGTGTAATGACACTACATTTCATTTCTTCTGAAAGATGACTATAGAGCTTCCTTCAAAAAAAGCACTACCTTTGGCTGCAAAGTCAGACACCTACACTCACAAACAAACACACCTGACTGTTATCACTAGCAACATTTGCACACATTCACTGTTGTTCCCATGCAGTTCACCAGCAGGCTCAAGCTGAGTATGTTTGTACCAGCTGAGAGAGCAAATAAACAATAGCTACATAGGATACAGCTTTTTCTATTCAGCTGGCAAGATGACGTAGGTATTTGTTCTTCAACCAGAAGGTAGAAAAGCCTTACGTCTGACACTCTACTCCAACAGCTATGACTGGGCTACAGCTTACTGAGCACTTTGACCCCCCAGCTGTGGAAGCAAATGAAAAAAGAAATATTGCCTTTGGGTTTCAGTCGGTACTCCTCTAGACAAGCACATTCTGTGTACATTCAAATCAATGAAGGATTTCCCACACCCAGCACCACCAGCACTTTGACCATCATCTTCAGGGTTATTTTTGTAAGAATTGGGGCAGTGGTATGCAACAGTGAATACAAAATGAGTTAGGACCGAGGATGAGAATGACTTTGCGCATGAAATAGTCAGCGGAATAGCCGTTTACCACCAGTAAGAGAGGCACGGAGTGATCAGGTGGTTTTCTGGGTTCCTGTAATTAACAATCTCAGCCAAATCCAGCCAGGCATGACCAGCAAATTAACATGCAGCAGCTTTCACACTCTATCCCACAGATCTGCTCAGTGAGCAGAAAACCAATACAGGGCCACTCTGAAAATAGCCCAGACCACAGATTGTCCTCTCAACTACAATACCACTGATACTATGACTGGATTCAACACGCTTGCTTAACAAATTTCTGTTCAAAGCCTGTCAAAACCATAGATACAATTAGATGCCATAATAACATTTCATACAGCCAAAGAGACAGCAACCCTGGCAAAGTCTTGGAAAGGGGGGATAACAAGCTGCCAATAACTCTTACTTTTCTATCCGCAACATTTGTACAGATATTATGGAAATATCCAAAGTCTAAGATATCTAATTTATAAGCATTTTAACATTATCAATGCCTTATTTGTATTATCTAGTGAGAATGTGGCAAATACCTATTGCAAACTACACTTGCTGAGGCTTGTATTAGACATGTGGATTAGACATGTGGATTAAACAGTTGAACATCAAATGACTTACAAAATTTGCTGCCTACACAGGCTAATACAGTCATGTTTAATGACTGAAAATATAGTGGGATTGTTCACATTTCACAGTCATCATGTGAGGAAAATGGAACCTTTAAGTTTTCATTTAGGGTAGGTCTTTCTCTTGCTAATATTATTATTGCTAAGCTACAGTTACTTCGCAAAAACAAAACACTGTGAGCAATAAAATGAGGCCCACTTTATTTCCCCAAGTCCCTGTCCTGTCTTCCACAGCACCCCATCTCTCATCATCACTTCCTGCCCACACAGGAACCAGCAGCACCAGAAGGAAATCCTTCCTCAGCTGAAAGCACGGTGAAACTCTGGAGGTTGGGGGGGCATCAACATGCAGGCCCAACTATCAGCTGCTGGACAAACAGACCAGCCTTATCTTTAGCTGCACATGAGGGAAAGGAAAACACAGAGGACACGCAGAGCTCTGTATTGACCTCCACCTTGGGTGTAATACTCTTGACATTGAAGTTATGCCATGATAGCAGAAAAATCTAACCACATTAACTTCCCACAGTTTTGTTCAAGCTTCTAAACACCATTAAACGGATACTGGCTTTCACATTTGTGCTACTGTAGAAGAGATCAATAAAACAGAAAACATGCCACTATCAAAAGGTTACAAGCATGTATGCATCAGTCAACAAATGGTTCAAACCCTCTCGAATGCGACTCATCCGAGAGCAATCCTTCCTTTTCACTGACTTCCACTGCTGCTATAGAAATGTCAAGCTTTACCTAAAGTGCATGACTTTTTACTGTTGCAAAACATTAGAGTGAAAATGATTGATGATGTGAAGAGTTTTCAAAGTTTTTTTTTAAAATAGCAGCAATATAATTGTAAGCCACATTACTTCAAATATATAATAAATACTTGAAGTAGTTTGTCATTATTTCCACAATATTTATATCATTTATACTACACACCCATAACAGGAAGCAGTTTTGTCTCTTTAAAGCTTTCAGATTCTGCTCAATTTAAAAAAAATAAACAAGAAAACAATTGAAAAAACCAATACTGTTCATTCATCCTGTACTCCAGTTATTCTGGAGTTATAACCATTCATGATCACGTACAAATAAATAATGAGTTGATCAGACAACATATCAAACTGCATTATCTAGATATTCACCCTTGCATATTACCTATGTACAAATGACCTTCTTTGGCTGAAATTCTGGAGAGCAATCACGTAACATGTTGCACATATAATCCTATAATGAATCTATTGCAGCTGTTCTCATATCTCACAATTCCCTATTGACAACTTTGCTCCTCTCCACATTTTGCCAAAGTACTTACTGACCCCGATTTGTCAAGGATGTGCTGAGAATAACACAAGTGTCAGACACAGTACAGTGTACTATAGGTCCCAATACTACAACAGTCATGGTGGTTGTGACAGAATGAGTCTAGTCTGGAGGGATGCAATGAAAATGTTACATCCGTCTGCCTAAAATACAACTGAAGTTATGCTATTGTGACCCTAGTACCCCTCCATATTGTTTAAATTATTTTTGCTTGTCTGTAATATGGTTCAACAACACTGAACTGACTACTAAACTTGCATGCCATGTGTCTTTGACCTAAATGTTCTGCGATGTAGATTGAGTATTCAGCCTTACAAAGAAGTAAAGAAATCCACTGTATAAACTCTATAGATCATCATTATAGCTGATCTAGCTGATCAATGAATAATTATTGCAGGCATATTGGAAACAGGTTAAATTATACACAATTCTGACGTCTAACACAAGTCAGACTACTACTTTTGATTATCATAGTGCAGGGTTGGAACAACACCTACACAATAGTTTTATGACTGTCATAAATACTGCACTTCCTTGTAGTAAGAGAGAAACAAAGGACTTCCCCAGTGTAACACATTTACATTTTTTTCTGTCATTTTCATATCAAATATCTCAAGGGTAGACTAACTTGAGTGCAGCTCAACCAGGCAACCTGCTAGAAGAAAGCCCTGGTCATCCTACAGTGAAGACACAGTGACTTATATTGAGCTAAAGAGCTGCAGTTACGCTTTTAGAACAATCGCTATGACACATGACTAAATGGCAACAAAGACTGTGGTGGGCATCTGCTTCCCAACGACTGACGCCCTCACAAGGCAGCATCAGTTAGCATTACTGGCTGGCTAGTTAGCCGCAAGGAAGCTAGCTTACATTAGCTAGCATCCATGCCTCATAACAGTGCGGCTTGTCTGATATTGGTATGCTTTAAAAATAATTAAAACAGGTGGGGAGTGGCAAACACTTTAAATATCAAAGGGTGTTTTTAGCAACTGTGGGTGTGCATGTTACCTGTCAAGCTAGCGCGGACGACTACCCGCAGCCTGCCAGCTAACCTGACGCCTTGTTTGACGTTAGCCGTCGGCTGGTGCCAGCTAGCTAGCACGGCTAGCTAAGCATCGGCGATGCAGCATCCAGAGCCCGGTGACATTTCACTCACCTAACAGTGACCGAAGGTGTTTCAGCCGGGTCAGCACATCCTTCTTTGGGTCCAGAACTTTCTGTGTAGATTTCTTGACGTCTCCATGCCCCCTTCGAGTGAACATTCCGCTGTAAAATGCAACCGTGGAAGCTGAAATCACCTGTGTTTCACCATACACCAAGGCTCCAGTGTGACTGTCACTTTCCTCACCACCGCTCTATGCTTGCTCGGTAAACATTCGGCCGACGGCCGCTGGTGTGTCCTGTTTTCTGTGGGTGTGTAAACACGGAAGCGCAGCCTGACAGAGAGGAGTGGTTACACTATATGAATACGCCTCCTTGTTTATAACCATTCCACCTTGCGCTTCTACTGGGGTTTATTCATCCCTGTTCATCACAAAACAACCTACTTTATTTCCATTTTACACTTTAGAGCCACTCTGTTGCATTATGCAGAGAGAGGTTTGGTCTTGTTTAGGTTCCATACACTTTCAGAAACTGAGACAACTAGTTTGAATGCACGGTCCTCTCTGAGACCAGTAAAGTTTGAATACTGGCCACAAGCTGTAGTTAGAATGTGGGTCTATTAGATAGCACTTTCTTTGACAGCGATTTAATAAAAGGAGGTTGGGGTCTGATTGTTGTCATAGCTCGTAAGCGCCCTCTGGTGTCTGAAATAAGCAGTGCAGTAGAGACGGGAATGCATCATTTGATACTGCATTTGTCATTGCTATTCACTGGGATCAACTGCATACTGTATATGAATGGAGAGCAAGAGAAAGGAAACTAGCACAAGGTCATTCTTTAAAACAGCCATACATTATCCTCTCAACTACAATGCCACTTATACTCTGACTGGATTCAATGAGCGTGCTTAGCACATTTCTTACCCTGGTATTACAAAACCAGAGACAATTAGACACAATAGTAACATTCTATAAAGTCTAACAGATAGTGGCCCTGAGAAGATCTTGGTTCAGGGGTGTTAACAAGCAGACAATAACTCCTACTCGCACAACTGTTGTACTGAAATTATAGAAATATTGGAAGCCTAAGACAGTTTTCACATCATTAGTGTCCTAATGGTTCATCTGTTTATGATGTGGTAAATAACCGTAGCAAAGTACACGTGACAATGAATGCAAACAAACAGGTTAAACAGTTAAACATCAAGCGACTTATCAATTGTACTACTACCACAGTCATGCTTAATGACAGCAACAACAGTGAGACTTGACATTTACAATCATCATTTGAGAGAAACAGACCCTTAAACTTTTCATCTAGGGTAAATGTCTTATGGATACCAGGACCTACTTATTTCAAAAATACAAACTACTGTGAGCAATGAGGCCAACAATATTCCGCCAAGACTCTGTCCTGTCCTTCACAGCACTCCATCTATCATCATCGCTTCCTACTTACACAGGACTTGCAAAGGTGAGTCTCTTTCATGTAAAAAGCACATGTGTTTTAGGTTAGATGGTTTGTTATATGGGGACATTTCCATAACCAAATTGTCAAGTATAGCTTGCCTGTTTTGTCCAACCAGCAATGAAAAACAGAAAAAAAGAACATATCATGCACATTCAAGAATCTGAAATTTGTAATTTCTGTGAGCAAAAAGTGGCTTAAACAAATCAACTTATTATTTACACTTTGAGTAATTCAAGACAAGGTGGATTCAAAGCAACTCAGTCTAACAGTTCATTTTAGCATGCAGTAAAACTGCAGTAAAACTGAGTGCAAATATAGACACAGATAAATGCCAGACGTCATTTAACTATTTGGCAGAGTTAGTTAGAATAGTACCAATTATAATAGTTTTCATCAAATGGGCAGATTACAAATTTGATTATACATGTTAAAATTAATACACCTTTATAGAGGGACTTATGAGGATACATTTAGTTGCATTTTCTATGTTACAAACTATTTGCCTGATGAAGGTCTAGCACTGAATAAAGAGAGATAAATGTGGTTTTGTTAGCTAGAAAGTGTGCAAGAGTCTGAACATTCGATCCAGTCATTTCTCTCCTACTGACCTGTCTTGTGAAATAGAACTATGAAGAGTTCCTTTCTTTTGAAATATGTTTTAGTGTGAGCTCTGCATATTTTAATTTGGGCAATGCAACGTGGACATATGTAGCATGCATGTTTGATGGTAACAAGGAACTGGACAACTACTGTGTAGTGTTTTTAGTGTTTTTCATTTATATATTTTTACAATATAATGAGAAAAACATGTGCGCGCAACTTTATTTTTAGATTTTTATCATTCCAAAAAGTCAGTAACATTGGATTTGTATATGTCATTGCACAGATAAAATTAATAACTTTAACAATGGCTGCATTCTGTTTACAAGTTGTTAGTCGCTGGTGATCTATTATATGCCACCTTAAACACATGCTTACTAGAACACTTACATGTAACAGAGCCATCAGTAATGCTGTTGATTACATCTGTGTTCCCCTGCTGTGAGTCGAGACCCCTCTAGGGTCCTTTGAGTACTGAACAACTGGAAAAGCATTTAACTGATACTATTGCTTGTTACCTGGGCTAAAAGTTTAAGGATATCAAACACACTGACATAGTTTTTGGTGTTGAAAGTCAAACGGAAGTTCCATTTGACTATTTCTACTATTGTATGGCATTAGTTAAATGCAGGTGAACAGTAAGTGCTCTATCTCAAACAATATAGCCTTGTAGTACATCTATTCTCATGCCGACATTATCTCTGACTGTAATTAACTCCTGTCACAAGTCAAAGCCTGTATAAAAATATTGCATGTCTTTTTACTAATTCCCATAGCTGAATGCACCAATTGTTACACCACAGTTATGAATGAACCAGGGAACCTAACTTTCACATGAAAGGGACCTGTATTTTTTGATATTCACACCCTGCTATGGTGACACTCAAGAGAATAAAGGTATAGCAGCTTCACTGCTCATTCCAGCTGCTGCCTCTTGACACTTTACACTGGAGGTTTTGATGAATGAGTATAAGAATGCGGGGGAGTTCTTTTTTTTTTTTTTTTAAAAAAGAAGAACTCTCCTGTACTTTAACTAAACTTAGGGTTATGCTAAATTGAACAGAGTTCATTGTGCTCATGGCATTAATGGGTTTTCAAAATAATTTGTTCTACATGGTTGTGCAGAGAGTAAATCCCATCTTGGAAATGGAAAAAAAACAGTGTTTATGTTCTGAGATGAATCTTAAGTTTGAAGAAATTGGATGCATCCGTTAATCAACCCCACTAAACTGACATTCTGCGCAATCTCACACTTTCGCTTGTCTGAACCTATCTGTCTTATTTTGGAGGCAATTAATTTTGAGGCTAAGCTGGGAAAATTATTTTATTCACACATCTTAGACACATCTCACTGAAAACAGAACTTAGACTGTCGATTTAATGTTGAGTTCAAGTTCGTCGGGGAGAAATCTTTTTCTGAGTTAGCGTTAGATGAAATCTACAAAACATATAGGAACAGACATATAGCCTGTTCCTAAGTGTATACTATATCAAGCAATACTACCTTTCCAGACTTGGGGTTATAAGAGATAGTCTACTAATAAGGAGGAACAGGAACATTTGGTAGTTGTGCTCTCAAAAACTACAAATGAGACCCAGCTGAGTTCTTCAAGTAGGCCAACTTTACCAGAAGATGGCGCCTAAACCATTGCTGTGGTGAGTTGAAGCAAACAAACATACTAAGCTACACATATTACAGAGCATGCTAAGCTTTTATGAATAATATACACAGACACATCCCGCATGAATGGCCTGCACGTATAGCTGTATCAGCGCAAACAAACGTGACAGAATTTATTCATATGGCTATAGAAACAGAAGCTGTAACCTAAGAAAATGTAGGAAGTCTCATAAAAGGAGTATGTTTTTATTGGAGTAACAAAATTCAGAAAGTACAATAAAGGCATTCACAAGAATGCCAGTGTTCTGGAGTCAACTGTGAAGGATCCCATTCTGTCAATAAAGAAAACAAGACTGCGTTCTATTTCATCTACCACCCCCACATACTGAGCACTGACAATGTTGTGAGAGCATTTGTCTCTCTTTTTCAAGGTTCTCCACAATGGATGTCTTGAATGATAGGAGGGAACAGAGGGTAGTGAGAGCGGAGGCCAAAGAGGAGGAGTAAAAAGAGGAGTAAAATCAGCCTTTGCCCTGCAGTTTGGTATGACACTCATTATCTGAAGTGGGCCATTCTGAGAAAGGAGGAGGTTGCCTGTCACAACAGATGTTGATTACACAAAACAGGGTAGTTTGGAAGGATGAGTGAATAAAACACAAGCTCACACACCCGCATGCACGCACACACACACACCAAACTGGGTTATTGTTGGTGCTTTGTCATCAGTCTTAATTGATTGTAATCACCATTCCTTCTTGGCAAACCTCCCTTGTTCTTGAAGTGCAGGTTATTGCTCATTATCTAAGATGGCATGGACCTCCGATAATCTATCAACAATAACAATGGGACTGGATGTTTTCTTCCCTCTCTAATTCTGCACCTGGAAGTAGTTCGCCGTCCAGCTCGTTTCTGAAATGATATACCGTAGGCTAAGGCAGTTCAACTTTATAGCCTGCTGTAGAGCCCCACACTGCTTTCTTAGAGCTAGTTCAGTGCAGAATTAAAGCAATTACAGAGCAAACTGTGACATTATTTTTGAATGAGACCATTTATCTTGAAATAAGATTTTCACAGCATAAACAAGCAATTTATTATTTTTTACTCAGGCCCTGTGATGCCAATTGGCAGTCCCTGGCAGTGAAGTGAAGGCCTCATCATGACCAAATGGTGGCACTGTAAGCTCACAAATGTAAGAGCACCCTTCTCATGGCCAGACTGTCGGACTGATTCCAATCCAAGGTTTGAAAAGCACTTGTCTGCTCTAAATTGTTCTTATAAAGAGCTTGGAAATACTTGACTTTTCTCCTTATGTGGTTATGGATTTCCTTTTTGTACAATTAAGTGCCATTAAAAGCTAATGTATCCTGTTAAACCATATTAAGGTGTGAGGGTGGACAGTGGCACAGTTACCCATCCGCATATTTTGAATAGAAGCCCACTTTTGGAGCATTTTTTTGAAATCTATATCGGACCATTCAGAAACTTCAGGATGAAAAGGATCAAAAGGGAAATGTCCACAGGGCTGCTGATTTTCAGTCTGTGAGACCACCCACAGCTGCTTGACACAGATGAGCTACGGAGCAATGAAATGATGAAACAAAACCAGTGTGTGTTTGAGTCAACCAAAGAATAATAGAATCTAAAAATGGTGCTATATGTATTTTAGGCTCCTTTTGTACAGTCTTTTTCTTTAATTATACAGCCAGAATGTATTTGGAAAATTCTGCTAATGAAATTATAAGAAATATATTGAATAACCTAAATATATTCTAGGTCTAATGTTAGACATATTACATTGGAAACCTATACGTACTATTTGTTAACAGCATTTCTAAAAAATAAGGCACAAACAAGGGCCTGTAATTTGAAATTACAGCTCCCACCAGGGGTCGTCACAGTGCCCTCAGCTACCAAGGTTATCTCACAATTCACAAGTTCAACGCAAAACATCCCTAAATGTGCTGCCTATTTCTTTAATCTGAACAAATATTCTACGTTTTTAAAATGAGAAACGGTCTAACTATTTTGTAACAGTGCAAATATGGATATAAGTATCGGAATATGGATATAAGCAATTTCTGAGTCTAGTGTTTGTAATGCACACTGTAGTTTGGAGCACATCTCCATAGAGGTTAATGAGGGGGCACTCTGAAGTAATTAAAACAAGAGCATTATAAGGCAGCAGTTTCACATAAGGTACTCATAGCAACATACCCCATACTTAATTAAAACTCTTTGCTGACAGCATTTTGTATCTTCTCAGGTAATCTGCTGTGAAATTAATAAGGAGGGAGAATTAAATGACTAATGTTGGCAAAGAAAGGCTATTTTTTTTCCCCTGCAGTATGCATGACAGGGGTCTCTATCAGGAATGCGTGATCCTTATTGCACTGAAAAATACTTCTTCAGATTCTCCCCGTAATCTGATTCCAATTTCACTTATGGTGTGACATCGTCGCGACAAGCCAGGGGGAGGTTTAATTGAAATGTCCATGCTTTTAATTGGATTCTGTTAAGATGTGAAATTACCTCCTGAATTACAGTCTTGTACCTTTAAATGCTGATACAGAATGGTTTCCAGCGGTGATCAGTTAAGGAGCTGAAATAATGCCTCCATTCAGCGGTGCATCACTGTGCCGAGGCAAAAGAACATTCTTGAATATTAAAGACAAACTGTTCAATCTGGGGCCTTGCATTTCAAAGAGAGGCATTTATCTAGTGAAATGAATTGTTGTTTTTAACAGGGTAGTGCTTGAGAGACAATGCAATACTTAAGCATCTGCACTAGCAGGCGTGGGATTTAAGGTACCGCCTAATAGTTCTGGTAAGATTTCTTTATCAAACTCTAGCATTTCACAGACATGGTATACTCTACTCTTTATCATGATACAGCATTTACACCCACAAATGCCCACTGCCAATAATATAGTGTCTGCCAGATATCCATTGCGATGCAAGTGAACCTAGCATTCATGATATCATAGTTGGGCTGAAGGTGTTAGCATCAGACTTTGACATGTTCAGGTAATGTGTGGGTGGTAGACGGCAAAGCTTCCTTCACCTCCTTGAGGGTTGCGCTCCTCCAACCTCCCACACCGAGATTTGTGAATTTTCCCATTCTACGGCCGGTGTCACCCTGCTGTGGCTGTGCAAAACATCTCTGCTCTCCCACTGCTGCCTCCTCCACCTACATCCATGACCCCTTCTGATAAGCTTGGAGTTCATCCCTTTCACTGATTAGTTTGCTGGCAGATTGAATGCCCATGTCTATAGCCCCGCGTCACCCGGGCTGGCTCTACCTGTGTGTGGTTGGATCAGCAGGTGGCTGGCACACTGTCCACTGTGATACTGAAACCATTATTTATACATAGCAGTTCACTGTGTGCTCAGCAAAGCCACGTTTCCCACCTCAGTGAGGATGTATGGAGGATAGGCAGAATCCTTGCTTATTTCATAATATTAGAAGAAATAGATTGTGGCTCTTTTTATATGCTAGAGATGTAGTGTATTTGGAATAATGTAAAAAGAAAAAAAATGGTCAGTGTGATTCTAGGATATTTTGTGTGACTGAGGTGCCTGAAAATGTGGGGTCATTAGTAAGTTCTCTGCTGAAATCCCTTCTCTTTAGTATACTGTGTGCGTATGTGTGTGTGTGGTATGCGTGAATTCACATGTGTTTGTTTGTTTACAGTGCCACCGCTGGCCCAAGTTGGAGCCACAGGAGTGTGAAATAACAAGCACAAGAGGGATTTCACGCCTTTGCAGAGCTGAAAAGATATGTTTTTGTCAGACAACTCCGTCCATTTCCATCCCCGACAAACTTTGTTTACTCCCAACTGCTCACAGCCTACCTATTTCCTAAAAAAAACCTATACAATTAAACTGCATCATTATATATGGGTTCCCACGGGTATGGTGTGGCCAGGTTTGCTTATGCTATACCCCTGACCTGTTTTATCGCCGTTATCAATGGCACATGGTGCATCATTAGAAAAAGACAAACAGCCCTGTTTCTTTTTGGGACAGACACGCTGACAGAAAATCAATGCTTGGTTTCCCATGAGCACCTAATTAGCTGGACACTTGTGCACTGTTGAAACACGGGCCACATCTCTTTGTCTGCCGAGTCGATCAGGTGAAATGCATGAGAGACACCTTCAGAGCTGATAAAGTGTCGGAGAGGTGAGGAGTAAACACATAAGTGACACTTATGGTCTAGCACGTCTCACACCCACTATATGCTTTGGCAGACTTGATTTGAACTTTATCGTCCATGTCACAGAAGCATTTCATGCTGAGGGCAATATCTGCTTATCAAGAAAGCGTTCTTATCTCGAAAATTCCTCCAATGATATTTGTAATGCATGCACGATATGCGTGCAATGAGATATTGTAATGCTGGGAAACGGTAAAGAATCTATTTTAAGGCCATATTTCATTCACCTGCTATAACACAAATCCAGGAAACAAGTGCTGAAGGTGGATTTTTAACTTGAGTGCCAGGCAGAAGGCAGTATTCTAAAACGGCTCGGACTCAATTGGTCTCTCAGTGGAAATTCTAAACATTCAATAAAAAAGGGAAGAGGTGGGAAAAAAAATCTTAAATGTCCAATCTTATTCTATAACCTGTTAGAGTGACACTTGCGAATTTCTACTATGGACATGGTGGCAGTACAAACGCAGATAGACGAAGGGGAATAAAAGGGCCTTCTCATGACAAACTTTCTGGAAATGTCAGCCTTTCATGCTGTTGAGAAGACCTATTTCATATCTATTACAGCAGGCATTCTGTGTCCGATATTTCAGATTTCGGTCCTCCCCGTACTGCAAATCCTCTGCCAATCTTCCACCCTTAAGAATCTTTGCCAGCCCCGATGCATTATTCCCCCCACCGCCTCACTCCCCCTTTTGATGTGACAGAACAAACCGCGACCTATTAGGATTAAGGCTTTGAAAAGATCTTTGAAGCCGCTCAAGGTTCCTTTAAACTGGGGAATGACAATATGAGCTGTGTGGCAGCAGATGCTGAATGGAGTGATTGCTAGTCCTTAGCGAGGTCTGCTGTCACATAACACACACACACAAACACACACACACACAGGCATACAAACACTCACACATCCGTGCGTGCACATATGCACAAACAACTTGCAACATCCACCCTTTACCCAAAGCACCGCAGTTGTCTTTTACAGTACATGTTTTGTGCTCACAAATGCATATTTGGTTCATCACTTTCTTTTTTGTGCAGTGATTTGCTATGAACTGTCAGGGCCAAGTCTGGCTCTGAGCCACTGCTGTATCTGAACTGCTGCCCAGGATGAAAACAAACAAACGTGACAATGCTTTGCGTTTTTCTCCTTTAATGATCAATTTTTTTGTTTATGGCACAGCCATATCGAAGGCATCACTGGAAGCATGATGCTGATATGTGAAGGACGGGGGTCAGCGCAGGAGGATGTGGGCTGCTGGAAATCAACATGAAAGAGGCACGTCGTAACCCACTTGTGTGTGCTAATGATGTCAGTATGAGTGCGCGCCGATGAGAGTTTTGTGTCTCCTTAAAGCATAATGGCATGCTGTGGGAGAGCTGTTTATCTGGCTCAAAATTAAAGGAGTTCAAGGTGTCTCCGTTTTTACTGCAAAGATTCTCAATAGCACAGAAGAATTTTCAGTTTTATCTCTTTTTTTATGATGCCTCACCAGTGACAGTTCATCTGATGGTGGTGGAATGATGGAATGCGGCAATGATGCAAAGGAGAGCAAATTAAGTAAAAATGACACCCTGAATGCAACCTATACACTTTACTTCAGTCACACAGACATGACAGAGTGCAAATACCATTGCTATGCATCTCCCTCAATCAAAAAAGAATTTAGCTTTCTTTTATCTAATCACGCCTCTGAATATCCCTTATCGTACCTGCCTCGCCCCCTGAGGTAGCCAAGGACAGATGTGATATCAAATATTCAAACTGGGTGATTTCTGGAGAGATTTATCATGGCAAATTTCACAGGCGATCCTATTTAGATATTCACCGTCTGTTTTGCGTGGTGTCTGGGGGTTAAACATGCCCCGGTGTGAGATGTCACCGAGAGACAGTCACTACAGATAGCTGGTCTGTGGAGAAATGAAGCCATGGGGCACGCAGGGTAAAGTCTTCTTAGTACACAGGCAGAGAGACAAGTTCTCAGGGAGCTGCCACCATAGAGCACATATTGATCTGCCATTGCATCTTATCTTTGTGACTCTAGATTAAAATGCTCAACATTGGCTCTCCCCCTCTCTCTCTGCCAGGCTGAAGGCCTTTCAGTGTCCCTGAGTGGAGGAGCTCTAATCTCCCCATGAAGTAGTGGGAGCCTATCACTGGCAGAAAAACACACAGTTCTTACAGCAGAAAGGGGTGAGCTCAGAAATTAACCATCTCAAAACGTTTCCTGTCTAAAGAGTAACTTGAATGATAATCAGGTCAGATCTGCGTTCTGCATCTTTTGATGCAGGTTTTTTCTTTACCGAATGTTTAGCTCAGTGAGATTGTCTTTTTTTTTACCCCTCCCTTTCCACTCTTTCTTCAGCTTGAGGCAGTGTTATCATAATCCAAACAATTGGCTGTTGTAACTGTATGTATTCCTCTTGTGGGAAATGGCTGGGAATCAGATCCTCTTGGGTCTTGTTTAATGTCCTGTCCAAATGAGCAGGGAAGAGTTGAAGCTCTGACAAAAACTGGCAGGAATAAAGGCGAGAAAGCCTGGGCAGACAGACGGATGAGCCCCAGGCTCCAGGGCTTTTGACTTTGGCCAAACAAATGTTTGTTTTTCAAAGTGTTTTTATAGTAGGATGGATTAAGGAGGATGTGGACCAAAGCCCCCACCCCCCCTGCCCATCCGTGGTCTTGTCAAATGGTGCATTGAGAAGAGGGGTCGCACCTGTTAGGGCAGCCCAGAGGAGCAGGACCAGGATGATATTGAGCAGGGCTTTGTGGGTATCAAAGTCAAAACAAAGCTGTCAGCCAGGGCTCATTCATCTTTGATGTTCATTGATGAGGAAACTGGTGGGCCTCAACAGGGCATTGTTTCCTCTAAGTGGTGCCTATTGATAGCCAGAAAGCCACGTTTGTTTTTAGTCTCTGACGGGTGGAGCTCATTTTAAAAGGCTTAATGGTGCATTTAACCAGTCCAGAACACTGTGCTTTGGAGCCTTCCTTGCACCATTGGCTCGGGGCTGTCTTCCTGCTTCCTAAATGGCCCATAAACAATAATAAAATGCTAATCATGTGTGAATGGCCAACACCGGTGGGCATGCATGTATCGTCAATTCCTGGGCTCTTCTAAATGCCTGCTGCGACAAATCAAGATCCAGAAACGAGGGCATTTGACTGCCACCGTGTCTGCTTCCTGGCCCATTTTCCACCTCTCCACTCTCTGTCATAAAAACCTGGATAGCCTTCATAAAGTGCATTTCTCATGCTATTGTTCAGCTAATCATATCCTCTCCAACAATTTCAGGATGTGACAAGATAAGATACAGAATATTAATGCCATATCGCCTCATCTCAAATTATGAAAATGTGTGGATGGGGGGGAGGGCATCTAGAGAGGAAATAGAAATCAATTTGTAGCGCTTCCATTTTGTATATTGCCTTGAAAAGAAAACAGTAATTTTCCATGTTATCTACCTCAGATCCTATTAGAATCAGGTTAATTTAGTGGCAACGATTTCAAAACGTTATCATGCTGTCCTATCAGCTAATGTCTTTGAGTGCTCTCTGTTTGTAAGGTGTAACTGTTCAAATTTAATATCATGTCAGATACCGCATCTGACTGATGCATGATCTTGGATATCGCTTGCAGAACAGCGAACGCAGGAAGACCACATTAATTAAATTCCTAGTTGCAATAAGCTCACTATATGGTTCTTCTCTTCAATGAAGTGAATGTAACTGTATTCAAGAAGACAACCCTTCATTTTTACTGTAGTACAAAAGCAGTTAACCATCCAACTCTCAGCTTTTCCTTATAAAGCTGTGGAAAGCAACTAAGTACAGGTAGTGTACTGAATGCTGCTTATTATTTCCTTTTTACTTCCACTCTACTACATTTCAGAGGGAGGATTTGCACTGTCTACTCCAACGCATTTATCTGGCTTTAGCTTTAGTTACTTTTAAGATTTTAAGACGATTTTGCACAATGGATAATATGACAAGCTTTTGAAATACAACACATTCTTAATAACCCAGTGCTTTTTGACCTTTCAGCCTTCTGACATCTCACAAAAAGCACTGTGTAGCCGGGGTCACATTCAGATATCTATGACTTTTTAACAGCTCCTCCAAACACAGATATATATTTTTTTCCCACTAGACTTTTCACTGAGTTTCATTCAACAAGTGATCCAATATGTCGCAATAATCAAAGACGAGAGAAAAAAGTCAGAAAACTGAAAACACAACTTTGTCTTTTCTTCTTTCCTAACCCATTAACCATGTCACGACCCCTCAGATTGATCTGCTGTCCCTGTGTATAAAACTGTATATAAAGTATTTTAAACAAGTGCCACCTGCAGCAGCTACAACAGTAACATGCTGTGGACACACTGATGCTGAAGTATTAATAATAAAACAATCACATATAAAACAAAATATCAGTGAGAGGTACCAAACCCGGTCTTTCACTTGTAATGGAATATTTCTACACTGCTGTATTATTACTTTAAGTAAAAGATCTGAATACTTCTATCACTGTCCTTACATACCTTGTTTTTCTTAGCTTTCTAATTCCCATTCCTTCATCTTTCTATAAGGACACTACATTTATTCAAACCTATTTCTACCTTGCCTCTACACTCTAGAATATGTGTAGTTTTTCTAGTAACTAGCATGAATACTCTGCATGATTTTGTTATTAAAAAGGTTTGCAAGTTTCAAATATTCCACCTTTCCTAAAGAACGTCGTGGCTGCATGCTCATAATTCACCGCTATAGATCCTTAATTCATGAATATGAATGTGTCTGCCCTTAAGAGCTGGCCCCTATTGTTGTTAAAAATCAAGTACTCTTGCCGTGTTTCAGTGCAGAGGTGTATCAAGGATGCACAGCCACATCTTACCTTAAATAAGGGTCTCTGTTTACACCTTCAAAGCACTGGAAGAAGAAGCTCTCACAGAGTTTCTTTTCCTCTCCCTCCTGATTGTTTGCAAGCTTGATTCGCTTGGATTCTTAAATGATAGGCTCATATAGAGTCCCAGACTTTGTTTACCATGGTCGTGTATTGGTTGGCTGCCTCCTTAAGCGCGAGGAGATATGCAAGAGCAATCAAATATTTCTATGACTTGTATAAATGATGGTGGATGGGAGAGGAAGTTTGAATTTTTCACTCCTCATTTGTGGTTCAATTGCCAGAGTGTGTATTGCCTGTTTTTCCGGAAAGAAAATAGATGGCTTTGTCACTCAGTATGCATAAACTGTTGGTCTGTTTGTTGTACGCTGTCAACGGAAATGATAGCAATTCTATTTGTCTTATGAGAAAGACATTGTTACAAAGTCTGAATAGTAGTTTTCATGAAAGGGATTGTTTGTCCATTCTGAAGTTATTTCCCTCAGACATTATATGACATATCTACATGAACCCTTTCAAATGCTGAAACTCCTGTCACAATGTGATATGTTAAGAGGAAAACGGAAAAGTAACTTGACATTTTTTGTGTACGTATACACCCCCACTATTACTGACTGAACACAGTGCGACATATTGTCCTCTTATTTGTGCACAGAGTGTGCAGAATTCAGTGGTGGCATCAAGCAAAAACTTGATTCAAATGCTGGTAATTATGAGCTACTCATCCAACACTAATAGTACACCACAGAGATTACAATTTGTCTCTTTATCTGAAATGACAGACTGTCATGCACACTTCCCGTCCGCATCTACCTTGCAGTCTCATATCATTCAGCACTTGAACCAAACATATATTTCTATCAAGGCGCGGGGAGAATAGCATCCTCCGTTTGGCGCAGAGGAGGTGTGTCCCCTTCTATCTCCACGAGAGGGGGAGAGAGAAAGAGGGGGGAGAGAGAGAGGGTACCTCTCTTTTGTTCACTCCCCTCTCTAACTGGTAGTGTTTGACTTCCCCCAGCCAGGAGTGGGTAATTCTGGAGCCCTGTGTGAGGTTGTTAGATCACTGAGGCCCAAGACAGCACCATTCTTTGCAGACCCTTGACAGCAAATATGTGGTAATGATATTGTCTCCTGCTGGGTAATAACACACAATTCAGACTGCCACATACTGCAGTCGCCGGGGAAAAAATGGAGGGGAGAGAAAAAAAGAATTACACTGAAGTACTGGAGGAAAATGACAGGAGAAATGTCTTCAACCTGAAGTGCTATATTGAAAAAATTCACTCCTGCAGGACACTGCGGTGGGAACAACTGTTTTATTCGGCACCTCTGAGTGATGTGACACAGGATGCAACGGCCACTGATATCTGTGATAGGAACGAGGTAGTTTCCTTATGCAAATGCCCATTCCTGAGCAGGTTTCTTCTCTCTTTCAAAACAGTACTTTTTAGGGCTGCACAATATATGGTTTCAACATTGTTATGTGCAAAGTAAATAAATGAACTCAAACACATCAACTTGTTTTGCTGCTTGATACAAATAAAACCCCCACAGCTCTCATTTTTCATGACTAATTTACAAGAGAAGTCTGTCTGATAAACTCAATTTACTCTAATTTAGTGGTTCTTAAATTGTTTTTTTTTTTTTTTTTTACTTTATTCTCCAGATGCTGAGTTTGTTGACATGCAGGCTCCACGTGTTCACAGCAAAATGAAAACTGACTGACTCTCAGGTGTATGGAAATATTTCAAAGGATGATGTTGACGAAAATTAGGTACTCTGCTGGTGGTGTCTCGCAACTGTTGTGACTACATGAGGTGTCACAAATTATGAAAGTATGTCCAAGCAGGCCACTTTAACTGTGTTTGTATATGTTTCCTAGATACGCTGAAATATAAGGATGGTAATTATTTTGGGGAGCGAAAGCCATAATGATAAACTGTATTGATACATGCATATAAGAAAAACCCATATGGGCCAGTTAGATCTTGATACTCATTAAGTAGATGGTCGCTTTGTGAGGTCTCAAAAGAAGCTTAGTGTGTAACTGCACTTGGTAGGAGTCATTCTTCATACAACTCTGTTACAATGTTCAAATGACAAGACGTACCAAAAGCAAAGATTGTAAGTGGTGATGCATTTAATGACAGGAAGTTAGAATCAGGTAAGAAGCACGGTGGGGAGGGTAAAGAATATTATTTAGGTTTATATTTTCTGCGACGACTTAAATTAACCTCAAGACCAGCTCTGTTTACAATAAATCTATAAGTGGACTGAGGAACACCAACCCCGCTGCTTTTCCTTTTACCCTTTTCTCAGACGTGCTATAACATTTTTGTGTTAAATTAAATTCAGTGAGCATGGTAGTCAGATTTTTAAAAAAATGCACCACGGAGGCAACACAACTCATTTGTTTGACCGCTTAAATCAGCAGCTCAAAGCTCTGTGCAAAGCCAGATCTGAATGCCATCCACAGCAAAAAATAAATAAATAAATAAATAAAAATGTGGATACCTTTGCCATTGTGACATCATATGAGAAAGGTTCCAAACAGCTCTTTTCAGCTTTTATATAATTATTTATTTCCTATGTGCATGCACTCTGCTACAGTATCCCCCTAAATCATTCAGAATGAGGAATTCTTTCCAAATTTCTACATTTTTTTCATATTGCAATATCGCATCAAAACAAAATATCAAGGTCAGTTGCTTCCACAATCGTGCAGCCCTAGGCTTTTTAATGGTTCTCTTGGGCATTTTAAGTAGTCTAGGACCTGAATGTTAAATACTGTGGTTAGCAGCTCTGGCAGCTTAACAAAAACTGTGGCTTCAAATGACTAAAGCCCAATAACACACTGCATAGTTAGTGTTAAGTATAAACACCATTTTCCTGCCATGGAGACCTTCCATTGTTAACTAGACCACACTGGCAGCTTCAACCTTGACCTTTGTGTTGCTCCACTTGGTACTCGGCTTGTAACTGTCAACACCATCCATCACTGGCCAATCTGGGCCTGGGATGGGGGCCGGTCCCCCTGCTGTACTGTGAAATTGTGGCATGTGATCCTTAATGTGCGTGAAGTAGACAAGGCCTTGACACAATGCATCAAGCTTCAGGGGGGCTCCTCTGGGCTAGTCTATTAGCCTCCCGCTGTGCCCCTGGCTGCCTGGACTTATTCCTAGGGATAAGTTGGAATAATAGTGTTACGTCTGCATGCTTCCAAGACACCAGGCCTGCTCATCATGCTCAGGGCTGGCTGTCAGTCAAAGTCCTGACCAGAGAGAAGGGTTTTCATACAGCTAGCAAATCTGCCAATACTAAATGCCACAAAAACAGTGTTCCTTTGCCTTTTAATTGACAGATATTGAGGATATTTTTGGAGCCTGCAGCTCTAAACGAAACCCACTCCTCACTTTGTCAAAATTATCTTCTCCGGTCCCCACTGCTAATGTCCATGATCTTAGATACAGACCTCGTCTCAGTGTAGAGCGCAAAAGAGAGAGAGAGAGAGAGGGAGAGAGAGAGAGAGAGAGAGAGAGAAAGAGACTCCCTCCTCCTTATTCATACATTTGACTACCAGAGCAGCACTGTGCAATGGGCTAAAATAAATGAGAGCACCATGTAAAAAGGTAGCCTTGATACAACGCGACTGGGTGAAAAAGGGAGGCACATTGAAACGGAAGAATTCATCTTTTCTATCAGCCCCTGTGCTCAGCTCGTGAGCGGAGGGGCTGATGGGTTCAGTCTCAGCCGCTCAGATTTGCATAACACAGACAGATGAACTCAAGTGATTGAATTGGGCTAGGTGGAGTGAAAAAAAAGAGGAAAGAAAATGAATTTCCAAGTGAATTAGGAAATGATGGAAACGGCAAAGGGTATATTATTTATTTTTCACACTGAAATAATTACAGAATTAACCTTTCCTTCCCGTATGACAGCCCTCTAAACCCTCTTTATCACAATGAATTTGATGTATTGGACTCTGTCAGGGAAAAAAAACTTGACTCTTTTGACGAATAAAAGAGTGTTACCTATTATCTCCTCACACCTGTGTCTATGTCACCATTGGCCCGAGCTGGTCTGTGGATCTGCATTGCTCGGCCGAGCGCCGCCCCGATGTCGTGTTTTGTTTTCTATCAGTGATGTAACACTAATGTCCGTGCACCTTCCCCGTGACTGGCAGTGACCACTATAGAGTCACAACACTGCAGGAGGGGAAAAAGCAATTTCATGGTTCACTCTGTGGTTAATGTGCTGCTGTAATCTTTAGAGAGGCCTGTCTTTTTTGTTTAAGTTTCACAGAATAAAGGGTTGGACTATCGTGGGCTCAGGCCAATTAATCACTGGGCTAAAAGGTGGCAGGAAGCCATCCACTGGGAACGGGCCATGCTCAAAGTGCGTATCCATGTGTGTGTGTGTGTGTGAGCAAATAAGTTCTTCAGTGTTTCATTTTGTTAGTGTATGTGCTGACATCAGCTGGTGTGTATAAGTGAAGGGTTGGGGTGGGGGCTACTTTACAGTGTGTACCCTCTGTGTGTGTGTGTGCATGGGTGTGTTTGCGTGCTGTGCTCACACAGTCAGGTAAGCCTCTCTAATTGCTGCTAGGTGCATTAACACTCAGCCACCTCTCTCTCTCTCCCCGTGTCTTTGTTTTTCCTCTCAGTGCCAGTCTGCGGACCAGAAGACAATCAGACCAGAAGGGTCATTTTCTGCAAGAGCTCACCTCCCTCCTCCAAGCCTCGCCGCTGACAGGCTCACGCTCGGCAGGAGCCCTAAATTAACACTTGACGTCTGCGAGGCTCAGACCTGATGAGGCCGCCGAATGACAAAATGTCAGAAAACAAACACTCCATCATTTTTGCTTCATTTCCTCCACTGCTGGAGGAACACACTCACCTGGAGGGCTGGAGAGGGCCGCGGTGACATTCACCCCCCCATATCTGTTGCTGTGGATCAGCCCAGATGCCTACGGGCCAAGGTTGAGAGGTTGAGACCAAATATGAATGGAGGGATGCTGAGCAGGAACTGCTAATTAGGTAATTGTTGTCGAGAAGCAACTGGAGGGAGAGTGGAATTGTTTGACACCTGTTGGGTTTGAATCAACTATAGCTGAACTCATTCCCCCTTTATTTCAACACATCAAGAAAGACATGGGATTATGACCTATAAATAGGAAGTATTAAAATCAACGTGGATGAAATTTGCTTTTGAAATATTTTGCAAAAAAAAAAAATTTCTTCCCTCCCCTTCATTGGGGGTTTACATTCATCTCCATTCTGCCATTACAAAATAAATGATGTGTTTTCCTGAGCACATCAACAACAACCCTTGTAATTATTCCTCACTGGGGATCTGAACAACACTAGGACTCAACGCTGTAGAGTAGTATGATACTATTTGAAGCCTACTTCAAACACAGTGCCCCCAGCGAGTTCCGATAGTGCCCGTTTCTATTTTATTATTTGCTTTATCTCTTTGTTGCGTGAGAGTTTATTTGTTTACATGAGAGGGATTGGAGGTTTGGTGATCTGAGCAAATTGCAGCAGAAAGTACTTCAGATAGGAATGACTGTAATTAGCATGCTCTTAAATGTGGAACGCTCTCCTAATGTTTTTGTTTACGTGGGGCAGCTGATCTGTGACTCGGCGCGGGGGCGGCCCACAGGCAGGTTAAAATCACTTGTCATGCCAGAGATCATCATTATGAGCTTACAATTGGTCAGTGTTGAGGAACAATCAATGCAGCGCCAGGTAGACACTCAACCACCAAGCCTATGCTGCGAGATTTTGTGTGTAATTTTGTATTTATAGTTGTGTTTTCCAGAGTGGATAATTTGAAAATGTGAGTGTGTTTACGTATGTGGTCATGCTCACATGTTTTGGCTCATGTTTTTCTTTTTTTTTTTGTTGCTACGCTTACTGAGCTGTCTTTTGCTAATCTCTGCATCTACGCTGAAGCATATGTTCCATGACACTCATTAAGAGTCAATTAAGAATTTGCTGGTGTGCCCAGTTATTCAGTCAGTGATTATATTTCACTGAAGGATAATATCCAGGTAAATTAAGATTTCGATTTAATTCAGCCCTGGTTGTCGCCGCATCTCCATTTCACATCATGGAACAATTGAGATCTTATCAAGGATTAAAGTGGGGGATATTACACCTAATTTAAAATATGCACATCTACGACTGCACGCACAGCTTAAGCATCCGCCATGATATTGTTGGGGAAAAAAAAATGAGCGAAACAATTAAGTGCCTTGCCCACAAAACTGAAAAGGCTGTGAGATACAATTCATCAAATTGGCAGAAGAATTCAGGGCGGAAATGCTGCCTTAAAGAGTTCTTGAGAAAGATGAAGAGAGGCAGCTAAAGAGAAGGACACACGAAAGGAGCAAAGAGGAGACGGGAAGTTGGGAAACATTGAAAAGGGGGTGCCATGGTAGTCAGGTGACAGTGTGACAAAGTTGTGCTTGTTTAAAATGGAAATCTTCCCAGACTTCCTCCCTCTTGCCCTCGCTCCCTCCCCCACCCCCGAGAGCCCATTGCGAACACTAAGCTCCGGCATCTGAAGTGGCAACACTTGAGATGGTGAAAGTGACAACATCTTAACATAAGCTGAGGGGCTAAAGTGAAAGTCAGTGCGAACCCCCAACCAACCTCTCCTTCCACCCACATCTTCACACTCCCGCTCTGTCATCCCTCTTAACCCACCCCCAGCCATCCCCCACGCCTGGGCCACACAGTAGCCACGCTGTGACTGCTTGGACGTCCAACCTGCCGTCTGCATCTGGAAACTTGCAGGTAGAGAGCAGCGCTGAGGGCAACCCCTGATTTAAGAAGGGAAAATAAGAGGTGAAAAGTTGATAGCAGAGGAGGGAACTTTCCTTGTCTCCTCTCTTTTCTGTGTTTCACTGTCATCGTCGCTCCTTCTTTCCACTTCCAGTCACAGGTGTCTCCAAACAGAACTGGAAGCATGTAATCCGCCCAAATCCAGCCTCTTCCGAGGAGTGTAAAACCAGGAATGTTCTGTGGGGGTCACTGGATTAGACAGAATTCATGGTGGTAGCTTGGCTTGAGAGGAGGAATTAGAGGAGTAGGGGAAAAAGAGAGAGGAGACTGAACTGGTTTTGTATTAAAATGAGCTTACCAGGTGGTCTCCCTCCCAAAAGTGGACACAGTGTGTCAAGTAATCTGAAAAGCCCCCGGGTGTTTGTTGCTCATTGGCCAGAGGCCTGGTAAAAAGAGAGAGCGGGGGACTGAGAGAAAGCGAGAGAAAGAAGGGGGGCTGGCTAGGGAGGTGGCACTGATGTAGCCATTGAGGCCTCAGTGAAATGTCTGTCAGGCTTGGTTTACCACAATCACAGCAGTGATTAGGCCCCTTTTGATGACAGGTTTAGTTTTCTGTCCATTGGCAAGAAAGTGAGAATGGACAAGAGGGGGGGCGTTGGGGAGCGGGGTTGGGTTGCATTGGGAGACTTTGGGGGTGGGCGTTTACGCACTGCTGCAGGAAAATGGGAGGGGTGGAGATGGAGGGGGGGTGTATATTAATGTCTTGCACCAGGGAGCTCCTACGTAATTTCCCAGCAGGTCGTGGGGTCAGGTTTGTATTTAGTTAGTGGTAATGATCTCGTTAGGGATCTGAATGGACCACCGTCTAAGCCCATTGAGGATAGCGAGTGTGCCTCCCCATCCCCCACCTCTGGCTGCCTTGTGTGGGCTTACACAGCCCGTGAACTGTGATTAATGGACTTCCAGGGCTTAATAACTTGCAAAACAGTATTAAACAAGGGAGGCCCCAGGACAATCGGAGAGGCTACCCAGGCGGAGTAGGAGGTGGCTGTAAACAGTGCCCGGCAACAATTGCAATGCATGGAATTAACTGAGATGGGCCACTCACAATGCTACAGCTGGCTAGTGGCAGGGAGCCAGGCCTGGGAGAAAGCTTCACTGGTGCTTCCAGGTGGCCCGCACCAGGCTAGGCCTTTTCAGTTTTGTAAGTGTTAAAAAATAGAAGGGGAGAAAGGCTACATTTGTGATGGGGAGACAGTGAGAGGAAGCCATTGAGCAGAGACAAGAAAGAGATTAAAGAGCACAGAGAGTGATAAGCAGATAATGGGGGGGCACATTCAATGGAACAAGTAATCCTTGACATGCAAGCACAAATATGAAGCCTTTTGTCTCTTGTGTCTAATTCAAGCCAGAATGTGTAAAGTGGCAAAGCAAGAATAGTGATCCACATAAACAAGTACACAGACACAGATAAAACACACTCATCTGTCCAAGTGCACACAAACACACACATTTCATCACCTACTCCCACCCCGCACACCAACTTCCCACATCTCCTGGCCGTCTTATATCCCTTTTTTCCCACCCTTGTGCCCTCTTGTCTGGAAACAAATGATCCCAGCATGGAGTCATGAGTACTGATGTGTTCAGACCACCCTCCACTCTGCCACAGAGCTGGTCTTTTCTCCCAAGCATTAGTGTGCATTTTATGCCGGTATAATGTAACTCAGATTTGTAAATATAAGCAATGGGGACCACTTGTGCTGAGGGCACGTTTTAATGGACATCAGAACTACACTGGTTTGTTTCGTGAACAATGTTTCCGCTGAATGGACGTGAACTTTGTGCTGTTTAAGATTAAATAAATTATTTCTAAAAACTGAATTAACTGGCTTTTGGTGAGATATTCTTTAAAGCATATTTTTGTAAAATATAATTCATAATGTTTTCTTTTATTTGCGATCTTTTTCAAAAAATAATATGGTTTGTTCGAAAATGAATGGCAGAGTGATTGCCACCATTGAGACAAACAATGTCAGTGTGATTTTACTGCAGAAAATAGATACTGGCATGAAACAGAAAAACTGCACAGTGTGTGTTCAATTATAGGCAATTATGAAACAATTTGGAAAGCATTTGATTAAAACATGAACAGGTAGTTTCTCCCATCACGGCGCATGTGAGATAAATGTTTTTGTAGAACACAGTGTAACCATTGTTTTTCCTCCTTTAATCTCTTAAAAATATAGTTGGTGACAATATTATTCTGTAAAGTAAATCATCCAAATTCAGAAGGAAGAATACACTTCTGAAATGCTTATCATTATATAGGGGGGAAGATGAATATTTGCATGTAACAAATAAATAAATAAAAAACTGCAAATAGAGGAGGCTTAGCTGTTTCTGCTGTTTGACATTCTCTCCAGTTTGTTTGGCTTCTCTCAACAGCGACTCATCTCCAAATGAGTGACACTGGGGTCATCCTAATCTGCTTTTCTTACAGATCAGAGATGAGTTGGACAAAAGCTCACTTCGCCATTCACTCTGGTATAGAGGTCCAATATGTCTCCAAAATATTTGCTGAAGCCCTTTACTTAATCAGCAGCTGAGAGGTTATTCAGCACCACAGTCTGGTACTCCTTCCAGGTTTCTGATACGAGTGTGTGCATGTGTGTGTGTGTGTGTGTGTGCGCATGTATGTATGTGTGTATAAGATGAATGTAAAAGAGAAAAAATCAAAACCACTTCTAGCAATTGAACTAGTGCAAATTGTAAAAACTGATTGTAAAAACATACATTCATCAGATTTTAAATGATAATAAATGTGGTTATGTGGATGGAAAAGTGTATTTCATGTGCAGTTGTTGCCATTTTATTTAGACTTGCATGCAATTATGGCATTTAATATGTGTGTGTGGGAATACATACTGTTGCATTATCTCTCTACCTCCCTCCCTGTCCTCACAGCTGTCGCCCATCTCACCCCCACCCCGCTCGCCCTCTCTTGCATCAGGGTGTGGGTGCAGCGGGTGCAGTGGGGGCCTTGGCCCTGATGAGGCCGAGAAGGGAGCCACTGCTGCGCTAAGCCTCTGGCTCCCTGCTCCCTCCACACCTCCTCACATCATGAATAATGCAACAGAGAAATACATTTATCTTTTAATAGCCCCAGCCCCCTGGCTGAGACCGTTCAGTCTGGCCCAAACCGCCGCAGCACAGCGCTGAGGTTTCTGAGCACCCCCTCCCCGTGCCACGCCACCCCACCCGTGATTGTCTCTGCTCCTTTTGAAGTTGGGCGCTTCTTAGTGTCCTAGAGATGGGTAATCAGGCTTGATTTTGGAAGGGTCAGGCCATCTTTTGAAGGGGCGGTCATCCCCAAGTTCAACCAAGGAGGGCTGCGCTCATGGTGTGTGTGTAAGAATTACTGTAATTTTATCAGACATATCCACTGCCCAATTTTGAATTTAAGAGGAAAAAAAAGTAGACGAAGAGTGTTCGTGCTATGAATATTGCAGCAGGATTGTGTAAGAAGATTGTATAATGAACATTGCCAGCTGTGGGGTAACTGTAAGGTGGAAATATTGTGTTTGCTCTTATTTAGCGCTGCTGCTAGCAGAAGGGTTCTGTTATTGAAAAGATAAAATAAAACTAAAAAAATATTCAAGACTATATTAGTGGCACAGTGTGATCTCCTGTGTGCTTCTTTTTCATAATACATCTGAAAACTCCTCTCTCCATGGTGAATATCTTCATTTTTGACAAATTACAAACATATGCTCTTGTGTGTATTTTCTTTTCAAAATAAAATGGGTTTTTAAAAAAGAAAAAACAGACGCACACACATTCACACACAGATAATGCACTTCAGAATAACCTGATACACTTTACATTCTGCTCTTGATAATTAACCAGTGTGCATCGAATAAAGTCACTCTCCTCTCCACCTGTGTTGTCACACTATTTTTAATAAGATGCTGTGTGATTTCAAATCAGCCAGGCCCTTAATGCGCTGCGTATCGGTGCACCATAATGTGGGAATAACACCGTCTTTCTCTGTTTAACAAGGATCAGGAGGATTTCAGTCCAGCCTCCTCGTCCTCATTGCTTACACATCTGTATGTGCAGGCTCCGGGGAAAGCAAGTAGCTGGATACCTTAACCCTCTGTTTGTCTACGCTGATTTAAGGCTCAAACAGCCCTCGCTGTGACACCTGCAGGAGGAGAAACACGAGAGGGACTGCAGTTGCTTCGACAATCATTTCACGCTCTATTTGTTACAGTGAGTGGGTAGTTTATAAAAGAATTTTTCACACGACGATCAGTTATTTTTGCTTTAGTGTGTAATAAGTGTGAAACAGATCTGTCTACCTGCCTGCATGGTCTAATCGTATTATCCAGAATAGAGAAAGTGAGGGATTTGACTGGCTAACTTTCTCTAGGGTTTTGTTTTTATGGCAGGACATGTTCATTTAAATGCGTACCTCTAAAAATGACACTTTTGTGTAGAACCTTCTTATTTTTAGAGGCTATTATTTTCTGTAAAAAAACATTAAGGAGTGTTTCTCTGCTTTCGATGTGAAACAAAATATGATTTCTGATCAAAATAAGGAGCTGTGGCACTTTTAAAGACATTTTTAAGGGAAGTTAATGTATTTTTCAGATTAAAATAGGCATTTTTAAAATTTCTCCATGGTTTTGTAGACAACAGAATTCAGTGCAAAGTGTTTTATTTTGTTTGAATTTTTCAGTCTTCTTGGTCCAATACACTTAAACCAGAGTCAAGGACACCAAGACACATTTTGAGGGGATATTTAAGTCAAATCTTTTATGTCACCAACTTGTGATCAGATTATCACATAACTGAAAAATACGGGGAACAAAACACACTCGAGAAACACTGAAGCTGACATCACTTTTTCAGCCAACAATAACAAGTTCAAGCACACACTTCTTCCCAACATGCCCCCTCCTCGCCCCATTTCCACACACACACACATACACACACACACACAGAGTAAAACCC
This sequence comes from Dascyllus trimaculatus, assembly GCA_024666655.1. Lineage (NCBI taxonomy): Eukaryota > Metazoa > Chordata > Actinopteri > Pomacentridae > Dascyllus > Dascyllus trimaculatus. The sequence continues at coordinate 9,805,211 of CM045462.1, forward strand.
ATACGGCACCAAACCCCTCTTACCCACCACTCCCCTGCACCCAAAGCCTTCAAGCAGCCCTGGGCTTGTGTAGTCATGCGTCAGTTGCCCGGCGCTGGGGATGAGGCCTTGCTAGCTGTGGCTGTAGCTGGGTCCTAGCCAGCAACTCCTCAGCTCCCTGCTCTGCTCTATGGAAGGCAGAGAAGCTGAAAGCACCATTTATCATCACTTGTGTGGGCAGCATCACCACGGCAACGCTCAGGCTGGCAAATGCCACTGCTGTGAATACTAATGAGGCTCTTGGCAGGCCTGTGTTGGCGTAAATGGGGCCAGGGTTGTACTCTATGCGTGTGTACGGGTCCGTGTGTTTGTGTGTGCGTGCATGTGAGCGAGTGCTGGGCTCTAGGAGGGCTACAGTAGAGGTAAACAGTCCAAAGGAAATCAATTAAGTGTTTCCACAGTGTTTGGCAAGAGCTCTAATCTTCAGCACCACATTTTAAAATAAGGGCGAAATCTGCCTTTAATACCTCCTCTGCTTTCTGCATGACAATAAACAAGCAGGCAACAATAAACAGCCGAGCACAGCCGAGCTTGACTAAGTCCTCCAGTCTCTACTTTGAGAAAACACAAGTGAAGTCATTATTCCAGAGTTCTTTAGCTTTCTTCCCCATGCAGCATGTCTGTTCTTACAACCAAACGTTGCATCGTGAAACTAAATTACAGCAATTATTTCCGAGGTGTTTCATATTTTGCAAACATAATGTTTATTAGTGAAACAATCTGTTATGATTCAAAGTTGTGTTTCACTTCCATGGAGATGGAGAGCGTTCGAGCTAATGTAATAAGTCTGAGCAGTGCAGCACACCTGCCTCTCTGCTACTGACACTAGCTTTTACTTTCAGCTGGGCCTTCATGTCGTCACCTGTCAGAGATGCTTCCTCTCTCCGTTTCCCTGTGACTCTTATGTTAGAGTGATGCTGTGAATAAATTGGACTGGAGCATGCCTGCTTTCCTCTTTATTGATTCAGGCACTTTGATTGTGCAGGGATCTAATCAATTCTTCAGTGGTAGTGAGACGCCAGAGTAAAATTATTCTTAGGCAAACCCTTCAAACGACTTGTCATTAATTTGCCTCTTTACTGGCACTTGTTTGCCGGGAACGAGATGCGTTTTGGGCTTTCTCTGTCTATTAGCGGGGTTGTGCTCCTGGGATTTTCATGGGCTGCTAAGCTTAGGGGGAAGAGAGAATGTGTGTGTTTGTGTTTTGTGCACAAATGTGTTTACGCATATGTGAACTAGGGGTGATTGGGCACACTATGCTTGCTCATCCTTACAGAGTGACTTATTAGTGCTAATTGGGAATGACAGTTCAAACAAGCACAGAGGAGTGGTTGTCACACAAGCGTGACATGAGTGTAGAGAGGCAGGCAGTGCCGGGTGCTCTTCCCCAGCTTCAGCCCTCCCTTTTCCCAAACCCGGCCCTCCCTGCATTTCCTCCCCCCCCAACCCCATTGCACCCCCGCCCTCCCCCTGGTTGTCCCTGGACCCCGGCCTGGCCATGCAGAGTGGCCACAGAGTGGGCTCTTTGTCTGGACACAGCCATTAGCAGTCAGTGGACTTCAGAAATGTGAGCAGGACAAGGCAGTGGACAGAGGCGCAGACAGAAACACGGCTGTCTCAGACACTTAGGAAGTCAACAGCTGACGGAAGGGCCAACACAAAGGAGGAGCTGCTGAAGCATGGGGAGCGTGATCAGCATGGAATATAGACCTCCCTCCCTTCGCACTGTGCACTTCATGTCGAGCACACGCAAATATCTACACGCACGCACGTCATGGGCATAAACACACCTGATATGCTTGTGAAGAAGGTACACACACTCAGCAGCACACAAGACTTCACATAGATGTGAATGTGCTACTTCAGTGCCTCCATTAGCTGGTGCAGAAGATGCACTGACACCACAATATGATAGGAAAGGCATTCTCTCTGCCCTGAACCCTCTAGTTAATGATGAATCAACCGGTGGTGCATCGACACTAAGACCTCTTCCTGGAAAATGCTCCATACTGTTATTTAGTGCCTTTTTTTTTTTTTGCTAAAAGATGCTAATTCCAATGATTATTTAGTACCATAATAGCTGCAATTATATTCTGCACAAACTGATATAAGGTATAAGCACCAATTAGTAACTGGTCATTATCTTAAGCATTTGGTTCAGGGAGAGTGAAGTAATAGGCAACCATTCAGTAACCCTTGCTCAGAAAAATGACTGCATAGTGCCTCAGTAATTAGCGGAGCTTGTTTGCCTTTAGTCTTGAAAGTGGGTTGTATATTCAGTAACCTGCATTACTGCTTATTGCTCGCAGTCACATTTTGCTGTGATAGAGACAGACTTGCTATTAATGGGTAGCATGAGGACAGCGCCACATTTAATTATTCTCTCTTTGGTTCTAGCAAGAGGGCACTTTCAATAAAAAAGTCGCATTTTCCTGGATTGTTTTTTTTTAACCTTTTTTTGTCGTTGCAGAAATGGACACACGAGCGATGAAACTAAACGTCTGTGTAGAATGCAACACAGAGTGCCAAATAAGCCAAATTTCCATACAAACACGAGTTTAATGCCAAGCTGAAAGAGGGTGGTTTCATGAGAATAATAATGGAAAATTCTGGAATATATAAAAAAGCGCTGTGTTCAAATGGTATATAATGGTGATGGCCTGGGCTCTGTGCTGTGCGTGTGTGTGTGTGTGTGTGTGCCTTCTCAAAGCCACGGCAGCGAGGATCACAAGAGCAGTATCAAAGCACTTGGCCACCATGCGAAATGTCTTCTCGCAGCAGGAGGTTGTGGGATTGTTGTCGGCATCCCAACTCTCTTTGAATGTCAGCCTCACTAACAGGGCAGTTGGCCTACACGGCACTGCTGACAACACAGCTACACTTTCAACTTTTATTCTTTAATTTTTCCCCCCTTCTTTCGGCCGGCACAGCGCCTCTCAGTGGCAACGAAGATGACAGACACACTGAGTGAAGCTGACACTTATTTTTATTTTTTTTACTCTATACCCCGTGGAAGACACATCGCACTTGTGTACGTGGACATGTGTTGAGGTGAACAAATGGGTCAGCCTGTATCATTTACGTATGCTGTGAGTTTTTTTCTTCTTTTTTTTTTGTTGACTGTGACACATTCAGGACTTGTGGAACATGCAGCCCAACATGCTGCTGAGTATGAGGACAGCTGAGCACAACAGCTTTACACATAAATCAAGCGCACCCTAACACACTGGGCCTGCTTAATAGATGTTTAACTAAACCCCCTCATTTCAAACAGTTTGACCCCAGTTCAGTAAAACACAATGCGAGAACTCCCCAAGGATTAGGCCCTGACCTCGCAGGGAATGGAGGGAATGGCCGACACTGGTTATAAAGGAGCCAGCCATTGTGCTGTCCAGGCATGGGGGAGGACAGTGTGAGGGAGATACATGCCAGTGGGTGGAGATAGCCTTGTTGTAACGACATCTTGATGGAGCATCTTTCCCACCCACCGAAGCAGCACCAGCTCTGTATGTATTTTAATGAGGCTTTGTGTCTGCCCACATATAGCCCCTCTACTGACAGGGAACGTGTTAGCAACATGCTCACCCTTTGTCACAGCACCCAATCATATAATCGACTGGTTGGTTAGATTTATTCTCTCGACTCTGTGTGTGTCCATATGTGCAAGGATGTAAATAGTGCGGCTGACCTTTTGCAGACAGTGCGCTGCATAGCTGGCATGAGTTGTGAAGCTGCTGGGGTGAAGCACAAAACCTATGGAGCTTTTATGAGTGCCTTAACAGCTCTTTGAATGCGTGTCGTATTTGTGTGCACTGGCATGATGGAGCCTAAAAATAAAAGAAAAACGAAAAAGAAAAAAAAAAAACTTTAACAAATCCATAATTTACAAGGGTCACCGCGATGACAGAAGTACTTCGCAAAATGCTTGTCCTGAAGATGAATTTGCCTTTCATAGTGTAAGATCAAAATAATAATTTTTACTTTTGAAGCACTGTCTTTTCATTCCAAAGTGCCTCTATTAAGAACACAGTGAATGCGGGGTAATTTTATTTTCTTAAGCGGGGATATGGCAGGGCTGGAGAATCCAATTGTGTGCCTGGATGCAATTCAGATTTTATTTTCTTAGTTACTGACCTTGATCGGGGGAACTGCAGGGTCAGAGCCTCTCTAGTCTCTATTGTAGGCTCGAATAGAATGTTAATGAATTGGTGCACTGAATATTAAAATGCAGACCCGCTTTCAGAACCCAGTCAGACTGCTGTGGCATGTTGAGTGCTTTGGCGGCTAGACATGCAGAGTCTGCCTCGTTCAGAGTCTGCTGCTGACTGGAGAAAAGGTGGGTGGGAGTGCTGAAGCCATTCCATCCATTGGAGCAGGGTGAGTCTTTTCTTTTCCCGGCGAAGAATACAACCAAGTCGCACCGATCAGAAGAGGGAGGGAGGGAATGAATGAAGAAGCAGGGTAGGGGTGGGTGAAGGTAAATGTGTGATTTGTAGGTATGGGTAGTGGGTGTGCAGGGGTGTCACTCGGCTGACAATTGGGTGCTGTGTGATCCTGAAGGTTTTTCTGGGAGAGTACAATAGTTGATTTAGGGTGCACCCAGCGCCCCGCCGCTTCTCACTGGCCCCGGAAGTGCTTCATTTTGTTCGGAGGACAGCTGCGCGGCTCTGTTTGTCTTCCCTCGCCTCCTGATTGGCCTGGCATGCTTGAGAAGGGCACGAGTGCTGATTGTTTCAAACAGAACCTGGCATGCTATCAGCTGGGAGGATTGTTTATTGGGGGGGAGAGACAGGACAAAATCAACAAAGAGAACCAGGAGCCAACAGTGGCTCTGAAAACGTCCAGAGACTGTCTTCAAAGGAAACGAGCATCTATACAGCGGCTCCAAGCCACCATGAAATATTACAAATAGCAACAGAATACTCATCTCTCTAGTGCCACCTCAATCAATGGCTTTTGTAGTCAAGTATTAACCCCCACTGAGCCAGAATGGGCTACATAACATTAGCAACCATCGAAGCATAGCTCACATGTAGAGAAGTATGATTATTAATTCTTACATAAGCAGAGGTAGCCAGCCAGTGATGATGGAGGACTGTAGGCTCACTATGTCGTCAACACACTCTTGTGGCTTATAATTCGATTGTTTGTATTTATTGTCTAATGTAAAATAGGACATGGATGAATTATAGTAAAGCAATATCAGTGGATATTTTATCGTGAATATTTATCAATATATTAAACTTGAAATGTTGAGAAGGGTGAGGCCGGACAATTTAACATTCGAGGCACACACAAACATTGACACGCCGCTAAATCAACACTTTGTGTTATGATTTGAATAAATCAAATTATTACTTTTCAGCTGCAGCTACTGTACAACGGTATCTATTTACCTATTAAATGAAGCAGCATATTTAATGTCACTTAACTGACAAGTTGAGCTGAGTTTCACCTTGCATTTGCTATCTAAATGGAAAAAAGGGGTTATCCTTTTTGAGTTTGGCTGAATAGAACAGATCCCAGAATTCATTTAGCCATGCCTATTTCTCTTTCACGGCCCCGCACTGAGTCCCTCTATACAAGGATGAGTGAGTTGTGGCCTCGTGCTAGCCTCCATCTCCCTGAAAGGGGAAAGGGAGAAAAGGCAGCAAGTAAACAAAAACGCATCTTGGAGTTGCTTTTCCATGCCTCTCCATCCTACTCATTTTGAAGCAGCTGTGCAAAGAATGTCAAAAATTCAGAGTGTCCTCTTTTCATATACCTTTCTGTCAAGTATTTCTTTTTTCCCCTCAGGTTCTGATGGAAACCAATGTCTTATGACACATCTGAGGTACTCTAAAACGACCCGGAGAGAAAGGGAGAGCAAGAGAAGTAAAAAAAAAAAAAAAGAGGAACGAGATGGGTGTGTATGTGAGCTCGTGTGTGTTTCCCTCTGTGCTTGTGCCTCACTAGGCACCCGTGCGTGTGTGTGCATGACTGTTTTCGTGTGTGCGTGTTTTCGAACACACTCCATCTGAAGATGGTGCAGATGTCCATGCTGTGGCTGGTCCCGCATACTGTTCAACATGCCTCAAAAAGAAGGGATTTTCCCTCTTTGTTTCAAATTTCACAGGCTGTCCAAATGGGCACAGACATGCTTCCAAAATAAATAAATAAATGGATGTATCAGTTGCCAACATCTGCAGATTATGATTAGCATTTGGAAATTGCGTCCTTGAATGAGATTTGGATGTCGACTGTCAGTCTTCCTTTATGAGTGCGACTCCTATTCTGGGGAACTAGAGGGTACTGCTTTGTCCTTAAATTGGCTACAATTTGGAGGGAGAAAGAAATCCTCTTCTCTCTCTTCCCCTCTGCCCGTTATGATGTGCCGTCTGAACAAGAAAGAGACACTATTAATTGTGTTGAATATGAATAGCTGTATTTGGTTAAACAGTTTCAAAGGAAATTGGCCCAAAGGAACTTCTTTTCCTCTTCTTCCCCCTACTGTCTGTCCCTGCTTTTTCTTCTCTCTTTATCAAGATTTTTTCTTCCCTCTCTAATTTTACACTGAGCGAGCTGGCTGCTTTAGTGCGCTGCATTATCTTATGTATTCAGCTTTCAGCTCCTCTCCCTCTCCCGATGAGGCGAGGCTTAATTGGGCTCCGGCTTTAAAGTCTGTAGAGCTCTCCACTTGCTCATAGAAACACATTCAGGGGCTGCTCATTCACTTCGAGTATGTGTTAGATGTACAAATATTATTTACTTTTATACTCCAAATCAAAAGGCACACACTTCCTGCCTCTCTACACACAGTCCGTGCAGGAGAATTCACAGTTCAGTTCACTTCAGGGTGTTTTTTTTCCCCCTTCTTCATCAACCGCATTACAAGAATGTGCTGCTGCTTCACAACAAGTATTATTTAAAAGGACTGTTTCATTACAATGTAATGGTAATGTTGATAAGAACAACCCTTTTAAAGGGCAATAATTATTACACTGCCTTGCGGTGGCACAGAAAATAGAGAAGCTACCACATTTCAATTTTAATAAGAAACAGAAACTATTTTTACCTCTCCTCAGCTGTTGTGTACTGCAACTGGTGCAATGTGAAAATTAGTATTTTAATGCCATCCATAATTCAGTGTGTGTGACATTGTCTAATTCTCATTCAAATTTCAAAAGCACACTATTTTAACACTGAATGAATCCTTAAAACAATTTAAAAATATATTAATTGAGAAATCCAATCAACAGCAGAGCAAATTCCTGCATTGCTCCTCAATTATTATTTCTTGTCACTGTTTTTCAGTGTGTGGAAAAAAAAATTAAACACGCACGCGAACACACAAGAAAATAATAATGAAAGAAAAAAACAGACACAGATGGCAGAAGTGGAAAATTAAGGTTTCACCTCTTGGAGATCAGGCAAAGAGAATAGCTTTGTATAGACACTCCTGCATTCCTCACAACGAAACAACCTGAGCAATTAGCTGCACCATTAGAGCCTGGAGAAGGGAAAAGGAGCTGTTAAGAGAAAGATGCTGGAGAGAGGAGGAGAGAGAGCGAGGGGGAGAGAGAGTGTCAGACACAGAGAAACTCGGTGGCTCTTGTTCTACAGTGAGCCACAGTGCTGTTATGTGGAGTGTCTCGGCGCTGCACGTTGACGCTGCCGAGGCCATTTCAGTCGGGAGCTGATGAACTGCAGATGAACAATTTCGCACTTCCCTCAGACCTGAGCTTACATACAAACTCCTCCTCATTAGTTTTTGTCACTTGCTTGGGTGCCAGGCACAGGAATAAATCAGACCACTATCAGCTGCTGCCTTGATAAGCCGCCTTATCTCATTAGGTTCCACATCAAAGTTAATCAGAGATGGGAATAGTAATTGGCCGACTAGACAATGCCACAGATCATGGGGCTTTTGTAGAGTATGTCATCTCCAAAACATCAGCAGACTGGGGCTGGAAGATAGGGTGCATCTGCTGGAGAGAGGAGGAAAGAGGAGTGTGTGTAGAGGGGGGGTTGGTGGGAGTGAGAGCTGGGAGTGAGTGTGCATGATGAGGAGCAAGGGGCGAGAGAGCCTGACGGAGAGAGAGCGGGAGAGAGAGAGGGAGAGAGTGAAAGAGAGAGAGAGGGGATGAGAGGGGAAAGGAGTAATGGCAGAGGCATAACAAGCAAGCTGCTCAGAATTAATGAGCTTACTCAATAAGAAAAGAATAACCAATCAGTGTGTGTTGGGCAAATATAATTTGGGAATAATTGCTTGATTGCTTTTCTATAGTAGGCTGATTTGACCACACACAAGAACTGAGAATTAAGATGTCAAGACAAGAATTAATTTGGCAAGCGAGGGCACACAAATGTTCCTCTCGCTCCCCACTCAGGCAGCTTGGAAGGCAGCAGAGCCGTGAGTTGGAGCGCACTAATGATGAAAACACAGTGGTAGATTGCGTATTCATTTCCCTGTCTCTATTTTACATAAAGAGAGCCATGGCTAATGCCACAGATGTTGGGATATCATACAAAAAAAAAAACCTGCTCGTATGCTAACACATTTAATTGGCATTTTTGCATATTCCACTCCATTGTTGATAGCTAGTTGCAGCTGATTGTTCAGTTTGTGTCCTCATTGATTTCAGTGTGTGTGTGTTTTTTTGGAGGAGTAACTGTCTGGGGATAGTAATTGGTGCGTTTTGACGCTTCCCATCCCCAAACAGTGCTTATTTCTGAAGTCTTCTCTCCTCTCTCAATTGCCAATTCGTGAAGGCTTAGAGTGTGTCTTTCATTACTCGCTACCTGCTTTGAGAAATCAGTCTCGACCTCACTCACACACACTTGTGCGAGAGGCAATGAGGAAATGTTTTTGTCCTCTAACAAAGTGCCGGTGGTCAGAGTAACACATTAGAGAATAACTGACAGGGCTACAGTTTGGAGAAGAGCAAAACAACACCCACCCTAGGACCCTAATGGCCAGCTGCACCCTGCTAATGATAAACACACATACATGCACACACGTGTGCACACACAGACACCCCCAAAGCTCCATTTCCATTACAGGGCACTGTATATGGTCTACCGATGTACACATGGCAGGAGTTTATTAATAGTAATCATGGGGCATGATGCAGGATAGAATACAACATTAGTGCTACATTTGGAATGGATTCAGCCAACCCCCATTCAATTTAGATTTGAATAAGAAATATATCCCAACCTGACCACATGCATATGAATCGCCACATATATTTGCTCCCACATGTGTCTGGTACTTAGTTCCAATTAGGCTGAAAACACTGCTGCTGTGACGGAGGCTGCTCACACCATCTCAGTTATCACTTCTCTGCAGGTTCCGCAGCTAGGGCTATTCATTTTCAAATGTGTGTGTGTGTGCGTCAGCGTGTCAGGGTGTGTATGTCCGTGTGCTTGTGTGCATTGACATTATTTGAGCAGTGAGGTAAGTAAAGGGAATAAATAAGCAGGCAGAGGTCCTGTCATGATGATGTTATTGCCGCCCTGGGTTTGCCTGCGGCATTATGAGGACAGGCACACTGCCATATCCCTCACTGTCACATGCACGCACACACACACACACACACACACACACACACACACACACACACACACACATACACACACATATGCCTGCGTGCTGGGGATCTAGGGCACATGCTCTAGGTAAATTTGCTTTGATCCGCATTGCACCTAATTGAGTCACAGGCAATGTCTCTATTCCCACATCAAGGAATTTGAAAATGTTAGATTATTTCGCTTGGGGATTAAACCTAATTTTCATGTGTTACGCATTAACCTATTAGGCTGGTTCATCTGCATTGCTAATGCCCCGGTGCAGACAGCTGTCACTGCCGCGGAAAAAAACATGATCATGCAATCCTTGAATGAGTGATCCCTGGACCGATTAGTGCCAGTGAACTTCGCTGAGCCCAAGTGATAAGGCTGCAAAATTCCCAAGTTGCCAATAGCTCCGAAAATTATCAGACTGTAGGCAAAGAGAAATTGTGCCTTCCGGCTCAGGGGCTTCAATCCAGGGTTTGCCCAGATTGACATTATTTAAAGCTATGGAAATGGGCTCTGGCTATCTGGAGGATTGCTAAAATAAGAAATTTTCCAGCAACATTTATGAATGCGCTGACAGGAGAGGATAGGGGCAAAATATATATATATATGCTGTGCACATTCTCGAAAAAGCAATTTTAGGGTAATTTCATGATTTTACGATCTAATCTAGGTAAATAAATAAACAGATATGTGTGGAGGGAAAAGCCATATGGCTGTAATATTCTTAAAGGACCTCAGCAATCTTTACTGAGAAGCTACTTTAACAGGAATCACTGTGTACTCTATGTGTAGACCAAGTGCATTGTTTTCTAACCTGATGCAGCAGAAATGGAAACAAAATCCCTTCAATCGCCTCCCCTTGTTTAGACAGGACATATTGGCAATGCAACATCTGTGCAATGGGTTCAGTGCAGAATACATGGGAACTGTATTATATTTGTTGGTCAGTAAAATGACTCCATGTTTTTTGTAGATTCAGCCTCAGTGCATATTTTGTATCTTTACTGCAACAGTGATGCCTCCATAGTGGACAAACACAACCACTGCTGGGGCACATCGGTCCTTTATAACATGCACAAGCACTGGTGAATTGTGGATGTGGCCATTTTGCATAGCTTAACACAAGTGTGCACACTGATCGACAAAAGCATTCAAGTGTGGTGGAACATCGTGTGTGTGTGTGTGTGTGTGTGTGTGTGTGTGTGTGCATGAATGCAACGCATTTCTGTCCTCAAGTGTGTATGTGTCTCTGAATGGATGAGTGTGTCATCATCGCCTATGAAAATGCGTGCTGAACATGGGGTGAAACACCGCCCCTGAGCACCTATTCAAATGAACACAAACATCAATCACCGGCCAGCCCCTCATGTTTCCAACCTTGGAGGGTGACACTGTCACGCACATGCTCCACCCAGGATGCTTCTGTGGTGCTTTAATGACAAGCAGAATATTAATCCCATCTCGCTGTTTACTGGGTTTTATTTTTTTTAATTACCTGTTTTCACTTTTGCTTAAGCGCTATGCAAATTGCAGTATATGCATGTGTGTGTATGTGTGAGTCTCAGGGCTGTGTGAATGTGGTACTGGACACTTCAGCTTGCCTAATGGATACAACTTCATTGGATATGGTCATTATCATGGATGTTGAAGAGTGATGTGACCTCACATTATCACAATAGATCCTGTACTATTCTCATCCACTGTCTAATTATGTATGGGTGCTGGGCACAGTGCACTATACCCACACTATCCACCTTGCCAAGGCTGAATTGATTTTATCTGTTTTTGCACATTTAGTAAAATCTGGGGCTATGGATGCAACATTAGCCTAAATTCTGCAGTTCATGGTAAAGGCCAGACTGAAATGTAAGACAAACAATCAAAACAGAGATTCTAGTCAGTATAAAAGCTGTGTAGTGCTTACTTTAGACATTGCCTATCAGTAACCCAGCGGCTGCAGCCCGAATGTGGGGAGTCGCGGAGCACAAAGGCTAATCAATGTCAGGGTGGAAGCGGAGAATCCCCTGGCCCACCCTATTTGACTTAACTGCTCCGTTTGTGCTCCTACTGATCCTGTGGTCTTTGTGTACATTGTAATGAGTGCTGACATAATCCTGCGGATTTTCCTGGAGGCCAAACCTTTGCCACCCCCATCAGGCCTGGGGTTTCTCCTCCGATCAGGAGGGCTGCCAGAGGGGGGAAAGACAGAACCACAATGCCCACGACCCCCATGAGATACTTACATTTAGGGATGGTTTGAAGCTCTCTGTGATTGAGCTAGTAACCCATTTTAATCCTATTAACACTAGCCAACAAAAGCTAAATCTGCTGCAGGACAGGCAAGGCTGGGGCATGGAGGCTGGGCTGAGGACAGAAAATGGGGGCTGGGACTAGAAGCAGATATTGTGGAAGCACGAAAATTGTGTAGTAAAGGGAATAAAAAGATGCAGAATTGAAAAGCCTGCCCTTAAGGGTACTCCTTTTTTTGGAAAAGAGATGGGGAACAGGGAACAATGGACAACAAGAAGAACACAAGGAAAAGACACAGAAAATCATGAACAAAAAGCCCCTTTGTGCCGAATCAGCCTCAAAGAGGTGGACCACCAATAGCTACTGTCAAATATACACAAGGTTAACTCATTCAGCAAACATCCATCTTGGAGCTTGAAGGACATGTTATTGGCAGAACAGGGTAATAAATGTACAGCAAAGCGAAGCACAGGAAGTGAGTCCAGTGTCTTGTGGGTGTTGGTACCTCAAGGTCGGGGAACAAAAACTGTCGGGCTCTCAATGCACTTTTGTTTTGGGTGCATCATGGGGCAGAGAGGCCAAGTATGCTGGTGGTCCTTGCCCTAGCTCCATCAGAGAGGGAAGGGTTTTACACATCTAGTGGGGCAGCTTAAAACCCCCCATTGTAGGAAACAAGAGGGGAGTGACAGGGCCCATACAGACAGAAAGTGTTCTTTAGCCAAACAGGGCAGGATATGACTCTTTAAGGGGCAACGGGGTAAATGAACAATAACTTGTGTGAAGAATGAAACCCAGTGTCAGGAACACTGATACTACAATTCCTCACTAGGTGTCTTCAGTCATCTCTCAGTGTTGTGCTCTGTCCTCGGACATATTCCCCGGCTCCTGCCCTCCTTTTCTCCTCCATTCCCCAGCTCCTTCTCCGACTCGCTCATCACCATATCAATTTGTCATAATAGTGGCCTGATCCAGCGGCAAAAGCTATATATATGATTATAATTGTCACTGTGGGGTGTAAGTGATGAGGTATGATATGTCATTACAGCCGTGCGGGGCAGTCTTTGACATGGGTCATTAGAGACAGAAGCCTTAACTAGAGATGCGACAGGCCATGAACTAAAACTCCAAGGGGAATAGCGGGTACCCCTGTTCATGGTTCCAACATCATTATTTAGACACGCCGACGTACAGAAAACCCTGCTTCTTCGCCCCTTTCCCTGTGGAGTATCGCCAGTGCGGCCTGGGAAGTGTGCATAATCAGTGAAGTGAGACACAGGATTGGCTGACTGGTTGAGACAGACAGTCCGCTCCTGTGAACCTCTTGTGAGGTCTGCCCTTCACTCTTCCCAGGGCGAGGTCCTTTAAGTATCCTGAGATCCTTCTCTGAGACGGGCCATGCTCACGGTAGCCCGGTATACATTTATGTATGGGTCTGACCTTTGCTATAATGAGTTCACATCATAACCATTGACCTAAAACAAATTCAACAAAATGTTCTCCACTGCTGAGGTGCAGTCGAAGAAAAGGAAGTGTGAGAAAGAAAGCAGGAGGGAGACAGACACAGTGAGGATCACATCAGTGAGTGTGACAAACATCGTTCACGTGTAAAGTCCCAGTTTATAGGTATGTTAGCTGGCAGCTAATTAGATTTGATCTGTGCCCTTTGATGATAAAACTGATATGTGATTAAAAAAAAAAATCTACTTGCATGTCATGTTTACTGCACATGTGGAGCTAAAGTTATGATGATTTGAAAAATCAAACTTTTGCAGTGCAAAGTTTGTTATGCTGTATATTTATATTTGACTTAATTAAATACAAAGTCTATCTATCTATCTATCTATCTATCTATCTATCTATCTATCTATCTATCTATCTATCTATCTATCTATCTATCTATCTATCTATCTATCTATCTATATCTTTAATGTCTTGGTTATAGGGCTACAACTAACATTTTTTATTGTCAATTAATCTGTTGATTATTTTCTCGATTAATCAATTAGTTGTTTGATCGAAGAATGTCAGTCAGTGTTTCCCAAAGCCCATAATGACTTCCTCAAATGTCTTGTTTTGTCTAGAATTCAAATATTTAGTTTACAGTCGCAAGCAAGTAAGACGATTTTTAAAAATCAAAATTTTTAATTTTAATTTAAAAAAAAAATTACTCAAGCTGATGAATCAATTATTAAAATGTTTGGTAATCACTCGAATCATTGTTACAGCTCTACTTCGTAGTCTAAAACAATTACAACAATTAAAGAAGGGTAAGTATTAATGTGTTAATTATGTGAGTTTCAAACTATCTGTCATTACTTATATAGTTAAAATACAAGTTATGAAAAACGGAATTATTTACACAGTGCAATAAATAAAAGACCAGTTTGAAAACTAGGGCTCCATAATTGTGATGCTGATTTGATCTTTGTTCTTCGCTGTGAAACCCCGAAATAGGTTTCATTTCACTATAAAAACATAACACAAAACACTACTTACACATTCAAAACAGTCATTCTCATCATTCATTGTCTAGACTCCAGTGCTCCTCTATCCAACTGTCATGTGTGTTTTACATCATCACTGAGAGATTCATTTATTTTTTTTATATGGATGCCAAATAATGGACTACAGAAAATAATATAATTACATCATGTGCAATTATGACACACAGTGGATGATATCAAGTTCTAGTATCTAAGAATAATTCGAGGAAAAAATAAAATGTGTCTACATAGACAGGCGGAGAGAGAGGGAGGGAATAAATAGCTTCTGCAGGACAGTATGAATGTGGGCCTCTGAGAGAGAATACCTTGACAACCCAGTGTGTGCCGTGTTCACAATAGCAGGGACTACCCTACCAGTTAAGATTGCAAATTCAACCAGGGGAAGTGGGCTTGGAGGAATTGCATGGCTATATTGGATATGGCCTTGTGGCTACAGGTATATGATAAGCACTTATCTGTTTGCACTAACGGAGCACAAGCATTCAGAGGCTTCCATCCCTCCTGCTTGAGTGTGTCTTCCATGTGTTGTATGCGCCGTCCAATGATGCACACGTATACGCACAAAAATGCAGTACAAATGTTTACATCCCGGAAATAATATCTCCATACAATGGAAAGAAAGGCGGCAAAATAAGTAGCTGCCCACCCTGCTCCTCACCCCGGCTCATCCTTCTCATAATTAGCTCTCTTGTGCCGTTGTGCGTCGCACACAGCCGCCACAAAACAAGTGCTTCACGGGAGGAGGTATTTATCAACATTTCCATTTACTGTGTACTAAAAGGACATAAGCAGCACATTCTCCTCAGTTCATGGACAAACTCTTTTAATTCAGCGAGGAAGCGAGCCGGTTTTCAGCACACGCCGCTAGACAAGCGTATCACAAATAGTGCCAGGCAGGCAGATAGGGGCTCATAACAAGAGATCATCAGTAATTTTCAAAAGTACTGAGTTCCGCCACGAACGGCGCTCAGCGGGTCAGAAAGTGTACTTGACAGGAAATATGCATACTGAGTGGATCCTACTCCCCTGCTTTTCATTTGCATTGTGTATTGATTTTTTTGGTCCCATTTAATACAATATTATGTGTGGGTCTACGGCGGCTTTTAGGTGTCTCTGGAGTGGACCAGTTCCATTGGAGGCTTAATGATAATTGCAGCTGGTAGAGGCAAGCTCAGGCAGATTTCATTGCAGGGCCATCAGGGCCCTCTCGCCCACCTCTACTTCCATTCCCATACCCCCTCCTTATGTTACACACGCACACAAACACACGCACACACACACATACACAAAATCACACTAGAAACGGTGGCGAACGAAGGAATGTATCAAGAGAGAGAAGGAAAATGCTGATGATTTTTAAAGCAATCACCGGTCCCATTTGACTATTTGTCATCACACATACTACGCTGACAGTTTATAATTTTAGAATGGTGCTGAGATGCCTTTAGTTTACTCCTGTTTTTCTAACAATAACCTTTCCTAGAGCCGACACTGCGAGTCTACTATGCATACAACATTATTAATAGGGGACTGTTAGCTGCTGCAATGCAAATCACCTTTCTCATGCTCCCAGGAGACCCTGATTAATGTCATTATTGTAATGCAATTGGTCACAATGTGGCTTCCTTTGAGGAAAATAAAGTCAAATATGTAACTCCCTAATAACATGATACTTATCACCCAGCTAGCTTATAAAACTGTTAAACCATGACACCAAAACACACAAATCATATTAAGGTCCCGGTCACGCTCCCTGGCTCTCTCTTTTCACACACCCACACTGAGGTTAGAGATTATTAAGCTGTCACAGACAGTGGGAGTGATAAGCGGCTATTTGGTCTACAAATTAGGCATAATTAAGGAGACATGTTGCCAAACAGAGACGCAGATATCTTCATCTGGCCCAAATATGACAGCACCCTATGCCTGGATTTACAGAGACAAATCGAATGGGGGATAAACTCCGGTGTTAGGCAGCAGATAGCAATGCCTGTGTGCTTTAAGTCTTTCAGCCGCTCTGTGTCTCGCTGGCTTAAAGGAAGCCGACCAAAGTTGTATATCTAGGGAGGAGGCCAGTGGAGTCGATGACGCCCTTCTTTTTTTTAAGGGCTTAATGCTCATCCCTTGTTTATATCTACAGCCACCAACAGACATGCACAAACATTAATGAGATTAAGAGGAAGCGCTGTGCAATATTTATTAGGCTCGACAAACACTTCTGGGCTTTAGTGTGCTGGTAACAGGGTTCTCTCCAGGGGCTGGTGTTGGCACAGACTGCCCAGGCAGGAGAGGCAGATGTCTCAAATTGCCAAGAGGATCTGCCTGCCTGCCACCCTCAAGATTGCTGCTCCACTTCTCCACGCAACTTTGAAATACACTTGTATGTGTGTATGTGTGCACTTTACGTCTCCGTGTGCCGCCCAATAAATCTCTCTCTCCCCCCTCTTACCCCCTCCCCCCTTGCTCCTCTTCATTTCCACAAGTTACCGCCTCTCTAATTTTTATTTTCTCTGTGACCGCTCTTATAACTTAAAAATGCAAATGTGTGGATTGTTGTGATCGTTGATGAGGACCTCTTTGTATTGTGTGTTAACCTCCATTAGGCAGGATTACAGGGACAGAGGCACACTGGCATTTGGTCAGTGTCACAGTGACAGCACTTGCTGCTGGAATGCCCGACTGTCACAGTCGGCTTTATCACTGGGCTTTCTCTCCTCCGAGTGTGGACTAATAAGCCTAGAAATTACAATTGCCTCCCTGCTGAATCCCTGATAGGCGGAAATAATGATATCAGTGCCCTGCTAATCTTCTTGGCTTGCCGCTTGGCATCAGCCTATTGAGGCACCTGTCATACTTACGTCTGATGAGATGAATTTAATCTTTCTGTCCGTAATGACAATAGGGGGCATTTTAATGTTATGGATGATATTTGTCAAGGTTCTGTCTTAGTCTCTTTTTTTCTCAAACCCTCCTCCTTTTTCCAGCACGCACCCTATTTGAGACATTCTGTCAAGGTATCAGGACACTTGGACATTAGCTAAAGCAGACACAGATAGCAAGTCTTTCTTAATTTTCTCATTTTGTATAGGAAACAACAGTGATGCAGTTTTTGAATTTAAATGGATACTACTGCAAATGTGTCTCAGAGTAATGGGATGTTAAAAGTACTGACAGAGCTAAGCAGATGCAACCAGACTTCTGACAGGGAAATATTTTAATTTCTCCACTGCCAGCTATTACCCATCGCTACTGGGTCATTCAGCGCTCCACAGTGTCCTTCAACTCATTATAATCCAAAATACAATTGACAATGTTCAGCATTCTCACAATAGCAATGCATTTTTTATTATGAGGGATGTATATCATCATAAAAGCATGTGTGCTTCCTCTGGCTGTTATTAATTTTCTCTGGGGACAAGCAATAATTCCGGGGAGTTGGGGTAAGTCGAAGGAAAATACAAATTTATATCAAATGCAACTCTTTGATGAAAGAGAGGCATCCAAGGACACCTTTCCAAGAATGCTGCTTTCTATTCTCTGCCTGTTCTTTACTAGCTAAAACCACAAAGCCATTGTTATGAGGTATCAGGGTCATATGACACCCATAGCGGTGACCTGTTTGGAGCAGCAAGAACCCAACAGCGAGAATTTAGTTAAGTGTTTTGGAGAGTTCAAGAGTGGAGATATTACTGACTCCATTTACACATGAGTACTTACATATAATGTGAGCTGCTTAACTATTCCTGCATATTCTCCCTTCCAGCAGCACACAACACCCAACCTCCCAAAACAGCAAAAAAAGTAATCCTTTTTTTTTGCTGTTACACTTATTCACAGGAATTAAATTTTCAAAGTGACCTCAGTGAGAAACAAAAGTGCAAAGAGAAGGACGCAGAAAGGACTACATCGAGGGAAAAGGAAAAATAATTTCACATTGGTGATGCAGACATAAATAAAATACAGCTTATTGTTATTGAATAAAGCAGCAGCTCTGAAAATACTGAATATAGCTATTGACAACAATGTCAACTTAACATCCTGGATTTAACAAATTAATTTTATTTCAATAAATTCATTATTTTCAAAAGTGTTTTTTTCATTATCAACTTTCGGTGCATCACCTGAAGCTTAATTGATGTGTGAAAGGCTTATTTTATCGAATACATTTTTTTTTTTTTTGCCTTGATGCCACAGTGTGACAGCATTTTGCAGAGAAGCTTTTAAAGATCCCCTTTGCTTTAAACTTGAATTGAAACTTGCAAGAATGAAGATATTTGAGCACATTATGTCAAGGTAATTTTTCTACACTTGAATTAAAGAAATTAGTGTTAATTCCCCCACAGAATTCACACATTGTAGCACTGGATAATAAATTCTATCACAATATAACAAGTAAACCTCCCTTGTGGGAAGTAGGCATAGTCTGGTATTATGATATAATTGCAACAATTTGTGGTATTGTTATGGTGCCAAAGTTATTAGCTTTTGGTTACCTGCAAAAAATGAGAAATATTATGTGGGCTAAAGAATGAACACTGAAACTTTGTGGTAGCTTAAGAAAGTACTAACGTAACACCTTCACCAATGAGCATCTCTGTCCCCTCTCCCTGAATGTGTATCAATGGGTTTCCAGTAACACAGCCAATGGCAAACGTTTGGCACCCCCTCTCACTACCATGACACACACACACACACACACACACACACACCCACACACACACACACACACACACACACACACACACACACACACACACACACACACACACACACACACACACACCAGACTGCAGGAGGATCGATTGTTGTCATAGAAACTCTGTCATTAGATAAATGACTGCTTCCCCGAGCTGTCAGATTAACTTTGACAGAACAATCAACACTATGTTATTTATGCCTGGCTGACAAAGAATCGTTCTGGCTTGGCGAGAACCGAACAATCCCACTGTGTCCCTAGTTGTCCTATTCAGTAAAGTACGCCATGACAAGGGTTGAGTTATGGAGCATTGGACTTCCTTTACTGTCTGTTTATAGGCCAACATTTGAATCGCTCTCCTATGTAGTGGAAATCAGGCCTTAGTTATTCATTGGCAACTTGTTGAAATGGACTTTGTGTCAAGCTGTGAGCTCTAAACTTAGTTTTAAATGAGGCAAATTGAAAAAAAAAAAAGCCAATTCTCTATACAAAATAATCCCAACGGCTATATTTCTTTTCTCACCGTATGCTGTCAATTATTCCAGCAGGAAAAAACATAACAGATGTACAGTATGGTAATATACAGTACGTATACAGAAGATGTGTGAAGCGAAGAACAGTCGGGGAACAATAATTATCATTATGATTTGATGTGCCTGGCATCAACAACATACGGATCATGCAGACAGTCAACATTTGTTTCAGAAAGTTACGGCGCAGGATTATATTCCCAGCGGACGCCTTTGATGTGCTAACTCAGACTGAGAAATATAAAAGATGCAGGGTTTACACGAATAACCATGACCAAATGTTCAGTAACTTTAAACCACTGCTAGTGTACACAAATCCTCATGCGTGGGAACAGAATATCAATTCACTGTCTGCTTTGTTTCCGTCCTCAGAGTTTTTCCAAACCGTTTGCCTCTCTGCTTTATGCTCTAATTTTAAATCTGTTTGGCTTTCGTGGAGGAGTATTGTTCTTTCCTGCACTGTGCTGTTAATGAGTATGGTTAAGAACATCATTATATTTTAAGTATCATTTGGGTGTTCACAGTGGGTGATCTCGACAATAATCTGTTTTCTTGTTTCATATCCAGCGTGACAGCAGTGGGTGCCTCTTTAATACCCGGAAAATCATTAGCTCTGAGAATCTTTGGTATGCTGGAGAGAGAGAGAGAGAGAGAGAGAAATTGTAATGAAGACGTATTAACTACGGGTAATTTGGTTGTTCTTCAGCTCGAGTTTCCCTTCGCTCTGCTAGTTGGTTTTATTTGCATTGATGTCTCCTCAGAAGTAGTTTGCTTCTTGAACAAAGGGGCTGGCGTATGTTAAGTGCTTTTGAAATCACAAGCGTTCCAGCCACGAGGGCTGGGCCTGATGAAAGGGTGTGAAATACAATGTGGAAATCGATTTCACTATCTTCTCATTTGGCCTTGCCAAAGCACAGCTTTATGTCAAAGCAGCAGACATGGGTCTGCAGTGTGTGTGTGTGTGCATATAACACACTTCATGCAAAGAAGGACTAAGAACAGGCAGCCTGGCTTTAAGCCCGATAAATTCATGCAAATTCCAGCCATGCTATGAACAGAATACATTAAAGCTGTTTAGACGTAATATGAAGGCTTAACAATTATGAAAAAAATAAAGAGAGTATGGTGGCATGAAAGGATGCTAAAGCACCATCAGTTTGAAGGCCACCACAGCATAACACTAAGCCACTTGTAAGATACAAAGGTCAAATACTTGATTTTCATTTCCTGAACAACAGATACAATCGTATTACAGTTACACTAACGTGAATACTGTCATTCATCAAGAGCGATGGGTGGAAAAAGGGGCAAGTCACAGGAAGTCAGGGGGCGCTCGGATTGTGCATGCACATCATTATACTCATCACAATCTGTCAGAGCTGAAGCAAGCTAGCCTCATCAATTTCTTTCCATTTCCAGAAAAACTGCTTTTTGTTTTTCCAAATAGCTACGTTGTTGCCATGACTCGGGTCATCCATCCTTTCCACTATCCATCCATCCCCAGTGTATGTGTCTGCTGAATGTAAATGACAGTTCAATGTCTATACTGTCACAAAGGGCCACAGAAAGCGGGGGCGATGGAACAACAGTGTGAGAGTTCCTCTGTGGAGCACTGGCAGTACCATCTGTGGGGATGGGTAAACAGGAAACGCACACAATGAAATTATAAGGCTTTCTCTCTCTCCCCCTCGCTTTTGTGATTAATGGCAGTGATATCCGTCAAGCCGTTTCACCATATTTAACACTGCTCCAGCAGTTTGCAGCTGTATTTTTTCCAGTGCAGAGAGCACAAGACAGACAGTAGAAAGAGAGAGAGCGGCTCAATCAAAATACAGTTTAATCACTCCTGCCCTATTCTTTTAGCACCTTAACTCGGAGCCCGATGCATAAAAACAAGCAAGTGCACCCAATAACGAGACTATTTGACAACAGCCAAAACAAGTTGAACAAAAACATTGCTCTAAGCTTTACCCTGCGAGACGAAGCCTCTTATTGGTTGGGTGGGATCAGTGGGACTCCAGGTCAGGCAATGAGCTAGGGGAGTCAATTAAAGGAGCTCCATCTTAATAGGGCTGTGATGTGGAGCCATAACAGCGTTATCTTGGCTCTCGCTTGAGGTGGCCAGATCTCTTTTGTGACATGAGCCAAGTAAATAAATAGCCAAATGAGGGCACACAAAAGCGTCGGCAATATCCCAGGGCACCTATTATGCAAGGGGCAGGGGAAAATTATGCCCACAACAAATTGCTAATGATGAGCCAGTGATGTCTTGTTAAGCGACATTGTTTTCCCTCAGATCCCTTTGTGTCTGTGCCGTGTTCTCCATTTAACGAGACACACACACACAAAAAAAAGCAGCCGAACGCTCTGCGATATTTTCCCTTTCTTCTCTCTCCCTCTTCTCTTTTTCCTCCGCTCCCTTTTCCTTCTTCTTCTTCCCCCTCTTCGTCTCTCCTTTGCAGTTAACTTGTGTCTGCGCCTCTGTTTTTCCATCCCCTCACATCCGCTGCCACTCAGAGGGCCTGATTTGGCGCATGAGAACATGCTAGAGTGGGCCCGCTCAGCAGGGAAGGGCCTTTTGATGCAGACCCCCCTGGGATCCATCCACTGAACCAGCAGTACGTATCACAGATGTGACAGCTTTCATCTAACAGTTAACTTTTCCTAATTAAAGTCCCAAGTCTAATTACACACCAGCCTATCTGATATTTCTGAGATGGTCATAGCAGTTCTGGGGGCAGAGCCCATCAAAGATCCAAGCGCTGGTGATTGGGAGGGTGGGTGTTTTTTGGAAGGGAATGGAGCCTTGCGCGTGCCCTGTGTGGGCTGTGGGCTCACCTGGGTGTGGGGGGCCGTGAATGCCAAATGGCAAGGCCTCATCTCATTTGCAAAGACGCTGGCCCTGAATGTGGATGTGCAATTATGAATCGGGGAGAAAAAAAACACAGTTAAAAGAAAAAAACATTCCATAATTAGCAAGGCAACTCCAAGCACAAGCAATGGAAATTAGTCCTGGTGTAATAAATTAGCCTGTGCATATATTACACGAGACGAACACCCTTGGGGCCTCGTATTAGCAGTTTTGGCTGTACACTTCTGTGTATTTGAATAAAGCAGTCACTCCTTTGCCATGGGCCCGCTAACACACATTTCTCTTGAAAACCTGAATTTTTTTTTTTTACAACTCATCCCCACAGTGTCAGCTGGGTGTGGTCTCTTTGTCTCCATCATCCCACATGGGCTATTGCATCCTGCAGCCTCAATTCTCTGCACAGTCTGCCAGCCTTCGCGGATTCGTAATCATTGGATATTTTGTGTTCTATTTTACATTGATTAGAGTTACCCATTTCTCCCTAGCTATTTTCTCCAGCTCTGATAAACAAATGTGAAATTAGAACCAGTTGAGATGAGCTGGGAGGAAATTTGCATCAAAATAATACAGTGTGCAGCTAACAAACCAAAATCAGATAGCAGCAACAAAAGCTGGCAAATTGCAAATTAAAAGGCATGATGTAAATGGTATTTTGTCATTAAGCTTCAGCAGCCATTTTGAGGGCGGGAAATTGGAGGTGGTGGTGGTGTGAGGAGGGGGGGAAACTCATGCTGCTGGTTGTGATGAGTCTTATCCAGAGCGATTATTCATACTTGTCCTTCTGCTTGAATTAAAGCAAGAGTGCTGGAGCCAGTTAAAGCCAAATACTTGAATGGCTAGTGAACTCTCACCTTCACGCGCATCCATTTAGCTCACAAATGAAAGCCAAGTACAGTCAGTGGAAAGCCATAATGGGTCTTTCTTCTTGCAGAGTGTGGCCATTACATACTAATTTCTTCTGGAGGCTCTTCAGGAATTTAAACACTTGGCTGGAGCTGCTGAGTCTTGTGCTGAGACGGGGGAGACCCGACAATGCCAACACACAAGGTGTTTGTGCTGGTCACACTCATGTCCACTGACCACAATTGTGCTAAATTGGAGGGCCGCAGCTTGTTGTGGTATTTGGACAAGGGGCTGTACTGGAATCTGTTTTAAATGATATCGATTGTTTTCTAATTTTATTGTTCATAATTTAGTATAATAATGGGATAAAACACTGTGCCATCATGTGGGAAATATTTTTCAAAATCCAAAATGGCATCTGTGCTTTAGGAGATGTTCACAGTTGTCCTATTTGGCTCAGATGAGGTACTTTAAACATACTGATTATTTCAAGCATTGTTTTCTACACCTGTCCTTGTGTATGTAATATAAGGCAACCTAATAATTGAATCAGTTGAGATGGCATGTTTTTGGTTGTCAAATAAGATGTATTCACATAATTATTAATCAGAAATGATGGTATTTTTCTTGATTCTCACTTTTAATTGTATTTAAATTCAAGGACCTTCTTTAACATGTGTATAGCAGCACTGATGCAAGATGCCATTTTGTCTACTGCCAGTCAGTTCCTATAATAAAAAACTGACCATAACCTATTGTGTGTTTGTTCTCACTGAGTTGCTGTGGTCCTAGCCATCCATTACCATTATCAACCAGCCCACATTGTTGATGAGTGGCATTTTTGCGCCAGATTACCCACTGCACATCAGTAGCACCCAGGAGGCAGTGATTTAATTATGCAATTAGTGTGGTGGATGATTAAATGGCTTAATTAATAGAGGCAGATTGGGAATTTGGCTAGAGTCGACAATATTTAGCTAGCTCACTAGTTTGTGTGGATCTTTCAATAATTAGTCTTTAGCTCTTTTGTTTAGTGTAATGCACTGGTATGATGAGTGCGATGATGGCAAGACGGCTATTGAAAGACTTCAATACCCAACAACAGTTGCATTCATTGGGCTATTATGAATTTCAAGTGACATTCTTTTCAACATGGCTTTCCACAATAATGGCTAATATTTCTGCTAGAGACTTGTTAACCAGCTAATAACTCTACTCAGTGAATCAATAAATATGATTATCTGTCGCGGCGACAAATGTCACGAGCTCCATCTTACACGCAGGCTCAGCTGTTCCTAGGAAAGAGCAGGATTTCACACTTCATGCCTGCTTTGGAGTCATTAGATTTCTGTGTTCCCAGATTTCCTCCTGTGGTTTGAGACTGGATCTTCTGACAGGATTTTTCTCTGGTCGGGGCTTTTGTTGTATTTACTGGATTAGTTCAGCTCTGAGCTCTCTAACACAGCATAGTGTACACTTGTCCATCTGATTGACGGCCTGCGGGGACCGAGGAAGCGAGTTATTTACTGCTCGTTTGTTTGCTCTAGCACCGAGATACACGGAGATACCAGATTGTGAGGTAAAGTCAATGGCGAGTTACATGGGCTTTTGTCAATCACAAATAGTTGTGGCAAAGGCACAATCATTGGAGCATGTCGTCTCCTGAGTCGAGCAGTGCTTGCTGTGAGTGCATATTGTTTGCAGCACTTGACACCAGAGCGTGAGGCTGAGAGAAGCCGCTCACTGGCCCTCAGAAGCGTGACGTTGTCTTGCGCGTGGAGAAAGACGACCCCGTCGACTAGCATGCTACTCAACATAATTACCACCAGTGTATGACAATTTGTGTTATTTCTTCTTTGACATTGTGGCAGAATTTCAATAATGATGGTGTTTTTTTTTTACTGCTGTCTGGAGTGGTGCTTTATTGCTTCAAATTCACACAATCTGAAAAGAAACATTGTGGTGTAAGTCAATACTTGTCTTTTTAATGGTTTAACCCCAGCAGCACTGTAAAAGCTGTGTGCGGTTTGAACTTGCGGCTCCACTGTGTAAATCCTTTTCATGCATCAATTTAGAAAATGGAACATTCTATTAATTTATGGCAGTATATGGTATTGTGTCCAGTCAATCAAACTGTCACTATAGTTATACAGTTGTCAGATATTTCTGCCTCGTTCCGAGCGTAAAGGCAATACAGTAGATATAATTACACTATTTTAATCGCACATACTCAGCAGTCATAATCAAATGGACAAATTACTAAGTGTGCAATTTTCCATTTGTCTGTACAGAATTGCACTAATAGAGGCTTTAAAGCTGGATATAATTATTTGTTTTCCATTTTGCATGGTTACATTATCCCTCTTTATTTGGAGCCTTCTCTCAGTTGAATAGTGGTCAGTCTTGGGTTCGATCCATCCACATTTAATAAAACACAGCATCTCGCTAAATAAAAATCTACTTCTTTACTGATGCTCAGTCGGGTCACATTTTGGTCACCGCTGAAAAACTAAACTGTTAATTAACACTATGGTTCGCACTTTGTTATTGTTTTTGTGTAAAGAATTTATTTGTGAGGCGCATTCGAATAGATCTGCCCTCATCCAATTTTTTAAAAACAATATTTCAGAATTCACTGTTTCCTTCTTTCACAGATGTCACATTATGTTGTTTCTTTTTGTAATATCTATTATTTTGTTCAATGTTCTGTGTGGAAATGGAGTTGAAAGTGAAGATGGACTGATAATTCCGCTAGAATGGAGCATTAATGTGCAATCATTTGAGTTTTGAGTTCATGTGAAACCGGTGCTGTTTGTATCATCCATCCGCCACCAGGATCATCCACCACAAATACATTTTCAGCCTATGTGGGAAATTGCAATTCTTAATCCAAGTAATACGAATCAACAGCAAAAAAGAAAATTATGCAACATGCAAATTGTTGTTTTGACTTTTGTCACTCTTTATACACTGATTAACGTACTAGAAAGTAATCAAAACAGACATATAACAAAACACACACCCATACTTCTTTGACAAATAAGGATCACCAGGCTTTTACTCTCATTTGTATGTATATAGATCTTGATCTGAAGAGGTGCAGTTTGAGTGTTTTAGAATAACTTATATTCATGCAGGCAAATCAGTTGACACAACTATTATTATTCCAAATCATTATTGTTCCTCACAGTAAAAACTAGCCTTATATAAAGAGTCAATATCAATGTTTTGATTCGGGACAGTGCACTGTGAACCCCCGTATGAACTTGAAGCAGGTGTTGCTCCCTCTGTCAGCAGCCCGTCTGTCAGTCTGCCATGCTGTGATTGAGACATCAACCTAATCCATGTTTACACTGTCCTGCCTGTGTCATGCCTAGCCGTTAACCACACAGAATTAGGCCGTGTTTGACACCTCCTGCAACCCGCCACTTGAACCCATCATCGACTTCAGGCTCAAAGAGCTGTTCCAGTGTTCCGTAAGCAGTTACTGCATTGTCAAGGGCCGAGAAAGCAAAAATAAAGCAGGAGGCTATAAGGGGATTGGGGGGTGTGTGGAAGGAGAAACGATGGATGGCTACGGGTAAGTGCCACTCCTTGAATATCCTCTCCGGCTCCCTTCCCACTCTGCCTCTCTCCCTCTGTCCTTCATTCTCCTCATGTCTCTCCTCCTCCCATCTCTCTCCCTCATTCTCTCTATCTTCCTCTGCTTCCCTCTCTCTGTTGCTTACTCAGA
The DNA here is from genome assembly GCA_024666655.1 of Dascyllus trimaculatus. Lineage (NCBI taxonomy): Eukaryota > Metazoa > Chordata > Actinopteri > Pomacentridae > Dascyllus > Dascyllus trimaculatus. The sequence continues at coordinate 9,832,239 of CM045462.1, forward strand.
GAAGCTGCCAGTGTTTGCTTCTCCTTATCCAGGTTTCTAATCCGCCGCCAGAGAAAGAGTCCACTAAATAGGTGCTGTCGGAGAAGGGGGAGAGGGACAGGCAGAACCATTAGAGGAGAGTTTATCAGAGTCGCTCAATCTGTTATCACGCCTGTCCCTCTGTCCCTCCCGCCAGCCGCCACCTCCCTTCCTTGTCACAGAGCTACTGATTATAGCCCCAACCAGTCCACACACACACACACACACACACACACACACACTCACACACACACGCACACACAGCCCACCTCTGAGTATATTTGCGCATGTCTGTTGAACAGCTTTGTTGGTGTGTGCCTTGCCATAAGTGAGCGCGTATGTTATTGTGTGCCCCAGCCCCATCAGTTACTGCACCACCTGAAAATGGCTGCAGCTGAGAATAAATAAAAGCCCCCCTCTTTTCATCAAGGGTGTACTCTCAGTTAACTTCCTGCGCCTGATCACAAAGGGCCCGAGAAATAACATCAAATGTGGAGTATTTCACTAGAAACCAGAGAGGAGACACTGAGTGTCCCTGAGGGCACTTTGAGGTGTGAAGCGGGTGCTCTAAAATATGCCTGCTCCGTTTTGTTGGCACGGGTGCCACTGGGACCGAGAGGGGAGGGCTAGAGTTTACCTAAAGGATAAATGTCAGAGGATCGGCTAAATTAGATCCTGCCTGTATTAAGACATCAACTGCTGCTGAAGTGTGTGTGTGTGTGTGTGTGTGTGTGTGTTCTGTGTGTATCTTTTCCGGTGTGTGGACCTCTGCTCTCAGCTAGACTGCAGTCCAGGCTAAAATGGAGCTCAAAATTGAAGTGGCAGAATAAGCTGTTTCCTAGAGTTCTGTCTAGTGCAGAACAAACCAGTGGAGAGGGACGGTCCTCCTTTCGTGTGTCACACTGTGCTGCTCATTGTCTCAGAGCAAATAAACTGCAACTACGCTGCTTCTAATAAGAGATTATGCTAAAAATGAAGAGTTTTATTTCTATACCAACCAATCTGCTTTTATTTTTTTCTCTAACAAAGCTTTACAGGATGCAGAAATACATTTACTACACTAATACTTGAAGGCAGCTAGCTCAGACTCTTCAATCCAATGATATAAAGTGCATCAGAGCTCCTTGACCATTGTAGCTGCAGGCATCGCATTCCTATCTTCATTTGTCATTAAGGTTATACAGAAGGACACAGTGTAAGTAGTGCTGTGGCCCTGGTGCGTGAGACACGGAATAGGTTGTCTTATATACCCCAGGCCCTAAGTATAGTATTCTGGCTATAGTCAATGACACTGCTGGTGGTTCCATTGCTGCAGGGCTCTCATCGCACCTCCAACTATCACATTTGTTCTTGCCCAGAACACAGCCTGAGAAACATGCTGGCTATCAATTTAATGTGAAAATACAGACGGGAAATGACTGCATTTGGATACGGCTTTTGTAGGTAATTTGCTGAGGAAACATTACCACGGGTTTTATTAGAGTTTTTTGTTTTTCAGATTTTCGTGTCTCCAGCTTGGTTTACAGGAGAACGGGGAAAATGGCTGGTGCGGAGTGACATCTCTGCCACTTCGTCCATGTTCCGTCATTTAGAAGTAATGGCCGTGACCACTGCCTCCGTGTTTACATAGGAGTGGGCTCCCAGCACACAGCCTGTGACAAATTATAAAAGCCGGGCCTCTGTAGCCGGCCTGCATTTCATTAAACTTTAACTTCCCTTATCTGCGGCAACAGAGGATGGAATAATAAAGGCTGACAGGTATCTAAAGATGTATGTTTGGACTAGGGGACAGGAACAGCATGAGAGCCTTAGCCAGCTTTGTCACCAAAGAAGAGACATATGTTGTGGGCTATAAAAACTGAAGGCAGATGTTGCTGTTTTACTGAAGCTGGGAGAGGTTGTAGACGCTGATGGGGCTTCGCACATATGTCCACCATGAATAGCTGTCTGTTCCACAACCAGTGCTTCCTGCTGCACAAAACAAAAGAGAAAGAACAACAACTACAGGTGTATTTGTAATCTGTTCAGATACAGTGGAAACTATTTTTAATTCACAAAACTAGTCTGTCTTTTGCAGCCTGTCACTGTGCATTTTATATATATTTTTTGTTCTACTAAAAATATGTAGCAGCTGGTAACATGCACCTTGATAATATTACTTTAAACCAAAAGTGAAAGTTCCCATTAGTGAATTGCTGCCAAATCGATATATGTATAATGGTGGAAGAAACGCACAAATTTAATATAATAGCCATGCACTCAAACAGCACTTATTTTTTGTGTGAAAAGTTGAGTATAAATTAAAAATGACTGATTTAAAGATGTTTCTTTGACTGTGTTGAATGAATGAGTCACAAAAAATACTTGAGGTATGCTGTCATTCATTATTAAAGAGAACAATATGCCTCAGCCTTGCTTGTCTCTCTCTGGTTGTGTTTTTTCCCCATATTGAGGCCTCTCTGAAATCCACTCTACACAAAAAGACCCCTCAGAAAAGAAACTTGGATCTCAGGCGTAAGTTGGATGAGGTTTATATCTCAAAAGGACAATGTGGCAAGGCCAACATTAAACCATGTTAAGATCTTCTGAGAGAAGCAGTTGATTGATTCCATAGAACCTTGTTCATCAAGGCCACCAGGTTTGAACCAAAGATATTTGGAATGTGAGGAAGAAAGAGGTAGTTACGGCAACAAAAAGCCGCTGAAGCGGCCTTTGTAAGTATCTGAAAGGACCTATCTACAGCTTGCTAGGCTCTCCCGTTGAGCAGACGAAAGACTACCATGTAAATAAAAGCCAAGGGTGAGCTCACAACTTTGCCTGCATGAATAAAAATGGCCACAATAACATTACAGATGCGTACACAAATAAAGCCAGCCATTCATTTCCATGTAATACTCAGCAGGCGTTTTCTCTTTATTCAGTGCTGCAAATGTATATGGATTTCTTGTGCAGTTCAACTCAAAGTACAAAAATAAATTCATGTCCTCTCTATAATTCTGCTCGTGTTCAATGTTAGCAGCGATTTTGTGAGACCAATGACTGTCTAATGCCATTTTCTCACTCTGTAATATCCAGTTTCAAGACTGGCTAGCTGCATACATTCTAAGTGCTGCCGATTTTCTGATTTTCCTACACTCTCCATGAAAGGTTGTTTTCTGCTGCTCTACCAGTGTGTGTTGACAGACAGCTGCGCACATGCTGCGATAAGGTCAGATATGGCCTTCCCTGTAGGTGGTGGCGGTGGTGGAGGTGGAGGGTATCGGCCAGCCTGAGGAGTGGACTAGGTGGCTGAGATAGCCTCCTCCTGCAGGCGAGTAGGTCTGGAGTGCTGCTGCTGCTCTCTCCCCCCAGCAGCCATGTCCTGTTGGAGTGAACCCCTTCACCAAAGCTTTGTCTGAGAAGAGAGTAGCCGAAAGGGCCCTCTGACACACTGGACAAGAGCCTTCAATATACAAGCGCCACCTCCACAGCCTCGTAACCAACCTCGGCTGCACGCACACACACACACACATGCGCGCATTCTGCATACACTCATGTATGGCACAGCACGAGAGCCAATGTTTATCTTCTGTTTTTTTGTGTGTGATTTTAGAGTTTGAACAGAGTGCTAAACTCAAACACAAATATGGGAGCTGGAGGCAAGAGCAGAGGGCCATCTGCCCCGTTCACGGCCTATCAGGCTTTCACTGTCCATTTCCAACAAGAAAACCTCTGCATTCATCAAAAACCAGGGGAGAGAAAAGAACCGAGATAGAGTTGTACACCGCCTGAATAAGTTTTAAATAGTTCTTTATCTGCAGTGTTTTTGGACTGCGTTCCTGGAAGGAGAAATAGAGATGTAATCAATAATGAACAACCTTGAAAATGGCTGTAAACAGATGTCCCATTGAAAGGAGGCATGCTTTCACCTTCTTTCCCCATATATTTGTGTTTTCCAAATTACAATCAAAAAAAGAAGTTTTCTCCATTGCTGAGCTTTTGACCGCATCTGTTCCTGAAAAGAGATTGCAAATGTTCTCGTCAACACCGCCGCACAATTGTCTCTCATGTTATCATAAATAATAACCCACCTTCGCTTGTCTCTCAGCAGACATTTTCTCCACAGATAACTCACACCATGTGTCACAAGGCGTGACAAAGCCCACAGCGTGACATATCTAGACCAACGGAGAGAACTCGGAGACGGCGACGGAAGAAAGGAGAATGAAGAAGAGGAGCAGAGGGGGGAAGGAGTGTTAAAGAGGAATGCAGTATAATGCATAGTGGTTTTGTCCAGGTAACTGTTGGCTCAAATGCAGCTGTGACACATTTGAAATTGGCCCTGGCCTGCCCACAAAGACGGAAAGAGGCGCTGCAAGCACTAGCCAATCCATACTCTCCAGACACCTGCTCGGCTCGGAGAATCCTCAGATATTGACCTTCAATTCAGCCGGCATTCAGAGTTGATGAAAAGAGATAAGCACTCTAATCGGTCCGTCGTCTTCGTGCTCCCATTTATCGACTAACTGACACAGACTTATTTTAGCTCTGGGTGCACGCTGTCGCCTCACGCCAATGTGATACATAAACCTAATAGATGTTTATTTGAAAGAGGCTAATATGAAAATTGCTGCTAAAGACACGTGAATCAATTTTCAAAACCAAACATAATTGGATATTCTGAGACACTTATTAAATGTGAATTGGTCCGGGTCTTCTTGTCTGTCAGAGAAGTCTGCTTCTCTCCCTCCTCTTTGCTATGTTTCCTTGTGTGACATGTTATTATGCTCTGTTTCCCTCTGTCAGTTGTAGCCATTTAACTGATTGCCTGCCATGGGGAAACTGCTTTAAAATCTCAATGGGGGGAGAGTGTGTGTAAAATGGAACATGTATGTATATCTGAGGCTGTATGCGCATCTGTTTGGATACATTTACACATTACACTCGGGTAGGTCCATTTCTTTTTACCCCTCCTGCCAAGGACCTACATTTTCACATGACAGTTGTAGGCTGGGTGTTAGAGGCACTTGACAATGAGTAGGGGAGTAGGAGGAAGTGCTTACTGAGAGCATCTGTAGAGGACAGCGATGCCTACATACTGTCTGTGTCACAAACCTGCCATGAGGGTGACCATGTGGACAGATGCATGTGCACACACACACACACACACACACACACATAATCAAACATGTGCCAACACGCAGATTGTTGAAAAGATTCACACACACCCAACCACGCATGGTCACGCACCCGATATCAGAGAGCCATCCGGTCATTTTCATATTCATATTTACATGTATATGAGAGCCGGCACATCCCAGGAATACAGATCTATTTAAATTTAGACAGAATCCAGAAATACCCACCACCAGAGAGCCAGGGGAGAGGGAGGGGAGAGGCAGAGAGAAAGAGGCCAGTATATTTATTTGAGTGACATTGTCTAAATTGAAGTTTGACACTCTTCACCACTCTAACCTTTATGCAAATGTGAAAACATCTATATGTGATGGACAGAATTCAATTAACTGAGATGACAGAAAATAATCTAGTGAACTGAATACATCATGCAGTTGAAAGGTAACATAATCATCCTGGTAGGAAAGGGTTGGGTGGGGGGGGTGTCGGTGGGAGAGAGACAGAGAGAGAAAGAGTGGAAGTAGAAGGAGAGAGAGGCGGGGGGGGTAGAGGAATGGGAGGGAGGGCACAGAGGAAGTAGAAGATAGAGCCCATTTCTCCGCCGCCTTATCGAATGGCACAAGCTCTATTTCTCCAAAGCGGAGTCTTCAGTCCACTAAACTCTTGATCTCAAATGAGAGACCCTGGAACACTGTTGCTAAGCAATTAGGGGGGCTTATTGAGCCACTGATTCTCACCGCTCAGTGTCCATCATTACAATTTCTCCTCACCTCATAGAGTTCCATACTGATGAACGGCAGCCAGCGCCCAGTGACCACACACAAGAAAATGGGCTCCTCCGGCAAAGGCTGCAAATTGCACCGCTGCACACCGCCACCCTTATTTCACCCGATACACCGAGAACTGCCCCGGAACAACTGTTGCTGCAGGGTCCCAGAAGGTGCTGGAGACGAAATGAGACTGAATGAGAGGAAACACAAACTACTCAGTGTTTTTTTTTTCCCTCTTCGATTCCACGCCATCAACACTATGATTAAAATGACTCCATGTTAATTCAGAATTAACACTGCTAGTTCACATACACAACCCATATCATGAAACAATTAGCCTTGATAGTAGGAACCGGTGCAAAGAGCAAGCAGGAGGGGTAGGATGAACCAAAAGGAACAACCAAACCGCTTCACAAAATCAGTGAGCACTTCAGTGAGCTGTTGGCCAGATGGGGGCACCCTTAACCAAGATATGAAAAACCATGCTACACAAGGGGGGCAGCTTGCCTCAGGGAAACAAGGATGTGTAGAGGACTGGGAATGATTGTGGCTCTGCTTAAAAATGTCCAAAACAACATATGTGACATCAAGAAAATGTAAGTATATACATTTGTTTAAATCAAGAGCAAATTTCCCTGTATGATGTCCACCATAAACTGGGATGAAATTTGGAATTTCTTGAAATTTTTTCATGCAGGTGAGCCAAAATGTGCTGGAACACATTTGTCTGTGTGTTTTCCGGCCATCCAGCGACAGCAGTGCAGGATGTGAGGCTGTTAGAGGAGTCTATTGTGTGTGGAGTGCTAACACTAGGTGGCTCTGTGCTCTGTCAGTGGTCCTGAAGAGCCTCTCAGTTATACTGGATTGGCCTCATGTTTACATACTGTCAGTTTTTACAAAAAGCTCCCAACTTTGAATGTGAAATACAAAGGAAAAAAATGTATCATATCCATATGTAATCATGAATATTAAAAATAACTCCCACTTCATGCACAAGAACCAGATTGTATGAAATTGCACTAATCAATGAAATTCACCTCGCTGGTGTGCCCATCTCTCATATCAAGGCTAAATTGTGCTACAATGTTGATTTAATCCCCACCATTTACACGTGTCTCGAAAACTGTACCACAGAACTGAAACTGCAGTAGTAATGGACGGTTAAGTGACTCCTCACCAGATCTCTTACATATAATATAAGTTCCATTAGTCCGGAAATGGCTACTGCATGGCATTTAATTAAATATAGCCTTTCAAAGAAATCCACGGCAAGCAATTTAGAGTGTGGTTACATTTGAAGCTTGTGTGAGGTTACTAGTGCTTTTAACTACTGCACCCACTGCACTGACTGTTAATTAACATATTTAGAATGAAGTAGATTTGCCATGCACTAATCATTCTGTAATTCACTAAGAACTGTAGCCTTTCAAACACCGGACAATAATCAACATGCCAGGCCTAAACATTACATAATCTGTAATTATGTTTCACTGAAGGGGAGAAATATATAAATAAAGAGACATAAATTAACAAAAGCCTATTGATGTGATTGGTTAATGGATGCCTTTACATGTTGTGAAGGCGAGGTCTGTTTGCCATGTATACAGCGAACACACACGTTGTGACCTACAATAGACATGTTCAGAAGAATGTTAGACAGAGGACAATGAGTGTTCTCAAGTGCTCTCAGGAAGTTTAAATGCTGAAATACTGTTTCAAATGTAATGTTTTCTGCACATTGGAATTACTTAACAACTGCATTCAAACCTATCTCTCCCTCAATAATAAGGATCAAACTAGAATTATCTGTTTTTTCTCTGCTACTGCTTTGGAAGTGGATCCACCCTGCCCTGTGTGGTGCAAGGGGTGGGCCTGTCCCAGAGGCCCCAGTGCACCATGGGTAATGTTTTGACTCCTCAGGTATAATGAGGGAGCTGTGGCTCGGCTGCTGAGAGGGAGAGTGGCAGCACTCCAGCCCTGACCCCCTCCTAATCCTGGGAAACCCATCCTGGGCCGACTCCCGCCTCACTCGCAGCTTTATAGGGTTGAGGAGAGAATCAGAGAGACTGTTGCTGCTTAGTTTCCAGGAGAATCAATGTACCTGAGCCCATCAACAGGTTAAACACTGGACTTACTCTTGACTACACTCCATCTGCTGTCATTCTCTTGTCTCTACAGCTCTTATAGGATGAGCCATATCTACAGTAGATTGGAGTCACTACTGTGATATAAGTACCGGAGAATAAGTGAGATCTTTGCTAATGCATTTTCATTTTGTAGCAAAAATGATATGAGAAATCTTTGTTTCCTTACTAATATGAAATACTCATCTTCACTCAGAGGAACCTGGAAAACACACACACAGTGTAACAGCAGAAAGCCAATTTTTCTCAAAAAGACTAACCGCGCAATTAGAGTCTGAGGAATCAGAAAATGCGGATGTCAAGCTTCACAGCAAGACAGTAATCGTTATACGTGTTGCTCGTAACCTGGACAAACAAAAGGTAAACCAAAACTGCTTTGTGTCATTAATTATTCGCACAGAAGCAGTTACATCACACTCAGGAACTGTGAGGATCAAATGCACATATTCTGACTCAAAGAGGACCAATAAACAGAAAACTTGCTGGGGGTTCAGATATGTATTTTTTTTTCCTAACATCGCATTACTTCCATCCCCGAGGCCTGTGGTTCCATCACATACACATTAGGAGAAGATCACACAGCGGGCAGGCAGGCCTCTGCTATACTGGCTGTTGTCAGGTGACTCTCTCTGCAGCTTCAGCGGCGGCAGATCCCAGCGGGGGACATGGCTGATTGCTGACCACGCACACAACAATATCGCCTGTGAACCCATCGCTTTATGGCCGCCCCGGCTTTGATGCAACATCTAATTGGCCGAGATGAACTGTTGCTGTGGCAGCTTGAGGCCCAGCTCCACTGTACACCAGTCCACACAGTCACTGTCTGCATTTAATTAGGTCCCCTCTGCCTCTTGTGTGTCTGTACTGTAGGCTACGTGTGTGTGTGTGTGTGTGTGTGTGTGCACGCGCACGGTAAATCAATATGTACATCTGACTGAATGTTTTCAGCCTCTTCTACATATCCATGGGTTCTTGTTTGTATTCGTAGCATTAGAAATGATAATATATTGCTGTCTGTAACACAGAGGACAGGTGCAATTATGATTTCACATCAAACACAATAAAAACCAGGGATGTGTATTATTTCATAGCCTGATACGATGAACTGCATGGAAGATTTAAGATGGAGAGGTGTGGGGCTTTATTGCCTGGTGGTTTGTTTTCTCAGTTATTAACGTGGCTCCCGGTAGTAGTGATCGGCTTGGACATTGACAGGGTGCGGTCGAGTAGAAGAAAGAGTGAAGGGTGTCATAGTGGTTTGTTTTCGCAGACCCTTCACTTCTCAGCGCTTGGCGATGGGTCTGGAGCCTGTTGTCACCGCAGAGAGGCTGTGTGTGAGTGCCGCTTTGTTTAACTTCCTCTCAGTGCTGGAGAAACCAGCAGGGCCTGGTAATGAGTCTGCAAACAGGACTCACGAGGAAGAGAACCATGTTCCTCATTGCTAATTGCAGCGAGAGATAGCAACGTGTTAGTTGGTATTTTAGGAAGAGCATCGGTTTCAACGGTATGGTGGTGCAATCTGTCATTTGTGGTTAAAAAAAATAACTGCATTTCATAACTAATGCCAAATACCCAGCTCATGTGAAAGAACACAAGAGCTTAGAGAACACAGAAATCACTCATACCCAACAGCTACATGGAATTTGAGTTGGCAGCTACATGCCAACAGACATTTTCATGTTAGAAACCAAGGGCAATTTTACAAACAGTGCTGCTTTGTTTATTTGCATAAAATTGAAGAAACACCACAAAGTATCATGTGTCTCAGCTTGTGCTAAACTCACCAGTGCACAATGACTGATTATGGCAAATTACTATCCCTGTACGAGCTCCCGAGAATCCGCTCTCCGTGCTGTATGCAGCCCTGAAGCAGGGGAAGAGAAATTGTTCCACCCAAGTACCATAAAAACAGATTGGAAGCTCGGCACTGTGAATTAGCTGCACAGGAAGCCCCCTAAACCCCCTGTTTTATTCATGAGCATGAAGGCTATCGGAGTCTAAGAAACCCCTGTGGTCTCGCCCGCTACATCAAGGTTGCATGCCGCGTCCAAGGAAGGTTGCATTTTTTATTTTTTCTTGCATGCCATACTGATGCCACATTAAAAAGCATCAGAGATTAACTGCTGCCGTCTGTCAAAAGCATATAAACATCACTCCAATGCAGCCAAAGAGCTCCACCAAGCAGCCATGTTGAAAGATTTTAATGAGCAAACTTTCATTCAGCTCATGGAACCCTGCTCCAAATGTCCACAAGTTACATTTTGGGGTTCACGGCTTTGTTTGGGCAAACAGGAGAGGACGTGGTGAAGGAGGTGAGTGGAGGAACTTCGCGCAACTGTTGACGAAACGCATTGTTGTTGGTAATCCTTTGGAAATTGAAAAAAGGGAGAGGCAGCGGCTCCCGAGGGAGAGCGATGCAGTGGACACACAAATGGTAGAGCACTGCCGAGCCTGAGGAGTTGGTGGTAGCCGCAGGGGGTACAGTGGATTGGGGCCAAGTGAGAGGAAGGTGAATAGGCCACATCTGCCAAAACTGCAGAGTTGTGTCCTAGAAGAAAAAAAATTACTCATTCAAGTTACCAATGCCTCATTCAGTCTGTTTACTTGTAACTGCTGTTCCTTTAAAACTCCTTCACAGTTCCGCATCTGTTATAATGACAATATTTGAATCACTCTGCCAATCTAATATAGTGACACAAATAGAGCGTAAAAATCTGGTTGTGTGCTCAAATGTCCTGGGATATAAAGTGAGGTGTAGATTATTTAATAAAGGAAAAATGTACAAAAAAACACAGACTATACTTATACAAGATTTAAACTACTTTAGAACCAAATAATTATACATTTTATATTAATGGATCTAGTTCTGTCTACAAACTGCAATGCACAAAAAACATGCTTTAAATCTGCACTCCCCTTTAACAAGCACAGAACCACACGTGAACACTTTAATTCACCAGTGAGGGGAATTAATTTGCCTATTATACTACTGAACAGGCAAAAATAAAGAAGTCTCTACTACGATAGGAATTACCCAGTAGGAGACCATTTATTGCTTTTCCTTTCTAACTCCCCTTGAAAGCTATTAGATGTATCTCACAATGTCAAGCCAGAGTATATGTGGAATTCAGAGCCATGTGTCCTTGTTTACTTGGTTTGTCTGGGTGCCAGCTTTTCCTAATTGTCCTCTCTGAATTTAGCAACTTGGTCTCTCGTCATTACGGTGGCACTGAAGTCCTAATGAGTGGAATTGTTATCTGAAAGATGGCCCCCTTTTTCCCTGCTGCGAAAGCACATTAGATCCAGACAGCTCATTTCCATTCCCCCTGTCATCTCTCTAGAAATGACGTGCAGTGCTTGAAACTGTTTATTTCCAAATTCAGACCTCCTCCGCGGCAGCCATCGGCTTCAATTACCAGTTTTTCCTGAGCGGAGCCATCAGGCAGCCTGACACTGAGGTCCAACCTAATTCCCACCTTCTCCAAAGTCAAGAGCATAATGTGCAGATAAAAAAGGTGGAAAATAGCCTGCTGCTCATTAGCATGCAGCGCCTGCCTGTTCATTTGCTTGCTGCGAATGAAAGTTCTGACACTCAGCGCCTTGTGCAATACGAGAATAGTCCTCTTCAGACTGCCTCGTGTCCTTACTGCCATGGAAAGGTCATCGGCAGAGGTGTGCGCTCACCAACCTTGCTCGCTGCTCTTCACTGGCCCACCTGGGAGAGGGGTTAGCTGGGGGTATTGATTCAGGGAGAACCTCATTACCTGCTGAATCAACATATTATTGCCATGTTTCACCCAGCCGAATTGTTTACAAGTGTCTTTAGTGCGGGCAAAAGCCTGCTCTGGTGGGCCATGACCGCATTCATTAGTCCCTGACCCTGGTGATTATGTGTTATCTGATACGCTGCTATCTGGCTTGGCCGCATGAACAGGGCCACTGGCCTGCATTGGCCTGGGCCCATTACAACCCCTCTCTTTTCCGCTCTCTGTTATTCTCTCCCTCTCCCCCTCAATCCCTCTCTCCCTCTGTCTGTGCTCCCTATGAATGTATCCATTAGCCTGGCGATGTGTAAATTGTTTTCACCTGCACTGCGGGCAGATGGGGAGCAGTGTCTCTGTCGTGATTTCCTATGCATGAGCTTTCTAATCAGTCAGAGAGTAAGACGATTCCCTTGCTTCTTGCTAGAAAAAGGTGAGCTTGCGTGAGCATGCACACATACATTACATGCACGCACACACACATGTTCTCACACTGACAATCTGCAATCAATATGCATGCTGTGTTGTGGGGATATTGGTGCAGTGGTAGCGGTGACAGGGTTCATTACAGGAGCTCACCTTACAACACTGTGATGGCTTAATACTGAGGAGAGGTCTTGGGCCTGGGCTGATCCTTGCCTCTGCCATTCCCAATCTCAGTTCAAATTGAAGGATAATTTGACCTGGAAGACTAAAGCCACATGAGGGCAACGACTTCCAATAGTAGTGTCAACTGAGTGTGACCCATGGAACAGACAGGCGAGGATGCCCCTCACGCAAACAAATAAAACATTCCCTAATGCCGTAATGTGGATGTGACATGTGCCCCATGGACCTCTCCTAGAGGATTGGGTCAAACGGGCCATCCAGGGCTGGACTGGCTCTTTAGGTGTAGGAAGAGGTGTTCATTAAATAAGTTGTCTATTCTCAGCTCTGTCTTCAAATGGAAAGTTACAGATGTTGATAGCATACATATGAAAACCAAGGTACTGCATTACATCCACAATTATTTTAGTTCTACTGTATATTAAATATTTTTGCAATGCAAGGTGCAGCACTAGATTTTATAGATCTAACTTGGGCTACACAATATATAGGCAACATTCAGACAGCAACATTTGCATGAGCAATAGCCAACTCCAAAGTGTCATGTTACATGTTGCGTCATCCAAAACGAAACTTTTCCATGACTAAGAGAAGTCTGTCTGCTGTAACTGATTATTTAGTCTGAATTAAGGGTCCTTGGATACACTATTTTTTTTCACTTTATTCACAAGACACACAGTTTGTTGACATGCAGGCTCCACATGTGCACAGCCAAACTGAACAAGAAACAGCGGAAAAACACCAAAAAGGAAGGCTTGGTTGCAAAAACAAACGTAACATCAGATATTTCGGCTGCAGAAAGGACGATGCCTACCAAAAACAGGCACTCTGTCCGCGGTGTCTTGCAACACAGTTAATTTGTTTGGCCATGTAAACCAGCACCACAAAGCTCTGTATGAGTCCAAAGCCAGATCTGAATGCCATCCAAAGCAAAAAAAAAATATTTTTGGATGCCTTTGCCGGTGTTACATCATATGAGAAAGGTTCCAAACTGCTTTTTTTTAGCACTTTAATTTTTTTCTTTGCAGATGCACTCCTCTACAAAATCCCCCCAATCATTCTAGAATGAGTAATTTTACCCAAATACAGTTATTCAAGTCATCTGATAAAAATTTCTGTATATTGTCATATCACAATCAATATCACAGAAAAATAAAATATCTCAGCATCACTTCTCCACAGTATCATACAGACCGAGGTAAATATTAAGATATGGAGACACTGTGTACAAAGACCAAAACAAGCCATTGTCTAGTTCAGCATCAGTGATGGGTTCATTTCAGTAAGAGTCAACCTCTGCACAACAGCTGGTTCTCTACCGTCGAGTCTGAGCTGGTAAACACAGAGGTGAGAGGGCACTGTCTTAACAAGGCCAGCGATCAGTGTTACCAACCAGGTCCACTGGAGGAGCAAACATTGAGCCCCGGCTGTCAGGCATCTGACCCGAACAGCCCGTATGAAGCTCATCATCTGACAACCACACACCGCCCTTATTTGCCGCTGTGTGCCACACCGCCCCTCCTATCAGCTGTCAGTCAAACTCCAGGCTCAAAGACTCTTGTCAGACTGAGAGATGATCCTCTCCTTCCTGTCTCCCTGACAGGATCTACCCATGGACCGCGAGCAGGTGAAAATGATTGGCAAGAGTCTGGATGACACTGGTGGCAGGCGTCCAAAAGGAACGAATAAAAAATGTAAACAGCATGGAGAATGAATCCACTCTGCAAACTGCGACATCACAAGGCGTGCATGTGCTAACAACAAGCCACTGTCATTAGACCTGGGAGTCTTTGTTCAAAACCACACTGAAGCATTGTGCTCTCAGACAGCACTCGAGACTGCCCTGATGTTTATTCAAATAATAAGTGCAGCACTGCGGTGAATCTGATCTCCTCATTCAAAGTTAGTAACAGAAGAGACAATATCTGCAGAACAGAAGTTTAAAAAAAACACTGTGCATCTGGTTTAAAAAAAAAAAAGCAAAAGGAAAACATTACACAAAGTGTCTTAACACAGCTTAGCACAACCTCTTGGTGTCCAATTTCTTCTTAAGTCGCAACTGAAAAGGCAAGCATTGGAAACTAGTTCCCCTCCATCCCATTCTATTTTGTCAGCTTTCTTTTCCATGAAATTATAAAGGGGATTTGTTGCAGCTTTTCATCCCCTTGATAGCACTTAACTAATTGCTGTCCTCTCATAGACAAAAATGCACTCACAAAATTTGGACACACAAATAAACCGTACGCAGGCACATGTGCGCACACACAAACATAGAAAGACTTGACTGATATTTTCAATGCTTTTTAAAATTGAATCAGACCTGGTTTTGAACGGATACTACTAATATCATTGTCTGAACACATTTAATCTTTTTAATATAACTTTGTGAAAATCAAACTATACCTGTGCCAACTACAAGTGCCTACTTTTTGAAACGATTATAAAAGCCCGGTCAAATCTCTTTCGCTAGTGGTATCAGCCAATTATAGAAACAAGTGACCATTGAATTAACACATGGAACTTGAAAGCTTTTGCACTCTAATGTAGAATGCTCTCTGGAAAAAATATGTCAGACCTTAATTTGCAATTTCACAGGGAGTCACCTGAGTTCTGGGCAAACAATGGGCTTTAACTGAATGGAAGCACAATGGCACTGCAAATGTTAAAATGTGTTGATAAATGTCACAGTTCGTCTTCAACATTTTCCTAAATGCTACCCGGATGGAACGGTGAATGAATAACAAATGTTCAGACGAAGTTCATTTTAAACTTGCCACAATAGGCAACTCCCACGCCTTTTTTCTTCACAGATGAGCACTGAGGATTTGCATTAACCCCAAACACTGCTTCAGTATCTAAGTGATAGTGAAAGGAGGGGAAGGGAGAACCATGAAAACCAGAGCTGTGGAAGAGCAGCCACAAAAGGCTGATAAACCCAACGCCACAGAGAGGTGAGCCAACTGTTCCAAGTCTCGCACAAGGGGAGGAAGAAAAAGGGGAGGGGATGGAGAAGATAATTTAGCATTTGTGTAAGCTGTTTATCAAATTATTAACTGCACAGATGTTTCTGACTAGCTAGGGGCTGAACATGGGCTCTGCCAGGCAGGGGAACAAAGGTCTGAAGGATTCAACGGAGATGTGCACTGAATATCAATTTAATTTACTAGCTGTTAATTCTCATGCAAATTGTGACCTCTGTGAGGGCATATCAATGGCCATACACATTGTATGCCTTCAGAGGAGCGGCACTGAAAAACAGTGCAGAAAACAATATTTAAAACTACAAATAATAAAAAGATAATATGTTCAGTGCAGCCATTAATGTAGTAAGATTTGAAAAAATGTATGCATGGCACTTTTTTGTTTAAACTGATAAGCACTTGTAAAGACTATACCTACTGTATCATCAAAACTGTTTTTATTTTTGCATCGTTTTGGCCTATATAAGTTTTTCTAACTAGGAAGGAACTATACTGGAGATTATTCAGTACACAGTTAAAATTAATGCTGTTTCAGAGATGTGTAGATAAGAATGTTGTGTGTAAGTGGAAGAAAATGTGTGAGCACTGTGGTTTTTCTATGCATTTAAAAGTGACTGAAACTGTACTCACCAGCATGCATTAAGCTGAAAGTCGTGTAGTGGCTCGACAACTTGGTTCCAGTACATCTGGATGATGCACAAAGCAGGGTGGAGCAACATATAGGTGTTAAACAGTGGCTGGGAATGTTGCCTATACTGTGAACCATAATCTGCTCCAAACAATCATGAATGCAAGAGAGCATGTATGATATCTAACAAAGGTTGATCACAAGCATCAACCTTGGTTGAGCTCAGCTGGAGCGGCAACGCTGCAAGTCTCATTTTCTTCATCACCTCCAAAGTACCGCCTTTCAGCTCTCTGCGGCACAAACAAAAAGCCTGGCAACAATATCAATTATACATGCAGGAGGCAAACAAGGGGATTTATTTCACAACAAATAGCCTCATAGAGAGATGCTGAATGGGGTAGATTAGCATTAGAAAAGGACAACAAAACTCCCCAGTTCAACAGCTAAAGAGCAATTTGATGGGACTGGAATTGGGGGAAATTGCTTGATTAGGGTGTGCATTTTGGAGGGGCTGTCAATTTCAGAATCCCAGCAAGGACATGTAGTGTTGTCGCTTTGATAAAATGACATGCTGCTACAGTCAAAACATGACATTATGAGAACTGTCAGTGATGAACTTTGATAATGCAAGACAAGATCTGTGGGTGATACACAACCAAATGAGACATCAAACTGCACCTGACAGAGAGGTGGAGGCTTATCAAGCAAATGACAAATTCAGACGTTTGATGGCTGGTATTTAGCCCAGTCAGGCTACAGACCCTGATAAACAAGACTGGCATTTAAGCATCTTTATGTGCGTCTTTCTACAGAAGGGGACTCTCTGTTTAAGTAAACATTCAAGAGTTTGTTAGAGGAAATACTCCAGTTTTCCTACCTGACACAGACTTTGTTGTTGTAAAACTGCACAATTGTATCATGCAGTTACCTTAAATAGAGCAACATCTATGGTAGATTGTACTCGTACCACGTGTTCTCCGTGTTTATCAGCAGGGATTTCTGGGAAGCGGTGTTCATGGTAACCAACGTAAACACCAGCCACCCTCCTCCCCCTCTTTCTCCTCATCCTCCTCCTTCTCCTCCCCGGCTCGCCTCTGCTGCGGCACTAAAGTGACCGAAAATGGCAGACTTGGCTCGCAGCGAGGACCGATATTACGAGAAGATAACGTCGATTCAGCAAAGCATGTATAAAAGGTGAGGCTTCTCGGGGTTCTTTTATGCTAACAGGAACAACGGCCTGGTTGGGACCGCGGGCTCGAGTTGTGGTCTCTGCCGGCTGGGAGCCTCTTCCTGGTGCGCACCGCAGTGTAGTAACAGGCTAATTAGTTAGCTAAGTGCCGGTAGACGGAGATGCCTTATAGCTAGCTAATTCGCTCGCCTATTTGCCGTAGTTGCTACCTTAAGCTAACAACAGCTATGCTTTAGCGCCGTTTGCGTTTAGTAGAATGGGAAGCTAACAACTAATGACACATTAACGTATGTTTATCGTTAGCATAATAACGTTAGCCAAAGTTCCTATAAAGTTATACCCGTTTGTGTTGCTAATTCGTAGAGAGTATTTTGCGTTAGCACTGTAGGAGTTCGTCAATGAGTAAATAGAAGAGTAATGCTAATAACGCTAATAATTAGCTAAAAAATTGCTCAGAAACCCACGGGGATGGCACAGCGCTCTGTGTGTTTTATTTACTTGTGTGTGTGTGTGTGTGTGTGTGTGTGTGTGTGTGTGTGTGTGTGTGTGTATGTGTATGTGTGTTCGTGCGTGCAGGGAGAAACGGAGGCTGGAGCTGGAGAGGGAACTGTTTGCTTACTCCAGATCTGATAGAAGAATGTAAGTTACATTGCTTAGTGCATCACCAGAAGATTTTGCATCTTCGTCTTGAAATTCATATTAAGGTGTAGGTTAAATATATGATCATATATTATTAAATATAACCTTGGTGTCATCACTGTATATACAGCAGCATTTAATATGACATTAGTTTGGCAAATGTGACACATCATGCAGATCTCCACTAATGTTTTCATTTGGGAAAAAAAATCCTGGTATTTGTGTTAATCTGAAATATTTATTCAATAAAAATATGTACTGAAATGTGTTGCACGTACAGTAGGCTGCGTCTTTACAGCCGAGCAGAACAGGGTGTTTTCATTTTCACTGTAAAGTGATTCTCATAAATATTAACATGCCAGGTCAAAACAGCAAAGCTTAGGTTGATAGGAGAGTTGAGAATGAGATTTAAATTTAAAATATATTGTGCTTAACCTTTTCTTGTGAGAAGTCTGGCTCTTATTTTTTGACAATGCTCTTAGATAATATTTCTTTTGAATAATAGTTCTCCACTGCCTTCAGCTCACAGATAAAGTGTTCCAAACTGCACAGTTATCTCAAGGAAATCTGTGACAGGGAAGCACGAGCGAAAATGAGAAACCTTGAGCTTCTGAGAGATGTGGAGTGCATAGAAATTAGCATGAAGGAATATAGTCCTGACCATGGCCCCCTGCAACAACAAAAGGTATAACACACACACATGCACACTCACTCACACAATTTCGTTTGTTCAGTGAAGTCGTTTTTTTTTTTATATGGAGGCTTTTAATATGAACAAACACTCTGCCTACTGAGGTTAAACCAGGTTTAGACAGTTGTACATTTTACTAAAAATTTGAAATTCAGATTTAATAATCATTAATTATTGTTTTGAATACTTTAGGCTTAGAAAAGCACTAGTTCTCACAGTTAACCAAATGTACTGTGGTCTTATACGTGTCTATTTTTTATAGAGACTGGGCATTTATTAATGAAGTATGTTGATGCACATTTGCCTTAATGCCATGCTGTCATTTTAACACTGAGTAAAAACATTTGCTTGCAATGGCTCAATGTGACAATAGTAAACACTCAAACTGTGCAATTTATCACGACAGGCAAATGAACGAGGGAGAAAACAATGAGCCAGTCAGATTATCACTTAAAACTCAACGACAGTGCTTGACAGCTTAATATCAAATTAACAAAATTGGCTAATTATGACTCACTGAGTTAATTGCCCAATATAGAGACTCTGAAGTGCTCCAGAGGTTTAGTCATTCTCTCCCCTCAAGCAGTTGGTTTATTTCCTCTTGATGTTTTATGAGTCCTACATGTTTGCTGTTATTTTGGTTGCCCTGTTGCACTCGCCCTCCATTGTGTGAAATCACCCCAGTTTTTCTGGTTTGACTGGTACAATTAAAAACATCATTTTTCAAATGGACAGTTAGTACATATTCATACCTTGACTTGCATACATTTCTACACATTTTTTAGTGTAATTGTTGTTGGCTCTGATTTTGTGGTATGTTCAAATACAACAGTGGATAAACAGAATTTGTTTCTGTAGACCTGACAAAAAGGATGGCCTATCTGAGAAAAAGTGCTTTAAAACCTTAAGATCATTAGGCTTTTATTTGTTATATTTGGATTAAGGCAGTCAGTCTGCCTGGTCAGAGTAGTCAAAGGGCACTCACTAGGGAAAACCCTGATGGATGATTGAAGTCTCCACTTATTGGTTTCATACCTTATGCTTTTACATCACATACAGATAATATTCAACAGCGCTATCACAGCACTACAGCAGACAGCTTCTCGTCTTTGCATGGAATATAAGTTCACCTGACAATTGGCAGTTAAATATTGTGACTGTCGTCTTGCATTTCTTCACATTGTTAATTCAGTCTTTACATTTCCTACAGGCTGACTTTTTGAAAAAGATTTCCAGATTTATGGGCGCGAGTAAGAAAATGGGGCAGGTACACGAAGCAGCAAAGGTAATGCAAATATGTCAAGTATAAAATGTGTACTCCCATGGTAATGAAAATAGTATTCTTGTTTGGAATTAGCATAATTGGAATTTATAGCATACCAACATCATGTATTTTGCACACATCACATCTTCTGCTATGTGTTGTGTGACCTGCAGTGGGTTTATTTTATTTACACTATTTGTTTGTATGGTTTAAAGATGGCACTTGTTCCTTTTTTATGCTAGATCCTTCTTTTTTGAAATGTTTACAAGGTTTATGCAAATTTCACTTCTATCAAGCTGTGTTTTCAGGTTTACAATAACAAAGGGAAGTAGACATTATGCCTGGTAAATCTGTAGAGGAGTCTACATTTAAACTGTGTATCTGTAATAGCACAGGTGTCTAATCCTAGCTGGTGAATCTGTACAAGCGATGTAGTTCAAGCCCATAGCTGCTTTCTCCCTTCACTTAAAGCAGTTAAAGCTCTTTTAGATGAAATGTCTAAGACATCTCATAATAACTTGGAGCATGCTGTCTAGAGCAGTCACTTGTAACTGTGTGCAAAACCCCCCTCAGCCTGTCGATATTGTAATGAGCAAAATGGTACCGTCACTCCATTATGCATACAAGCCATTGGCTGGCAGTGTGCATGTCCCTCAGGCTGCAGCATTCATTAAGGGAAGCTTACCGGGCTGAAAGCTGGAGACAGATGATAACGGGATATGATTTTCATATTTAATACATTCCTTGGAAGAGCACACGCGTGCCGCAGATTGATAGAAGAATCAATTGCTACTTTAGTGAAACACTTTCTACTTTGCCCTGCAGCTACCGATGGAATCACTCAGCCAAGAAATTAACTTTTCCTCTTTTTTTACCTACTTTGTGGATCTGCTGGGCAGGCTGCATGGTTTACAGTGAATGTTATTAAGCAGCTAACTGTTTGGTATTTAAGACGCTTATCAGAAAAGAAACAGAAGCTATGCTTTTTGTTATTATGTTTGGAGGGAGGCTTTTTTGCTTCTCTCTCTCCCCCCCTTGGTGACATTGCAGACATGAATCAAAACTTGTCTAAAGGATTTCTAATAAGATTAAAAGTTAAAACATTGATCCTGAGACATTCCTCTGAGAAATGTTGTGAAAAGAATTCTGACCTTGGCCCAAATAAGCTACACTTATTCAAAATTGTAAGGTGGATAGTTGGCGTGCTTGAGTTGGATGTTTTTTTTTTTAAACAACACTTATTTAACTGAAGCAAGAAATTTGACATTGTAGAGAATTCTTACTCATGCCTAGAAAAACGTTTTTTTTAATGAAGTAATAGAAAGTTAAGTTACCAAATGAATATGTCATGGTTTTTTTCAGGTTGAAGCCGTGCATCGACAGAACCAGAGCAGCTACCTCTCTCATCCCGCTAAAGATTGTACACAACCACCGGTGGAAATTTTTATGGTCCACCAGACCTCCAGAGGGTCTGACGCTGAAGCTGGCACCACAAGTGTACACTCACACCAAGCATTGCATCGTTCACCCAATCGCAGCATGCACTCCCGCGAACGCCTACCAAGTGGCCTTTTGAAGGACTTCAGAGTTGGCGGAGAGCATGCCGCCAGCAACCGAGCACATTTATCAGATGACATTTCAGGCTCAAACGATTCCCCCGACGGCTGTAATTTGAGTGACAAACATGAAAGAACGATGGGGCTGCTCCCATCTGTTCGTGCCTTAACAGGCGCAGCTGGCAATGTGGCTTTTGGAGGTGATGATGAACAAGAAGCTTCACCTTTGGTGACCTTGACGGGCCCTGAGAAGAATCCATCTCCCAGCAGCGGTAGTCCCATGAGGGCTGAGAATTCCCCCGCAGAACACACTGACTCCCAAGAGGTGGCTCATGAGCCACACATAATGGAAGATGAAGAGAGAGGTCTTGGCCATTTGAAGCCTGAAACTACTTTTGGAAAAGAAGCTCAAGAGACTCCAGGTTTGCAGTGATATTTCTTGCTTACTACCTTGTAATTTCTTTTTTATCGTCTTTACTGAAGTTGACATTTTAAAGCACTTTATTTTGCCCTTTTCAAGATTTTAAACAAGACTAGTAATACTACGTTGTGTGTTTGCATTCAGGGAAATGTGACAGTATCAGCACGCCAAGTTCTGATGTTCAGTTGTCAGAGAGCAGTGTTAGTGACCTGACAGTTTCTCTGACACAATCTGAGCTGGAGGAGGATCCACCAGAGGGTGTGGCACCAAAGAGGAATGGCTCTTATGGAGGGAGCGATGATCACAATCAGCACAGTCGTCAATCATCCGTCCACTCTGATGGGTCCAAGAACACACAACAGTTAAACAGTGAATCCTCAGCACCAGTTGTGACCTTGAAAAGGTACGGTATGTATGACTTATGTACTTTCTTGTTTGGAATTTTCAAAGTGGGTCAGTGGAGAAAAACACAACATTTCTATTGTTTTATGGCACATACTCTTCTTAAAATGTCCACAATGCAGTCTATATTTTTCCCCAAAGATTTACAGCTAAGCTAGCTAAGAGAGGAGAATGTTCTGCATGGCCATGCTGAACCACAGAGGGCTGTTAATGATAGTGGGTGAAGACACCGTGCAGTTTTACTTGCCACCATCACATCTGAGGCTGACAGAGAGGATTGTGGAAGTCACGGTCCATGCCACCTTGCTCTCTGTAGCTCAGCAGCAGCTGCGGTGGTGGCAGTGATGCATCTTATAGGGAGAGCTCAGGACCTGTCACCAACAATATTGCCATAATCCAAGATAATGCTGTAACAGAGCAATTTTCTGCTTGAGAGACCTCAGGAAGTCCCCAGTGGAGGAGGAAATTTGTGGCACCATAGAGTGTTCTGGAGGGTGGGCATGTGGACAGCACTTACAACCACAAATCCTTAGCGTGATGATGGCCTCTGAGTTGAAGGATCATTTTGGATGGGGTTAGAGCCACAGAAAATCCCATGTGAATGTCTGCGCCCAGAGCCTCTGCATTTTCCCCACAATATATGGTATTTTATGAGCAGGACCCTTTAATGCTCTTTTTAAAAAGAAGAGCCTTATTTTGTGTGCATTTTTCCTTTATCATATTCTTAGGGAAAGAGCCTGTGTTTATTGTTTGTGTTTTTTAGGTCCTTGAGTCTCTTCATGAGTTATATTGTGCTTACTATTATATGCTCAGTTTTAAATTTGTAGGGATTTTTTTATTTAATACATAATTTTATTGTAATTACAAACATGAAAAACCTTTCTGACCATTATCTAGTATAAAAGAATCTATTTTTACAATTTGGTTGCGCTGTGTGTGTATCAAAAGTACGGTAAAGGATTATATTTTCTCCCAGAGAGGGCAGCATGTGTATTTGTGTCTGACTGTGTTTATGTGTGGTCTACTATCATGTTTATACTGTGACCCCCAAGAGGAACTGCAGTTAGCCTGTGCCGGGGAGACGATGGTGGGGGCTGCAGCTTTCATTGTTAACACGGAGAGCTTCTGTGTATGAGGAGAAAACCAGAGGCTTTGATGTAAAGCTCAGAGAGCATCCAGTCTCTATCCTCTCCCTCTCTTTCTCTCCCTCTCTTTCTCTCTCTCTTAAGGTTAGAGTTTATATCGCTCCTTCCATTCAGCTCACAGTCAGGAAAAACAAGCCCGGGCAATTCATTAGATTATCCCATTATATTTCTCCTCCAGCATGGGTTGGGTGAGAGAGACTGAAAAATTGTCTAGGTTTCTTCTTCGAGATGTATCATAATGGCCTCACCGTGTCCTGCTCTCGAATATGTTGTTTCTCAACTGAATGAAGGTTTTTCTTAATTGGTGACAACATGTCATACAGTTAAAGTTAGAGGTAGAACATGAACAGTATAGATTTAAAAATAATGTTGTTGCGGTGTCATTAGGGCATCATCATTTTTCAAAACATTCCTCAGTTCTGTTGTTCCTGCTTTAAATTCAAGTATGAGTAAAGGTCTTGCACATTGTCAAGCTGTACTTTCTAAAGTGAATGCTGCCAGTGTGGTGGGACATATCCCAAATTTAGTCAGGCACCACTGCACTTAGTTTGTTACTACTTGTGGTTGTATTTTTCAATTCCTTTGTGTGTTATATTTGCTGTCTGTGCCAGCCCGGTGCAATTCCTCTGACACCAATCACTCAATAGTGAGGCTATTCCATGTGGTAAATCACCCCGGAGTCACTACTGTACGCTGTAGAGCAATATTGCTGCAGAGAGGCCGACCTCTTCCTCCTGGCTAACAATAGGCTCCTGATGATGTTGACATGCGGACAACAGTAGCATCCAAAGTGAGGTTAGAGACCTTGACACGAAAGCTGGCAACAATACAAATAGAGAGAGAGGTTTGCAGAAAAACACAACTAATTCACTTTCTCCCCCTCTAAAGGTCTCTTTTTGAAGAGCAGTGATAAATAAAGTGGAAAGAGAAAGATAACTATTTCAAGGCCCACGCTGGCGATAAGGGAAAGAAAAAAAAAGACAGAGCTTTTGCCTATTCTACTTCAGCCACACTGAAGAGGACTTGGCACAGATGGATTGCACACTACAGAATGTCATGGATATAATTCAAGCTGCCAGCTTAATCAGGATGTTACCAGGAAACAACCTGCAAAAAAGAGGGAGCAATTGTTTGCTGACCCCTAACCCAAGAGCCCATTACAGATTGTCATAAATTCTTTTTGGCCTCTTTTTATGTAAGGGGGCTCAGAATCTCTCGGCTTGGGGTTTCTGGGAGAATTCAATGAGGGCCACCCAGAGCTTAATGCTCAAGAAAGAGATGGATTCTCAATATCCACATGCATTAGGCATCCATTTCTCATTTTGCAGCCTCACACAGGAACCAGATTAAAGTGTAAATCTCTCACCAAAAGAAATCATCCAGAAGCCCCCTTTTTTTTTTAAACCTTTTTTCAGACACTTTTAAATGTGTTGGCAATCTGACTTGTCAGTATTTTCATTACTGTTCAGTTTTATTACCATATTACTGACTTTATTGAACATTACTGTGCAATTTAACTGTATATACATGAAGACACATTTTTCTTTAGCAACAGACAGCTAAATCTACAAGTTCTTGTTTTGAATGCCAGCTTTCAAAAGCTTTCCCGTGCATCCTGTAATTACATGTGGCACCATCAGCAGATATACTGAACTGTTGAAATCCTGTATTGTGACAGCAGCATCTTAATGATCAGATTCTCCAGCAGTCCTTGAGTGCCTCAAGGAAATTGCCTGGAAAAATGTATCACAGGTTTTTGGTAGTCTTTTTATTTTTTTGTTATTTTTTACAAAATACTATCGATCACATGACCTCCTTCATTTTTATTTCCTTCACCACAGTAAAAGGTAATGTTTTCATTTAGTCTCTCCCAGGAAGGACTCTTTAATTTGCTAGACAGCATCGAAGGACGACTCCATAATCAACAGACCAGTGTGTATGGCAGTTCTTCATTCGCGGCAAGACAACTCAATAGAATTATCAGGTATACCCTTTGTGTCGTTCTTCAAACTTTACAACCTTATCCCCCCTGTCTAAATTAAATGCTATGTATATTTATTTAATGGCCGTGGAGCAGTTTGTGCAGATGAGGAAAACATATTATCCTTCTGCCAAGGGCTCTCACATTAGATGAAGTGTCATCACCACCATGCATGCGTCTTTATTTCTGAGGGGTTTTCAAACACATGGGATTGTTATAGTAACCACCCTGTTGAATTGTTATTGGGAGTCAGGGAGATAGAGGATGAGAATGTGTTTCATTAAACTGGGCTTATTTTTCATAAGCTTTTTATGTTTTGTAGCATTATTAATTTATCATAATTGGAGTTCCTGTTGTAAAGTATGGATAAATGTCTAGCAAAGGAAAGCTTTCTCACTCTATAATTCCAATATTTACTTATCCCCATCCATGCTAACATAACTGTTGTAAATGCTAATAACATCTTCATAAATCAAAGCGGTGGACATTTTTTGTCATGACCCTCAGTATAATGTTTAGTCTTGCTGTGATATTATGTGAGCTTGTGTGTAAGTGTGTTGATATCTGTGGTTGTACTAAGTATAGTACACGTATGTGTGTTTATGTGTGAAGTGTTAGCAGCTATTGGCTGTACTCCTGACCTGCAGGCTAAGTCCAGAGCTCCATGGCAATAGCTGACTGCTCTCTATATATTGTGCAGCCTTTGTGATGATGGAGCAGGCTTGAATGATGAGGATCTTGAAGCATGTGGAGCAGTCGTCCTTCATGAGCTTCAGAGGTTGTCATGGAGCACAGAAAAGGGCTGCCTGCTACCACAGGATCTGGTGAGGGCTCATCAGTACAGCATTGAGCCTAATGAAATAAGGTAAGGCTCCTGGTTTCTCTGGGAATCCAATGCCAAAACTTGATGTCAGTGTTTTAATTTTCTTTCTGTGTGGTGTTTTTTGTTTTCTTAATGTAAATGTGGGAATGTAAAAAAGAATCACAATGACGTAGTTATATTTGGTTATGTGTGTAAAATTATTTTGTTTATTTTCTCTTTAACTCCTTTAAATTATGCTACTTTTGTAACACTGTGGTGGCTGCAGAAATGCTGTATATAAATTATTATATATAGTTATATAATAAAATATTGTTTAAGATATATTTAGGTATTGTGTAATACAGCATGTGTTTTGTGTCAGCAATGACATTTTCAACCTTTAGTGGTTTTACAATTGAGTAATTCAGAGCACAAATATCAAAGTGAACAGACTTGCAGTAAAGGTGAATTCCACTTTTCAGAAAGAGTCTGGATAGTTGCATGTGCATTTTATTTCATTTTATTTTTGACCAGACCGTGGGGAGGGGTCACGCACTTCCAGCAGTCACTGAGATATTGCACTCTACCGTTTGATACAGTCTCCCTTGTCCACAAATGTAAAAGGTCATCTTTGGTGTCACCTTGTACGGCAACACTGCATGGGTGAATGTCATGAGTAAATTAAAATGCCCTATCTGCGACTTCCAGTCCTTTGGATAATGAGTAGTTATACTCTGAGCCAAATCCATGCTCTGCTTCACTACTCTATTGATTTCACTGAGACCTTTCCTGCTATATACTCAATTCAAAGAAACACATCTAGCAGTGTCCCTCTCTTTCCTGTAGAGATGCCAATTGGCTGACCTTGACCTTTTATTTTTGTTGCATTATTCAGCCTGAAGCTATATGGTTGTCTGTGTCTATACGGTGTTAACTAAAATTCATTAGTATTTCATATCTTCTCAGTTGTTTTAAAATGGTGCAGAGAGCACTCTTTTTAGAAAGCTTGTTGAAAAAAATCACGTCATAAATGTATTATATCTGGTTGCTTTATTCAAACTCCTCAGCTTCATCCACTTTCTTTGTAATCACAGAATCTGCCATTGTATGGAGATATAATTATGACTTATATTCATATTTCCTACTGTGTATTCAGTAAGAAAGCCTCTCTTTTTCTCCATCACCCTCCCTCACTGCAGCACCAGCCTCCCTCCTAATGCCGCTCGGCTGTGGGATCGCTGGTTCAAGCACGCCCTTGTGCTCAAGGAGCGACGTGTCCTCAGCACTGAGCGTTTGGTCCAACTGTTCACGCCGCTGCTACTGAAGCGTCATGCCACCTACAGCCACCAGGTAGCGTCGAAGGCACATGCACTGCCACGACACACACACACACAAACAGTAGGTCACACACTTGCATCACCCAGTCCCAAAAGCAGGCAGATATTAACACACACGGACAACTGAAAGAGAGATACGGCTTCTTTTTGTCTTCTTTCCAAACAGGCTATTGCTCTTGTTTCTTTACTCGTTTCTTTGCATGTTTTTTTAAAGAGAGGTGGAGTTGGTACTGAATGCCCTCTTTGTGTCTTGTGCTTGAAACCAAGCCCTGGCTTCCTGCTCATCAGATTGCTCCACACGTTGACCTACACAGAAGGGAAACCCTGACCCATGCAGTAATCGCAAATTACAGCCTCAGCTTGGCTTCTTTCATCTCATGTGGCGTATTCATCAGAGAAACACTTGCTTTTAATTTACTATTAGCCAAAAGTATCGCCATCAGCTGGGACCGATTGAATAAGGGAGCCATTTGGACCTTCTCCTCAATGGGATTATTTTAAATTTCCCACTCATTGACATTGTGCAGCTCATGCTCAATTAAACATAGAAAGAAATTGCAAAGAATATTCCCACTCAGAGTCCAAAGATGATGTCAAGAGATATGTCAGCAGTCCCACTATGGGCCATTTTGTCTGCAGGAATGATCATCTACACATGCAGGTTTTTGTGTTATTAATTTTTGCGGACTCATCTTATGGGGGTTCTTGTGGCTTGGAGATCTTGCTGCAGTGTCCCCGACGCAATGAGAGAGGCAAAGAGGGAGACTGTAGAGCCTCTTGAAAATATGAACTGACAAAGGGAAGAGGGGTACTGCCATCTACATCATTGTATCCAAGTGCATCAGGAAAAGCCTGAGTGAAAATCTTTCTCTCTCTTTATCTCTCTCACTCTCACTCCATCTATTTCTCTCTCCCTTCCTCTATTTCTCTATCTCTCCCTTTATGTCTCTCTCTCCTCTCTGTCCTCTCATA
Organism: Dascyllus trimaculatus; assembly: GCA_024666655.1. Lineage (NCBI taxonomy): Eukaryota > Metazoa > Chordata > Actinopteri > Pomacentridae > Dascyllus > Dascyllus trimaculatus. The sequence goes on from CM045462.1 coordinate 9,860,661, forward strand.
CAACAGCTTACTCTCCACACACAAGAGCAAACAGAAATTTCCATTCACGTCTTGCCACACAGCCTGGCTACTCCGACAAATGGGAGCATGCAGCTCGCATGCACACACTCAAAGAGGCCCTTTGAATATTCAAGTGCTAACAGTTGCATTCATTGATATTTAAAATGCAGTGGGTCTGCGAGAGCCCTCAACCCACGGTACATTTGACTAAATCTAAAAAAAGGAACAAAGGGGGATATCGGGGACAAGGATCAAGACAGTTTTTATTGTGCAGCAGCATCAAATACCAAGTGGCAAACTCAGATTGGCATGTGTTTTCGTCTCTTCCCCTCTCAGAAAATGAAAGCATGTACATTGTCAATCTTCACTGTGACCTACTGATAACAACTTACAGTGTACTTAAAGTTTGTCACTGTCAAAATCCTCCTGATCATCCCCTCCATATTAGCGCTCATTAAAAGTTGCAAATGGCCATCTGAGGCTGAGAGGCAGTCTTTGATCACAAAAGAGAAGATGATGATGGCAGGATTTGATATGGGGGAGGGAAAAAGGAGAGAAAGGAAATCGGTGTGTGGCATCTCCCTGCTCCTCATCTCCCGGAACAGCTCCTCTTAATTGTGTATCCTCATCTCCACAGAGATAAAAATGAGCTGGAGAGGGAGGAAGAGAGTAGTTTGTCTCAATCCTCTCAGCCAAGAGGGAAGATATCTGAAACGTGTTGCACATTAACGCCAGGGTGATTGCATTCTTTAGGCAGTTCTCTAATCTCATGGATGAGAAGAGAGGGAGAGAAAAAAAGTGTGATTGAGAGGGAGAGCGAGAGCGAAAGTGTGCGAAATAATCTTTTTTTAGTTAAACGAGTGAGAGAATTTGAAGTTATTTTCTCTTGGCGTTTGAACACGCATTACCGCTGCACCTCTGTGCGAGGAGCCATGGCCAAAGTAAATGACTTGCCTAATCGGCGAGAGTTCAATTTGACACTTCCTTCACAAAATGAGAACAATTAAGAGTGTGGTTTTAATTTGTGCTGCTTGCAGGCCAAAGTGTTGCTGAGGACACTTCTGTCCCGGTCCAGTGAGGAGTGCCCCTCAGCAGAGGACGAGAGTGACTTATCTTCTTTGTGCGGTCCTTCTTCTCTCCTGGCTGACGGAGATGTGAAGCCTGCCAGGCCGCTACTGAAGCAACAGATCCAAGGTCACTGAAGATTATTAGTATGATTACACTAGGCACAGTTAAATATTTTTACATGAATTATACTAATAATATTTAATTATTACATATGGAGGGGCAGCTGCATTTTTTAACAAAAAAAACTTAAGCAAGTGTTTTAATATGGTTGCCAGTAGATTCCTACAAATGGCTAACACAATCCAAAGTCTTTCTAGGGTATTTATATAGTATGTAGCAAGACCATTAATAGGAAGAAATGTAGACTACTGTCATTTTTTTTGCAAACCACCTTTGCAGAGAACTAAAACTTCCCTTTTATGAAAGAAATCAATTTCACCATAGAGCTTTTTTATGAATCCCTCACAGCCCAGTTTTCATACAGCCTTCTATTCAGAGCTAAAGAAAGACCCCCCATTCCCATTTCTATCCCTAGACTCCCTTCTTCCCTGCCATTGCTTCTCACTATGCGCTTCCCTTTCTTACAGAACTACAAAGTACTGAAGAGGACAGCCAGGACGAAAGCCCTGTGGAAAGTGGTCCTATTAGAGGTAAAAAGGCATTGCCGGTGCCCCAGCATTCACACTGTCCTTATGTTGTGGTTTGTTTTCTTCCCACTGCAGTGAATAATGGGCTCTTTTACACAATGGCTGAGGCAGGATGATCAAGGTGAATCCAGGGTCAAAGTCCCACCTGAAGAGCTGTGCTAGTTCTCTCTAATTATCTCCGAGAAAACACTAGCTGTGTTTTCAGCCTGGTCTGAGACATTCTAGCAAAACTGATAATTCGCTGCCCCAGCATAATGCGGCTGCTTTAATTGTCAGGGCGCCAGGGTGGGAAGCGCAAAAGATCTGTCATCGGTTCTCATTATCTTCTAAACAATGCTCCGGCAAGGCTGGACTTGAAAAATACTAGATGTGACGGCATCCTGGAAGCAGTTGGTATGCCCGTCCCTCAGCTTCACCTCTGAAATGTAAAGCAATCCTATATTACCCTTGGCTATCAGATTTCCTACTGGGTGTTTCATGTGTCCGCATCCCTAAGGTGCACAGCCAGCAAAATGAGTCCAGTTTCCCATTGCTACACTTAATCAAAAGAGCCATAACCAGCTAAAAAAAAACATGACTAGAGATTTTGCAAGGAAAGGGTTTTGCTGTGCTGAGCGACATCAATGTTACAATCAAATACCATGACCTTGGAACTGATAGTAATTGCCAAGACATGCACATCTGTAGACTTAGTGGGGTTTTTTTTTAGACTACATGTAAAAGCAGTGGCTGTATAAAGTGCTGTGGGTAGAAAAGCAGTGGAGATTGCTGTGCACTGTAAACAATAATAAATAAAAATAATTAAAAGCAGTATTTTTACTCTGAAATCAAGTTTAAAATGGTAGGACTTGGTCACAGTTTTGCTCTGTCCCTTAATCTGGTATGTGTGCTTTTTACTGCATCATTGAAACAACAGCCCATTTATTATGTACTTCTGCTCTGTTGATTTTTGCCAGCATAGTCTCTGTGCTCCACTCAAATATGATACCTATTTTAGCGTGCCGGAAAGTAATTACAAGTGTTTTTTTTTAACAGAAAATCAATCATTGCCTACCTGGTAGGGAATGCTGAGATAATGTGAGATGCTGATTGCTGTCTCATGGAAACTGTTGCTACATACTGTAGGCTTGAATCAACAGCTTAGCTGATTGAGTGCAGTGTTTTCACTCACTCTGTTCGTCATCTACACCAAAAACTAAGCTACTGAAGCGTGTTGTCTCATCAAACACAGAAACCTCTGAAAGTTGGAAACCTGGGTTCTAAGCAAATATTTGACAGTGACTTTGTGTGTGTCTGTGTGTATGTTTGTGTGTGTCCCCGAATAGAGACAAAAGCATATCAGTTACTTAAACAATCAGCCATGCAGGAAAGGCTACAGAGTTCTGAAGAGGAGGAGGAGGAGGAGGAGGAGGAAGAGGAGGACGGCTTCTCAGGTAAGAGATGTGGTCCTCTCCACCAGCCAAGTACTGAGCAACTGGAGCTTAATCATTAGTTACCTGTGGTCATATGTCCCCACAACAGAAGGACACCACAGACAAACCATATGTGTTGTATACACAAGTGTATGCAAAATGAAAGTAAAAGCTCAAAGCAATTAGTCCAAGTTCTCGTTCTCGTTCACTGTTTTTGGCCGATAGCCTCATTTTTAATGGCTAAAAAAACCTCAGTTATCATATAGTTTTGGGTGTGGCATATTCCCGTTGTATGATTGGACTTTGGAGTGGATTGTATGAAAAATAATATGTTGAATAAAAGTATCAGTCCACTCTCATGACCGTGTGTGCATATCAAGAGGCCCCAGAGCTGAGTGGAGAATCTCCCACTTCTTCTCGTGAGCTTCATCATAAGTTTCTGTATAAATATGCATGGTAAGTTTGCTTGTGATGAGATCAATCAAGAAATCAGATGGTTTTATCTGGTTCTGTTTGCTCTTTTAAGGAATAAATCATGGCAATGAAGAGGACCTGGGGAGGGCCAAACGCTCCTCACATCAAGACCCTTACCCTCGGTAAGAACATTGTTATTATTCAACGGGCCACAGGAAATTGGCCACCAGACACCAAAGTGGTTGATGTACATTTGCATGGCTGCGCTCATAATTCCCTGTTCATTTCCATAAGATCAAGGGGGCGCCACCCATTAACTCGCTTACAAAGACAAAAGGCCCCTAAAGCCCCTCTCACTCACTGTTTGCTGGGTTCAACCAGGTTTTAGAATTCAAAAGCAAATCAACTACCACAAAAATAAATTGGAGCCATAATCTCACTGTCTTCAGGCTTGTTGCCAGAATGCAAACATATCATGTCAAGAAGAGAATCAGGGACAACTGTTTTGGAAGAAGGGGACTCAAGTGTTGACAAGGACAAATGTCCTTTCATTTTTCACCCTTGAAATATATTTAGGCTGCTCAAATCAGAGCTCTAAGTGGGTGGGAAAAGAACATCTAATGATAAATAGCTTGGTGGAAGCTAACACCATCACTGTTACATTTGAATATCAACACGACTTCATCAAATCTGCAATTGCATGTCAGGTCCTCAGAGCACCTCTTCACTGCGAACCCATTTGGGCTGTAGTAATGGCTGGGTAAACGTTATGAGGAATAATCTTCTCTGATTTCATGTGATTACTGGGCACCACGCTGACACAAGGGCTGAAGTCTATATCTCCCTGGCCTGGCAAGCAGGCGCTCCCAGTCTGCCTATTAGCCCGGGGAAGGGCCTAATGGCCTGACTCTATTGTGGTCCTCATAGCTGCTGATGTCTGCCACTGCCAGCCCCAGTGACCAACCTCTTTAATAAACATGAGCCAATTTTGGGCCCAGACCCTCTCAGATGGTGCCTGTCTTCCTGTCATTGATGTGAATGGGAAGCCCCCAATATATGTGATTAAACAAAATTTGCAGAAAAAAATTAGACAGAAACAGAGAATGCCGCAACCAGCGTTGAGACACAAGTTGAATACGTGAATAAGATTGGTAAAATGTGTAGAAATGCATTCCTGACACTGTAATCTCACTAGAATTATGAAGGAAGTCATACAAAGAGCTGCTAGTCACCATCATCATCTTCTCTTTGGTCATATAACAATTTCCCCTGTCTTTTCTCCGTTTCTCCTCAACGCTTAGATTTAAGCATTCCACTTACCACAGTCACTTCTTGCGCTTTATTGCTTCCACAAGTGGTCTGGAAGCCCTGCACTTAAGCAGAAGCATAACACTGCAGCATGCTCTTGCCCTGTTTCACTCCTTTCTCTTCTCTCTGCGTCTCACTCTCTCTCGCTCTCTTGCCCTTTCTCCATCTCTTTGCCCCTCTTCCTCTCTGTCTTCCTGTATTTTCTTCTCCCCCCTCTCCATCCTACTTGTTAATTATTTGCTTTATTTTGTCAGCGAGCTGATGAGTGACTTCAAAAGGAGGATGGAGCTGGACTCAAAATACAAAAATGGCTTCCTCTCTGTTGTCTTAGACAATAATTATGATTTGCCAGTTAAGCCTAGACTACAGCAGAGGGATTGTAGTTTAAAGCAGAGGCTTTGGTGCAAAAAATGCATTTATAGCCCTTTGTGAGGCTCCTCATTATGTGTGGGCCCGATTCATTAAGTAATTGGTTTGCAGTTGTTTACATGAGTATTAAGGCCTTCTATTCAGGGCCTTTGAGAGATACATTGTGCAAATGTTGCATGTTATGAATGCAGAATGAGAGGCGGGGGGCCAGTCCTATTGGCCAAACACTGCACTCGGCTGAAAAGCGAGAGAAAAGCACTGGGTGCTGCTTTGCATAGCAATGACTAGGGCCTTAATAAGCTTTACAGATTAAATACATGCAGTCTATACAAGATGCAAAGAGATACTCTTAACACATTTATATGTGCTCATTTCACTATTATGGAGTTTGAGAGAATTGGGGTCTTTCATATTCTTTTTTTTCTCCGTCTCTCTCTCTTCCTTGCTCTCTCCCACACAGTGTTTTTCAGTTAGATACTTTTATGGAATGTTCTGTTTATTGTATTATAACTCGTGGGGAAGCGACTGATCTGCAACATTTATTAAGGATTTGTTCATTAAAAATCTTTTGCTGTCTTTGTGAGTGGCAAAGTAAAATCACTTTGTGGTTGAGTGGGGATGAAAGGAATAATGCACGAAGGAGTGAGTCTTAATAAGCAGCTGCACTCCATGTAAAGACCACTTGTTCCCCTTTGTATGCGAGTGCATGCCACTGCTTCCTCTCGTGCAAAGAATCATTGTGCTCCTTTCTACTGTAGGCATTTCAGATGCCACTCCTTTCTTATTTTTATTTTGGATTTTTTAAATACCATTTTATTCTCCCTCCCCTGTTTTTCATCCTAAAAACATGCTTGAACACATGTGCACAGACACACAAAGCAAAATCCTGGAGCCGTCAGACGGTGTGATGATTGTTGTGCCTAGTGCCTGCTTGACAAAAACCTTGACTCAACAATTAGTGGTTTACAGCTTTGCTTTGGACAACAGGATGTGCTCAAGCATTCGACCTCAAATCACTCAGAGTGTCAAAATCAGAAGCGCTCTCTCCCTCTCCTTCCCTCTCCCTCTCTTTTTCCCTCCCCCTCATGGGGAGGCTATGTGTGTGAATCTGACGACTCACTGGGAGGAGAGATGGAGGGGTGAGAGGGACATGAGCTGAGAGAGAGGAGTGGTGGGGAGGGGACAAAAAGAGAGAGCAGGAGATAGAGGGAGACAGAGACACAGTAACGGACAAAGCAGTATTGAAAGGTTCAGTATTAAAATCCAACAGTGAGTTAAGGAACACATGTAAACAATTAAACAGATCATTTATTAGTTGCAGTGCAGAGATGCTTAAGGCAGTAGATGCACATAAGGAGCATTAATATGTACTTGAATACATACCTGATTATTTGTTTTAGGGAATATATCCTCTTGAAAACAGCACACACATTTCTGTTGTGTTGTTTTCCATTTTGTAAACATTGAACAAATGTCTCGCTGTGTATTAGCTGAGCTTCGGCTTCATCTTAAACTCAAGAAAGAGATTATAGTTTTGACATTACAAGACAAACAATTGACTATAGATGAAGGCAGCATTGAGAGACTCCAGCCAGAGGAGGTCACTGTCCTACACTGGTTGTTTAAAGCAAACATTGACCTGCCTGATTGGCCGATAAAAATTAATTTGACTTTCAGACACTTTCTATGTTTTATTTTTGTTATTTTGTATATTGTTGTACAAATCATCAACAAATCTGTGCAAATGTCACATCTCTCATATTAATGTAGTGGGTTGTTATGGCTGTAGCCTGTTTATAGGCTGATTGAGGCAGAAGAGACTAAATATGGGTAAAATATTGAGTGTTCAAATATGGGTTAATTTTTTCCAGGGTAGTTTCTGGTGGTGTTTTGTTGCATTGTTTAATATTGTGGCTTCACATTATTTTTTCATCGTGTTTTTTCCACATTCTTTAAATATACTCCAACAAATAAATGCAACATGAGATGAATTTCTGTCCTTCAACCTTCCCTCATACTGGCTGTCTCCACTAGACTGCCACCAGTCAGGAGGAGAGCGCGTTGTGTTGAATTCATTGGCCCAGTGGCTCTTCCTCTGAGTTGCAGTACTTACTCATTGCCAGCAGAGAGCACTCACATGTTAGAGAGCGCCCACTCACAGTGCACTCACAGTTGCCTCTCACTGTTTGCCCCCACTGAGGGCTATATCCTGCTACCATTCAGGCCTGTTAGAGTACATCTAAACGGAGCCTAAACAATGTTTCTGCGGGGTCATAGCTGGGATGGGAGTAGGAGTTGATGGGAATGATGAGGTGATGGGTCTCCCTTTACCTTTAGACAAGCACAGCCGCGCAAAAGTGCTATTGTGCTATTAGCATTTGTGTGTGGGTGGCGGGAGCTTAAAAAAAAGCCAGGGTAAATAAAAGCAGTTTTGTAGCTATCGGCAAGGCAGTATTAAATGCTTGGTAAGCATTATTTCCTCTGACAGTCGTCGAATTTTCTAATGTGACTACAGGATTATAAATGAAACACATCTTCAGTGATTCCAAGGAGTCTGACCTAGTCTTACATTGCAATTACCTTAAACTGCAGTTTGAGAGGACAGTATGTTCAGTATGAAGACGCTTTTGTCCTTGTGCTAGTGGAAATGCTTTGTTGGTGCATAATTAGAATACTGGCTATATTTTTATGAAGTGCATACTTAAATAAACCCAGGTCAGATGTGTGACTGCAACCTGTGTGTACTTATTCATTTCTGAGCTCCTTTAACTGTAGTGCATGAAAATGTTTTATATAGCACATTTCAGCTGAACAGATCTAATACAGTAATTTACCTGTGTCAGAAATTGTCAGAAATTTGCAATATTAGTTTCTGTTTGTTTCACAAGGTAAAGACCTAGTAATATAGCAAAGGACTGAGCTAAGCAGAGACAAACAAAGCAAAATGTCACCGATAGTAAAATGTCGAGAGTAGTCTCAAAGCGACTTTTAACTTCCATCATGGTGCCTTGAACTTCCATAAGTGGATCATTATGTTAATCGTCTAGAAGCACGTCCATTTTTTTACCATTCCAAAGAAATGGTACCAGTTTGTATGTATTATGTGGTAACATGATATACCTTGTTTTTATTCATTTCATTGGCATTTTCACGTTGTATCACTACATTACCAGTCTGTACAATATGTATTTTTACAATCTGACAGAAATCATGCAACAATTTAGGACCTTGAACTTAGGTTACAGAAAGCCATTGTTGACAAAACAAGAGAAAGGTTTAATCAAAGAAATGGAGGCAGTCAACACTAGAAATGCCAATATTTTCTATCAACCTCAGTGTAATGTGTATGAAGCCCATACAATTTTAAAGGTCATTGGGAACTCAGCAATGCATAGCAGACCCAGAAACTGTTAAAAACATGAGATAAACAACAATATGAAACAATTGCAAAGGCCACTGAAAGCGAATGAGCGAGGCAGTGAAAAAAGGACATTACAATAGCTGTAATTTGCATCATTTTACACATTACATTCTCCTCTGTCTACCAGAGCTTGTGAAACACTGGCCAGCCCAGTCTTACATATTCAGATCATTGCCTCAATTAAGGGAAACTCAGCAGAAGATGAACTGGCATAAATGTTTATGGAAACGGAATATTAGATTGGTGGGGTCAGATCCAGGCTGGGCTCTCTATGGTAATAGCCCTGTCTTGAAATCAGTCCTGTCCCTCGCTGAAGTGGAACAGCTGATAGACCATTCCCATCCCGGGGGGAAGTTCGAAGAAGAAAAGCCCAATTTACTCTCCGTAACGGCTATTATTGTGGCAAAGGAGAGGAAGTAATCGTATAGATTATTGCTGTATTTTTGCTGCTGCAGGGTGTGTCTGAGATCAGTTGGTAAATGGATGCACTAGTCCCTGTGGTTTAGTTGTGCTTTAATGTTTGTGCTTTATTTTTGATTCATTTTCAAAAGGTGAATGTGTATTCATACATTCTTTAAAATCATGTAGACATTTATTTATTTCCCCTGTCCCAAAATCTGTCAACATAGCCTGACTTTTGTGTGGCAACTTTGACAGGAAAAAGCTCCTATTGTCACTTCTGAATATACCAAAGGGTTTTTCATGTCATACACTATGTAAGAAAAAAATGTTATGCGTATATAAAAACACCTTTACCGGTGGTACAATCACGAAAACTAGTACATGATTATACTATTATTTCCTTTAATTGAAATAAATTGTACGTGACCATTTGACACTCTCCTATAATAGAAACATCACCTACTACTTTTTCCAACTTAAAATAGGCTACACAGAAAGACATTTACCATCTGCACTGCCCTTCTTTCACCAAAATGTGTGTATTTCATGAGATGTGTTAACATAAATACATATACACCCTCTATTTAAACTAAACACAATGCCCTCATATGCAGTGCACCTTCTGTTTGTAAGCCAGCTGATCATCTGCTCTTGTGTCTTTGCTGTCTTTTCTCCTTTTTATTTTTTGCTGCTGCTTTTCTTATTTATCCCCTGCTTTGATTTTCTTGCATTTTAAGTGCTCGAGGTTCAGTGTGCTGTCTGAACAGATGCAAGAGTCGTCCAAATGTCCTGTCGGATGTCCTATCAGCATATGAATGTAGAGGTTATGTTCTAATGATTACACTGGCTCTGTGCGATATTGCTTATAGCGTGAAGCAATCTGCTCACAGTTAGGAATGGGAGGTGCATCTTTTTTCCTTCATTCTGTCTTAAGTGGTGCAAAGCAGCAATATATAGTTTAGAAGATAGCAACTGGAATGCAGCCAGAGTAATTTGGTCCTTACACTCAATGTACAGTCACATGTGCCAAGATTTAGCTGAGGGAGAGATGAGGAGATGAGGGTGATTGAGAGGGTGACAATCAAAGAGGTCATAGGTTTGAATTGATGCAGATGGAAGAAGATGCCGCACGACTGCTTTTTGCTGGCGTGTATCTGCTTAAAACTCTGCATCATTTCTTACTGTTTCCAAGAAAAGTGTCAAAACAGCTCCGATGTAGACGGCCCAAACAAATGCGCCATATGGATATGTATGCTAACCTTGGAGATGATGAGGATATATTGTGGGGTTTTCAATAGGCTCTGTGATGATGTAAATTAAAGAGGAGGCCTTTAAAAGTGGAACAGGGGGCCTTATTGCATATGCATTGAGGTAGATCAAAGCCTTTTCGGAGGTCACACATTTACATAGCGATATCACCAGAGCTATGGGAACCTGGCAACCCTGTCTTTGGACTATTTTTGAATAAAGGGGGACTTGTGGAAGTCCTTTGGCACAATTAGAACAGGAGTCAAGGAAGTTCCCTATGCTGCACTGTCTGAGTGTACGCAAAAAGTCTCACCCTTCCAGTTTGAAATGAGTGCCTTCACCTTTGTCATAGAGCTGCAGTGTTTTTGCATAGTAGATAGATTTTTTGTTTTGTTTTTTATTCTCTGAGATTCTCAGTTGTATTACTGTGGTTATTTTGTGTTTAATGCATAAACAGGTTACAGTGGATGAATTCTAGATTATTTCTTTCAATGTGTAGGTTTACATTTTGGTAAAATCATAATCTGCCTTTTCCCTTTTAGCGGTTTTGTATAAAAAAATATATTAGTCCTTTCTCAATGAAAGGCCTAAGGTAATAACTTCGCAAGGCTATTAACTGTCTTTGTGTTTCCAGGAGAGAGAAGACTAAATCAAAGCTCCATTCTGTTCTGCAGTCAAAAGGTGAGTATAGACAAAGTAATTTCAATTGGGTGCAAAGACACAGTGTCAAAATAGGTTAATTACACCAAACAGATCCCATAAAGCCGTCTGTGTGTTAACATGCATGGAGTTTTGGTAAAATTTAAGCTGCATAAAAATACCAACAGTGTGATTAAATTTCTCTGTAAATGCAGCTGTGCCTTTTGAGGATGTGTAAATGAAAAAAATGACCTTGAAGCCAAGTCCAGGTTACTGAAAGCTTCGTTTGAAGCAAGCACCAACCACTCTACAAATAAACAACTAAGACCGTTCTATCCAAATAAAACATGCCGTGTCTTTACATTTCTTATCAAGCTGTAAACAAAACCTAAGGCAATTTAAGACATTTTACTTGCTTTAAATAATACAATACGATTAAGTAGGTTAATTCCAAATGTAAAGCAAGCCAGACAAAGGTTATGACTTTCATAAGAGTTTATACAGCTGTGATCAGATCCCTGAAGATGTATTGTAATGCTTTGAGTGCGGAAGACCCACATTTAACACATATTTGACTGTGTAAAAATTCAAATGTTAGGATTTTCATTGTCAGACCAAACTCAAGGTAAGCTTAAGCTTCTTTGTATTCATGTCCTGGAATGCTTATAAAGGAAGTGTAGATGTGGCTGAATAAAGAAACTATGCTGAAGATGTACAAGGTAACACTCCATGTGAAGCGTAGAGTGAACATTCTGCTGTAATAATGAAATACTGTGTTTTGTTCTCTCTACCTTTATGTATAGCTTTCTGGGAGGAATCAGATGACAGCAACTCAGACATTGAAGCAGCCTTACGTCCTCAACCTTTCAACACAAACCGTGAAGACACTGACAACTTCTATGACTGATATTTCTGCTGAGATATTTTTTGAAATGCACTACATTATATCACTGCAAATTCTGAGGCAGTTTGACTCGTGGTAATTCACCCCTGACCATTATTTTAGTGGTCTGCATTGTAAATCATATGCACACTGTATCGTAAAAACAAATAATAAAGTTGACAGCTCTCACGCTGGGTAAAGTATGTGAAGAGTTGTCCAACACACTGATGTTAACCCTGCTTCAGTCTCTTTATCTGAACAACTCTCCCAGCTCATAATAACAGCTCGAAATAGATTAAACTGATCTTTTAAAGCGATTTGTTTGCACTAGGCTGAAAATCATGCATTTTGAATGCCGCAAGCATCTCCAAGTGCTCTACCTCCAGCATGCTCGAGTGTAGTGATGTGAGTCACCTGTGAAATGACAAAGCACAATGGCCACTCTGCACGCTTCTGCGCGACCTGTGAACCTGCTGAAGAGGCCCATCTCCCAGGGCACAAAGTGTTGCAGCGCTAACAAACTCAGAATATTTAGAGCCTCCAACAAATGCTCTACACATATTTTCACAGCTGCTTCCTTAATAGTCGTGCCTATGCTTCGGAAATACAAAGACATGTTTACATTCCTCTGTACTATTGTGCAAATGAGCCACAAGTAGCAGGATTGATACAGAAACCACACAATGGAGTCCTCTGCAATTTGTGATTTTCCAGCATATTGGCTGTTCTTCTGTCTATTAATAACTCACAGCTACTGTGTGGGAGGCTACATTCCAAGGTTTACATTTATAGTTCATTATGTCTGTAGTGTAAATTTCCAAAACTGCCATTCTGGGATGTGGTAAAAGCCCCTGGCATTTAGTGTCAGCAGGATTCCATTAGTCTGCTTTAGGTGACTTTACATGCCTGAACCTTTTAAAGTAGGACTCCACATTCATTACCAATAATGGCTTCAGACAGCCCTGACCCACCACAGAAAAGGGACTGTGGCAGAATAATTTGGAGTTTGCTAAAAGGCTCCCTAACATAATATCCATGTTAAGGAGCATGTCAACAGATACTTGTGTGCGACAGATAGCTCATGGTGGAAGTGGAGTTATATTGTACTAATGTGTACTAACACAATAACAATTTAAAAAAAAAAGAACTTCTCTGAGTCTGTGCCAGAGAGACGACGATGGTGATGATATTCAGCTCATGCCTTTTAGATTGTGTGTAGTCACACTGTTAAGCGAGGACACGTGAGATTTAATCTTGCAGTGACAAGATATTATTCACATCTTGATTTACTCAGTTGTCGTATATGCTTTGTACATTACTTGATCTGTCATAATCAGGTTGACTTTGGACAGAGCTTTCCTGATGCAGTATTGGTTTTGTTAAGGTGATCCATATTTATGTTGTCATGTCTCCTGATACAGATTGTCTCAATAAGGAAGGAAAAAAATAAATATTTTTTATAAAAAAGGATATGAGACCTGTTGTGATTTGACAGACAGAAAGATTACATTAGAGTCTGCAAAGCCAGTGTGTCCCTTGTTTTTTAAATCACCTTGGTGAACTCGTATTAAGACTAATGTGTAAAGTTGCTATATTACAAACATGCCGTGACATTGGAATTGAATAAAAATGTATGGGTGGGTGTGGGCTCTTTATGGCTTCTATAAAATGAGAAACTCAAGGTTTTGTGTCTTTATCAAAAATGAAGGTATCAAATCTAGACTCGACTGTCCTTGTGAACAAGAATAGCATATCAGCTAAAGTATAACAATCAAATTATTCCCTCTGGGTCAATATAAAACCATAGGGCACAGAGACTGCTTTACAGGAAGCACGTTTCCTTTTCAGCTGAAAATAAAAAGCACGACTGTCACTGCAAGGAAACCTAAGCAGAACATCTGTGAGGATCAATGCCAGAATTACAGATTGTTTAAATTCAGTTTTTCCATGAGCTTTTTTTTTCAATTGTCGCATTGTTGGTTAGAAAAATTAATTATTAACAATTTACAATGATGCTATAGACTAGTTGTAGCCCATTGCTGACATATATTGCAACTTTTAGTGTTGTGCTTAACATGATGTTCTGGAAATCATTTAGCCTTCAGTAGCGGTTGAAAACACAGTTTAGCAAAATGAGTGAGAGCAACAATAACGTACACAGCCACATCTATTGAGTGAATACATTTTATGTTTCCACTGAATGCTACAACTCGGTCTTTACGCTCCCATAGACGTCCATACCCACCATGTAACAAAGGTCAAGGTCTGGCACGGTGCAGTGCTGTTAAATGTACGAATACAATGTCTAGAGAAGCAAACCTGCTGGCTGTGTTTGACAGCGCAGCAGTATTTCAGCGCCAGTATAACAGGAGAACCACACATCTTAAACCTGCTACAAGAGAGCAATTAGAAAACAGGGAGGAACAGCACTTTGTCTCCAGCGTGTTCAGCTTTCTCACAAAATCCAGTGCACAAAGTGAAAAACACTGAGATGCAGGGCAATGCTCAATCTTGCGACTGCACTTGAGTCCGTTATTCACATCGCAACATATCTTGTGGCTGCATTATGGTACACCATTGGCCGAGAAATTTTCTCGTGTGCTGTAGATTTTCATATGTGATTGTTGAACGGTGTTGCAAAATGGTAAGTGTGGACTCGCAAGAGCTGAAAGTACTTGTTGCCTAATTGGCTGAAAGAAAACAAGAATTTTTTAAAAGCAGAAGTGGCGAAATTACACAGGCTCCAGCTTCATCAATTTCATGATGAAACATGAGATGATGCCATGATGTGCCATCTGAGCAAGGCTGCTTCAACAGAAATGTGGCCCACAGGGTCGTTTTTGTGTTGTACTGAACAGGGCAGCGATGCCACAAGGATTTAACACGAGACAAGGTTACATAATACACAAAATAACGTAGCACTTGAGAATGTGAACACGCAACAACAACTGGTTTTTGAGTATGGATGCCTGTTCCTCTTGGCCTGGCGCACTGGGTTTGAATCCATTCATGTCGAGCTCACATGAATATACAGCCCTTTTTTCCTCACCAGATTGTGCCACGAGTGTCTGGAAAACTGTGAGGAGGGTCTTGCACCCACACAAGCCTGATTGACCTGCTTTTTGTTAAGACAGCTTCCAATGACAAGGGGTCACTGTTCCCATTGGTGCCTCGGATTTTAAGTGCCATGCATATGCTTAAATAGTCGATCCAAGACACTAAGGGATAGTGGATTCCTCCCACCGTAACAGCAAGTTTAAGGCGTACCATGCAGAAAGAATGAGAACATATTTATAACAATGGTTCGCATTTGAACAGTCTGTCAATCTTCTCTTCCTCTGTGTCCTTTTAAAATGACTATTATGCATTTTTTTATTGTGCATCAACAATGCTGTGGTTTTGCTTCTCATATGTTTGTGTAATGTATTTTCTGCTTGCTGGACAAACCGAGGCTCTCAAGTGTGCAGCTTCTATTCTACCCTACCCTACTTTTATGTTTATCAGTGAATAATCATTTAAAGCAAGGTCATTTTGATCTTCTGCCTCAATAGGCCTCAATTAAATATTCATTCATTCTGATGTGGCCTCTTCGGCAGCTTCTTTGGTATGTGTGTTAAAGAGACAAAAGGCTTTGCTTTTGATTACACAAGCTTGGGCTTTTTCAAAGCGATCAGGCACCATTATATAGAGTTAAACAATCTTTTCCACTGATCAACCGTTTTGGTAAACTGTTTACTTTGGCCAGGATTAGTGATTTTGTCCTTGAATGTTGAAACAAAAACAGTTTATTCTCTTTGCAAAGCCTAATCAAGCTATGTCTCCAAGGCCTTTGTTTCATGCTTCATGCTCCACTGCTACATCTTGAATTCAACAGTTTATCTGCAGCTACACCCCATTTATTTGGTTGCCTGTTGACAAAAATACAGTCTAAATGTATTCAGTCTGGGAATCAAATGATATTAATTTACAGCTATACGTGCCATAATACTAGTAGAACCTGCATGAGTACACTATGTTATTTACCACCAGTGATTTTGGGCCACATCAGTGCTATAGGCATTGGGATGACAATCTGGTCAGGCATTCTTCTGATCCAACACTTTGGTAAATAACTCTTGGGTAGACTGGCAAAGCATTCGACGTAAACATGCCATTGTCTGCAGAGAATAAATCATCAACCTTTTTGTGATGAAGTTTCAACTTTGAGGCTGTATGTCTCACATTCCCTGCAGCGGCTACTGTGCCGAGGATTAACTTATTATAAGCCGTGCTTCCTTAATGCATTTCTATGCATTTTGAAATACTGCATTAGAAAAAGTTATTGGAAATGGCAAAATTCGAATTCGAAAACCATTGTGACGCTCTCCTCAGATGGTTTTTTGACTTTTTAAATACAGAGTTAATGTGCAGAATGGGAGGTGGATACACCTAAACTAAATAAGTTCTGATTGACCGAACACTTACCTCATGTAACTGAGCTTCTATTTCTATTTCTTTAGTTGTCTTTGCCAACAGACAGCATGAAACTTTACCAGTGTCAGCTGACGTGAAAGAATGATCAACGCGTCCGATTGAAACACACCCTGAAACCCTCTATTCGTTTTCTCTCATAAATTACCAAAATTTTGTTTGTTTTGTTCACAGCTGGTTTCGTGTCTGGCTTCTATTACTTAGTTTATTTTTCAGCCATCTAAAAGGTAGCCTATGCAAAACGCTACACAAGCTATAGTTTCTTGTTCCATACCAAAAAATGGTAATAAGGCTAATTTATGGCTTTCTATTTCATTTTTCATTTTTCTACAATTCAGAAATTTGCGTCAGATTTGCTTGACATTGACATGGTCACACATCTCCAGTAAGAGAAGTACAGGGGTTACTTAGCACTAATAATAACTCAGTTCTGTGTCTCAGTACGCCTGATGGTGAGTTAACATCCACAATAAACTTTTATCATCTTTGAACATTCTAATTTGTTATAGTAGGAAAAGCACAGAAGAAACATGTACAGTAACTTGTGCCTCACCTAAATAGAATGCAGCTGTTTACTGTTATCAGTTTCCCCTTTGTTTTTCCTGCTACGACACGCCGAAATGTCTGCTGTGACGATCTATACCAGGGCTGTGTCCAGAGTCACACCACATACACAATATTTTTCCCGCTATATTTTAAAATCTGATTTCTGAGTCTTAATTTTTTTCTCACATATTTCTAGAATAAAGCAAAAAAAGTATAATATAAACTGCTTTCCACTAACAATCTAGTGTACTTAGTGTATCAGAATATACAGTAATGAATGAGGAAGTTATTTCACACAGTCCTGGACCTTGAAGCTGAAGCAGCTAAATGGAATTTATCAGTCTTTAATGACATTATTTACACTTGTGCTTTTCCTCCTCTGACATGTCAAAATATCTTCTTTGAAAAGGTCTGTTCTGTTGTAATGAGCATTACAGCATCACTAGGAAGGACTCCAGACTGTTATTAAAATAATACTACAGCTAAAAATACATTTTATCGTACTGTTCTTGAACATTTCAGTGGCCATGTCTTAAGGACTGTTTTGTTACTTTATGTGCCCAGCAGATTTGCCAGTCTTAACCTTTGAATAACTTCCATTCAGTGATTCCGTTTGAATCATACTGAAAAAGATAATTCATCACCTTTGTACAACAAGATTTGGGCTTTGAAATTTAGTTTTCTGTAGTTTATTGCATTTTGTCCATTGCTTCGTAAACTTTGCCTAAAATGAAATTAATTGACTATTGCAGATGACTACATATGTACAAAACAGTCATTTTGACCCTGTCAGCAATAATACTAAAATAGAATGTGATTTTCTGTGCCAAGTAAATATAGATATCCAGTAAATATGGATAGAACAGTGTCATATAGACAACAGAAAAGAAAAGTATTGTTATTCAGAAAAGGAAGTTCCCTGATGTTCCAGCCAGTTGTATAAAGTTAGTTTTACCCCTTTGAACCGATGTAAGTGCTCTGATAAGTCTCTCTATTCCTTTTCACAATATGGAACATATCTCCAGCACTGCCATTACATTTATCACTTGATTCTGCAAGTATCTGAGAGCGCAGCGGGTGAACAATAGGTCCAAGGATGATTTGCACATGAATGATGTCTGTGAATGAGAGTGGGTTACAGAGGAAGGCTGTCTCTCCATAGTCGGGGCAGGAAGGTTTGCTACCCTCTGCCCCCACTCCAAAGGCCAGGTGAGATTCTCTGACACAAAGGGCCAAGTGAAAATCTGTTCGGCATGGACGCCTAAAACCCTTATTATGGTGATGCTTTAGGCAGGATTTCAGTGGACATATATAAAAGCGCTGGGTTGCTCCCATCTACAGCTGGATGCCATGTCTTTATGGACTCATATTACATGTCCACAGGGCTTTCATCTTTTGATTACGACTATATCTCTTCTATATGGTATTGCACAACATGTATCACGGTCTCTATTTCTGTGTGCACAACGATAAAGCTCAAAGTCTCTCTGTACTAAGACTCTCCACAGGAGGTTGTACATTTACATTCTGATCCAAAAATCAGCTTCTTATTTGTTTTCTGCTCCTCCAAAATAAACTTTGCATTTTCAATTTTGTTAGCATTGTTAGCATGTCTTATTGAACAGGGCAATAAAATGACACGACAGGCATTGACATACAGGAAGACTGACAAAACAAATTCACTGACATTCTAAATATAACAATATACTTTCAGCACTGGTAACTTTCCTGCTATTTGTTTTATTTGGCCGATTAAGTCGACACGATTCACTTGCATTTCTGGATCATATGCATGTAATCATGAAATGCACTGCTCAGCTCCTCATGAAGTGAGGATTGATGTCTTGTATGTATCAGCTCAATCCGTACAAATGAAGTAAAACATATCAGTACCAGTTCTCCTTGGAGCACAGTTTTTCGAAATCCTTGGCTGAACATTGTTCCGGCTTCTTGAAGAACTTGCCACAGTTCTGTTAATTTGCGCTGTCTCAAATTCTTCTGTCTCTTCATATAATCCCAGACTGACTCCATGGTTTTTGAGATCAGGGCTCCGTGGGGCGGCACCATCTGTTGCAGGACTCCTTATTCTTCTGGTCACAGAAGACAGCTCTCTAGGATTTTGGCTGTAGATCTGTGTTTGTTGTCAGGTTGCTGCAAAATGAATGTGGCATGCCTCTATGTGAGACATGAATATCATCATCTTCCTCAAGCTTTTGTACATCATTGTACATGCTTGTACTCAGATTTCCAAGTTGTTGTTGTTGTTTTTTTTTACCTTGTAACATGTTCATATGGTGGTTTTGTATCCTGGAAGACATGCTATGAGTGAAATAAGTAGTCAGTGATGTGGCTGTGTAGTAGTTTCACCTATCACCACTTTGAAATTGCAGTGTTCATTGCACAGATTCAGACAACCAGAATTTAACTCATAACAAGCCTAAGGAACCAATTCCATCAATTTGCAAGGTGGTTTTTTTTTCCTATTATTAGTCTTTTTTTCAGAATCCATTTCTAGTTCCAGCATGCATGGCTGAGTTCCTTTAATATCACCACCTGCCACTGTGTAGCTCAGAGTAGTGTTTGAGCAGAATCCTAGGTGAGCTGATGTGCCTGAGCTGCAGCAGTTGTGAGAGGAGTGGGTGGAGAGAAATGTAGGGACTTCATAGATCAGCACATTGTAGAGGGAGCAACAGAAGAGAGTTACATCAAAGTCATTTTAGGGCATAAAC
This sequence comes from Dascyllus trimaculatus, assembly GCA_024666655.1. Lineage (NCBI taxonomy): Eukaryota > Metazoa > Chordata > Actinopteri > Pomacentridae > Dascyllus > Dascyllus trimaculatus. The sequence goes on from CM045462.1 coordinate 9,880,217, forward strand.
TGTTTATTTTCATAGAGAAAAAAACATCTAAATATGTAATTTTGACACATAGAGATGAACTTTCATGGGATAAATCAATGGCCAGAGAGGGACTTTGAGTAAAACAAGCTATTAGTGAAAATGTACAATAATATAAGTATCAGCAAAACTGTATTTGCACCAAAAGTGAAAGTGCTCATAGTGCAGAATGGTCTTTTCATAATATTTTATGACTGGATCATAATTGCAAGGCTAAAGCTAATATTACACACATCTCCAGTGCTAAAGACAGTAAATGTATTTCCAACACTTTCATAGAATCTCAACAAATACCATCCACTCCACCGCCAACTCCATTCAGTTCATATAAAGTGAGCATCTCAATTTTGAAGTGCAAACTCCAGTCAGTTTTTACAAAGGAGTTGCCAATTACACAACACTCCTTCTGAAAAACGGTTTCTGCCCATGTCAGTTCGATAGTCATCAGCTGTTCAGCCTTCTCTCTTTACAGTGGGGAGAAGCAATGCCTTACAGTTTTGTTGTTTATTTAGGTCAGACATGTTCGATCGCCTTCAACTTGCTACCACAGGTGTAAAGAGGCATTCAGTTCTTGTAAACGAAGGTTGGTCTATGATGCTGTCTGTGCTTCTGGCTTTTCCAGTGGCATCTGAGCCAACAGTAAAAAGACACCAATACTTCAGTGTTCAAAAAAGCCTATTTAAAAAAATACAAAAATCAAAAAGAAATGTGCATTTATTTAGAAGATGTGATGTAATTAGAGCACAGGAATCATATGAAATATTCCCAGGTATTAATGTCGCTATTAACTCACGTTGACTGCCTAACCTGCCTTTAAGGAATGAAGCAAAGGAGTAAGAGTTCAGGATTCACACAACCAGCATGTCCTAGTTTTATTCCTGCATGTAGTCCATTTCTGTGATCCTCAGGCTGAGGGGACGAGAAGCACTGGCCATGTTGAGCTATAATGAAGAGACCCAAACTGGAGCTCTGGTCAGAGAGCTCCAAATCTAGATTGCCAGATTCCTGCTCGAGATGCTTCAAATCACATTATAATTAACCGCATTTAGGATGGAGAGCAGAGAGTCCCTGCTTAGAGCTATTCCCATGATTCCATCCCTCTTTCTCTCCCTCAAACACTCTTCTTCTGTCACTCTCCCCATCTCTTGCTGTCCCTATTTTCAGTTGGGGTAATTAATATGGAAAGATGGAAAGACATCATATTCTACAAAATTCCTATGAGATTGGCTTGCAAAAGCTGTTAAAGCCAAGTAGGCAAATTAGTATTCATGCAGGTTTTCCTGTTGCAAGTCATTTTTCCCTGTGGGACCAAGTAGTAGATTGGGTAGACAGGCAACGCTCATCCTTGATTATGTGAGCAGAATGCCACCACAGAGCCAAAGCCCAGCAGGAAAAAAAAAAGAAAATTCCTTCGGCAGTAAATCAATTTCTGTGACCCGCTAAATGTAATTGACTACACTCTAATTCTTTAACCCTGTGTATGAGGGAGAAAACACATCCTGAGGTAGAATGATTACCAGCTATTATACAAATCCAGGGTTTCTGTATCAGTTAATAACCATTTACAGCAAAATTATACATACGCCACGATTCAGTGGCAATAAACAATTGCTTTAATGCACTAGTCATGTCTTTGTTTAGTCAATCAACTGGATCTCAGAAAACCACCCATTATTCAAAATGGGAAAATGGCTTGGTAAAGAGTTTTTCGCTTTTAGATGCATGGAAATTTGTATGTAAATTGAGATGTTAATATTTCAGCTTGTGCGGAATACTGGATATGGCCTTTAATGTTATGGTTCATACACCATAGGGTTCGCTGAAAACATTTGAAGCTGTAATGCTACAGAAAATGCTCTGGTGATTATGGATCCATATTATTATAGCTGCTCCGTTTTTCAGCTGCATAAATATGTGATTAAGTCTGCTTCATTACCAAATATTTGTTTGAAGACAGATATTGCACCATTTTGTAGTTGTTTATTGCTAGAAAAAAAACTCCAGCTCATACTATCATGCATGCATTTATTAATACAGATGTCATAATCAAAACCAAATATACACATATCATTAATTTTCCCAAAGATTTGTGTACATGAACACTTTAACACATGTACATTTGTCATCTTTCCAGTCTCTGGAAGATCAGCTTATCTGACCATACATGTATCATGTCTTCAACTTGACCAGTTGTCAGCAGGACCAGGACATGGGCTCAGACTTTGGCCAGATTAATTAGCAATCCGTCCTCTTCAGTCCGTTCCCCCATTCCTATTAGACCCAGCTCAGCAATCTGGTGGAAGGTAATTTGGTGCATGCACACAGGGCGCCGCATTGACACCTTATGCTTCGTGATTGAAGGCAATCTCCTGGGGACAGCGCTAAATTTATTCATGGTATGCTCTCCCATAGCCACTAGAGACGTGTCTGTGCCCGCCTGCCACACATCCACAGATTTCCTGCTCTGCATCTTTCCCCGAATGCACAAATAATACTAAATGATCTGAGGGAGTTGTTGCAGTGTCTTATATTCCTGTGCATTTGGGGACCTGGTGATCTCTGGGTGAGTGAGTTCCCTCTGCACCGCGTATGATTCACTGGAATGAAGACAATGCATAATGTCAGATGAGTGAGTGTTATTGCATCTACAAATCTTCACCCTCACAACCTCTCCCACTCTCCCTGTCTCCCACGGGAATGCACATGTTAACAAACTCGCCGGCACACGCGTGTCCACGCTCGGTGCAGCTGGGTCACAGGAAGTGGCATTAATGTAATTCCTTGTTGATGACTGAAATCTGTTGATAATAGAGATGTTAGCAAAGGTGATCAAAGCAGATTAGCCCAAGACACAGCAGGGGGATTGGTTGGACTCCCTGTCATTAACACGGGCTGTTATCCCGGAGCCGGCACGCTCACTAGTCCTCACTGGGGGAATACAGGGTCAGCCATTAGCATGGAGGAGAAATGCTAATGCTCAACTTGAATCAACAGACCCCTGACTGCCTCCCACTGTTTATTTACTGCTGGGGGTTTCAAAGGCGTTATTAGCCAGTGACACAAACAGGTGAACTGCGGCTCTGTAGCGCTTTGCGAGTTGTTGCTTTATGGGGACACAAGGTCATTTACAACATAACCAAGGAACGGCCTTTTGACACGAGGGTCGTACTCTATAAAATAGATGCGTGGCTGAAGCATAACATCACACGCACCACTTGGCCTTTTCATGTGACACATTTTAACCTAAAGCATAACAAATATTACGAGCCGCGAGTGTGACATGAGGGTGAAAAATGCACTATTAGATCATAGTAGTTTTGCTGAGAGCTTTATACATGCCCTCGGCTCTCACGGCAATAAAAGGAAGTACTAGCCCAGGAACACACATATGAGAGTCTTCACTCCTGAGGCTGCAAACTTGTTTGGAGTTATTGTATCATCAGAGCAGAAGAGGCAAACAAGTACCCTCAAGTCTTGCAGTGCTTGAGTGGGAAGAGGTATTTTGACAATTAGCCCTATGAATTTGGTTCCCTCGGCATCAAAACATGAGTGCTATCAACACAATACACGCACATGGTCTTCCCAGACAAGTGACAATATTTTACCATCATAGCAGAAATCGAACAGCTTTTGCTGTGAGGCACGTTATATGAGTGTGGCATCATTCAGTCGATAGTGTTTGTGCTGATTGATTTGTATCTATTACCTATGTAACAGGCAATCACTATATAAGAGTGTTAAATTTAGAGGGGAGGTTTGCACAGTCTGAAATCCGATATGTACGATCAGATCACTGTAAATAAAGTACTGGAATAAAGAATACAAGAGAATATTTGAGGACAGCATTGCAAAACAAGGTGAGTATGAGTTAAATCAATCATTCAAAACAATAAATATTTGAATCAGAGCCTGCAACAGATCGCTTTTTTATATCATAAAAAAATATGAACAGCCTCCCATATAAGCGTATCACCACTACCTGCAAGACGTGTAAATAATTTGACATCCAGAAAACGTGCACACTTACCCAACAAGCCTTTTGTTGGAGGAATAATCCGCCGCATCGTGGATTCAGGTGCAAGCAAACAAACTACAAGTGCATAAATGCAGCGCTCTTTTGTCTTCCTGTCACTCATTCAGACGTACAGATATCACACAAAGACTGAGTTTAGTTGAGAGGAACAATGAGCCGAATGAGCAGCAAAAACAGCAGCCTTGACCTAGAGGCAAATAAGATCGCAATCGGGCCACTGTAACAGCAGCCAATAGCACAAAATATATGAATAGGAATAATATAGTGGCTCCATGGATATGCAACAACCTGTTTAAACATGTGCAGAGGACTGACAGATTGTAAGAATGAAAAGCTGAAGGGAAACATAAATAACAATATTAAAGGCTGTGGGATAAACATCCACTGGTTTTCACTGTATATAAACAGAAAGATAGCTACTACAGTGGCCATGTTCATTTTTTATATGAAATACGAGCAAAACCCACATAAACGTTGAACTTTAAATGTTTATCGTATCAACATTTTCCATTCAAGCTGGTCGGGTAATATCAGGTTCAAAGATCTATTCGGATGATGCTTAGCTCTCCAGGTTGTTGGATTGATTTTGAAACATCTATTTTTTTTTTTGCCAGACTCAAGCCAAATTTGTTTGGTGCATCACACATCAGTCAGGCGCAGGAAAATAAGCCTTGCTCTTTGTATGCAAACACTGACATGAACGCAGCAATGTATGACATTCAGCTAGTTCTCTTTTCAAAAGCTCAATATTCTGCAAAGGAAGGCCAAGCAGTAGGCTTATTCATTAGTCCCCCTGCTTTGATATGTGTTTGCTCAGTACCGCATGGGGATAATGCTTTTCAAGAAATAATTTTCCATGGGCAAACGTGTTTTTTTCCCTCTATTTAGTTCATCATTCAGTAGGAATAAAAGTAGCCCAGATCTGGTGATGAACAAACTATTCAAAGTTCTCTGAGTGAAGACTGCAGATGCAAACTTTACGGTGTTGACATGAATGCAATAATGTTTCCCCATGTATTTATAGGTTTGTCTATTCATATACTGGTACAGTCTTTATGTTGTCAAATGTGTGAGTCAAGTGTGAATCCACTCATTTCCACTTTAGTCATCCAAATGAATTTACTTGAATGTGACCTCAGTTTTAACATATTTTAAAGTCTAAATGTGAAGTATGCAAAAAATAATTTAAATATACAGAGACGTGCAATTGCAGTTGTCACATATGGCTTCTTGCTAGTACTTTTACGTAGGTGCAGTGGAAGAAAACATGCCAGGGTAAAGACGGAACAAGCAACGGGGCATTTTAGCTCTACTGATTAAATTACAGGAAAAGAAAACTTAAGTTTTTCGGGGGAGAATTGTTAGTAACCTTGCGGTTGCCTTCTGATCAGCTGCTAAATTTAAGGTTTAAATAATTTCCCTTACCTTTTACCGCTGCTTTGCTTTTGATGTTTCCTTTTAAAATGCCCTGCAGCTCCTCTGTGCAATACAGCAGCACATTTCCATCAGTCGGTTGCTAATTTGCGGCATTCGCAGAGATCTATACCAAAGACCTTTACATCAGATGACCTCTAGTAATGTGGCACATAAATAGAATATTCATCCTTCAATCCTTCAGTGAATTCACTCATTAGTCCGCAGTAGTCATATACATTATGTTAAGAAGGGAAGTGTGGATTTTCTGTCTTTGGAAATATGATGTTACAGAGTCTGGTTCATCACCATGGACTTAGTATGCAGGGAAGCCAGAATAAGCCAAGGTAGCTTGTGAAACTGCTGGCTTTAAAGAATTCGGTGGTTTGTGTAAAGAAGAAAATCATGAAGTCCTAGAGCTGGGATGGACACATTCTATGCATTAAAAACCATAAACTTTTCTTCAGTTAATTTCACTTAATTAATACTCTAATTGCTGCATTGTAATGCTGACACTGATGGACCATATAACCAACTGTGAAAACCACATAAAAACAAGATGAATATGTGCTGTGATGAATATGTTCTGTGTGAGGGGTCAACTAAACAACAATCAGCAAATACATTTTAAATCCATTAAAAGCACCACCAACAAGACAAAAACTGATAGTTTCAAATCAGTGTTTGTTTGACACAACAAAGAGTCTACAACCAAGCTAGTGGCTCAGGGAGGCTTTTCCAGGATGCCTGCAGACCCCAGAGCTCCACTTTTTGTTATATCTTATGGGTGTTTTATATTGCCATTCCAATTGTTCATGACTATGTCAGTCATTTTGTTCCTGATCACTGCACATCATTGTTTTTTGTGTCCGCTTTAATTGGTGCTTTTAAAAACACCAATGTATTTGGGTCCTGTGGGACCCCAGTCAAAAGCACCCAATTCCACCTGTGCAATTTTGCATTGGAACTATTTATTGAGTTCACGTTTGCCATGGGTCCTAATTTAAAGCATCCCACATTATCAGTCAATTTGAAGGAGACAGACACAGAATTCCTCACATGCCGTGTTGATGACCTGAAATACTACTCTTTCTCAAATAAGATGATGTTCATGATGATGTTCCAAAGAATATCTGTATTATAGTTCTGGGTGACATCAGTGTTTTGGGTTTTTTTAGATAACAATGGCAAATAGATCAAGACTGTCCAGATTAGTGCTGCTAAAATTTTCAAACATTTGAGGGAACATCAAAAAGTTCTCAGCCTCACCAAAAGAATGTCACAGGAGACAGATTGTTCTTGCCTTATTTTTCAACATAGTCACCTTCAGCTTCAATGCACTTGATCCACCAATGTTCAAGCTTCACTATCCCTTCGCGGAAGATGGTCATATCGTTAGCCTCCAGACATGCCTCGGCAGCAAGCACGACCTCATCATCACTCTGAAAATGGCGACCACGCAAGCAGGATTTCAGTTTGGGAAGCAGATATAAGTCAGACAGTGCAGGTTGGGTGAGTAAGATGCACGGAGCAACAGTTTGGTTCCCCTCTAACTGTTTTTTATAGGGTGTCACCTGCAATGAAATGATGACTAAAAGTTTATTTTTTTGTGGACAGTGATATAAGGTTGTATAGTATACAATTGGTTACAATTAATTGAGTTACACTCCCAAATATAACACAAATAATGTTTACGTGAAATGACTGAAAAGAAAATGGTAAATGAGCCTTTAAGTACTAATGTGGATGGTCCTTCAGATAAAAGCTACAATTTGTAACATTTCTGTTTTACACAATATGCAAATTAACATGCAAATTTCCTTTCTATTGTTTTTTCCATATAGCACTAAATACACAGCTAAAAATGTCTTGAGACAAAAATAGGCCTATATATAAATATGTATATATAAATATATACATTTTTTTTTTTTTTTTTAATTCCTTTAATGTTTGGATCTCCTAGTTTATTCTTGGGGCTCCCGGGTTCCCAAGTTTGTCTTTTGTTTTCAATTTAGTGTTTCTATTCTAAAACAGTTTGGAACCATCCTACTAAAGAAAGTTCCTTGTGTTTGTGAAAGTACTTGGTGACCAATAAATTATTCTAATCTGATGTTTACTAGCTCAGTGTACTGTGTTAATTAACAGTGTGACAGGGTTCTTTCTCCTCTGTACTAACGATGGCGTAGTCGACATATATATGGTGTAAAGCGATTTATTATATCCAACAACGTTCCCAAAGTGCGAAAGATTAGTGCTCTGTAATAACAAAAAACGATCAAAGTATGTTTACAACAACAGCAAAAAAAGGCCTCATAAATCATTGGCTCTCAGTTACCTTTACTGCAGCAGGCCCTGACCCACACTGACTCAATGGTGGATGGTGGCCTCCTTTTCAACACTCAGGCTTCTCCCCCAAACTAAGTAACACACAAATTCTGTTTTCTACTCCAAAACACAATTTGACATTACAATAAAAAAATACTACAAGTAAACAGCCAGTTGTACCACTGCGCCTCAAAACTACCCAGGAAATAAAATAAAATTAATTTTGTGTCAAAGCCAGCACATTGCGGTGACGTCACTATGACGTCACACGCCGACGTCCAGCGCATGACGCAACATAAGCAGGAAGTGACAGCGGCGTTCGGTTTGACAGTGGATGGACATGAATGGGAGGTGAATAATGGCGAAAAGTTTGTTTGGCGAGAGGATTATGGAGGGAAGATGACTTAGCAGCGATCGGGTGTCTACCCAAGACCACCGCGATGGATGATGGATGGCGAATATGCGGGAAAACGGAGTGGACGACCGGGGAACGGAACAAACGGCCAACGGGTAGGCTAAGTGTTAAGCATGCGTGAATATGTGTGTGTGGGTCCAGGTGAGCCGCGGGGCTTTTCCCGCGGTCTCTGAAGAGGCCACTCCGTCACAAGCAAAACACATTAATTGAGGAAACCAAATTAAAAATATGACCTGATAATGGCCTTAGATGAATATGGATGCCCAAGTTAGTCATTCATCCTCAGCATGACTCAAATGTCTGAACCAATTTCAATGCATCTAATAGCTGGTCCTTCAACTTATCCTTGTAGTGTTCCAAAATGTATAGCAGTTTTACAGATTCTAAGCAGTGGGTTTACAGGGAAAAACTTGTATAATAGCAATGATAATGAAAGGAATGATATAAATGTTGATGGAATGCGAATTAAAAAATTTTGTGTAAGTAAAGTTTTAGAATTAAACTGCATGGAACAACGCTACACTACACTTGTAGCTCTGTGGGATTGTACATAGAAAAATAATACACCGGCATGTCTTGCATGCGAACTAGCACTACATTAGAAATACAGCTGGCTGATGGGGATGCCATTAGTTTTGCAGGTTATTAAAGACAGAGGAAGTTTTGCTACTTTCTCACACAATGCAAAAGATAAGGTAGCCTATTTCACAGAAGTAGGAAATGGAAAAGTTTTGTGCCTGGGAGAGCTTCATGAACTTCTGTTTGCCTTTTGATACAATCTATTCAATCAAATTTATTAAAAATCAATGTGTGTGTGAAAAATGTCAAACTCATGGTGGTCCTAGAGAAAATCCCGTCACTAGCATGGATGAAAAATGAAAGGAAAAACCAACATAAGGCGACTTAGTAATGCAGACGGCCACCATGTCGTTGGCATTGATTCTCTAAAGTTCCACTGGAAGGATGAACCCCATTCCTCCAAGAGATATTCCCTCATCTGGTGTTTTGATGGTGGTGGTGGAGAGCGTTGTCTGGTACGAAATCACCCATTTTAATGTACACCACACATGTACTCCCCCACTTGTGGAGAATATAATATAGGATGACTCATTAGCCATAGGACTTGTTTACACATCTCTGTTGCTCAGTGCCTATGGTTTTGGCACCACCAATCACAGTTGTCTTGGGCGGGGCAAAGCCCAGAGTGCAGCAATGGTGCCCCTGCAATAGTGAGAATTGTTTTGATAGAACATTTACATTTAAAGAGCACTGCCATTGAGATTCCATCAATTTCTCACCACGGCTGTCAGGTTGTGTGTCTCCTTGTCTGGCCACCTCACATTGTCCATGATGACAGAATGGAGATACAACAGCGGCCATTCAACAGCGGTACCACTGAATGAAAGTAGAAACAACACTTTGAAAATATCAGCTTGTCCAGAGATGCAATAAAACATTTTTTATGCAGTAAATAGGGCTGGTCCAAATAGCAATATCTGTGCTGTGGATATTCGGGTTTGATTACTGATGAATATCCGAATATTCAGCGCACAAGTATTTGGATCTCAAAATTATCATTTAAATACCACCACGTAGACTGAATATTTGGATGTTCGTATATTTGGGTCCAGCCCTACACAGCAGCCATCTTGACATAAAGCAGCAGGTAAACACAGGTGTTACGGATGACACCAATGAATGCCTCTGTTCTATTTAGGTGCAGAGCCTTCATTAACTCATTGACTGCCATTGACGTGTTTTCACATCATTTCAAATCCGACCGCTCGCTGCCAGTGACGTGTTTTTACGACAAATATGTTTTTCAGTGGGAGGCGTTAGGGGACATTCTGGCGGAGCTCTCCTATAAATTTCAGACTTGTACTGTAGTGTAGTGACCAACTGGAGCCCTGTAGGTGGCAGCAGTGCAACAATCTGGATAAGAGATGAGCCGAGATTGGCATATAGCCGAGAAGAGGTCGAGAGTTGACGAGGGAGAAAATGGCGCAACGAGAGAAGACGGTTAAGTTCAAGCAGCTCAGACTGGAGCAGAGCATGTGAGGCACTAAATAGGCTATTGAGAGTGTTGCGATCGTGAGAGAAGACGATCATAAACCTGGGCCAAGCGGTGATACTCGAGCAGCAAGTTTCACGACGCCGCATTTCTCCAAAGCCCAGCTCAGAGGAATCTGGATTTAATGAATTCAGAACCTGATCCAGATTCTCCAGATGAATGACTGCCGTTTGGGTCAACCGGGAGCAGCAGAGCCTCGTTCCAGATTCTCCAGAAAGACATGAAGGAGGTAAGAACTAACCTGCTTTATAAATAAAGATCGATTTGATTTGCTAACTTGCTAGCTAGCTAACTTTTATTGCTATCGTTTTGAGCGTGGTTTGAGAGATAATCGGTCCCGACATCAACGCGATCCCCACCTCAAAGCGATCCCCCCGCCCCCCTCCTTCAGTCCACGCCACATAAACGCCATTTGGTCCCACTACTTCATATAGGCTACTGTAAAATCTGCTGCCAGTACTGACGTGAAGCAATGTTCAATTTACAGATTGTGCATCCAGCAGAGATCCTACTCCTGTTGGCAGCGCTAAGAAGCAAGGTAAAAAAAAGCATCTTTCTCCACATCAAACTGCAGCAAACATGTGTATTTTTATGGTAATTGTATGTATTTCTATAATTTACAGGTCGTGCATCCAGCAGAGGTCGTGAGGAAGACGCCAACCCCACCAGATTCACATACATAAACACAAACCTGGAAATAAGTTCATACATTTTTGTCAGATGTAAAATCAGTCAAAATGCTTGAAAATGGCTGGCAGTGAGGGGGGTATGAATTCTGAAAATGGCTGGCAGCCAATGAGTTAATGTTTCCCTACAATCTCACGTTGGAATTCCTGCTGTGATAAAGCTTTATGATCAGAATCAGCGGGACAAAAAACGGTAAAATAGGTTTTATACATGTGAAAAGTTAAAAAACAAACAAACATGCATAACAACTGCAACAGGCTACATGCTGCATGTGGTCTCGGAGCTCTTTTCTTTGTGACTGAAGCTCCTGCCATCCGTGCACCAACAGTGAAATCTTGTTTGAAGTTGCTTATGTTTCCTCTATATGTCTTGATGCAAAATCAGAATCAGCTGGTCATAGACATCATTTTTGGATATCTTTTTATCGTATAATATTATCTTATAGAGAGCATGATGGGATGTTAACTGCTTAATTGTACTGTGCAGTGCACCTGGAGCTCCTGCATTTGCTGTGTTTGTCTTATTACTTGTCACCCATCTATATACATATATATTGTATATTATGCTGTATATACATAACTTAGTACTATATATTGTCTAGGAACTCCAAATTTCTGCACAAACCTCTGCAGTAGGTATTCAGATGTTACACCGGATGCGTAAAAAAAATGGACAACTCGTGCTAAATGCAAAGTCAGTGCATCACCAAAATTCTTCAGTCCAAACAACTGGCACAGATCCTCACTGCTGATGTTCCTGAAATAATAGTAAAGTAAGCTATCATAAGGTCAGAAAGGCAGTCAATATTCAATTATATATTGTTATAAAGGTGGAAAAAGGTTTGCCTTGAACAAGCAAAAGTCATGTTGCAAATTCTTGTATGTGATTTTATCAAAGAATGTCTGGCAAACTGTAAGCAGACTGTAAATTGTAAGTACCTCGTCTCTTAATTGTCCCAGATACAACCTCTTGAATACCAATCACCATGTACTTTGTTGCATAAAGGCTAAGGATTAAAATGTACTAGGAATGATTCCATCTCTGGATTGAGAAATCCAAATTTTAAAGGAAAGATCATGTTCAATTTGCCTCACCTATTTGTTCAAAATAGGGTGCTGGAGTTGTTCTTTGTTTTCTATGAAAGCCACCTTGTCAACCTTGCCAGCTATATACAATGGTTTAAGTGAGAAATCTTTGAAAAGCTGACAAGCAATTTCAAGGCAAACAAGGGGACAAATGTTGTCTCGCTCCAAAATGAGGCATCCACCTTTCTAAGTCTACGTTATTATTAAATGTATTGAATATTCATGTTGTTATTAATAACTTCTGACCTTTTAATTACATCCTTGAAAATGTAAGCAAGTGTATTTTAAAATACTGAACAAACAAATTAAGTTTTCCTGTTGAACTTTAGTCAAAATGGATATATTTTATTGCATTATATTTGTGGCAAATTACCACCATAGAGGAGGAGTAAATCGACATGAAATCAGAAAATGTCAGGGACATCAGTTGTTCTTCAGATGAAATGTTTCCCTATTCTGTGGAACGTTTCACAAAGGCTTCCCATTTTACAAAGTTGTAAGAGAATAACATAACATAATACAGTTTGCCGCCTATTGTTAATTTGGTCATTTGAGGGTCCAAATAAACCAACTTGTGATGCACAGTGTTATAGCTGCACTTTCTTTTCTGTTCACTCAGACGCCTTATATTACATATACAAAAGAGCATTTAGATGATTGAGCAGTCCCATCTTTTCAAAATAAAATGCTTTTACGTTAATTTAGCAAATTCATATTTTTCTTTGTCACATACACGGATCAGCCACAACATTCTGACCACTGACAGGTGAAGTGAATAACATTGATCATATTGGTACTATGTGCTGTTCTGCTGGCAAACCTTGGATTTTAACATCCATGTTGATGAGACTTAGACACCCAAATAAACATTGTCCCACAACAAACACACTCCCTCATGCAAAATGGAAATCCCAAATGTCACTGGCCTATCCCTGCAGGAAAATGCACCCCACCACATGGAAAAAACATCAAACAATCAGGAACATGTTGAGGAACATGACAATGGTCCAACATGTTCATTTGACCTCAAGACTTCCTAGAGCTCATTGTGATCAAGCATCAACAGGATTCAGTGGAACAAGTTTGACTGACAGAGGCCCCACTGCACAAGCCAGAGCACCCAAAAGATCCAGTGCCAACGTCCTGGTTCCAGACCCCATAGGACACCCTGAGGGGTCCTCTTGTCCATGCCCAATGGTTCAGAGCATTTTTGAGCACATAAGGGGGACCAACACAGTATTAGTCAGGTGGTCATAATGTTATGCCTGATCAGTGTGTATATTTTTCCAATAGAAAGTAGTAAATGTGCTGCTGTATAGCTCACAGAGTTAGGGCTTTGCCTTGTAGGTGCAGGTCGCCAACAGTGATCTTGAGTTCGAGTCTGGCTCCCGACTCTTTGCTGCAGTTTTCTCTCTCCTCTTTCTACCCCCTTACACCATGTCTTTCCTCCATCATTAAAATGGAAAAACTCCCCCCAGAAATATTTTTAAAAAGAAAGTAGTAAATGCACACTGTTCCGACAAAGAGAATGAGAATAGGGGAAGCAGTAATGTAATCTATACCAGACAGCAATCAGGAACACTCCAGTACATCTACAGTCTATATGCTACTCGTGCTGCGTACGTGCACTTGATCCACTTAAATCTATCGAAACAAACACAAAAGATTCTGTACTTCTCTGAACAACAAGCTAATTGCGCTTTATGTACTGTCTATGTTTATATAGTGCAAGTGTAATTTGAGTGTGGCTTAAAAAAAAGTCTCCAAATGAACACACACGCACAACAACCAAAGACATGCATACACTCTAAACTGTGATGACACCAGCTACAAGTTGACGCCACTGTTAGGTTACATAATGCAAAGAATTTGTGCTTTTCCTGTCAATAATGTGCTCCTTTAATGTACATTTTATCCTCAGCATTGTGCATGTATTTCCCCTGTGTTATATTGCCAGTGGCATAAGCTACTGTATATCAATCCTAATTAGAATTAAATAACTCAAAATGCAGGCAATGACTCTAAAGCACTACATACCTTTACTAATATTTGAAAAGAACTAGTTGCATTATAGAAGATGTCACATTTTTCAAAATACAGGCATCTTAGACTACATTTGTCGCACATTTTTTTCTGGTGAACGAGCTGTGTTGACGGTAAAGAAACTATTTAACAACTTCTCAAATACAGACAAAAAAAATAAAATAAAAAAATTGGACAAAAATTCCAAACATGAAGTAATCCTCTTAAAATTGGATTGTCAGCTGAAAAGATGTAAATTTACAAAAAAGGTGTTTTAATGATTTCTTTGGCGTGTAGGATTAAACAAGAAGTCAAATATGTTTAAAGCAGAACTGAATTTACAGAATGAACAGAAAAATCCTTGAAAATGTCTTAATCACCTCTTTGAGTTCATGCAGCGATGATGGTGGTTATGTCAGTGTGCATCCGAGACCCAAAGCTTGACAGGTATGTGAGTGAATCTTAGTCCTTGGTTGTAAATAGCCACAAGATTCCACCTGAAAACATTCTAGCAGTTAAAAATATGTCTAGTGATAAACCTCGCAGTTGTATGAGAGTATTGTTACTGCAGAGCAGTAATTTACATGATTGGCCATAACATCTTTCCATTCTATCCCTGCCCAGTTTGGTTATATCTGCTTTAAACCCTCTACAACGATACAGGAAATGTAAATCACTGCAGATTAGACAGTGGTGGGAACCAAGCAGCAAGACACAGCAAGAAGGTTTCAGAATTTTAAAAATGCTGTGTTTTACCTGTTAGTAGATAGTCCAGCAGCAATGTAACTTAAAACTGTGAATAACACCTCAATTGATTATATATGCAACTACAAATTACAGACACTAACACCCATCCCTGTCTCATGAAAATTGTGGTCCCATCTAACTAAACTGCATTTTCAATAATGTTTTTGTTATAACGCAGTGTTTGCTTAGGTTTAAGAAAATATACTTTAGAGAAAGTCATGTCAGAAGCTTGGTTAGGTTTAGGCACCAAGACTGCGTAGTTAGGTTTCGGGAAATATCATGATTTGTGTGAAAATACGACCCCTTCACAACATACATGAGGCTTCACTTCCATTTTCAGTGTTACCAGGGTGATGAATCCAAATCTAATATATGATTGGTTGGCTGAAAAGTAGTCATGTAATAAGTGGCAAAGATACGTTAATTACAAAAGATTTTGTGATATGTTACGAACGTATTCTGGGAGAAAATAAGTTAACGTAATTGAGAATTAGCTCTATAGGAATGTAGGTTTTATTTGACAGCGCTGCAAAAAAATTCACCTGAACTTGACAGAAAAACAGGTCCTTTTAATTACAAAGATTGTCTGCAATTGAATGAATTCCTAAATGAGTGCAAAGGTGAACTTACTGTAAAAGTGAGTGGGAACAGCCGTCACGGGCAGGTTGAAAGAAGAAAGGAAAGTCATAATAGCTTCCAGAATGTTTTACTGATCATAGATTGATAACAAGAAGTGCCTGGCAGGGCAGATTTTCCCTTTAAATAGTCACTTTTAATGATTTCAACAGTGGCATTCATTTTACGTGTTAAATTCAGCCTAAATAGTGACATTAAAGTCGGAGCAAGGTTTTCACACAGGTTAAAAATGTCCCCTATACTGTAATAGCATTTGCAGCCTCTTTCGCTCTCCTATGTAACTGTCAGGCTTCAGACCAGACTACAATCCAGTGCTGAGATTGAGAAATATCTCCCCCTCCCCTCCAGAGCTGTCACCTTCATTTCTCTGCAACCCACTGTCCAGTGCCCCCCCCCCCCCCTCTGGAACTGTCTCCCAGGCAACCCCTCCTCAGCATGATACATATCATATGTACTAAATGCATCATCACAGCTTGTTTTGCTGCTAACGTCACTGATATACTGCTAACCAGATAGTGGCTGTCATCGTCGCTGCTCTTTCATGGTACACAGCAACACAACAGAGCAGCATTGTTCCCTTGTCAGCTGGTCACTTGCACAGTATAGCGCTCTGGTTCTGCTGTGCTTACATGTTGGTGCAGTCCTGGTTAGTGCACCCTTCAGCCTATCTTGAGCAGTATTTTTTGTTATGATCGTGAATATTAAAATGTAAATTTCGCAAAACTCTGTCTTTCAATGCACATGAGAAAAAGCATTTTGTGGCTCCAGAGTGAACTGTGCAGATCGCCTCAACTTAAGTCACCTGAGTCTGCTCTTTCTGGCAGCAGAAATCACTGCAGAGGGTTGTGCGCTTATAGCTGAATGCACCAAGCTTCCCACCCTACAAGACATCTACTCCAGGCGGAGTGTGGCCAGAGCTCTCAGGATCTCCAGGGATGCCACTCACCTCCGTAAT
Organism: Dascyllus trimaculatus; assembly: GCA_024666655.1. Classification (NCBI taxonomy): domain Eukaryota; kingdom Metazoa; phylum Chordata; class Actinopteri; family Pomacentridae; genus Dascyllus; species Dascyllus trimaculatus. The sequence goes on from CM045462.1 coordinate 9,896,624, forward strand.
AAACCGTTTAAGCTGCTGGAGTCTGACAAACGTCTTGGCAGAAGGAGAGCCTGAACTGATCGACTCTGTTAGAGCTTCTACCTGCACTCAGTCAAACAGACAACACTACTGAAGGATGCTGTGTTTACTGCTTGTCCATTGTTTACATGTTTATATACTTGTTGCTGTATTTTAGTTATTTATCTGCACAATTTTGGATGCATTTTGTGCTCCGTTTGCACAATTTCCTTTAGTTACCCTTAGTGTTTTTTAAGTGCAGTGTATTGTTGTGTGTACATGTACAAGCACAACTGGAGGTTATCAGGAGAAATAATTTCACTGCACATGTACTGTGTTGCATTATGCATGTAACATATCAAAGTCTTGATTCCGCCTTCATTCGGGATAAAGAATGAAGGCTAGACGTTGAGGCTAGAGGCTGCAGGCTGCATTAACTGTTAATGGCATAACAATATAAATCTTGGATTTAAGTGTCGGCAGTTGACTTGCATTCTGGGTAATGTAGACTCCAGGTTTTGAGAAGGAGTACAATAAACCAAGGGACTCTTGCCCTTTTAAATCAGGTGATAAAGTATATTTGAGTTTGAAGAAAGAGCTGATCTGAAACATGTTTAAAATTTCTATTTTTCATCCTGTTAAGAGATGTTGGGCACATGTTTGTAGGCCAGTGATAACATATAGACGGAGAAGTTGGAGCCTGCTGGTTAAAAGTCCTGGCTGAAAAACTGCTGACTACTAAAAGTGAGGCTCTTCTATGCCCTTATTGGCCACTCTATCAATGGGGTGGACGCTCTTTGTTGCCGAGAGAAGAAAAATGAGCCTTGATTGTCCAACTGTTACACAGAACTGGAGCCTTAGAGCTTATCTATTGTGTTCATTTTCATTAAATTGATTACATTTAATTGAATCATTAGATATACTAAATATATTGTATATGTTTATGGTACTTTGGTCCCATTTCAAGACAGAGTTTATGCAGACCCAGAGGTTAGGATTTCAGGACTACAGGGTAAAAGTCTACGAAAAAGTAAAGAACTACCAGCAAATGTGGGTTTTACTTTCATTTAGTTTGTCCTAAAGGTATTTAAAAGTTTCTCTTTCTATTGTGTCATTCTGACGACATTCTAACATTCAAACATTAAAAAAGTGATCTTTAATGCATGCTTATACAGTATCTCTGTGCATCACTTGACATTAGGCAGTCTGATCCTCTCTCCAAGTTGTTGTCAAAGGCCACAGCAGAGTCTTAATACAGTTTATTCATTTTTATACTGGCAGCACTTTGATGTCTTGGTGCAGCAACTGTACCTCGATCCTGTTTTCTCCTCTTCCTATTTTTGACCGCTAAATGTTTTGTAGTTTTACTTGTGCCGCAGTGGGAAGCTTTCTGGGAGGGACTGAGCTTGACAGTGCAGGGCTGCTAGATTGAGCGAAGGGCAACGCGGTCAATCAAAGACCACCTTCCTCTCTCAGCTCTTGCTTTGGGGTCTTCCTGACAGTAATTCTCTGATTTGACTTTGATGTGCCAATTTGTGCCTGATGAATAATTGTCTGGTTTGCTGATAACTTGTGGGAGTCAAGTGTGTTCTGGTGGCACTCAATGCAAATGGGAGATATTTGGGTCCTTTAAATCACGACAGTAGCCCCTCCACATTTGCCTCCCCGTTCCGTGAGTAAACTGACCAATTAGCTGTGTTTGAAGAAGCCATTTTTGATTAGAGCAATCAGTAAACAGCAAGGCCTCGTTATGATTGTCCCCCTGATTAGATGAGCTGTCACTTGAGAAGTTGTTGGAGATTTTAATTTATGGCCTTATATCACTGGAAAGTATGGTAATTACCTAATCCATTCTCCACAGTTCAGCACTTGGATTAAAATTCATCCATACTGTTAGTGTTGACGACCCCTTTTTTCCTCCTAAAGTTTCCTAAGTAGTCTCTGAATCAAGCAAATAGGAGGGCCGCCGCTTATATGCAGGTGGACGTCAGTGGTGATGACATCAGGATAAAGACTGTACAACACAGCTATATGAATAGAAATTAAACACTACAGTATATTTTCTAACATTTTTTCTGTTTATTTCTCTCATCAGTGGTTATATTTACCTCCTGCTTCCTCTAGCAAATGTATAATTCTCATGTATTATCAGAGAATAATATGCATAAGAAAAAACCTCTTCACTTCCGAACATCATTATTCACACACATCATTTTGCGTCTATGCATTAGACCCTAATTAGCACCATAGGGTAGTTAATTGCTAAAAGATTGCAATAAGTGTTAAATTACAACATTGCTGTGCAGCTAAATTACCAGCTCTATAATTTAAATAAGCAGTTATAGCATTTTGAATTAATTTTGAGTGATGTAATAGTAAAATAGATAGGATTTCTTATAGTTTTATATAGCAGGAAAGGTAGTGTGTCACACTTTAAGACACTTAAAAGCTTAAAAAGGTATGAGAGGTAAAGAAAAAACCTCTTATGGCAACAAATTTCCCATTTCTAGAGGACATTGTAAAGGTAAATGTTTATACTCCTTCTTAGAACTTAAACCTGCAAAAAGCGAAAAGGAAAATGGACATTTTATGCTAAAGTGGTTTGACCTGTACAGAAAAAAGTTTGTCATTCATTTCATTGGAGTATAGAGTACATTAATGCAACCCAATGTAATCTAAACTCTACACATATAGCTAATGAGAATAGTAGATAACCAGCACCTGGTCAAGGATAAAAAGAGGAGATCAGACAGAAGACCGATTTAATAACAGAAATATCCAGACATGAGAAACATAGAAATTAATAAATATAGACATGTCTGTTATTGCTAATGAATATAAAGCAGCAGCAGGGAAAGTTGCTGTTTAGGTACACTGGTTCAGCTCATCTTACTTTGCAGCAGTGATTCAAAAGCTATAGTCGTTTTGTACATATTTTTACATGACCTGTGCTTCGTTATTTAAGCATTTTATCAATATGTGGTAATTAAACTTGTTTCTCTCCTTTCGTTTTTCTAGTTTTTTTTTTATAGAACTAATGATATAGAAGAGTTGCATACACAATATCACGTTTCCAGCAGATTGGATTTGTGGTGGCTATTTTCAATCACTTGCACCCATTGCAGCTTTACTTTTAAGGGTTGGATTTTTTTTCAAAGTTCAGTAGATGACATCATACATGGTCCAAGCCCACAGTCCACTGCAGATTGCAGCGTATTGACCACCAAATCCCCAAATGATGCCTTAATCAATACAGCAGACAGAGTAAGTAGACAGAGGAAGGGTGTGTGTGTGACACAAAGCCAGGATTAGGCCTGATTAGGGCAGTTTTAACATGTCCTGCTGATTAGGGGCCAGTGGATCTGACCGCTAATTAGATGTGAAGTGTGGCTGGCCGCACAGACAGGACAGCAGCGGGAGGAGGGGTTGGCGGCCCATTCTCTCCCCCCTTTCCTCCCCCCTCACTGTCCCTCCCTCCTCCGCTTGTCCACTCACCACCCCCACAAAAGGGGTCTGGGGCTCTTTGATTGGGTGTGCTGCATTGTGGAGAGGCTAGTTGAAAAAGAGTCCCATTTCCCTTTTGCTGTGCCACTACCCCCTGCAGGGTGGAGTCAATGTACCCTTTCTGTGCCTTCGTATGACCAGCTGGCTACAGCGGGGCAAATAAACACTCCAGAGCCACCGGCCAGTATGACTCCCATCCGAAACAGAGCCTTTGTCCCATGTGGATTGTGCCCTAATTGGTGTCCCTGAGACAAATTCTCAGTGTGATTGTTATTTGCACTGATGAGGTTTTAACGGACAGATAATACACAGAAGATACAAGTAACAAGTAAATAATGGACTAATGTTGGCCTGCTGGAAGAAAAGGAGGAGGCCCACCTTGTTTTTTCAACATTAAAAACAAAGTAGATAGTTGAAAATCACAGAAATCCTACGTTTATCATTCAGAAGCTAATATATTGAACATTTACTCTGCTGAGATGTGCCACTTTTTTTGGTTTAAATTCTACTCTGTTAAACATTATTGAGCTTGACTCAATATCTCAGTCTGGAAGCAAACCAGTTAGATATTTCAGTGTCCATCCTCATGAGAAATTGAATTACTTATGTGACCAGAAATGCCACTTTTGGCCTAAATATTATTGAAAAAACAATAAGCTTTGTGGAACATTTCTGGGCAGAAATACCCTTAAAACTGATTAATATCTTTGACTCGATGAGTGAAAGGTATTTTGTGTCAAAATTTCACATTGACCCTAGTTGAAACTGCTATTTTTATATTATTTATGTTTTTGATTCTGCTCTCTGCTAGCAATCATGACCTCTAATGACCCCTTAGATTCATCTCACAATTTCTTTGGTAGGCCTACTGTGAGACATTGCTTGAGATTTAAAAGGAGAGCATATTCTGAATTTAACCAAAATGACTTTACCTAACCTTCACTCGCCCCAATGAATGGATGTTTGTAGTAAATCCGCAAGAAAATCGGTTCCTTTTGTAGCCTACTGCTTAAAATGTATGTGTATTATATAAAACCTTATTCTAGTAGCTATGAAACTGCACTGATGTCACTTATACCTAAAGTAATTAGTCTTTTTGCAGGTTTCAAAGGGAATTCAGCTGTGCCCCCACATTCTCCTCCACCCGGAGACCCCCTGACCACAGCAGCTGAAGAGGCAGAGGGGCGAGAGTGAAGGAACATGGGATTTGGGACGTAATCCTGTTTGTACTTGGGGTCACATGCTCTACACAGTCGAGATTGTCGGCTACAGTCTGGAAGTTTATTCGAGGGACAAACAGCAGTCTAATTGTAATTCCCTCTGGAGAGCAGTCAGTGTCTCCTGCTGAATGCTGGAGAGGAGACAGGTTGCTGCAAGATGATAATTGAAAAGAAAGTGGGTGGTCCTGTTTGGCCCCCGTGGCCCTCTGGGACAGTTATATTGAGACTCCTGCGTGTTTTGAAGGGGGCAGATTACCGAATGTTATATTTGAAGAAACGATTATGTCCTTCCGGGCTTAATTTGACAGACGTAGCTATTGAATGATGGCTGTTTCTGTTGTCTTTTGCTATTCATGTCGAATCGTGTGTTTATGTGTGTGTTTGTCTGTTTGCTATTGGATCATTGCCCCCCATTAACTAGTTCCGAGAGCATTTTTTACAGAGCATTTTTAAAGCGCTGTCCTTGAATTTTCTAGATTTTTTTAAATTCACTTGACAACTTCTAATTCCCTTTTATATTTGTGTGTTATTAGTTCACAGCATGCACACCTGTTTATCTCAAATTAAAAGGATGGACTTTTAAATCTAATATACTGATTACATAGCCACATTAGATTGCGTCTATAAAAAGAAATGGAACAATAAACAGGAATAAAGCAAAGTAACACACTCCTACATCCACACATGCACAAATAACTTTGCCGTAGCCAACACACACTGATGTTATCCATTGCTTACCTTCATTGAACTGCTCTCCAGCCCTGGCCCCATTAACCAGTAATCCGCAGACTGGCAGCTGGCCATTACCGTGGCAACGGTGAGCTGGGAGAAAACTGCTTGCTGGTTCAAAAGTAAAGAGGAGTGTTGTGAAGGACAGAGATGAACTCTTTTGTCCTGTAAATGCGTCTTTTTCATATTTCTGAATTAAAAAAACTCAATTTCTTACCAATTTTCACCCCCCCCCCCCTCTTTACACATTCGGAGGTGATGATTAAAGGGGTTTTTTATGCTTGTTTAATTTCTGTTTTGTTTTTTTTCAGGCGGATTGAAATCAATTCCAAGGATGGAGTATAATTATATCATGTATGGCCCTGCAGTTCGAGCAGACGTGCAGACAGACAGGTGCATTTTGAATGGCTTACAAATCTTCTGTAGAGTAGCTTGTCTGTCATGTCATGAAAAATGATTGGGTACTGATGTTTTAGTCTGCAGCAATTTCAGTGTGTGAGTTAAGTCTCTGCCCCATTCACCTAGATAATTAAGGACAGATTTAATGTGTGGAATTTCAAACATTTCGACAAAACTCCTTTCATTTTTTTTGTTGACAAATAAAACATCAGAAAAAACTGTGTACATGTGCAGCCTTTTGGAAACTGACTATAATAAAGATGCATTCAATTTCTTGCAGTAATGGTGTGTTTATGTTGATATGATTGTTACAAATTAGCATAACCTCACAGCCAGTGGTGTCCAGCCAGTGTTTTTGGCACACTGGAGTTGTGCAACATCTAAATCACACCACTATAATATAAGACACTGAAATTAAACAGAGACCTGCTGGTGCCTTTTTAACATATGCTGTGAATAAAACTTGGAAAAACAGAACTCGATGAAGAATTTAAAGAGACAGGTCTGAATATGTGAAAATGTCTCATTTGGGGCTTCAAATGTTGTGCTATTAAAGGAAAGAGAGCGTATACAAATGGATTTAATGTCATCCGCTCTCATACGTCTCAAAATGTCATTACACAGTAAAGCAGGTCTTTCTCCAACCTCTTCTGTCTTGCGGCCTCAACACAGTGGCACCTCGGTAGGGGATTCACAACCGTAATAGATTTCAGAACCGGCTAAACTAATTTTCTTAAAGAAGAGTTTGTGGGACTTAATGAGGCATAACTAATGGAGGTTCCACAATCATCAGTGCCATGCTGGAAGCACTGTGGCAGGACAGAGCAGCCATTGATTCTTGCTTCAAACCTCTTGAGTTCCTAATCAGCTTCTTTAGTTGTGCGTTTCAGGCCTGACAAACCCATTGTTGGCCTGTGTCACTGGAGGTCAGTAGTTATTAGTGGCAACTGAAAACAGTTTCTCTAACTACTTATGAGAGAATTGAATAACATGCATAGGGGGACTTCGAAGGGGGATTACTGGCAGCGCAGAGAGTCCGGCCGGCGCAGGACAGAATGTGACATGGTTTTCTAATAAGGGATGCCCCCCCTCCCCAGTAACACACATACACACACTCCTAACCTGGTCCTTCAACCTCTGCACCCCCTCTAGTATAGACAGTTGTGAATAGTGATCAGGAGGTTGCAATGCATAATATTACCAAAACTGTATTCATAGTAAGCAATGGATGCAGCCAGTCAAGAAATGGAAATAAGCATGTGTACATCTGTATGCGTCTGAGTTCACGTTACCATCAAACGGAAAGGCAATGACAAAAGTGTGGTTTCATGTATTTAATTTCGTGAAAATCTATTAGCGTGAGAAAAGCTTTCAGAGTCCTATGACCTCCTTGAAATGTGTTTTTTTTCCCACTCTGTAGGAAGATGATTATTTGCACGCTTTTTTTTTTTTCCTCATTCAAAAATGACTAGAGCTGGAGAACTTTTCGCTTCCTGGGGCAAAGAACTTGCAGACTTGCTGTGAGTCATTCTGTGAAAAACCAAACAAATCCAGCAGGCACAGGTTCGTCGCAGAAAAGAGGAAGATTGTCTCCGCTTGGCAGAATACGAGGGCAATACACTAATTAAAATCTTGCTGTGTGTCTCTCAGAACTTGCCAATTCAATGCATTCATTCTCTCAGTGAAATGAAAAAGCGGCCCTCGTCTCTCCTAATCATTTCACATGGGGCAAGATTTGGGGACTATTTCTGGGGAAGAGGGATGGAGGAGCTGGTGGAACCTGTGGGAGTAAACTTTGAAAAATATAACTGAATCAATATCATGACCTTCATCATGATTATTGCTGTCTGCATGCTATCATATACATGCATTTACGCTGCCAAACGGAATTACATTATTCGTCATTTTTTATGAGTGTTTCAGGAAAGTATTACTCATCCACCAGTGCATCCAAAAACTAGGTCAGACTATGATCTTAGTTTAGTGTTTCCTACTTTGAAATGCCTTTCCATTAAAGACTAATAACATGAAACAATTTCTCCTCCTGTTGTATCAACAAACTAAAAAAAAAGCCCCAGAGTTGTGTATGATGATAGTTATATGTTTCTGTGTAAACTATGCAGCCAATAATGTTAAGCCCTTGCCAATTAGCGTCCTCTGGGTTGCTAGGTCGCCATGGTCAATTGAGGAACACATCAATAGGACTTGAAAAGGTTTCTCTGCGATCAGACCTTCTGACATATTAAGTAGAATAATGGGGAGTAAGGGGGTTGGGGGGTTGTAGAGACTGGAGCAAGGCTTCCTTCCACATTCACATTATGCAGTGCAACCTGCAATTACCTGGGAAGAATAGTCTAAAAAATTCTTTACATCAGTAAGACAGAATATCCTCTGCTTGGCATTTTATGCTAACAGTAAATATGGCATTGGAGTAGGGACAGACCCCTTCCAGCCCTGATGGAAATATCTGCTTTTCGTAATAGAGGCCATTTTATATAATGTATGACTTATTCGGTCTATTTGTTTGTGCATGTAGATATGAGCTCTGTGTGCATGCACATGAGCGAGTGCACATGCGTGTGGGTGTGGATGCTGTTAACACAGACCACCTTTGTGCAGGTTCTGCAAACATGGAAGTAACACCACACTGTATCAACTGCAGCCCCAAAACTTTCCAGACACAAATGATGATGCCAGCACCAATTACAGTACCCAGCCTGTCTCATATATCCTTACAAAGAGAGGTACCCCCCCAATAAACTGAGAGAAGCAACAGGCACAATAGCCAGTGATTACCAAGCATAGCCTATTAGTGCGCCATAACTATGGCTATTGAAAAGAGAAAAGAATGGCTTCACCTCCACTTTCATTTCATGTGGTCCACCATCAAAAGCTTTGTTGACAGCTCATTCATGCCCTCAATTTAGAGACAAAATCTATCAGAAGCATCTTGCAGCATCAAAGTGTATATTGTGGAATGCATTTCTCTTTTTAATGCTCTTATCAAACTCCCTTCTGATGGAGTTGTCGCGCTCAATTCCAAATGTCAGGAGCATATTGGCTCTGGCGCTTCCTTCGAGTGTAGGGATGATAGCACATATACATACAGCTGCCAGGTATGTGAAGGGGTTGGAAATGGAGGCTCTCCAAGGTCTCCATTGAGATACACTGATAGCCATCATCATCATCACAGGGTGTCATCAGCAAGGGGATTGAGAAGTAATTTCCGAACATGTTTAAATGACCACAGGAAATGAAATGTTAGATTCTATTATCAGCCGCTGCTGGTGTAAAAAAGGTTTTGGAGGACAGAAGCAAAGGGGAACCGACACTGATGCTAAGTGATGACCTTAAACACTTTGGAGTTTGTTTGCACAAATCATTCATCTTTTACAGAGATTGAACAGAATGAGGCTCATCTGTGTGTCTCTGTGTGTGTGTGTGAATAAAAAAAGAAAGTGGGACAATGTGCTGCAGGGTACTTTGGAACATTTGCTTACAATGCCTTTCAGTGCATCAGAAATAAATGTGCATATCAGTATCAATTAAATTAATATACAGTAAATACAATAAAACATTCAGTATTTGTATTTAATTCAGAGGTGCTCTTTCATTGTCTCTAGATCCATGTCATCTTTAAGCCTTGTTTGTTTGTATATATTTTGCAAAACAGAGAATGGAACGGATTTTTTAACAGTATTTTTTTTTTAAAAAAAACAAAGACATTTAACCCTAAATTATTTTTTTAAATTTTTATGGCAATTAATTTAGATATCAGGAGCATTTTTCTCATTTTAACACCAACATGCTCTCAGCTCATTCTAAATAATAACCCACCTAAATGCAGAGGAGCTTCATTTGCACTGACATTCGCTTTTAGTAAAAATGTAAATTAAATTTTGATTAAAGGAATTTAAATTAAAAGTTTTAAGTAAATGTAAAAAAAAAAATAGCAATATAAAACAAAGTAAAATCTAAAATTTGCATTAATTGCATTTGGTTTTTAAGTGATATTCAAACATTTTATTCTAAGTGAAGGCTGTGCATAATAATAATAATAATAATAATAATAATAATAATAATAATAATAATAATAATAACAATAATAATAATAATAATGTGATTAGCTTCAATAAAGGATAATGATAATAATGAAAGGCATGTATTCCATTCCGTTAGATTATGTATTCGTTCTTATTATAATAATTGCCAGTTATTTTGTATTTTAAAGAAGCTCGCGTTCACAGTCAAATTGACCAATTACACTGCGGCGAAACGAAGGGCCTTTTAAACACAATAAGATTAATATGAGTGAAGAGTTTTTAACAGAAAGAAAGAAGGAAAGAAAGAAAGATTTGGTATCATAATAATGAATTAATGCATAAATTCACGTCAATGCTGAAACTGCTGGAGACTGGAGGTGATTTTTCAGAGGCTGATTCCGGGTCTTAGAGTCTTGCAGACATCTCCCATGAAAGGCAGCCCTCCAAAATGTCACCTGAACAATGCTGGCTCCCTCATCGACCTTGCTTTCCAGCTCAATTTGGTCTCAATCACAACATAATGAAAATGCACTCCAAAACAGATCCCTTTTAAAAAATTACTTGTTCAGGAATAGCTCTCACACTTCAAGTTATTTATTGTTAACGTTCACTTGGTTTTGAAACATGTACAGCAGCCATCACGCATTTGTTCCTTTTTAACTTACAAAAGAATAAAGAAAACATAAAAGTGGACGCAATAACGATTATTATACAGTTAAACGCATTCTTGTGTGTTAGCCAAATATACAAGTCCCTACTTTATTCAATAAGTCTAAATGAATACATTAGTTTACAATATTAATATGATAAAATACCAGGTTATCACCGCAAATAAGGAGTGGTGGCTTAGTACTTCAGACCTGATCCCACCTTTCCCCCCAGTCCGAACTCAAGTGAAGCAGCATTCCTTTTTGTTTCAACAACATAGACTACGTTTAAAACATCATGAGGAAGGTCCAAAACATGGATTACAAAAGGTCCAGAAACGACATAATTGCTTTCAAGGGCGGCCATTTCTGTAATGTTCAAAAATAGACTCCCCTGTCAGAGATGTCAAGAAAATGTGCCCTGATCAGCTGGTGCGCCTCTGTGCGCCTTGTCCCCTACAACATCAAAGGGCCTCCTTTTTCAGCCCTCAGCATAACATATATATATATATATATATATATATATATATATATATATATATATATATATATATATATATAGTTTGCAATGGTATGCTTTTGCTGCTTTTGCATGGGCTCATCCGCAGGTTCACATAGAAAAAGTGGAAAGTGACAGTACTGTATTAGGTCCTACCACGTTCTGCCGTAGAGGAGGTTTGAGCTGACCATGTTACTGGTGTAATCTACAGCAGATGTGTCTATCTGGGCCATGTTGAGCTGGCTGTGCAGTGAGGGGGGGCTGGGCGACATCTCTTCCAGCTCCAAAGCGTTCACCTGCTGCTGGCTTTGATGCTGGCTGAGGCTGCCGGTCGAGGATGCGAGCACGACTCCTGCTCCGTTCTGTTGTTGGCTTTGTTGCTGGTTCTGTTGTACCTGTTGCTGGTTCGGCGTTGGCGTGTTCGAGCCGTTCTGGCACGGTTTACCGTCCTTCACCAGAACAGGCACGGCTACGCGCCTCGGGGACTGCGCCTGCTGTTGGCACAGGTTACCGTCCTGTTGCTGCTGCTGCTGCATCTGTTGCGCTGCCTTGTCCTTGGCCTGGCGCTTCATCTTGTACCGGTGGTTCTGAAACCAGATCTTCACCTGGGTCGGCGTCAGGTGGATCATACTGGCCAGGTGCTCCCTCTCAGGCGCCGACAGGTATTTCTGCTGCTTAAACCTCCTCTCCAGCTCGTAAACCTGAGCCTGCGAGAACAGGACGCGCCGTTTCCTTCTGGGCGCAGCGTGGAGAGCTGGCATGGCTTTGGTGGCGTCCGCCATTCCTGTGAGGCTCCCCATGCCGGTCATGTTCATACCTGTGGAAGGTCCCATGAATCTAGAAACTTAAAAATATACATACATATACGTGCGTTCAATAAACAGAAGAGGAGAACACTATTTCGCCTGAAGTAGTCTTTATTGATTATTGGCTGTTAAATGCGTTATTTATTGAAGTTGGATTGAAGTTGATCAGCATCAACATAAAACACATTTAATGTAATAATAATAATAATAAATATAATAATGATAATAATAATAATAATAATAATACTTTTAAATAGCTGCCAAAAATAAAAAGTCTAGCCAGACTTGAAAGAATGATCTCCTTTTCAGTTTAATTGCCATAAACAGTTATTCTAAATTAAAGATTTCGTAAAATTGTGTAAACTACTGCACGAACTTTACATTTTTATCCCCCTAACATAAATTAAATCATTTAGAAATAACCGACACACACTTGTGCGTCTCCCGCTGTCATCCCTGAAATTCATTGATGTTTTTCACGAAGAGAATAAGAAGTGGTGAAAGTGTGCATAAAAGGAGAAACGAACTTACTTGTGGAGTATCTGGGGTCTGGGTTGGCGCTGTACCACCCTGTTGCTGCTGCACTATTCCGCATGCTTTCCTGGTACGACGGAAGGTCTCCCATGTTGCCAATGCTTCCATTGCAGTATCCCCCCATTGCGCTGTGGGAGAACTGGGAGACGGTGTGCGGCATGTGGTAAGTGGTGGCCACGGTGGCGTTGTGGCCCATGGAGTGCTGTTGCATGCCGGTCTGAGACACCTGAGGCTGTCGGTAGGCTCCCAGTGGAGAGGTTAGGTTCCCTGCGCCGTCCATGCCACTGAACTTCTTGTAGGTCTCCTCGATTGGACTCAAAATATCTGTCACTGAAAAAGGCGTTGTGTGCTTTGGGCTCAACGACATGATTCAGAAAGCAGGTAGATTTTTGTGTTTGAGCAGATCAACCGTGTTGTTGTATCGGCTCTCTCCTTGGTGGATGTCTACGTAAGAGAGTGCTTGTAGTGCGCCTGAGATCCTATTGATCGCCTTGGAGAAGGAGGCGAGCCCAGGGCGCTCTTAGCCCGGGTTTATTGGAGCCAGGAGCCAGGTTTACGACAAACACAGGGGGCGGAGCGAAACTCCTAAATCAGCAAACAATAGTCATTGACATTTTAGGGGAAATAATTCATGAAAACACACTTTGCTTTATATTAACTTGTTTACACGAATAAAAACACGCCGCATATTCATATTTCTCTCTCTTTTTTTCATATATACAGGTGAGAATAGCCCATTATGTTGTGCGCATCAGCTGATCTGACCACATATGACTATTTTGCGTCAGGAGGGAATTCCACTCTTTCTAGAAACTTTGAGAGCACTTTGAACAGACATAAGGGCCACCGAGTATCATCAAAGAGGCACAATGAAGTTGTATGACCAGCTCATTTATGCTTCTTAAGCATCATTTTACCCCACCAGAGAGGGACAAGTCCAAATAAGCTCAAAATGACAAAATGCAGAAAGGGGACGGCACTAGGGATCCAAACTGTGAGTATGCCAGTACCTAACACAGGGCAAAAGCAAGACACAGGATTTATAGATTATATTTGCCATGCAGTTCTCCTGACTCCAGATAATTCACAATTAAACGAGCATAAATGAATACAATTTACACCTTTATTTCCTCAGTCATTAGACTTGATGCACGTTGGAGACAGTATTGTAATCCTCAGACTCTTAAGTCTGGCCAACATGCATTCATGACACTTTGCAGTCTTGACTTGACATTGTAATCTCTGAGCAAACTGACTGGCGCCAGGGGAAGAATGAGAGGAAGAGCGACACAACAAGGGGGTCAAAAGAGAAAAGAGACGGGCTCCCACCAATGGCAATAATGACCAGCAGTTATTAAATCTTCTCATTACGTCCTAACATGTGTCACTGGGTTCTATAACGCACCACCGAGCCTCTAGTTTGGTCACTGTGCTGCTCATATATTCATAACAGTGATGATTTTTTTTTTCTGATTTATGTTTTGGGTTTTTTTTTCTGCAGACAACAATCGGGAGCAGGTGTTCAGCTCGGAGGTTATTTTCCAGACGTGGAATGTGTTTCTATCTTCCTTTATTGGAGGAAGGAAGCACTCGTCTGCATGAAGCCACTAATGTAATTTAGCATGGCATGGCAGCAAGTAGCTACCTACCCTAATTGAGCAAATGAAGATGTGACATGGTCAGCCATCAATTATAGCGACATATCAAGAACACCAATCTCCGGTTAAGTTGATAGCCTGATTGTAATAAATCATTGTTCTTATGCATATTTCAGGAGCCGAATTTCTGTCTTTTTCTTTCTTTTCTTTCTCTTTTCTGTCCCCTCAGATGACCGGACTCTGCAGCGGATTTAGTGTGAAGTGGTTGGAGTTTATTGTTGCTGAGAAAAAACAAACCAGTACGTGCGTGTTCCAAAGTCAGCTGGAGTTGTCAGAAAGACACTGAAGACAAAAAGGAGAAAAAAAATCTTAAAACTATTCCCTCACAAGAGGTCTAACAGGTGTAAACTCAAGATTCTCTCTCTAAAAATCTTTCTATCAAAGCATCAAAGTAAATCACCCCTTATTTAAAAAAGCAATAATCCCTACCTGAAAAATATTCCTATACTTGTCCAGACGTCTGTGCGCCTTTTCCACTCTTTTTAGGAACAACTGCATGGTGTCTTTTCAAGTAGAAAAGAAAGGTAGGCCTCGGCCCAGACCTCTAACATTATGTAAATGAGGCAAACCTCTCAACCTTGTGGATTACTGAGTCAGAGAGCAGGACCCTGGTCCACAAACCCTCCACATTAGGATCCCATAAAAATCTGGAGCCGGTTGGCTGCATGCAACGCTTATGAGAGCTTATAGTCCACATTAATGTAGTTGTCAATCTAAGTTAACTTTTACATCCAGTGACTGTGATGTGGCTAAGGCAGCCGGAGGTTGGATAAACGGACGCGCCAAGGAAACGTGAAGAAGGCCCAGCCAAGGTTGGTTCACAGATCTAAGATTTTTATTGAGAAAATTATTTGAAAACCATTTCGCAGCAGTTCGTGTAATAATTACTGGATGGAGCGAGCTGCTGCGCATTTACAGGTGCATACGGTGCATTTTGGCAAATATCATGCAATATGTTTATTTAAATTAGCCTACACTGACCCCCAAGGAAGAGCAGTAACTCGGTGGTAGCATGGCGAAGAAAAACGCCTTTTATTCCCAATCTTTGGCACGGGTACGGTGTTCTTGTTTCCTTTGTTACCGCTTTAAAAATTCTACCTCTGTTTCACTAAATTGTTAAACTTTCCCAATAACTTATCGTGGAAAATATTTAACAAGCTTCTGAAATTATTTTATGGCTTACAGACAAACAAATGTCTGTAAAATGACAACCAAGTGTTCCTTTAGTCTAAAGCCAGTTACGCCTGCCATCAGTTTGATATGCTCTCCTGTACTGTGCGCATTTATGGCACAACTTACTGATGCAAAATCACCGTGTCCAAAATAAACGGCACCGACTTTCTATAAGGACATTTTAACCAATTGTCTCTAGACGTGTCAGAATTTATCGGACCGCTTAAGTGCTGTTAACCAGAACCCGATAACAACCCATTTAATGTAGCTTATATCCTACAGACAACCTTTTTCCGATACCATCACCCCCCTCATTTCAGCACAGCAGATGGACCTAAGCGCCTGGTCACTGAAGTGCTTTTCTCCATCTCATGTTGCTAGTTCAATACCCTGAGAGATGTGGAGAGATGGCTGAAGGGCCAGGGTCCTGACCTGCCACCTCAACCACGCACCGGCCGAGCACAGAGTACAGAAAATACGAGGATTTATTTGGGCTTGCAGCCCTTAAATCTCTAACTTAACTTTTAACTTCTTTTCTCTCTATAATATATTGCGGGTGAAATTTAAACAAATACCCAATGTTGAAAATGCTGTCGAGTGTTCTCCTCTTTCTTTGTCTTCCTGAAGACTGAATGGCTTTTAAGACGTGGAAACTGCCATGATAAATATGTCCAAGCTGTCGGATACATCTATCCAGTTTAAATTTTCCGTGCGTAATTTACGCACGACCTGTGACCGTGCCTTTTTTGTCTTGGGCCTCTCAGTTCACCTAAATTTCTAGGGATTTGTTTTTGTTACATCACTCTATCTCTACTTAAATAAAAATGCCCGTACTGGTTAGATTGTAGTCGTTAAGAAAAAGAAGAACACCTATAAACTATAATTTTCTGTGTGGTTAGGATCAATAAAGAGCAATTACGCACGAAGCTGCTTTCTTTAAGACGGACATTCTTATTTTTAAATTTAAGAATTTAGGATGAAACATAAAATATCAAACACATCAAACTTGAAAAGAATCCATATCCATGTGGATTCTCACATAACAATTGCTTTAAAGTTTGGCGACTGATAAAAAAAGTAAACATTTTTCACACACATTTTTAAAATCAAATATTGACCGATTTGATAGCTAAAGAAAATTTAGACGATAGCAAAAATTTCTTTGGCTCCGTACGTCTTTCCTTACAGGATGTGGATACATGTTTTCGTGCGTTATTACGCACGAAATAAAATAAGCACGTTTGTCAATCTGTGGCGCAGAAACGAAACCTTCTAACTTTTAATACCAGCACTGAAACCACCAGTCTCCCAACATCACAAATTAATCATTTTCTTTTCTCTTAAACTTTGGATCCAAACCACATCTGTGTTGTGGCCTTCCCGGAGGCTGAATTGGTCTGGAAATTTGTGGAGGAAATTCCACACCTGCAGTCAGTGTAGTACCATTTAGATCAAATACTTTCTCTCCTCTTAAATCGCCGAGCAGTGTGAGAGTAAAAAGCAGGCAGGTGCATATCTTTCAGCTGCACTACTTGAAACGGTGCGGTTCCTCAGCTAAGTAGGTTAAAGGTCCTCCCAAGTGGAGAAAGTATGTGACAGACCTCTTGAAGACCGTATTCTTCTGCAGGAGTTCGCATTCATTCACAATTAATGTCGCTTGATGGACGAAATGATGCTAATAGGGCGCCAAAAAACAGAATATGGGCTTTAATGGGATGCTGACCATAATCTGACAGCAGAGGAAAAAGGAGAGCAGAAGAATTGAACATAGTGTAATAGGATTAGAGTGTAGAAGTTATTCTTATAGAATCAAGATGCAGTAATTCATTTTGTTGGTTAAGTTACAGTTAAAGTTATAACCAGACGCTGGAAACTACTGGAGGTTGGGAAGAGGCCTGTGGCATAACTGGCTATGTTGTGTATTATTTCTTCAGAAATAACCACGGTTTGCTGCACTACAAGGTTTTTAATCACTGGAAGTAATCAACACCAAGTTGTTCAACTGTGCCAAACTGTGTCTGTGTTTCCTGAAAGAAACAATGTTCTTTCAGCTTTCAAATCAAGGAATGAAGCCCGAGACACAACCGGAGAAAAAGACAAAGTCTGTCACACTATTTCAGAGTAAACAGTTGTTTGGTCTTTCTTGGTGAAAGATAAGAACTAAAAATATTATAGAAATTATATGATATCATATTCTTTTGAGAACATCAGTGCCCTGATGGGAAATTAAAGCCAAAGACGTGTAAACTGATAAGGTTAAGCTTCTTTGAACACCACATGTTTGCTGAGGCCACGAGCTGCAGATTATTTACCCTTCCATAGGTGAGGTTTTTCTTGTTTTACAAATGATCAGACCACATGCTACTATTTGATCTTTGCACTCCAAACTTAAGATGAGGAAATTAAAATCATTTGCATTAAAAGATACAGCCACTATGCTTATCAAATTCCAGTATGTTGATTGTGATTCTAATTTTTAAGACACCTAAACGACACCTAAACCTCAAGCAAGTTTCTTTGGAACTCAAACACATGCAGGGAACTTGATGGCCTCTCTAGGCATGAGAATCGTTGGTCAGATTAGGTCAATAGATCACGTTTTATTTTTACATCAAATAAATGAATACATGGCTGTAAACAAATACACATAAATAAAATCTGCAATTCCGTCTGTAGTTTCTCACTTTGTTGGAGATTCGAAACAACTGAACGAAAAAAAAAACTAACAAAAAAAGTCAACAAATTCCACCTTTCCACATTTGAAGCAGATTTAGCTCCCTGAAATTTTAGGTGCTCGGGGTTCTGTGAGTGCCTGTCCTCTGCATTGTTTGGAGTGGCAATATTTTAGCATAGCTGCTCTCTTTTGTAACAACAATTAAAAAAACACAGCAGCAGATCAATGCAGATTACCAAATCCATGGCAGAACAAAGCACATAGTGTACTTGGACCGTGTGCTTGGTTCCAAGGGTACCTGGTTTGTCCACTTCTCTGCTGCATTAATTGTGGCAGCAGTAAGGGCAGGTAAACAAAGCTGTTGGAGAGTATGGTTGTGACTCAAACATGGCTCACTCTAGCTTTGTCACCCAGTTACTCATATGGCAAAACGTGCCTGCCAATCTTTCTCTTGTGCCTGGTTGCCCTTGCATGTAATTGCTGTGATAAGATGAATTCTGTTTGATGTCCTGAAATGATATTTTAAATTTGTGTTGAAGTGGAGCTTTTTTTTTTTCAGGTGTTTTGTCTGTTTTATGTAACAACATTTAGTTCGTTTAGTTCAGAGTACTGGCAGGTACATGGGAATCGTAAGCAGATTTTTTTGTGCACTGACAGTTTGCAGTACTGTATTTTTTTAATTGCATCACATGACACACAAAGTTGTTTTTAGTAAAACAGATTGTTGTGCAGAGTTACAGTGATGTCTTCTTGTAATCAGAGCAGGCTTTACTAATCTAATCACAGAAAATGTGCATACTTTTGAGCTTTTAGGGAGGTTTCAAAGTGTTGTATAAAATCAATTCCAATAGTTTTGCCAGGGAATCTGAATTGTGATGCTGTAGAAGCGGTATAGACTGACACCATTCTTGCTCTAAATGTTTCCAACTATCGTGTGTGATAAAAGAAATAATAATAATAATCAAACATGGTTTTACACCTGAAATGCATGCAAATAGCTGCAATCTGTGTCGAGTGTTTCCTGATGTCCATTTCTGCCAGGAATTCATTTATTCAGCTTGTTTTCATGCTAACAGTCAAGAGATGCATCTTCTAATCAAAAGTTTCAAAGCACTTTGAGTGCTGTGTGTGGAGACGGAAACTTTTTTAATGGCCTCACAACTCAACAATGGAAATGCGAGCAGGAGCTGCACATCAGCGCGGTATTTTTACCTGTCTGTTTGTCCCCACTTTGGGATGCTTTTATCCAGTAGGCCACATGATAGCCTACCATTATTTAGATGAATCCACATAAACACACCACAAAACTACTTTAAATTCTGAATGTATTGATCCTGATGGATACAAGAATGTACCACATGCTGCAATTTAAAATATAAAGTCAGAGTCCATTTTCACTGCATAGGGTGACGGCATTGAAATGTTCATTTCTACTCATTTTCTTTTCAGACACTGAAAACTGTCTAAATCAGCTGCTGCATGCAGACAGAGAGTGACAGTTAAATGATCTAAAAGTAGAACATTACCAGCAGAACTATAAAATAAAATAGCATATATTACACATAGTTCTAATATTATGAATTAAATGTGTGCACATAATCACTATTATACAGTTGACTGTAAAATTGCAGGGTTATATATGTGATCAACACAATTTCAGTAGAATATCCTTTACTAATTGTTTATGTTTCTGTAATTCACTATTATTTTTGCCGCCTAAATTCCAAAAGCGTCTGTATATGGCCTTAATTCATCTTCGCCTCTGTGAAAAAAAAACAATCTCTGTTACCCTCGAAAAAGGTTAAATATTTAAATAAACTGCTTCAAATTGTAATTTTATATCAGTGTTATTTTTTATAAACAGCACTGTGTTTTTAAACCTTTTTCAAAAAATCTATTTTCTTCTTTTTTATTTTTTAAAGCAAACAAACATTAACAAACAGCACCAAAAGAAATATACCAAAAATATACATTATTTATATTCATATGAATGATTTATATTTGGAAAATTATTTTTGATGCCATAAAACCTCATTCAGAACAACAAATGTCTTATAAAAGAAGAGGAACCTTTTGCTTTAATGTGCCTTGCACGAGAGAATATTTGCTTTTCCTGTGATGAATTTGCAAAGCAAAACAGAAATAAATGAACAATCTTTCAGTAAACAGTTCTTTTTTAGCAACAGTAAGTTAATTATAAGTTCATTTAACAGCCTGTAGCTACTGGCAAGGACATGCTCTAATGAAAACCAGCCCTGGAATAAATTTAGAAAGTGCCATATCTCATATTACTGCTGCTGCTGCATGTCATACCTAAAGCAATAATCTTGTGTGAAATGGTTAGATAGATAGAGTGAAAAGCTCATTCACAGCCTTCAGATTATTACTCTAACAATTACAAACAAATGCAACACTTATACATATCTTCTAATCTTCCAATAATTCTTCAGTGGCCATTAAAGGAACTACAGCAAGAAAATATCCAGTAACAACAGCAACAACACAGTATACAAGGAGCACACTGTCCTCATGTACAAGAGGTTTTTGTTTAACTAAATAAGGGGCTGGAACTGGATTCAATTTAAGATGCTTATCTAGTGTGTTAGACCAGTGTGTCAGGCAAACCTGAGCTCTACATGGTGGATTAAATGACATCAAAACTTAAAAATTAACCAATACAACATGACCTTGTAAAGTGTTATCCCTGACATAAATGAGTTTTTAGTACTGTTTTGAATCAGGCTACTTCATGTCATATTTTGTCATATATTGTGTGTATAATCGCCTCTATTAATAGCTAAAGAAAATTACATATTACTTATATTACTTATGACAGGTGTTGCTTATAAAATGATATCAGTGCACATGATGTAAAAATGTCTGTAAGGTTACATTATATGTATTATTCTTTTTTCCTCCCCTGTTTTCCTTTGTGAGAAGTGCCTAAACACAACGCACTGTTTGCCTCATCGCACTCGAGAGGGATTTAGCTCCCAGGCTTGTCTGTAAATGACAGGAGAATGACATTTGGCAGGTCAACTGTCACGCCAGGTGAAAATGATATATTTGATAAAAGCTGAAGGATGGCATCATATAGCTTAGCATAAAAGGAGAAAGTTTAAAGAATACTCAAGTTAGGAGTGGCTTATAGAGTACGATTTGGTTCAGAGCCCATGTTTAATGTTGAAGTTAGCGTTGATGAAATATTCTACGTTGTAATCTTGTCTTCACTGCCTACCCCATGATCATCAGCTATTATTTTCACTGTTTGTGTTTGTTCTCTGTCGATATAATAATATATAGTGAAATATGAAGGATTATCATAGAGTTTGAATCATTGATAGCATATTTAGTATATTGCATCTTAATCTGTTTGTACAAGGACACAGGCTTATGCAATTTTAACATATTCTAAAATAATTTGGAATTATTGCAATGGTCATGCACTAATGTTGGAGCCACACAGTTAAATTCAGCATGTCCATACATTATTATAATTGATTACTTCCCATCCGACCTATGATGATGTAGTATTTGCAGTAGGTAGAAGGTGTTTTAGTATTTATTGATTGATTTTTATACATCCTACAATTCTCATAATTGATAAAAGTGTTTTTGAAATATAAATGTATTCCCAGTGTGATTGTAGTCTTATTACTGACTCCACAGAAATGTAAATTCTGAAACGTATCACACACACATATTGACATGACTTATCCACAGTGTGAATCCCTTTGTGTGTGTTGCTGCCTGCCAGTGTCTGACTTTGTGCTGCTGTACAGTAATAACAAGTCTCCCCACGGCTAATGGCTCTCTTGTTTGTTGGTTTTGTCTCGTCCTGTTTCAGTGGTTCTTTTTGTCTGGAAGGATGTCAGCTCTCTGTGCCTGACCATCTCTGAGGACGCTTGATGTCATCTTGTCTACCTGATCATTACACTACCTGCTCTCCTCTACAATGCTGCCCTCTCGCTGCTCCGCCACTTGAAATGCTTGGCTGGCCTCTTCTCCGAAACCATCATGAAATTGTGTGCTAAAACGCTGCCGACTGTTCCTCCTCTCTCCTCCCTCCAGCCATGAGTGCAGGAGCCATAAAAAGATTCCTCCACTCCGGACCGCTGCTGCTGCTCAGTCAACAGGAAAACACACAAAACACACTTCAGCAGTCTGCCACTGTTCACCTCTCACTGCTTTTATTTGATTTATTGTTGTTTGCAGTGCAACTTGGGCAGCAGTGCCCGAGTAAATCTAATGGATGTGAGCAGTTGTTTAAAAAACAGACATGAACATCATGCATGTTTAATAAGATGGCAAAGACTCTGTGAAAAGATTATTTTGTGTTCCTCTTATGGGTTATTAATATCCATATACTGACATCTAGTCTCACAGCAGCAGGTTATTCAGTTTTGCAACTTGATTAAATTGAGTGTTTTCAGCAAATCAAAGGAATGTGATAGTTTGCTTTAATCATAAAAGGTCCATCCATTCATGCAAGGTAAATTGGGACTATAACTACATTTAGTATTTCATATTTTGGAAGAAAAAGATGTCCAAATTCATGGTCAGTATATGTATTATTATAGATATTTAGTTTTCTTGCTCTAAATAATACAAAAGGCCCTTCTCATGGAACATATTTTGCTAAGCTGGAATAAGAAAAGCCCAGATGTAAAAATTAATGCCTGAATTACAACAGATGCTTAATTCTCAGGGTCCTGATATTGTGCATGATCTCTCACTGTCACTCTGTCATGGTCACTGTTACTGTTTTTAGGAACACCTGAGCTTTTCCTGCTACAACAAGTCAGAAAGTCAACTGTCAAAATGTACAGCATCGTGCACATGAGTCACCGCTACAACGATGCGTCAAGAACACTGATAGTGCTATCTGTTGTACCACACAGAGTGTCTGTCAGTGCTCGCTAGACAAAATCTTACACATATTGTCATTAATACTGACACATATTTCCCTGAACTATAAAAAACAGGGTGTTAGTGATGCATCCATCTCATGAAGTGTTTTAAACATGCGGTTAAACTGATAGTATGTGAAGTTGATTCAAATAACAGAGGAACAACCAACAAACTGTGAATATTAAATGAAAGTATTTACGCTCACAGTTGAAGCTTGAGATACACTTCAGAATATTTTTTGTACATGGGGAGCTCTGAGGATTTAGTGCCACAAACAGCTACAAATAAAATGAGTTATGGATTTTTAAATGATCAGTAGGAATAATTACTGCAAACAAAACCTGCTTCAGTGTTTATATAGGCACCTGACTACCCTTTAATATATTTATTAGATTCTATTTCACACCCTTATGTGTAGTACAATAGCACAATACTATAACTGGGTTATAAAAGTACACCATCAGTAACAACACTGCCAGTAAAACTGACAAAATTTTGCAAGTATATTCTAATAGAGTGAACCTAATCACACGTGTCACTCCTTTGCATAATCTTTTGATGTCTAAGTGAGTTAAGTTTGTTTCTGCATGTACAGTTAGCTTTTCTGAATTCAGCTACAACAATGAACAGCTACACTCATCTTGTCATGAAAATATCTTTATTTATTTATTTATGGGACAGGAGATGTCTGAACATCTTTACACCACGTCTGCAGTTGACATTGATACATTGGTGAGGTAACAGATCAGCATCACACGTGTCTACAGCCGTCTGCTTGTGTTGCTGGAGAGACCCTCATTCGAAACTGTTAAGGGACAGGACTCCTCATCTCTCAGGTGTTCCCAACTCATCCACTCACAGATTTGCTTTGGTCGTAAACTAAATATGCTGAAATGGTTCCACTTCCTCCTCTATGTATTACATACATTCCATGCAAAAAAATCCAGAAATGCACCCAATCCTGCTGCTACATTCTTCACATGCCACAGTAACCAACTTACACTTTTCAGGTCTGTGTGTTTCTAACATGGTGGCGTTCTGTAGGAACTCCTATGTTGTTTCTGTTCATGTCAGATGTGCACTGATTTGAAGCATTAAACTTGAGCATGGATTGTTTGCTTGTCTTTTACATTGTCACTGCTCAGATAACTGAAGAGGAATAAATATATGAGTTGTCATGAGTATTTCTGGGTGGAAGCAACACTGAAAATTTAACCATTTATTTCCTAGGGGGTATTTAAACACTGTGATGATGCTAATATCATCATCCAATACTGCAATTTAGCACAACGTTAATACTGTGCTGACTTATTCATGTCACTTTCATGTGTAGGCTGTTTCTTTAAATGCTGCAGGTGTTGTTTGTATCTTGCTGGCTATTGGATATATTATGGTGTTTTAGTATTTTAAACTCTAGCAGTGGATGTGTATTGTTTGTTAAATCTTATTCTGCTAAGTAACTGGTAACAATGGCAACTGGCAAAAAGTGTAATGAGGTGTAGTTCCCTCTAAAATATAGCAAAATAAAAGTCTACAAAATTTGCAAGTACACTACTTGCATATATATTCTTGTATAAAGTGTGCTACATATTTGTTTTATTAACATGCATAAATATGTAAGTAGACTGTGTATTCTTAATACTATACTTTTATGTGATCACATAACTATAGAAATAGCTGTGTTACATAATGTTAGATATGCTGCATTCATTTGTACAAATTAATGTACTGTGAAGTACAGTTTGTGAATTTAATAACTCTTTTGCAAAACTCCCAAAATAAAAATAGAAAAGGAAACGTAATGCTCACATTTATTTAAATAAACAAGCCTAAATAACTTTATTCATAGATCACACTTTAAAACAACAAACTTTTCAGTGCTGTACACAGAAGTAAAAAAAGCAACATTTAATTACATAATAAGAATTTAAACCAGCATTAAATACATACAATAAATCTATATATAAATGAATAAATAAAATAAACGAAGCAAAAAAGTACATAAACACACAAATCCTGTATTTACATTGACATTTGTGGAGACTGAAAAGGGAAATGGTTGGTTTAAGATGGAACGTAACAACGGCAATAACATGGGAAGACATGAAAGCTCAGAATAAACAGTTTGACAGTCTGCAGTAGAAAATGCTCGGCCTCTCTGTGGGATTTAAACTGGGGAAAAGGACTGGAGAGGAGGGTCTGGGGGGCCTGGAGGCTGAGTACAGCTGATGTGTAAAAACGAGTGTATCGTGACTGCAGACAACAAAACAGAGGTTTGATCTGGGTACCATGAAGGACCTCACAGCTGAGTTTTAACCTGACGGTGGATGAAGCTGACTAACTGCCTCCCACGTACTGTAAGCTGGGATACAAGAGTCAAGATATGAGAGTCAATGAATATTCCTACTAGATATAAATTCATATGCATTTCATTAGAGTAGTTTAAGAGTGATGTTTGTCGTGGCACATCACTCCTACAACATGTGGGCTTTACAGACGGCAGACCTGCATGTGAGTCTCTCCTCAACTGTCTTAGCAAAGATCCCTGTCTGGTTGTTTGTGCTGCTGCGTTGCCTTTGTGTGCGGATGAGAACATAATCAGAGGAAAGTATCTGTGTCTACTAAGTCGAAGGTTATTGCTTCAGTCTTATGTATCATAGAGAGTATTAGAACTGAATGTGATACATGACACAATAAAGTCTGTGTTAGTGAAATACTGCACCTATTCAGATAAGTCCACAATGGGGAACATCATCGAGAAACTTTTATTTATTTGTTTTCCATCAAGTGCAGATATCTCGGCAACACATTATAAATTCACCACAGGGTACAAGTGCACAAACACATGATAGGCACAACTTGCTACACATATTTTACATCCTCTTTAAACTGGAAGTTAATTAGACAATTTGAATTGGTAAAACACATTGCTGCCACATTGCTGCTCTTTGATCATCACGCATGCTGATTGAAGCATGTCGGAAACAGATGATGGCTGGTCGTTATCGGGCTCAAAGCCCCAGGATCCATTTGCAGTGCTGGCATCTCAAGCACCTCATGTTCATCCTCTGAAGAAGGTGAGACAATCCATTAAGTGAAAGGCATAAACACTCAACTCTGGGAACCTGATTGTTGGCGCTGTCCCCCATCCAGCCCACCTGACTGCAGCGGACTGTGGGTTTTATACAAGACAATTCAAGTCCTAAGATGGAACATTGAGAAAGAGAAAACAAAGGGAAATGAGACCATATGGCAATTTGCATATCATAACACAGCAGCACAACTTTTAATAGAACTCACAGGTGTAAGAGAAAGAGGACTTGGAGCTGAGCTGGCTCTGAATATTAATTATCATGCACTGTGGGCTTAAATTCCCCTGCAAGAGATGGTTTAAAGTCACCAATGCCAATAAACAACATTATCATTCATTTTTAAAAATTAGAGACATGAGTGGTATGTTACATGACATATTTATCAGAGGTATGCTGGCCATATTTCCTGCAGATTGCTCGAATAATTTAAAGTGTGGAATCTGCATATTTAATCATTGAATCAACGTAATATCTTCAATCTTGTCCACAACCTGGGATGAAAACACACATTTAGTGATTTTAGTCCCTTCTAACTCAGTTTAGCATGATGACATAGCAGCGTTTTAAAGTTTCATATCAGCACTGTGGTACAAACATTATGCTGGAGAGAAACATTGAATGAACATGTTGGTTTTGATACACAGTAAAAACACGTCTTGTGCAAGATTGTCATTGCAAACACACTCAGCCTGCTGTTACTATCTAAAGAGTGCATACTATAGTCACTGCAGTTTAAAACTCTCAGAAAGGAGTTAACATTGCTTTATTCTTATATGAATGCATGAGTACCACTTAGTATATTTGAATTGATGGTTTTGATTTAAATGGGTTTTTGTTCTACAGCTGCCTTTAATAGATGGTTTGGGAGACTTGTGTGACACTTTCGCCGTTACATAAGACACTGAACTACTTTTCAGAACGAGGAAATCAAGAATCTCAGCTGATCTTGCAGGTTATTGCAAAAAAAAAAAAAATCAACTGATTAATGGTCTCTATATTTGTCCTCCCTTACACATTAAACAACCTCAGAGTGATGGATGAATGCTTACACACATCTATATTTCCAGTAACGCACCGGGGTTTGCAGACCAGAGAGCAGGAGAACGCTGAATTAAACAGTTCTGCTTGAGACACATTCAGTTGTTAATAGCACTCAGCAACCTTTTTTATTTTTAAATCACTCCTCAAAAAGAATGATTTCTCTTTGACAGTGAGAGAAATAGATGAGGTGTCTACTGTTAGAATATGAGTTTGTGATCTACACTGTGGTATATTTTAAGAAAAATGGCTTTGCTTAGGGTCATGACATTCACTGTCTATGAAACCTGCAATCCATTCATTGTGAGATTATTATAATCAGAAGGCCACACTTAGGATTTGACCAAAATAAAGAGACAGAGTGATGTTTTTGCAGTCTTTTATTTAATTCCTTATACAGATTACATGTTTATTTGTTTTGTTTTGTTTTGTTTTACATAGCATTATGGACTATTAGATGAGGTGAGAGTTTTGGGAACAAAAAACAACCTTTTCTGTCTGAGCGCTCCACCACACCACCCTGCCAGTCTCCTCGTGTCTCTGCGGACTCTGCTGTTTTTCCTAATCTCAACATTCAGCAAAGTCAAGAACCTTGACGCTCGCTCCTTTTATTCAGGAAGATGACTCTAAACTGGTCATCTGCAGCACTTTAAACTCAGGCTTCACATTTTAAGGAACTGCACTATCAGCGTCTCCTACAGCAAAACACTGATGCGTGTTTTGTCTTGTGCAAGGAAGCGAGAACCGAGGCTGAATGCACATCCATTTATTTCAGTGTGAAACAGTTACAGATGTAAGATCTTATTCCCTGACTGAATATCACTTGAAGCATTTTAGTTGTCAGAAAAGTGTCACGGTGGATTTTTGACTGCATTTGTGCTGCTCAGCCTCGTCTTAGCATTACCTACCTCAGATGGAACACACAGAAAAGAAAGGAGCTCAAATTCTGCTCTAAAAAAAACCCTGCTACACCTACTTCCACTCATGCCAAATGAAGTTTGTGGGAATGACCTTACGTGGAGACGAGAACACTTAAGCAAATAGATTCTGCATTTTCTCTCATCTGTGGTTTTATGCGTGTGAAAGAACAGCATTGCGTGCAGCAGATAAAGAAAAGAAGAGTATTAACACCTCAGAGCAACAAACTGTGTAACCGCTTAAACAAGGCTGTCATGATGTTCATATGTTGGATTTATGTAAATGATTGAAATGAGTCATGTTGCACAGATGTAAAATATGAAGTGTAATACCGCATGATGTGTTTAAGTACCATGCTGTGTTTAAAATCACCATAAACTTGTAATTTTGACAGACTTCTGTATAGAAGTTTCTGTACATTTTAAGCTGTCTTCATGTTTTCCAGTATATTTCTCCTATGAATACAACTCAAATTAACGTGCCAAATGAGCATCAAGGAATGCTGTATAAGATTTTAACAGACAAGCTGTGAACAAAGCAAATAAAGTGGTTTATTATTGAGCAATTATTACATAAATTAAACACATTAAATAAGCCATCTGCAAATAGTGACTTCATTTGGGGACTACAGTAAAATGCCTGTTATGAATTTAACTCCTCGTTTGTCATGAAATAAACCCACCTATGTCTAATTTCACTGCATTTATATTCTATTTTCAATTTATGTGACACAAGAACACAACATGACAGAAGTTGCTCAAAGATGCTGCTGGGATTTCTCCTTTTTTTCCCCCACTCAGCCCCACAGAAAACTCCAGTTCAGGCTCCAGCTCTTCTGGCTCTTCCTCGGTTAAACCACAGATACTGGTGTTTTTGTTAGTCAGCTCTCGGCTCGCCAGGTTCTTCTCATGCAGATGGGGAGGTTGGTGTGAACAATGCCCTGCAGACGCTCTGTCCCACTGAGCAAACTTGCAGCTTTGCCGTGTGGATTTGCACTTGGTCCACGCTGCACCCTTCCCACCTGCGCAAATACACACACACCGCTGCTCTCACCAGGAATTAGAAGGCAGGCTGGGTATTATGTTGGAGTTTTTGATTGTGATACTTTCCTTTACTGTCTGTCTTCTTGTAAAAATGAGTGAACAGCAGACCTCCTTATGTCAGTATGCGGAGATGCTTCTGCTCTCTCTGCTGTGATGTTTGTTTCAAGCTTGTTGGCTGATTTCTTCCTAAAAGTCAAAACTGGTCAAAGAAGAAAACTCTCGCAGACTGGAAATGTATTTCCTCCTCCCTCAGCCCTCTTCCATCATGTTCAGCATCTCTCCACCCCCTGCTGCTCCATCTTTCTAACCCAATGAGGCCCCCTACAGGTGCAAGCTCACTGATGCTGAACTGAGCAGGTGCATAAAGATGGTAGCCTTTTACTTTGACGTCATTTGACCCATTTTGCAGTGTTTTGCATACTTCCCTGCATGAGGAGATGATTGTGCTCAGGCATTTTTTTTTTTTTGCAGCCTGTAAAGTAACTCTATATAACTGCAGGACATGTTAGACATTAAAATAACACCTGTGAGTTGATTCTATGTGGCAAACATGATTATTATCCCCCTGTTGTTTTATTTTGGTTTCAAGGAAAGCCTTTAAACCTCATAGACCTGCTTTGTTTAGCAGGTAGTAGTTCTCATTTTTTTGTTAAATTTGACAGCATTTAGCTTTCTTTGATCAGTTCTGGTATAGGAAATACCAATGAGAAGTTTCTCATATTGCTGAGGACATTTGACTCACACTTTTCTTTGTTGTAGATGGCACTGATTGAGTTGAGACTTTCTTTGGAAGCCCTCACTTCACATCTATTGTTCACTTGCACTGAAGTGAATTAATGCGCACTATATTTGTCCTCCTATCCTATTGCGCCACACCGTGGAGACACCCAGACTCTCTCCTCCTCCTCCTCCTCTCTCTCTCTCTCTCTGCCTCTCTCTTTCCTTCTCTGAGTGTGAAATCCAAACTGTACTAATTGCCTGTGGACTGTTTACGTCAAGTCTAGTTTGTTTTGAAGAGCGATATGATTATGCTCTCAAGATCCATAACAGTGTCATAAACCACAATCATGCACTTAAACGACAGTCAAGTTTGCCGGGGTGTCTGTTCATTAAAGAGGACAAAAACAAATCGGTGCAGCAGTTGGGATGTGATTTAGGTGCAGCAATTTGTGGTGATGGAATTGCGTGAAGTTGGACGACATTTGCAGGTGAGAAAAGCTGCATGACGCCTACTAAAGACCTCTGCTTCCATCTCGTGGCGGCCTGGCGCAACAATCCTCCCCTGCGCACTCTCCCTCCCTCGATCACTCCCTCTCTCGCACACACACTCTCCTCTCTCTCCTTTAATATCGGCACTGTGGCGAATCTAATCTGGATCTCCTTTAAGGCAATAAAACCCAGATAGCTTCCTTTAAATGAAAAGCACCGCTTATTATAGCTTTGAAATCCTCGTTTATTTGGCGATGTGCACGATAGAAAAATGATTCATGTCGAGGTTCAAATGGGCAGGATGACGGAGATCCACGGTGTCCCAAGTGCACATTTCCTCAAGTATTGTATTCCAAGGTATATAATGGTGTTATCCACGCAGGTTGAACTATGCTGCACGCCAAGATGCTTGTTTTAATGTCGCACTGCTTTATCCCTCCAAGCAGCCAAAAGCAATTTCCGATAAATCTGACCCTGTTGCTGAGCTGGTGGAGGAGTAGTGTAATTTTCTGGTGCGTTAATGACAATACAAGGGGGTTTGCACATGCGAATGCTGCTCACTAAAAGTTTACCAGGAAGGCTTCTTCTCCTTCTTTTTCTCTTTTTGTTTTACACACAGCTAACAATTGTGTTTGGCTTCAGTTTTGGGGTAAACACAACAGAGCTTGACTGGATGCGTAAAGAAATTATTTGAGTTGACCTTAAATGCGTTTGGATTTGCAGTAAATTTGCAAGTGAGCTGGGTTCAGTGGTTTTTAAATCTAGATTTGGATGCTCCTGTGTAAAAAAATAAATCTATATAACAGCTAATACACTGCAAAATAAAATGTGGTATTTGCACATTTGTCCATGCGCAAATTCCCAGTCTTTTCCAAACGCACCAGATCTGGGCGCATCAGTCCCCCCAAACACCTGCCAGACTGCCCAGTTTCTGTTCCCATGGAAGAACATCTGCATCTTCCAGACTCACAATAAAATTAGAATGCCAATGGAAGCTTTAGCATTTACTTCTCACGTCATTCAGTTGTTTTATTTGGGTATTTCTGCAATGGCTACCAGCATGTAAAGCGCATTAGGATGTAACTTAGCAGCATGTGTGCGTAAAAGTCAGAATGGCGAACCTTTAAATGATAATTAATAGTGGTCCAGTTTTACACTTTAACTCGTTAAAGAGGAATTTGATCGGGGCAAATAGTGTCAAACATTTTTCCATTTTAGAAATAGGCCCACGCATACCAACTGGGGACTCAAAGCAAACAAGGAAGAACACTGTCTGGAATTAAAAATAGTTTTTGCGCTGTGACGAGTCACTTTTTTGGACAGACAATAATCAGCCTTTGACTTTGGAGAACGGGGGGATAGAGGGAAAAGAGAAATGAGAAGGCTGTTGTTGGCATAGCTCTATCAAGGAAGAAGGACTCCCTGTTATGGCTGAATGGGGCTTCTTTTTTTGACCAGAATAGATATAGCACGAATTTTTAATTCGTTTTTCTTTGAGAGACAACAATGCTTTATTTGAGAGCTTGATACAATTTGGGGTTTGTAAGAGATCCTTTTCTCCTTTTCCGAGCCCAGCTGCCCATATGGGACACAACGTGTGCAGCAAAGATCACAATGGCACCAAGTGACAGGCAGGACAAAAAGCCCAAGGATACATCTCCCTGACTCTGAACAGCACCAAGAAACTCTGTCTATCTTCACTGTCTGTATCTGCACTCCTGCTGCTCGTTAACATGCACGCCTCTAACATCCAGCAAAAACCAGGCCTGGGCTTTTGTCTTTGTGTTGCCTTGTGTACTGTATTATGCAATGATGGAGTCACAGAACCGCCTCATCAGATGGACAAAATCTGACCCAAAAGTCAGCGAGTTCCTTTGACTTTTGAGTTTTTAAATTATCTTACCGTTGCAGGATTTAAGTTGGATTTTTTAAAGAAAGCAACTCACTAAAACACAGCCAGTCCTTTATCACCGCCTTTTATCAGTTCACTTTATAATTCCAACAACACGCACTGCATCCTTTTTCTCCTCGCATCGGGTTTCCATGATAAATCTGGAATAAGGGATTATTGGCACGATGTAATCAACGCTGCTCATTCCTCACCTTCTTTCCTATTTTGTTTTTTTTCTTTATATCGACAAAGACATTTTTTAAAAAAAAGAAAAACTATGATCAAGCTGCTGATTTATTTGACCTACAAGCTCAACCAGTGGTGAAACACAAAACCTTTCTGTCAGGGACAAATTGAGTCTGTGTCGTCCACAAAAGCAGTAGCCCCCTGAGACTCAATTCTGTAAATAATTAGCAAATTTGCTCAATTTGGCTGTTTGTTCGGCGATGATAGGGGCGACTCCAACATCTGCTGGGAGATTTTTTTTTGTCCCGGGACAAACAAAATGCATAGATTTTTCTACTAGGTCATCATATTTACCCAAGATATTGAGTGGAGTCTGATAATCCGCAGTGCGCTCTGCGGATCACTGGGCTGCCATTTGTGCTTGTTTTTTGGTCCCTGCGTAAAAGAACAAGGCGCCTAATAGCGTAAAGTACATTGTATAGCAGGGTGTGATTGCTGCCACGTTCTATGATCGTGTAAAATATAACTTTATTAGGCGCTTAATGCCCCTATAAGTCGTGCGTATTTTTCGCTGAGCGCTGGCCGCGGTTAAACAAAGAAGGCTGGTGACTCATTGATTATTCCTGCTCTATTTGCAGTTTAGCGCTTAACAAGATAACAAAACATTTATTGCATTAAACAATGTTTTTCCTCCACCGTCTCCCACTTTACACCCAAGGCCGGGGGTGGTTGGGGAGGCTGACAAAAAGGAGAGCTTTTGACTGAAAAGCTTCTTATGCTCAGAAGCCCACTTATATTAAGTGAGTGGATTTTAGCCCCATTTCACAAGTGACTTTAGGCTCTTTATTAGCGAGGTGTCCGGACTCAGAAAAATATTCTCGGGATTAAATTTGCTCAAAAGAGAAAAGGAGTGAAGTGCGCAGGAGATTTATTCCCATGGTCAACTCCATTCTGTGCCACAATTTGGCTCCTCACAGTGTTTAGCGGTGTCTTTTCCAATCGAATGGGACACTTGGATAAACCAAACCCTTATTTCAGGAACACAGCATTTTATTTAAAAATTAGGATTTAAAAATTAGGATATTTTTTTTGCCATCACCGCGCGGCTACATTGTATTTTACACGTGTAATCTGACACTGCAGTCTTATTTTTTAATGCCAAAAAAAAATCCTTTCCTTAATTTTTCTGGAAATTTGGAAATATATATAGAAGCTCCAGCCCGTTTTCCATCTCAACGCTCCCGCAAGGTTCTCTAGGTTGCAAACACTTGCCACAAAATATTTACAAGGAATAAAAACCAAAGGAAAAAAGCTGAAAACTTGCCAGTGTTTATTCATGGCCATAAATATTTTTTCGGTCCATAAAAGAAGCAAGAAATTAAAATTTCTATAATTATAAAGTGGTTCGTACGTGCTGATAATAACACGAAGGGACAAAAGAAAAAAAAAGAAGAAGAGGAAAACATCTCTACAACCAACACACAACATACTTTACAAAAAAATTCACAAGAAGAGCATTGACATTCTTAATAAAATCTATAAGGGAGAGGTTTGGACCCAGTTCTCTTAACGAAAACATGTAAACACGGCGCACACATGAGCCCCGAATAAAAATGGTAGTATATGTATGAGTCAAGCTGCAAAAATGAAAAGTCTTTTGTTTTTGTGTTTTATTTTTTTTTTCTCTTTGCTTTGTGGTGAAACTCCCTACCGCGCCTCCAAGCCAAGTCTCTATAATTTCTCTCACCAAGTCCACTGTTGCGTTTGCACCAAGTGATGTGCTGTGGGGAACTGTGGCGTGGCCGCGGCGCTGTACTGCGCGTTATACTGCATGTGTTGGAGTGACTGGGCACTATATGCCGAGAAGGGGATCCCGGCCTGAAAAGTGGCCGCCAAGTCCTGAGCTTTAAGAGTGTGACAAGGCTTTCCATCCCTGACTAAGACGGGCACGGCCACCCGCCTGGGAGAAGGGAGATGGGTCACTTCCATACCTTTCTCGGCCCGGGCTCTCTTCATCTTATACCGGTGGTTCTGGAACCAGATCTTCACCTGGGTCGGGGTGAGGCGGATCAAGCTGGCCAGGTGCTCCCTCTCCGGGGCGGACAGGTACCTCTGCTGCCTGAAGCGGCGCTCCAGCTCGTAGGTCTGTGCCTTGGAAAACAACACCCTCCTTTTCCGCTTCTTGCCGGAGTCGCTGCCGCCGCTGCTGGAAGTTTCCTTGTCGTTGTCCGGCGATTCGTCGTCCGCGGACGGCTCCGGGGACTTGGCCGAGTCCTGAGAGCTGGCGGAGAGACCGTGCACTGCGGCAAGAAACGGGAGAAACACTGTCAAAATGTTATGTTGTAAAGTTCACAGAGGGGTTTTTGATCACAAGAAAAGGCCACACAGTCTTAATAAAAACTTTAGGGGTGCATTAGCAATTAATTGTGCCACTGCGTAATATGGTGGATTAATGATGGACAATTTAGCCAAATAGTTACGCAAAGACGCACAACACACAATAAAACACCAGAGCTTCTTTTTTGCTCGACTCTTTGGTGCAATTTGGGTGTGAAAATATACCAAAGCCAAATAATTCATCAGCCCCAGCTCTGCACGAAGCAGGGAGAGTCAGTGAAGCATTAAAAGGTGCATTGTGTGCTTGTAAATCCCCCCCCCAACAGAATGCAGCGCCTATATTTCGCACCGTGCTTCTACTCTGATCAACTCTTGTGGGGTGTTTTTTTTTTTGTCTTCCACGGTGCTTCATCGATCGAAATTGTTACGAGGCAAAAGGAAAAAGTGCGGCGAGCCTAAACACTGCATGCATTTGTTGAGCTGCACATGAAGAAGAAGAAAAAAAAAACGCCTCGAGACAAACAGCGCACGGTGCATAAAGATGAACACTGCACGCCACCCAAGGGCATCACTGGGGTGGAAAAAGGGAGGCTGCATGGCATCAATTATGGCTTAATGCAGCAAGCGTTGCTTTAAAAAAACACCACATAAATCATTATCAGCAAGATCAGGAAGGATTCTTAGAGGCTACTTACATGAATATTGGATACTGTCCGTAGTAGCAAGCCATCGCGTGTAAGGATTGTCACTACTGTCATAAAAGGGGTTCTTTAAAGGCAGATTTTGAACGTTTTCTAGCGGACTTTGCACCAAAACTCCAGTGTTTTTCGTCGTGGACGTGGTCTCCGATCCCTCCGTGTCTTCCTCCGCTCCGGTGATAGATCCTTCTTCGTCATTCGTGTCAGGAAGGTCCAAAATGTCCTTTACAGAAAAGCCCGTCTTTGTGTTGGTCAACGACATATTCTGGTAAGGGGGGGAAAAATATGCAGGGAAAAAAGTTGCTGCACCAGCTCTTTTTTCTTCTTCTTCTTCTTCTCCTTCTCCTTCTTCCTCTTGTTTTCTCCGGACAATCCGCTGTTTTTTTTGAAACAAACAAACAAACACAACACACACACAAGAAAAGGGGAAGAAAAAAATAAAAAAAGACGAAGAAGCAGAGGCGATTTTTTGGGTTTTTTTTTTTTGCAGGAACAAAAAAAAAATCTTAGGACGGATAAGTGTCGCTCTAACGCTGAAGTACAGTCAAAGCAGCAGCAGCAGCAGCAGCAGCAGCGCACTGTGGATAACCATTGCCTATAAAGCGCGTAAAGCAGTGGATTCGGTCTCTGTAAGTCCAGGAAGGATGCCAAAGTGGCTGAAGTGCTATATGTGGCTCATGGATACTGTGCTACTGCTGGGTGCTAGAGGGAAATAAGCCATTACCTTGTCCGATCAGTCCATATAAGGTTGGTCTCAACACATGAACCTGCAGTGAAAAAGCATTAAAAAACGCGAAAGGTTGGCCACGTGTGGGCGGGTCTTAGGAGTCAAGTGGATGAAGACAGTGTTTGCAGATGTGAAATTGTGGGTTTTGGGGAGATCCGAGCCTCTACCATTGGTGCTTCAGAGCATGATGAGTGGTATAACGTGTCAATTAATTACAAAGACGGGGAGGGCCTTTTTTACACCCTATTTACATACAAAGAACCTCCAAGTAGCTTTATATACAATACTTAAAAAGCCCGTTTTAACAAATTGCTCCCACTGAAGCCTTTTTACTTTCCTCGCGTATATATTCATTCATAAAAAAAAAAAAATGATATTTTTGGTGCGTTTGGGTATTTTTTTTCTCCATGCGTGTGTGAAGCGATGGGAAGTAAGAGTGGCTATTGTTCAAATATTCGGGGATAATTTATGTAAACCTTTTGTGTCAATATTTTTGCCAGGGCTTAGGGACAAGAGGTTGTGTTGAAACTGAAGCAGGACTGTGTTTGTTTGGAAACGCTGAGCAAGTATTTAAGACAGCAGGCCTGAGCGAGCTGATGAGGAGGAGTATAAAAGCAACAACAACAACAACAACAACAACACTAATAAGACGAATAATTCACGTTGTTATAGGAATCGGACGATCTCTGCAGGCGTGTGATAAAAAAAACAGTCTATTTGTGATTTAGAAATGCAAATTTACAAATAATCTTTTGTGCAGTTTTGGTGTTATTTGAAAAAAAAAAATCCCACCCCCAATAAATCTTTGCACTTTCAGGATGGCAGCGCATCCTAATATTTGTTTTCTGCTTGTGTGGAGCCCCCCCTTTAAAGTGCTCAATCTTGCTTTTTTTTTTCTCCCCCTCTCCCTCAAGGAAATCCGAGTATCATTGTTGCTTACTTTATTTTCCTCCCCTTCAAGACTTTCCCTTTCGCTCTCCTCCCTCTGCCTCCTATCCAGTATGTGATGTGGGTGACAATGTTTCACGTTTTTTAGCAAGTCCCCTGCGCATCCTGGGTGGTCGGACCCGGGCAAACACAAATACAAACCGATTGCTAAGCTGCAGACAATGGGGGAAATGTAGACAAATGTCCGGCTCCTGTTGGAAGCTTTTGTCCGGCTGCAGTTTTTGCATTTATTTCAGGGGCGAAATAATAGATGATTGACGCCCCGTGCACAATGCTTTCTAACTGTTTGGAATAAATCTGAGGTTGTTCCTAGTTGTCATGGCATTCAACTGCTTTCAATGGACTATCTCTTCATTCAATTCCTGGATCCTTCCACAATATTAAGGAAAGTCCTTCATCTCCGCGCACACACATGCATACATACACACACAGACACACAGTAGTCTGTCTGCTTTTCGAAAGCCAGCAACCATTGTGCCTTTTTAGTTCCTTGTTGCGGTTCCACAGACTGTTAAATAAAAACAAAGATTCAGTTGAGCAGAATTTATTGCAGCAGATCAACAAAAAATATTATTATTATCATCATTATTATTAATATTATTATTATTATTATTATCATTATTATATAATTTATTTGGTACTAACTGCTATAATTAATAATAGGCTGCATTCGCCTTAATATTTTCAAAATAAAATATTTTTTTATTTTATTTAGCTTTAAATAATTTACACTTTTTTGGAACAACTCTCTGTCATTTTTGCTCCATATAGAAGTGCGCCTGACGTACAGGCCTGAGGTAAATATTTCACCAGACTGGCAGAATTAATCAAAAGTCTCAACATCCCACAAAGGCTCCATTGAGCTGAACGGGCTCTGGACAAACTGGAGCTGCGCCTGAGACTCTATAAGGGAGAGCGAGGTTACTGACCTGATCCACCAAGTAATGCTGCACAGCTAAATCCGACATGTGAAGGGACATGCAGCCCACAGCAGACACCCAGAGAGCTTCTTTTTTCTCTCTCTCTCTCTCTTTTACGCACCACGGAGGAATGGCCCAGGCTATAGCCTCTATACGCACCTCATCAGGAAACTCACTTGGCCCATGCAGAACATTATTTCATTGAGATTTATTCAGTGCCTTAAAAGTGTGTGCAGCCAAATCAGGGTATGTTTGAGCACGCAGGGTTATCACCCGTGTCATTCTGCTTTGCCTGTGCTGCGAGTGGCACAGTGACAAGGGGGGAGTCACACTAGGTTTGGTGACGGTGCATGGGAGCGCACTGGGCTGCAGACTGTGGCCAGTTGCTGGGGACATACTATTTGATCAAATGAGCCGAGGGTTTTCGGAAAGAAGAGGTAAATGTGAACTGGCTAAGTGGACGCACTCCACTTGGAGAGCCTATCCCTCCGTGTTTACCTGTTTACTTTCACAGGTAGTTCAAACAGGCCGCTTGCCTTTTCAGTCTGACAGGGGCCAGCATGCAGACTGGGTTATTTTTGCAGAGCGGGACGAGTTAACAGGACCAACACTGGAAAATGTTGACAGTCCAGTGAAATTGATGAAGATGCGCTCAGGCTGCATTTATTGAAAATGACTGTGTTGTAAAAATACACTGTAGTTTTTTTAAAAAATTTGGTTTTGCACAGGATAAAGTTATTATTATTGTTGTTTTTGCTGTTATGATTATTACTAATTTAATTATTGTTAATTTTATTATTGTTGTTGTGGTGGAGCGTTTTATTTGGCTACTTTCCTATCACCAGCCTTTTATTGGTGCTGGTTTTGAAATTATTCAGCAGTAAAAGAAACAAAAATGTGGTGTGTTTAACAAAGTCACAAAGTTGAATCATTGTTGCAGCTATGCTTGGAAACCATTGTTTCACAATCCCCAGTTAGGAGTGTGTGTGTCTGTGAAATGAGTGTGTGTGTTGGGGGTGTTGAACCACACAGAGGATGCAGTAAAGAAGGGCCTCTGAGCTGCAGATGCATCAGGATTTAAAGGACAATACGGGGCGCGCAGAGCTGGTGCTTCCTATCACCCGCTTATTTGAGTCCAGTTGAGATTAAATCTTCAGACGTGACACCAGAACGCCACATTATAATAGTATTTCTCACTGGGCTGTTCATCTGACTTCTGTGCGTAAAACCGCACAGTGCGCGCACAAGACTAACCTTTTTATGTGATCATTGCTGCTGTAATTATGCTATCACCAGTTTTGCCAGTTCTCCCATTTTAATATTATAAGCAACAGAGAGCTGACTGGCTCATTATTAAAGCTCGTTACAATTTTTTTCTGATCCCAGCTTTGCAATCAAACGTACAGCAGAATGGACTCATCCAAAAACAATTAATTTTTCGGATGAACCCCCCAAAAAACGGGCCCCGTCTGATTAATTATAATTCCCTCCTAAAAATTCATGCCCACGATTGTTCCCAAATAAGTAAAGAAAGAGCTTTTTATATTCTTGATTAAATAAATCTTTCGATTGAATGCACAAATAAGAATGCCGCAGGAGAATCCATAATAATGTTGATCATTGCCTCCCCTTTAATCGCTGAATTTCAGCGTGTTTGGATGCCTCAGGCTGGGAGTTAGTCTTTGATAAAGGTAACCCTTGCTGCCTCAGGGTGCACATGATAAATGTACAGAGTGACAAGACCGATTTCCTCCCTCTATGATTAAAAGCCTATATATAATATGCAGGTAAAGCCGGGTCCGGTTTATTTATGGGGGCTAAGCCATGGCCCGAGGAGACTTGGCTTCGGGGTA
The DNA here is from genome assembly GCA_024666655.1 of Dascyllus trimaculatus. NCBI lineage: Eukaryota > Metazoa > Chordata > Actinopteri > Pomacentridae > Dascyllus > Dascyllus trimaculatus. The sequence continues at coordinate 9,936,278 of CM045462.1, forward strand.
GAAATCATTTTGGAGCCCGTTTTTTTTTTTTAACAGAAATCCAGCCACCTTTCCCTCCCAGGCAAAAAGTCTTTATTCGTTCTCCTTTCCTTCTAATGATTAAACATGTCACGGCGAGATTATAGCATCGCGCCCGTGCCCGGAGGAGATGCCTTCATTTGTTAAACCACCAGTTTATTTGTAACGGTGAATTTCATGCCACGCTGTGCCATTCGCCCTTAATCTTTTCCTGTGTTAGACGAATTGCTAAAAAGGGGCTTTATTATTTTTTAATCACTTCCCATTTTCAGTATCGCACTGACACTGACATGAAGGGAGGAGGAGGGGGGGGGAAACCTGACTACTGAGGCTTCTTCACACGCGCACACACAAAAAAAGGGGGGGCAACTATTATTTACGTTGACCAATATTAATTCCGAATAAATAAACAAATAAATAAACAAACAAACAAACGCTCTCCAGGAGAAAGCTGATCTGGCCCCGCTCTGGATGGCACAAGTACAGACAACTTGTGCTCCTTGTTAGGCAGCATGTGTGTGAGAGCAGTAATAACATTAACAGCTGTTGACATCTGTAGAGCTCTAGCGGTCTCTACCGGCAAAATTAAGAAACAACAGTGGGGGGGCTCATTGTGTGCGCCTAATTAGACAAGTTGTAACAGGCAGTGATGCGGCGCGCACACACACACACACACACACACACTCTCTCTCTCACACACAGTAACAGGAATCATACACGCGTTATGATATAAGAACTATAGAGTATTTTTATAGGCTACTTCAGCTGCAGCAGAAACCTCCTCTTTGTCTATTATATATTAAGATAACAGATGTTCTTCAGTCATTTAGATGTGGCAGCGGTGTAACCTTGTGAGCACCATTTATGGAAGCTGCTGTAGTGTATTATTTATAACGTGCGCCTTTTTGTGAACTTTAAGAGCTGGATTTTTCTCAAAGCCTTTTAAAAAAAAAAAAATTAGACTGAATATACTTTTTAAAAATATTTTTTGCTTATTTCTAAAAAAAAAAAAAAATTACAGGGATGATTTTCTTCCTGACTGGGGGAACAGGCCACTCTCATGATCATAATAATGTTTAACCCAGCACAGTGGCCACGTGAGAGTGCAATGATCAGCAGGTGAAAACCACACAGGCCTACATACACTTCCTTAAAAATACAGCATTGAAAAGCAGTCAGAGCAGGTTTTTGGAGATCTAAGCGCATAAAACAGGAAGAAAATACGCACTGTAAGCTGTAAAAAAAAAAACCCAACAACAAACAAATAAAAAATACTGTATGCAAACTGCCTGGAGCATCCAGTGCGCTTACCTAGACTGGAGGGGGGCTGAATGTGTTGCCAGCGTTAAGACAGCGCGCAGAGTTAATGAAATATCTCCAAATGGGAGTCAGGAGTGCGTGCAGAGATAAGCCTGATGTGGTTTATATACCCAGAAAGCAAGTGCTCCTCTTCTCATATTGTCCAAGAGCGTTTGCATAGCTGGCCAAGTGGCTCTGCTCTTGCTGACTCGCTAACATTGCATTGTGTTTGTTTTCCCCCTTGCTATGACGTGAGACAAAATATTGGCCATATGTTCATCGGCAATAAATTGTTCTTGAGCGCAAACACAGCTCCCCGAGGACGGCGCTTTTAAACCCACACTGCTAGTTTTCCTCCCCGCGAGATGTTTTAGGGACACCAAACTATCTGCTGCCTCATGTCGGCTCGTGATAATGTTACAACAACCTGTTTAAGAGATAATTGTACGCGTGTGGAAGCGCCGCTGGTTGATCTTTTATACTGTGACCTATTATTCCTCACGCGGGGCTCTCTAATAAATCGCTTGGTAACCAAGAAGCAGCGCTGTCCAGAGAGCAGATGTGGCATGTTATCCACGCCACAGTTGCGTTTACATTAGATACCCTGATACAATGATTGATAACCGAGGTCACAGTGATTCACAAGGATTCGGGACCCGGGCAACTCCCAGGAGGCAGACTACTAACACCTAATGTTTGCAACATAGATCCGCATGTGTCCACACTGAATGCAGCCGCAACCGTGAGAGCACAGGCCACAGGGAAAATATCCAGACCCAGAAAACGAAAAGAAACCCTAGATCTAAATAACAATAATAAAGTAACAACAATAATGATACATTTAGATTATTTTTATGCCTACACACATGTACTGTCTCAACAGCCCCAACAAAAACCTATTTATTTTTTTAAAAATGTGCTTTTATTGTACTTTTGCTTCTATTTAATACATTAACACATCCAGTGTAACATCTAGAGTGAAATAAATTTTTAAAAATATGTTTTTTCCATTACATTTTGAATTAAAACCATGTGCCTCATGCATAATTAAATTACTTTAAATTTAAATTGTGTTAATTAACAATTAGATCATCTTTATTCACTACTTTTATCTGATAAAATTGGAGATTTAAAAAGCAGATAAAAACAAATCAGAGTCCGCTGAGTCAAAATAAGAAGCAGGCCATTATTTTTGGAGAAAGCAAGTGTAAAAGTGCAATATCCTATTTTCTAATTCAGCTTGATGCTCAGCCACTTGCCTTGAACATAACTGGATAGTCAGAAGAAAAAAAAAACAAGCTAAGTTACTCACTTCATTTTTTTTGTATCTGTTTTAACACAAAAAAGTGTCTTGCTTCTCCTCAGCTCATGTTTACACCTGTTGCACGCACACTGGCAACACTTCTGTGTCTAGGAAAACACATTCTCTTCCCGTATCAAAGGTGGTGAGAGCATCACGCTGGTGTAAAGATGATGACAGGGAATGCCAGTAATTGCTGAGGAAGAAAGCAATATGAGGCAAACACCAGTTGTGCTATTATGACACCTTGGGGGTGGACGACTTAAATCAAGACAATGATTTTATTGTGGGCAGTCTGGAATCTATGCATGATAATAATGGTGTTGCCTAGTAGTGCAGGAGCGACCATCAATCAATAGCGAATACATTACTGATGGGTTTTGTGCAGGGCCACTTTGCTGATGAAAGACAGAGATTATCCTGCCTACCATCACTGTGTTCAAGAGTATCACTAAGACGCTGAGAATACAAATAAATAAAATGGCCTTATACCTCGTTTGAAATTCCACATTAAGGTAAAGTAGTTAGTTAGAGTTGGAATGTATTCATGAGGCTCAGACGAATGAGAAAAAGCTTTCCACTCAGCCGCTTTGTGAATACCCTTGTGCTGTTTGAGATTTGCCACAAGTGCTCTGGGTGCTAAATACAAGACCTCCTGAAAAAGGATGGGTAAGATAGGCCCTGGCGGTCAAGCTATTATCAATCCCTGGCCTAAAGCTTGATGACTAAGATACTTCAGAGGTAGTTAATGGCTGCGTAAGGACACTGATGGCACAGGCATTCTGAAATCAATCAGTTCAAGTTTTAATGTATCGACCACTCGAGGAGAGCTAAAAGAGGGAGAGCTTCTCGACACACAGATGCCAGAGAGACTGGGTTGATTTTCATGGAAGATACACTTTGAAAAAAGTTTAATTAAACCTGAGGGCTCACTTGTACGGTTGAGACTCATACATGATGATAGCCAGTCCTATCAATTTGAAAGGCTTAGCAATTTTTCCTTCACAAATACATGCACTCAGAAAGGTTTACCATTAGATCACCAAGTCCTCAGTGTTAAGGCGAGTGAATGAGAGTTTTTAGCCCTTCGAGAGATGTGAAGCAAAGCAGAGGAGATGAGTTGTTTTCCAACAAAGTGCCCAATTCTAAAGTGCGGTGAATATTACCATTTCTTAAATGACAACAGTGCATTGTGAATTTGAGGAGCTGTGGAGTGTAGGGCAATCAGTCTTAACATTTTTGCCCTGCTATGTTACCTATTGGAGAGGAAGAGAAGGGATGGAACAAATAGTGTGAAAGTGGTGAGCTGTGTCAAAGAGTTACCTGAGTGATAAAAGTTCCTTTAGAGCACTCATGAAATGTCTGGTATTTCCATCAAAATATTAGATTTATGGGTTGCATGGAAGGGTTTTGTGGGCATTACTTGACATGAATAACTTTAGGCTTGAATACCTCTTTTCCAGTGCTAAGCCTCCAGTGCAAGGCCAGTGCTTGGCCTTGAAGAGCCATATAGCTGTTTGTAAACCCTGCTGGCGAGGCTAAGGGCCAAAAATACAGTACTTAGCTGACACATTCTGTAAGCATTTCTGCCCCTGTGGCATGTGGGTACAAAACAAGGGGCTCAGTCTGGGTCAGATGCTTGAAAAGATAGAAGGCTCAATAATAACGAAGAATTGATGGAATCAAAATTTTCACTCAAGCACACGTCGATTAAGTCAGGTGTCATCAGAAAGGGCAGCTAATGTGGATATTATAGCCACTGATGTGAGACCCGAGACATAGATGAAGAAATTGGACATATCTCTCACACACGAAAGTCGTGCTGTGCACAAATTGCAAGGCAGTTCCCACATATAGGGCTGTGAGGCTTCTCTCTTGTCCAATAACTAGAGCATTATGCAGTTGTATGTCTCTGTAAAAAGCAAGAAGGTTACTTGACCAGGTCAGCTCCAGCACAGAGGACAATAGCTGTGTTTAAAGGCGAGAGCAGAGGAGCAGCATCAAATCACAGCTGACAATAAAGCGCTTTCTCTGTTGGAGAGGTCTTTGAAATGGGTGGAGACCCAAATCTTGTGGTAAATAAAACCTACACCTGAAGAGCAGCACACCTTAAAATGGAAGAGCTGCAGCAGACTCTCAAGGTAGCCCGCCTGTGTTAATCTGCAGAGCCGTATTGATTCTGCATTGAATTCACGAAGAGAGAACTTAAGAAATGCAGAGAGCAATAGTTACATCCCTTTAGTCTTCCAAGATCTCCTCCATTTTTTGAAACAATAAATCATAGCATGAGTCAAGGACAGATCATCGCATGCCGTGCACACTCGTCCTTGCCTTCATTCCAGCTGTACAGAGCAGCTTTGGAGCAAAGATTCAAAAGCATTGCAAGGATATCGACTGTTACCTTCAACAGTAGGTCCATAGTGAAGTAGGGAAGGAAGAATATAACTCTCGTATTTGAATAGTATTGCATGGACAAAACATGCTGAATTAGAAGAGGAACGTCTCAAGGCCATTCTCTCTTACAAATGTATCTTGCGGGAAAATACGTACTCTATGTAATATCCCTCTAACAGAAATTATTCAGGAAACCGTACTATTTTACTTGGAGGACAAAGCCTTTGACAAATTAATGTGGCAAAACTTTAAAGTACAGCTTGCAATTTACACTGCAATTTAGTGTTGTGAATAAAGTACCACTAAAATACTTACTAGTGCTTACTGGTACTTAAATGTAGATACAGTAGAAGAAAACAACACGGTGCTGAACAAGGAAGTTACATTTGGCTGTTGGGGAGGGCGGGGGGTGGGGGGTGAGAAATAAATTTTAATAAATCGGTGAAGTAATGTAATAATACAGCATGCATCATGAATGTTTAATGAGGAGCCTATCAAGTGTTAAAAGCTCCCCAACAAGGCTATTTTTCCCCAAAGTTTTGTTTCCCAGTGCTATGCCCCATAGATACATCTTTTTTCATTGGCTCTACACTTTTATTTTTCAAATTTGCATGCTGTCTACAAAAACAGATGGACACAGAGATGAGTGATGACCACCCTGAGCAGCAAAAAGGTGTTGAATAGCCACCTGAGGATGCAGTCAGCCACTGTTTCAGGTCACAAATTACAGATTCTTTCTGCTTTTCCTGTAAACCTCATGCATACATCACATTTATAGAATTACACAGTAAGAAGAAGGCCTTTACACAAAATTTATGTTTTGTTTTCGTTTGCTTTGTTCTGTACCAATCCGGTATTTGCACATGTATTCATAGCAAAATGCTTTTCTTTCTTTCCTCTAAACTACTCAGTTACTTCCCCCTTCTTCCCCACAGTCTTGTTTTCTTCCACTGAAGGAACCAGCAATGTAAATCACATGACGTATTGTAAAGTGTCACCATTAATGTAAATGTGGTGTATTAGTCCTTTCTTTAAAAACTTTGCAGAAAGTAATGTCAATATATGCATGTTCTTTAAAGATTTATGCTCAGTGACAGGGATGGAAAGCAGGAATTACTGTACAGTAAGAGCCTGCAATGCTCAGGAAGAACCCATATGACATACTAAATGAATATCACATGGATATACATTCACACTTTAATCCTCTTTACTATGTAACATCGTGGTCTACTTTAATGCAGCAGTAAAAGGTGCATCCAAAAACTATAGACAAGCTATAGTAGACACAGTGCTGCATAATGTCACAGCCCTGCTGAACTATTTTAATCTGTAATAAGAGCACAAAGACCTGACCTGATGTGTGGAAATTATATAATCGGTGGCCTTAAAGCAACATTATCAGTAGATAGAAAGCAGTTATGGATTTATGAGTTGAGACGACAACAGTGAGTGCAACAGCCGGATTGGTTGTGGTTAATGTTTTGGAGCACGAGAAGACTCTAACAACAAGAGCTTCTGTATAAAGTATATTCAGTGACTTATATATAGGAAATACTCGCCACTTAAAGAATCCTGCATAAAAAATGTATCAGAGAATTCTGTAATCCCACAGATAGCGGTTACATGACAGACATTCAGCCCTGCCTCTCAAAATGTCAGTTGTCTGTGTTGTTTGGAAGAACTGAGCCAGGAAACACTCCGCCAATTATGTCAAGCGCTGCGTTGTGCAACTGTACACAGGTGTAGTACATATAAGTTTACCATGTGGGGGAAAACTCCTTTTACAATCTATTTTGGAGCAAAGTCACAAGACCTTTAAGCATTTTTATCATTGACTGGTGATTCCAGACATGCAGTTTTTATGTCCCGGTGCAGTCATGGCTCTCTCCCCATTCATTTAGACAGTGACATTGTCTTGTTAGCCTGAAAGAACTCCCCAATAACAAAATGGTTGCTGAGTGGCGAGACTTCCCTATAAGGATGTACATATTGCAGTAATGGTGATATAACATCCCTCAAAAACAACTGGACAAATTCACTTTTTCATCCAAATTTATTTAGAGGAATTAATCACGTGCAAAGTGTTCTCCATATTTACTAAACCACAAATGTTAGCTAAATGTCTTGAGCATTGCACCCAAGTCACTTTGAAGACAGGAGGCTTAACTGAAAGTGAGCAAAAATCATTGTGGAGGGCATTTTGCACCCTGTCATGGTGATAAGTCATTTCTATTATTGATAAGTGTTACTGTCACTCTACAGAACTATTATCCATCATGTTTCTTTGTTGTGCTTTAAAACAAAATGCATCCGTCTTTTAATCACCATCAAGTGACATTTAACCTGTTTGCCCTCTCAATGTAAAAGGTTAGGGCTTCAATCGTATACCATAGATTTTACAGCTCTTTTAGGGGTGAGGTGAAATTACAAACATTAGTGTCAGGTCTAGATTTGAAGAGACAAACATTCTATTTGCCTCAAATCTCACCAAAATCAATAATTACATAAATAATGACCTGCCATTAGACACTGATGGCACAGCTTTGCTCTAAGTAGGTGTGTGTACAGTTGCATGTAGATCAGTGTGCATGTGCATGGATGTTGATGGCTGCGTGAGTTTTGTCCTGTGTGTATGTCTGCATGTGTGCAAGGAAACTCCCTATTTTGGTACAGAGAACAGCCCCATCAGGATATGTAACCTAAACAACACAATGGAGAGAAACAGAAGGGCTTGGGGACATGAAACACTCACCTTGAACCAGGCTGCTCCTTGCAGACACAAGGATTGCCCATCTGCACATTTCTGAAGCCTTTTGATTAACAATGTGTCCAAAATGAAAGCCGAAAAGGAGAAAACACAATTTAGTAATTTCAATGGCTTTCTGCAGATGGGTTGCCAACATATTTGGATAATTAACGTGTAGATATTTTCTTTATTCTGGGCTCACGATGGCAATTAACAGGTTTTGTGGAGAGGTGAAAACTTTTTTCGAGGCAGTGAAGATGGAGGGAAATGCATTAGAGGAGGTCATGAAAAAGGGCTTCTATTCTTTGTGCTAAAAGGATGCTTTTATAAGGTGATAGCAATTGAGGAATGAAAACCCAAGGGCAAATAAATGATAAAGAACTCATCTTTAATTGGCAATCTTTTTGGTTCATATAAATACCACTCCAAATTTTGTATCCGCATTTCCATTGACAGCATGGCAAGTCTCTCTTGAACTAGAATTATGAAAGGCAAAAGGAGCCACAATGCCGACCAAAAAGGACAACTCCATCTCTTAGCAAGCCAAAGGTTTACAAATTGCCCACTCTCTGTTCATCATGATACTATGCAATTCAACGAGAACAGTAATTGCCTGAAAATAGTTTAAAAGATGCATTCTGTAGTTTTAGGGAAACCTTCATTCTGAAAACTGAATGAATTTTCTGTCACCAGTTTGAATAAAATTGAAGTGAAACACGAATAAGTGCATCCTGACTCAAAAAGGACATGCTGTGATGGTGTAGTTGGAAAAACACAATATGCTCTGCCAGTGCCTTAAATGTATGCTAATATGCTAGAGTTTCAACTGAGCTGCCAAGGTTATCTTTTCAAAAGTCTACTGTACCGCTCAATTTGGCAGTTTGTTAAAACAGCAGTTGTGGTAATGTGTGTGTAAGCCATGACCAGTGCCTTCACCCCTTAAAGCCCTCTCTCTTTCTCTCTGGCTCTCTCTGTCGCCACCTAATGGCAGGAGTGTGTGTCAGTTCTGAGCTCTGGAGCCCAGCTGAGGAAAAGTGTGCACCAACACATCCTCCCTCTCTCAGGTAATTATGTCTTTTATCTAGGAGACACATACAGCTACTTTAACATTGGATATCCAGCCGTCCTAATGGCCCATTATTCAAATAAATGGGGGAAACACTGTAGGGTTGGTGACCCCCTCCGTGCGGCAGGGCCCTCCATCCAGGCACACCTGCTGAGACAAGGTAACGTTTATCACTGACACCTTCGCAGGACAGAAACAAAATGGCAGCCGGGGTCACCGGTAAGGAGCACACTGGGCCTGTCATATTGCAAACATATCCATTTGGTACGGCTCTACTCTTGTGGTTGCCAGGCTACTGCCTAATATATGGCGACTGAGTGTGCGTCAGGAAAACAGAAGTAAGATGTTGACTTTGAGATAAGTACCTCTTCAAATTAAACAGCACCATCACATTGCATTCAAAATAACATTTCCAAAGGTCAACTTTAAATGGTCCCCATTTGGCAAAAAAATCCCTGTGTTCTTCAACTCACTAAATCATCACATTTGCATACCAGTTACGTTAGTTAGTGGCATTTAATTATTTATGTTTTAATTACACAGAATGAAGGGGATAATATCACTGTACGGTAGTTTTGTGGCGTGTGTGCCCCTGTCATCTGAGCACTCGGATGTCTCCTTATTAAAGTACACAAAAAGATAATTATGTCCGGCTCTGTCTAAACATTGCCATGGTGCTGCACTAGAGAATCATCGCTGAATTGGACACAGGAGAGGGTTAGACCTCTTATGATTAATGTGCTTGGTCACACACACACTCAGGAGTGGTAAAGGCATGTCAACTCCTTCTCTTTCCTGCTCTCCTCCAGAGTCAAGGGTCAGCAAAATTGTTTTGATGGCACTGATTGCTGCATCAACTAGACTTATCATGTGCAGTGAGCTCATCTATGGACTCCAGATTGCAGAGCCCGCCAGCTGACATGCAGCGGAAGAAGACACACCCTCTTCCCAAAAACCACACGCCTGCATGAGTGCATCATTTGGGAATAACAAAGGCATAGAGGGGATGTACACAGATAAATAGACAGAAACCTACATAGGCAGACATACACTGAATGTTTGCAGACATGTGGTCCAAGTACACGGACAGCTACATATATACGATGTCCATACTGGCAAGAAAGAAAGCTGTGAGTCTACATTTGCAAGACTCATTCCCAACCAGCTCTCCCACAGTACACCCATCACCTGGAAAGGCTTTGGTGAATGGAGTTGCTTATGTCATTGGAGAGATGGTATTGATTGACCAAAGGGCAACAAAGGCCAATGCAATTAACAGACAAGAAAACATATAGCATTAAAGACTGTGTAAATAAAGGGACTCTGCAGTAGGGCCAGACAAAGGCCAGTTCAGGGCCCATTCAGGAGTTCCTTGTTCCCCTGTTGGCCTGGGGTCTTCTCCAAGGACTGAAGGTCTGGGTGGGAGGCCTGGGGGAGGTGGCAAAGAAGAGCGATGCAGTGTGTGGGTGTCCAGGGGGATAAGGACAGAGGGTGTTGCTAGGACTGCTCTGGGAGAGAGCAGCAAGAGCTTAGCCTTGCCTATGTCTGGAACTGTCAAGTGATCACGGTTGATCTGCTGCTCAAGGAGGAGGCTGTTGAACGGAGGAATCAGTATTTTTACAGGTCCCAGGCAAGTTTGCTTTGCTGTTCGTTTTAAACACTTCCTCCCCTTTTCTGTTTCTCCTCAGTCCAACAATCAGGTATTCTAGAGTAAATAAATTGATTGGAGATCTAATCCATGATCCAAGCAAGCAAAACTATTTCTGAACGCACCCTAAACAGAGGTATTTGTTTCTAAATAATTGCCAACATTTCACCTTGTGAGGGAGGATAATCTAACATTTTAGTAGAACTACCTGCACATGTTAATCATTAAACCCATTACAACGCAGAGAAACACAAGTCTAAAAACTAGAAATAATCAAACATTCCCAGAACACTTGCCTACAAATATAGTCCTACAGTTTGTGCTTAAGTGGAGGTGGTTTAGACTTAATCCTAAACAGTTTCAGCAGGAAATAATTAAGTAACATTCAGGTATTCTCTGCAAAAATCCTGAGCAAGCCCAGATGATTTAGACTTTCTACCATGATGTGAAGAGAAAAATATCTACCTGATCTTGACAAAGGGTTTCATTGTTAGGGAACAGATGGCAAGAGCTTCAGTCAGACTGCAACTGACCAGTGTTTCAGAAGGAACAGTGACTAAGGTGACATCTGCATTTAGATCAACAGGAAAGACATCAGTAAACAGAGTTTGAAATTGTGGTCAACATTTGATGACCTTTGATGTTTGTGCATCAGTGTGACATGTAAGGTACACTGGTGAGGTAAGCTAAGGTACACAGGAAGTAACTAGACATGAACAGGCTGTTGACAATTTTAAAGGCATGGATATTGTAGTAGGATTGTATGTAGCAGTGTATAAAACATTTTATACAAGAATAAACACTGAGAGTTCAGTGGTACAAAAACCACAGGAACTACTTTATAGAGATGTGGAAACAGCAACATATGGTCAGATGAGTCATCCTTCACCATGTTCTCCACAAGAGGGTGAGTAAACCAAGACAGGTCTGAACTCTTTACCTCTGCAGCGAGGGCATTTGGTGACTGCTGTGGGTGGAATTTAGCTGGCATTATTTGGGCCTATTTGTCCCCTTAGAGGGAAAAGTCACTGCAAATCAATACAGGGTTATTCTGAGTGATCACCTTTATCCTACTATGAAACATTTCGGACTGGTCTCTTCCAGGATGAAAAAATCCCTCTCTGTAAGGCACGAGGAGTCACTGAATGGTTTGATGAGTATCACACTGATGCTGATCGTATACTATGGCCTTCACAGTCACCAGATCTTGAACACCTATGGGTGATTTTGGACTTGGACATGCTAGACAGGGCTCTCCACCACCATTGTCAAAACACCAAATGAGGGAATATCTAGCAGAGTTGCAGACACTTGGATAATCAATACCAAGGTGCACTGAATGTATTCTGGCCCAACACCTCTGGCCCATCTGCTTATTCATATGTGTAATAAAAGAAAGGGTCAAGCCTGAGTCTCCTACTTCATGCTTTCACACAAATGCAGCAGGGTGTTAACCAATATTAGTCAGTGTTTCAAAAGTCAGCAACAGCACAGTTGAGTTTACAGCCGGCTAGTTGATTGTAATATTTAGGCGTAGAATTATAATGAGCTGAATGTCAACAACTAGCTGCTGACATGCTCATAAGGACAATGTTAAGAAACCGAAGCCCAAGAAATGCTTACCATGATCACTGTCTTAGTTTGCAATACAAAATACATCTTCCATTTAGCACATGCTGAAATATTTCTTTGGAAAAAAAAAACATTTTCACCTTCTGATAGTCCAAGAGTAAAACTCAAGATATCAGAATTTATTGTGTGGGCAGTCCAGCCAGTGACTGTCAAGGCAATTCACCAAAAAACAAAAATGAAGTGGTTGCACAACCATCAGACACCGTAATGCCTTCCATAGAGCTGTGATATCAGCACAGCTGAAAATACTCTCCTTGTGGTTTATTTTGTTGGGTTGATCAAACTCATCAGACAGCATTTTTCTCTGAACTGTTACTACAAAGCTATATTATGTTATTATGTGAATATCATTTGTGTATACACAAAATCCTGGGTAACAAATTGGCAAATTTTCAAAACAAGTAACCCACTGCCTCCCTCCAGTAAGGGACTGAACCTGATCTGAATAGAACACATGCCAAAACTGTTAGCATTGTCCTAAATGGTCATATTAATTTGTGGGTGCATGGTCTCTGTCAGTGTCAAAGGGAGAGTGCACATAGGCACAACAGACCGCTCAACCCCAGGGGGACCCTGTTTGATCCAGCTTTTCCTCTGGCAACAGACAGAGCTGCAGGGTCACCTATTCTGATGTGCTTCCTCTCACCATTCTCTGCCCCCTTTGTATCTGCATTCAGGAAAAAACAGTAGAGTCTACTTCATTTGTCTCCCAGGTGTCAGTGTGAACATGATCGTGGGATAATTTACCTCGTTTCTCATTTTCTTGTTCATCAAATGAAGGCCAGTGTCTCCCTGTCCTTAGTCTCATTTACATTTTCTCATTAGCTCTACACTTTTATTATTCAAATTTGTATGTTGTCTAGAAAAACGGATGGACGGACGGACGGACGGATGGATGGTGTTGTTGTCCTTGCTCTCTGTGTACATCACATTGAGCAACAAAGAGCCGCAGTATGTGAGGGGTCTGTATATGCCGCATATGCCACCTGAGGATGGAGGTAGTGAGTTGTTTCCCCTCAGTAACTGGTAAAAACTGTGTATCTTTTGAATGAACGCTTTTCTTTTAAACCTTCTGGATATATCACATTTGCAGTGCTTCACAAATCAAAAAAACAGAATGACTGTGGCCCTCCTTTCAATGGGAATAAAACCACTGTTGAACCCTTTTCTGGAAAAGCACTGGTGACATTAGAGTAGTGTCCTAATGTATAGAAAGAGTGGTGGACATTGTATCTCCTAAGTTCAATGTCTGTCTCTGAGTGAATAGAACCCTACAGACATTACATATTCTGCAGTCCACTACCAGTGTATAGACTCCGGTCCTTGACCATGATTTTAAAGGGTTCACCACTTGACCATGGTTTTTCACCACATTCAGCTCCACTCAATGCACCTTAGTCCTTTGGTTTGAATGATATGTATTGTATGCTTTTACCGCTGCAATTCAAGGATGCCTCTACATTAGTGAATGTGTATGAAACTGCCAACATATTCATCTGCAGAATCATTTACTTATTATACAATAAGCCCTGCTGATGCATAGCCCTGCTGATAATTTAGCTCTGGTGTAGCTGTCAGTGTTATGGGTTTAAATTTCAGCAGTCCAGTCCAAACAGCAGCATGAACGATGTTGCTAGTCTCCTCGGAGAACAAGCTGGTAATATATGCTGTGGAAGAAATCATATACGTGTACTAAGCTGAACAACTTACACACAGTGAAATGCACCGAGAGTCAGCAGTGATGGAGAGAGAAACTGAGGACTTCAATCTAAGGAGATGGGCAGCGATTAGATTGGGTGCTGGTGGATGCGTATGGAGACATGGGGGCAATATTCCTAGACGTCTTTCTACAATAAATATATTTTTAATTTGTGCTCTTTTATTAACCAGCAAAATCACTTCAAAATGAATAGCACATTATTAAGTCTTCTAGTGCCTCTTACTGTTCTTTATCATGAGTTTGTATCACTGTGCAATTCATCTCCAGCCATTCTTCACACTAAATATGTTTTATATGAGCCTTCATTTATCATGACCTGTCAGCTCTTAACTGTATCATTATTCAGTCTAGAGTTATAAATTGGAATCATTAAACGGTTTTTCATATAATCTGATGCAATAACTGCTGCCCCTTTATTGGCTTGTGAAAAGAAAATAGTAAATACAATTGTCTGTCAAGATCTTTGGAGATAGCCGTGTCTCTCAGGCTGAAATGAAATTAGGCCAGGCGAGGAGACAGGATCAATGTCAGCAGATTTGTTCGACTTTCATCGTGGAGGGGACGGGGGTTGAGCGGATGAAGGATGGAGAGAAAAGGAAGCTGACACCGCTGAATCCGATGAGGAATGTGGTCTTAGCTGTCAATATTTTTTCATACAGTGTCACATCAGTCAGAGGTGTCTTTTCAACTTCTGGGTGCAGTTCTGTGGAGACATTTGTAATGGAGATATTACATTCCCTCAACTAAATGTGTGCTCTCTGTATCTTTTTGTCCGGCGTCTGAGACGTTTTCATGAAAGGAGATGAAGTGATTAACAATAACAATGTGGGGTCAAATTTTTCCTCACTTGTATCTTATTCTAATCAGAATAGGACCTTGGCTGCATGAACTGTCTATGGGGCTGCTATGTATCGAATTACAACAAGTAGCCAGAATGCTGCACACTCTAAAAGCTTTACAAAATTAAATACAAGTATTTGTAACAACAGAGTGATCTTTTTAATGACACCAACATCTCTGCACTAATTTACTAGAGACAAGGTTATTTTTTCACACATTAGCAAAATATATTTTGAAAAGAAAGCACGAAAATTAGTAAAATTTAAAAACACACATGTGACAGACTATCACAGCTTAGCTCTTGAGACAACACGCCTGTTGTTATAGTGTTTTCTCGTTTCTCATCCCATAAAGGGATGAAGATAAACCCCAATCTCAAAACCCTGGTTAAAGACTGCCACCCTCTGGCAACCTCACGCACTAAGGCCTCCACTGTATGTTGTGTTTATATTCTGATGACATCTTAACACACTTTCAATGCCAACAACAAGAGAGGCACACCAACAAGGGTTACTACAGTACAAGATGTGAATATTTCAGAAACTATTCTAATTACAAAAATAGGTCAGACAGAGAAAAGAAGGGAAGAACACACAGTGAGGAAAACTGACCTTCGCAGTCGGAGCTCATACTTTTCCATGAGCCTATGCTGCCATCTACTGGATGACACAATGAAGTGACACCATGACACCAACACAAAGCCGTAAACTGACTGGATGAGAGGGGTTTAAATTTTAATCCCAATTTCTTCCTTTCACTGTCATCATTTTCTGATTAGGTGATGTCTAAAAGGCAAACTCACACAATGCAGGAATCGGCATATAAATATTAGAAACTCATTCTGTCTTAAAGATCAAGTGAGCAACTTCCATATTAGGCCAGATGGTGGTGTGTTGGTACCAGGTTGTGCAGATCTCTGGGAATGTGAGGTACAGTAGAGTTTATACTGACAACAGACTTGACCACTATGACCCTGGTGAGCTTCTGCACCATCAGTGATATAAGTAAAGTTTAAATCAGTTTTTGTAAAGAAGTGTGAGGACTACAAAAGCCTGTATTTGATCATTTGAAGGTAATCACTTCCTTATTAAGTATTTCAGTCATAAAAACACAATATTTTTTGGTAAAAGGTGTTTGCTTGTTTTTTTTAATCTAGAGAGTTCAACTCCAAGTTTGTCTAAAAAATTCCATTGTTTGCAAAATGTCCAGAACTCCAGACCAAGACTATTTATTTACCCCTCCAGGCCCATATTTCCACCTGCATGTTGACAGTGTTTATATGTAAACTTCCCCAAAAGAGAGTTAAGTTCACTCAAAGGTCTCCTTTCTATCAATCGGGTGATAAAGCTCAGCCATTCTCTCTTTCTCTCCTGTTTGCCCTCCATCTCGCTTTCTCTCCCTGTCTTTCTCAATACTTCTCCATTTATCTCTGTGTGCCATGTGCAGATGCAGGAACATTCTGGAAAATGAAAACAAGTTACTCAGGGCGCTCAGCGCGGGACAACCGAGCTAATGCACATGTGGTGTTTTCTGTAGAACCATGACAAATCATCTTCATCCAAAAGAAATCTGTAGAAAACAAACAAAAATCTAACCAACTGTAAATCAGTGACAAAATCGGAATAACAAATCTGGGATATCAGATGATAATGTGAGAGCAGGAAGCTTCTTTTTAATCACAAAAAGGCTTATGCATGAAAAATGAATAAGGAGAAATGATCTAACCTTTGTTTATGATTGTTAATATGAGAGTTTGTTGTTAATGTTTTACAGTAAGCACTTCTGAGAGGCAGCTGATGAGACGTGAGCTTTTAATTCTTTTAGTACAAGGAGCTAAATAGAGTTTAATGGCACACAAGGTAAGTGGAACACTCCAAAATGTAATGAAAGGACTTTAGTCAAATTAGGCGTTTTCTTAGTTTTTAGCCAGTTTTCTAATCTTGACATTCTTGAACTTGCCAGATTAGTAGCTACTAGCACAATTAGTAGCCCACTTATTTAACTAGTTTTAATGTAAAGAGTCAGATAGGCTAAACTCTTGTTAACATGTCCATATAGGGATTTTGATATGCTAGAAGACACGTCGTGAGTAAAATGAACCGTCAAAGCCACATGTTGCCACCTTGAAACTGTACTGATGACTGCCTCAGAAATATTTAGACATTCACCTGTATGGCGATCAGGATTCATAAAAAAAATGTAACGAACTATCCCGTTTAACTTTCAGGGTGGGGCTTTCTGCATCATTCTTCTTCAGAATTGGATTCCAGTTCTAACATGCATGGCTGAATTATTCAAATATTGCGGCTTGCCACGGTGTAGCATAGAGTTGTTTTACATTTGAGCAGGGTGTTAGGAGAGCTGGCGTGCTTGAGCTGCAACAAGTGTGAATTAATCAATTGCCGATTATCAGTTATATTATCATTAATCAGTTACCATAGATCTATTTTACTGACTCAATAAATAAAAGACCAAGTGTTATGAAAACATGAGCTGCTATCTTAAGTCTAATATGAGCAATATTCTCAGGAAATGTGTCACTCAAGTGAATCAGTGCCATGATTTCTTTAATGCCTCCAGCACATTAGTCTGCATTCTGTAATTTTCTCTAAAGAAAAACATGTAACTGAGCCTTGGTCTCGACAGTGCTTAAAGATGATGACATGAACAACCAGCTACGTGTTCTCAGTCACCCGTGACCCACGCCTCGTTAGACAGGCTGATTCTGCAAACTTGTCATCGCTTTGCACCATCTTGTCGATGCTATCACAGCTATTTGCATTCTCCCTGAGAACTTGATATGACCCAGAGTGCTGCGGAGGGAAGAAAAAGAGTGCTGGGAATGTCTTTACATATGAGAATTAAGGGAACGGTTCAAAGGGCTTTTAGGGTTTCACGGCTGGTTCTCCCTTCACAGTGCACAGCCACCCAGTAAAAGTTACAGGCCAGTGTGTTTAAAGGGCCCCACCTCTGTAAAGATAGACCTACTCTGCTGTGTGTTTAATCTGTGACAGTCATTTCCAAGTGCCTACACTTCAATAATCATAGATAAACTTGCAAAACATCATAGTGATAAAAAATTGCATCTCATTAACTTTCAAGACATTTATCCTCCCATTCAGCTGGAAAAACTGACGTGTTCTTTCCCCTTATGAGTATGCAGAGAAGAGAAAACTATTAAAAGTAGCCCATCAAACCTGTCCTCCAGGACTTGCTTGCACTTGTCTTGGCTCCAGTTCAGAAAAAGCGAAAGAGGGCAGAGAATGGCTCAGAATGAATCATCTGAAGACAAGGAGACAGTGACAAATCCATTTTTAGCTTAAACTCAAACATTTTAGCTCCAGAATGCTAATAACGTCTCGCTTGGTTTAGCCGAGCGGTCTCTGAAGAGCGAGTATCACTTTCAGACGGTTCCCTCTTTGCTGACAGGTCACAGTGCTGCTAAACAAATACCACTGACACTGACTTATCTCCCCCTGCATTAACACTTCATGCAGCAGTGTAAAGTTATGATACAGAAGCTGAAGGTGGATTATCTGTGCCTCCAAATCAGGATCAGATGGTCCCAGCAACTTTGAATAGGAATCATATTTTCAGCCATGATGAGACATGTGGAAATAACTTCTTGCTGCAGTGTGACTCTTTCTTCTCTTTGAAAAGGTGCAAACTAGTTTCTAAGACTTTTAAGGGGTTCTATGGTGGAGATGGTAACGAAGACTTTAAAATATGAAATCTCAAAGCAAAAACCTGAATAAATGGGTAAATAACACTGCAAATATCGATGCCTGTGTACACAGATTTCACCTTAATGAGAACGAAAAAGATGTGAATCATATGTAATGGCCTCTATAGTCACCACACCTGGACTCAACTGAAGGTCTATGGGAGATCTATCATTATCATTAACACACCAAATGAGGAAATAATTCTAGTAGAGTTTCAATCACACTTTGGGAAGACTTAATGTTGTTTTCCCCTTCGATTTGTCACTCTTGTGCATATAGTTGAGCCCAAAATTATTTATACTCATGACAGATTTTGACCAATAGGTTTCCTCTGGCTGGGAATGACACAAACAAGGAAAAACAGCTGATGCAGTAATTTTTTTAGTCTGCTACTGGTCAACTGCATATCCTGGCTAATACCAATGAGTTCAGTGAGCTTTTAGAATCCATCACTGGGAGAAAGAGTTGTACATTGTGGCTGCTTATAGGATGGTGAAAGTCTATAAATCAGAATCAAAGTGTTTTAAAGTGTCAGAGGCCACAGTGCAAGGCATCATCAAAACTTACAAGGAGTTCCACCCTGTGTAGATTTTCAGAAGGTGTGATAGGAAGCCAAAAGCAACACTGGCAAGAATGGTAGTGTGAAAGGCCATGAAGATTTTAAAGATCCCCAACCAGACCATCCAAAAAAATCCGATCAATTCTGTGACCAGCATCTCAAAGCAGACACTCCAGTAGACACTCTATGTATCCAAGACAGACTAAAAAAGCTTCTTTGCCAAAGCCGTGGTCCGCAATCTGTGGTCAGATGATATGAAAATTGAGTTGTTCGGACACAGGGAAACAGCTTTTGTTTGGTAAAAGAAAGGAGACATCTACAATACCATCCCTACCATCAAGTATGGTAGTGGGACTATATGGCTTTAGGGGTGTTTTTGAGTTATTGGTCAAGCTAGCCTTGTCAAAGTAAATGGCATCATGCACGAGAAAAGAGGATGACACTAAGTTTCTGGAGAAAAAACATCAGGTATCTACAGAAATACTTGTCCTCGGGGATCACTGAACCTTCCAACAAGACAATGATCTGAAACATACAGCCAACGTGGTCAAGAAATGTTTAAAAGAAAACAATAACAACATGTTATGGTGAGAGTTAGAGACTGGACCTGAATCCTATCAAGAATCTGTAGAGGGAACTGAAGATCAGAGTGATGGCAAGGAAACCTTCCAAACTCAAAGACCTGAAGATCATCACAAAAGAGGAGTGGAACAAAATCCCTGTGGAAAAGTTGTTTAGCAAACTTTATGTATCATCGAAATAGGTAAAATCTGTCTACGGGCATTGATTAAACTCTTAAAAACTCTCATCCTGCCTTCAAATGGCTTTGATGTAACCCTAGAATCAGTAAATCTTTTAAGATCCTGCCTCTTCCTTCATCCCCACTCACTGCCACTGAAGCACACCAGCTCACCTGTGACTTTGCTTAAACACTGTAAAACTACTCCATGCTACACAATGACATGCTGTAATATTGGAATAATTTGGCAATACATGTTTAAACCAAAAACCAAACTGAAGCTTAAAGTTCCACCCTGCTTGATGGCAGGATTGGTTCCTTACATGTTGTTACATTTTAATTCTAGAAGCTGAATGTTGTTGAAACTGTCACTGGTACTCATTAACATCTCTCATATAATGTCTGACTGTTTTTCTCACTAATTTCCAGCCAGAAGGGACCTGTTGCTCAAATAAAAATGTATTATAAATCAAAATTTGACATTTGCGTGATTTTTTTTCCCCTTAATTGCTGCTTCCTGGAACATGCAACATCACCAGCCTCAAATATTAACACTGCAAGTAATGCAGTGTTACTGCATTCTTGAAAAGTCATATGGATTAGTTACTGAACCAGAAGTTTGAGGGATTATAATTTTTCCACTGGTTCATCAAAAGATAGGTATTTGTTTTTTTTTTCAATAAATCTCATGAAAAGACTAAAACAGCAATGAATTGATCCTGTTAAAGAATAGCATTTGTGTAGCCAAGCTTGATATATTTCATTCCTCTGTGCAAGAGAGCTCCATTGGGGCACTGGGTGATACGTTCCATTTATTTTGGTTCAATCGCACACACTGTCTTTGTTAGTAGAGGACCAAATGTGTATTAATCCACGGCTGAAAATTTCCAATAAATGCTCTTTTCACACCTGTGTCAAAAAACACAGTGCCCAGCTGTTTTAGGAAATCAATATGTCTTTTTTTAAAATGCCAGTATGTGGCGTGATTTGAGACTGAGAGAGTGTACTGACTGATCACTTTCACACAGATTGAGTCATCCGTTATGGTTTTGCAACTCCCGATTATTTTGTTATATATTTCATCCATCAGAAATGCAAAGATTTTGCAAACCAAACAGGCATGTCATACAAAAATATATAAAGTCAGTTGAATTGTTTATTATCTAAATACCAGGCAGGACAGACTATACTTGTATTATCACCATTATAGCAATCATCTTCATTACAATGACAAAGAACAGGAATGCGTAAGCTTGCAGTTCGCAGCTGGCTCCATCCTCCTATCCTTGGGTAAGTATCCTGGGGAAATCCTTTTGAGTGAAGGGGGCTCTCAGCCAGTATCGCTGCTCACTGCCAAGGAGAGACTCACCCCTCTGATCCCGGGAAGTGTGCCGCTCACTTTCTATTTGATGTTGTAATTGTTTCTCTGTCTTGGACAGGAGGTCTGGGACGTGTTTTTCTGTAGGAGGAAACACTTGAGCGCGGACTTCCATCTCTGTCGATGTTTTGGAGATGTGGCAGCAGGTTGTGGTCTGCAGCATATGGGCTCACTTTAAAACCTCCACAAAAGCCTCTCCTTTGAGATAATTGTACCATG
Source organism: Dascyllus trimaculatus (assembly GCA_024666655.1). Classification (NCBI taxonomy): domain Eukaryota; kingdom Metazoa; phylum Chordata; class Actinopteri; family Pomacentridae; genus Dascyllus; species Dascyllus trimaculatus. Next base: position 9,957,561 of record CM045462.1, read on the forward strand.
AATTAGACCAGGGAGGCTTTGATTTATCAACACAGTTGTTGACAACAAGTTTCCACCCCTTCAGACTTTCCATTGACAAATCTACTGAGATAACCAAAACCTTCTAATGTAACACTGAACAGCATAAAATGTCACTTCTTTCATCATCTTGAACAAATTGTCTTTGGTGCAATGAGTTAATGAAAGAATGACAGTGTTAGCAAGGTGGTGGCAGAATAATTTCCTCATGTTGCAAATTTCAGAAGAGGCTGGATGTCTTCTAATTAGACCGGATGAAGGTAAGTTCTCCTTGACTTCTTTGAGTCTTCTAGGAAGCTCAGTGGGACCTCTGAACAGAGACATAATTAACTCTAATATAGTTGTTCACATTGAAATATGGTTACATCAACACTGACATTGAGCCGTCGTGGTTTTTCACTTTACATTTTCCAAAGCTGTTTGAACAAAAAACATCATCACATGTGGGCTTCGCCACATATACCATTATTATTACAGCTGATGTCAACAGTGTTTACAATGAAGCATAATCTGGCTTGTAACTCTTACCACAGATAATTAGCAGCGCAACCACACGCTGTTTATCCTTTGTGTTGTCTTTCGGCCACAGCTGAGTGAATTCTCGAGGAAGATATCCCTTTAATTATTATTTCACAAAGATCAAAGTGAACACAACAAATGGATGCATAAATACCTAACATTTGAAATGGTCAAACTTGAAATGTAGACTCCAGGAACTGTAATGTGGGTGGGATATACACAAACTGCTTATGTATGTTCTCCAACTAATGATTGAGAACTCTTTGTTACAACTAGTGCTGAAGCAATTGATCAAATACTTGATCAACAGAGCATTTACAGACAACAGTTTTTTAGTTGATTAATTCCTAAAATTTACTGTCAAGCAAAAAAGCCAGACCGTTCTCTGAAGTGAGGAGTTGCTGTGTTTCTCTGTTTCCCATCATTATAAAGTTGACATATGTGAGTATTGGGCTCTTTATGGTACAAAAACAACAATCTGAAGACATAACTGTGGCTTCTGGAAAAATTTTTGCAGCATTTTTCTGGTTAGTTTATTTTGTAGACTAAGAGACTTATGGATTAAATGAAAAATATGTATAATCAGGTTAACTGATAATAACACTAATTGGTATATGCAGCTCAAGTCTGGATACAGCACGAAATGGCATTTTATATATATATAACAATAAGAAAAAAAACAATACAGAGAGCAGGAGCAAAAGGATAACATTCAAATAACAATACTGTAACATGGACAATCCAACAAAACACTAAAGGAATTAAAGGGCATACAAAAAGACACCCATAGATAAACTGGTACTTTGAGCAATAGTTGTGTAAAGTAATTCAGTACATCAACATTCTGTACTTTAGTGCAGTTTTGAAGTACTTTTACTGTACTTTAAGTGTGTCCATTTTGATGCTACTTTATATTTTTGTTCTACTACATTTTAAAGAGAAATATTGTACTTTGTACTTTTTACACAGTTTAATTTATATGGCAGCTGTAGTGACTTTCTGAATTGAGATTTTGCATAAAAAATACAACAATCTCAAAAAATGCAGCACAAGTACCAAAAATACCTTTCTAGAATTTTTTTCCATGAAAATAATCTGTTCCTACCTTAAAAACACCTTACATGTAACTACGTTAATCACAAACACTGTTGTTTCCTTTAGAATGTTCAGTCTATTAAGTCCCACCTTGTTCTCTGCTCTCCAGCACACCAGCTCACCTATGACTCTGCTCAGACTCCGAGCTCTACATTACATCGTGACGTGTTGTAATATTGGAGTAGCTCAGTCTTTCATGTTCAAACAAGAACACGTATGAAGAAGAGGAATGATATGGACAGTCCCACTCTGCAAGGTCACATGATTTCTTGGGTTTGTTGTTTATCAACAGATGTCTGTCTGAATTCATGTTTCCAGACTGTCATCAATTTCAAGGTGCTCAACCATGGTGCTAATTGATAATTTTACTCATGTTATGTCTTCCAGCATATAAAAAACGCTATATGGACATGTTAACAAGATTTTTTTTAAAAAACCCAAAAAACTTCACAATGGGTAGTCGTCCAGATTTCTCTGACTTGTTAACATTGCTATTAAATAGTGGTTCCCACTCTACATATGTCATTTGTGTTCACTTAAATAACTGTTTAATAAGTCAAATCCACCACAAGACCAAATAAAAGAAATTATTAAATCATTCCAAGTTCTGAATTTAAAAAACAAATTTTTGTATCAGAACTTTGTTTTTTCTTCTATTTCTCAACAAAATCATCTCACTATTCCAAAAGTTATCTTTTGACCTTGATGTTTGGAGTCACTAGATTAAATGCTTGAATTGAAATTATCTCCACTTTGACAGCCACAGCATTATAATGCTGTTTTCACCGTAATGCATCAGCACTAACAATCATATGATGTCACGTTTAAACAGAAAGTAGGATTTTACCCTGCTTTTAACGTTGCTCAACTGGTAATGTTACTTACTACTTAAAATTCCTGATAGGTCCTTTAGCATTCTTTCTACCATTTCTGAGCTAATAATGAACAAGCAGAAGAAAAGGACACTTCCCACATTGAGATAGATTGTACTATCATTTCATTTTACGCACACTGTACTAACGGCACAAACAACAGAAAACAGAAAAGGTCAGTTTGCATACAGTCGGTACGTATTTTTACACATTTATTGTAAATCCAGTGACTGAGCATGCGAAGCTCGGCAGCTCGTTCATTCAGGAAGGGGCATGTTAAGGAAAATGGGGGAGCTATGAGGGGCTTTTTCTTGGCCAGCAAGTCCAGGCTTGGTTGCAGGCCTGTCTGTCCCTACTCCGCGCAAACATGTCAGACATTTCACCACCAGTATGAGTGAGCTAAGTTCCCCCATTCCTTTGCTGTAAGTTGAAGTGATCTCTACCTCATGCTGTAAGCCGGATTTGTGCTCAGCATGATTAACCCATTAATGCCACATAATTAGCTTTTAAAAGGCATATGCTTATTCCTTCTAAATATGGAAAGCCGATGAGGGACGTGAGCGATTCCTGCAATATCTTCAAACTGTAAACCACACATGCATATTTTGCACACTGAAAGGCAATATGTCCAGATGTGACCAAAAAATAATCATGTGGGTTGAGTTTCTGACATCGCTCGGCACAGGCTGAACTGCTCACTTAACCAGAGCCTGGAGTCGGTTTTTGCATTTACACTGTTGAATCTGGACTCCTACAGCACGGCACTACAATTCGCGGAGGAGAGAGACGTCCAGTTGATTAATCCACGGCTGTTGGGACAAACAGGTCTCCATTATGTGGACACTGGACTTGGGGTTTCGCAGCTTTCAACAGATCACCGCCATGACAGACGACCACAAGCAGGAATACATATGCATTTCAGGAAGTCAGCACAGCTCTCTTGTGAGAAACGTGAAAGCGCAGCTCTGGCTGGAATATACTGAGAACACCCAAAACAAACCCACTTCCCGGCCCAACTGGCATCCACACAAGGGTAGAAATAAGGGAATGTATTTATGAGCATCTGGCTGCGGTTCAGTGAGGTCAGGGCACTGATAGAGCACAAGGAGAGATCTTTGCACCTCTGTGTATTCAAGCAGAAGAAGAGCTCTGTGACCTGTGGATCATGTGTTTGTCTCATTAGTGAACTTAACTCTCCTTTTCTTTGTGTAAAAGCAGCAGCTAGATAGTTACTTGTCATGAGCTTTGTCCCAGAGTTGCAAAATCAAGTCCACAATGACTACCAGTCCTGTGCACTCTCACAACCTCCCGATTCTCCAGTGTTGTGACATCAATATTCAATCTGTCTTTGGGATTTTCTTTTTGAGGACAGCGCGATTATGCTGGTAACATTGAAGGATATCGAGCTTGGCTCTTGGAAGAAGACACACGGTTTTCATAAGCCCATTAATCTTAAAAGGAGCAACTGTCAGAAAATATACAGTACCCCTATCCCTGACATAAAAAAGGCCTGTTCAAGGCCTTGATTTTTGGTTTGGCGGAAAACAATATCACACTGCCTTTGATAGAAGGCCTTGAATGTCCCCTTTGCAGAATTTCCACTTTGGATCTGGCATTCTTGAGCTTAGAAGCACAGCACTGTGGCACAACTGCAATCTCAACAATTCATGACACACGACTGGATTTACAGCTCAGAGAGGCGCACTAGAGGAATTGCTGCTTATTATTATTATTACAGGTGTCTTAACACTCAAGCTAAGTGAAGAAACTAACTGAAGGCTAAGTGAGGTTTAATCTGAGAGACAACACGAGTGAAGCAAGAAGTTCTAAAGCTGAAAGCCAAAAGTTAATCATAAACAATGCAGAAAAAAATTATGAATTGAAAGGTAAATGTCAGTTTCCACATGTGACCCAGTGTTTGTGACTGTCTGGGCCGATTTCCAAGTAGGGCAGGCATGAATCAGCAGCAGCCATGGATGGAGTCTGAAGTGCTCCAAAAGTAATTAAGGTTCCTCCTCTTAATTGACAACAGATCCAGCTCAGCAAAGCCCCACTGCCAAACAAAAACCATGCATGGGAGTATAAAAAGGTGCATGTAACAAAGCCTAGAAAAGCTCTCCGGCTGAACAGACTGGATAGACTGCAAGCATTAGTGTTAATGATGTATCAAAACACGTGAGTGAGCAACCCCCACATCACGTTTTTTCTCTCTCTCCGTATTTTATGAAGTTTATGTGATCCAGTCCTCATTGCAGGTGTTGTGATTTTTTTTTTAGCACTCTAAAATGTTTCAAACAGCCGTATGACAAAACAAGAACAATATTTACACCCTCCTGACCCTTAAGGCATGAAAGTGTGATTTTGGTGTGCCTTATAATGATTAAAATATCAAACTGTATATGGAAATAAGCTGATCTAATGAGCTTCACTTCCTCAGCATGCAGGACTGTTCTGCTGTCAGCCATAGAGGGAGCTCTTCATCATGCTTTCACACTGTTTATCATCATATAGCCTTTTGACATGAAACATCTGGTCTTGATCTTACTTCCTCGTCAATGTAAATGAAAATACAGATGAAGATAAAGCTCCTATAATAACTCGGTGTAACTGGACTTGACCTAAATGATTTCTGTCTAGTCAACACTGCCAATCATGGCTGATAATGGAAAAAGAATTTGACAACATTAAAGTTATTACAGCTGAATTATTTCCAAAGAAATGCAAAGTATAAATCAGGTATGCTTTATATTACAATTTCATAATCATAGACTTTATCTGTGGGTATTAATACAACATTATTTGTCGTTTCCAATGTGACATGCACCATAAACGGACCTCGTGATCTTTATTTAGATAGCAATGGTGAATTTTAGCCTCGTCTGATAAAGAGATCCGGACACACCTTGAATCTTTATTAGTCTGATAGCAGAGACTGAGCATCTGCATGCGTCTCAATAATACTGTAAAGGTTATCTTTATCAGGTCCGATTGTCATCTAACCGAATTTATGGTTCTTGCTTCTCCTCAGAAGTAATATGCTGTATCTAAATTAAAAGCATCCTGATAAGCCCATCTTCTTCTACACATCCACAGAGATTACTAGTGTGCATTCAAATTACAGTCCTCCAAGAGACGCAGCCGGATTAACGAGGAAGAGGAAGGCTTACGGTTTGATCTCACCTAAATATACATGTTTCTGCTGCGGCTGCTAATTTGGCATTTCAATGGACAGTTTGGGAACACTGTCAGTATTTCAAGTTTGAAGAGTTGCCGTCCTTGAGCTCACCTTTTCTCTTACTAGGTGCTGTCACCAAGAGGAGGCGGAGGAGTCAAATCATGTCAATACAGCTTCTCTTAATCAAATATATCATCTTTACTGTTTTTATTTGCTTGGATCACATTCATCTTTGTGAACAGTGTATCAGATTAAAGTCATAGATGTGACAGAGTTAAGATACCGAAAGGTGCTCAACTTCAGTGACCTCAGCTTGCCTCAAATTGTCATTTTTTAAGCTAAATGGAAAACCTGATTGTCGTGCTGGTTGCTGCATGACTGACTGTCATGGATCTTCTGCAGTGTTTATCCTGAAAAGATGAAAATGGCCACCTGAAGTGAAATTTTAAGTAATCTCCTAGATGTGGCAAATAAACTCTGCTTGTGCTGGGAAGTTAACAAATTTCCATCTGTAAAACATGGCAGCACACATAATTCCACAACAGAGATGAGTCTGTGAATGCTAAAAATCAAGTCTGTTTGTGATGACAGAGAGGGTCCTTTGTATTTTCCTAATATGTTTCCACTTTAAATCAAATCCAAATTTGTCCCCAATGTGGTTTTTGTAAGGACAGCCAGTGTCATGACATTGAAACAAGACTTCAGACGGAGCTTTATGGCACAAACGTGTGTAGTAAGTAAGAAACAGAAAATGCCTGGCTGTGTTGCACTAATTGAAACAATTTGGCCGCCTTTACATAAAATCATCTTCATAAACTGCAAGTAGAGACTGTGCTCACAAGTCGTTTTATTTCCCATACAAATACCAACAAATACTCAGACAAATTCTCTCTATCACAAGTGGGGCTAAATTATTCGCCTTCTTCTTTCCAAACACCAGTCAACAGGCGTAATCCTCAGACGTCTCCCCTTAATGTAACAATTAGAAGTACGTTCAGAACACGAAGACACATGAGACGTGTTTAGTGAAGGTCACAAGCAATTATCCAGCCTGGTAAAAGCTGGCATGTCTCACATGGCACCGCTGCACGCCCTCATTAGGCGTGTTCTGCTGCTCAGAGTGGGTCTTGTGGCTATAAAAGAACTGTGCTCGCTGCCTTCCAAGCCTCCTTTTAGCAGAACCTCACCAGCAGGAGCACAAAGAAACTACACATCACCACCTCTAGATCAGATAGGAGCGGACAAACCTTTTTTTGTAAGGGGAGGGGGGGGAGACTACACTCGACCAAGGAATCTGTGTGTTTCTTTACAGGTTGGGCTTGGTTGGCTTTCAACAGGATAAACACTGATTTCTCGCTCTCTCCTAATAATGAGCAACAAGAGCTTATTAGCTTTTTGACTGTGAAACTTCAGATTTTTTATATATTTAACATCACAAAAAGTGATATTTCCAAATTGGTGCTTATGTCCAGTTATCAAATTTTATGGTATCAGACCAAATTTGAGGCATGAAGAGAAATAAGCAGCCTCAGTAGCTAATGCATGGCTGTGTTTTTTTTTCTCTCCCTGCTCCTATGGAGATGACAAGAACATGAACATTCTCCACTTTGTTTTAAACTTCAAGTCTCATTCTGGTGCTAAATGAAGGCAAGCTGGAGCCTTTTCTAATAATGTCCATACTGAGCACTGAGATCACTACACTCACAAACACTAAATCAAAACCGTAGACACAAGAAAAAAAGGCTCTTCAATAAAACACCATGGTCCGTCCAGCTGTGGAGGGAAAATCAAAACCATCCAAAAAATAGTGTATATAAAGTTTCTGCTTTTGTTGAAACGTGAAAGTTAGTGTGCACATGCTTGTGGTGTTAACCTGGTGAGAGGAGATCATGTCCAGAATGCTGCACACTATTAAAACTCCATCTACTAAATATGCTTTGCAATTTTTCCCATTGCCAAGAAGCCAGTGGTGGGCCTCGGTTGTACTAGATGGGCACACATGCAGGTAACCTTTAATGATTTCTAACATTTCAAGCAGTTGCACCTGGAGGTTCACTGAAACAACCAGCTCCTGCACACACACTGACTCACTCACACCCTCGTCTCCTGTGAGACGATGAAAAATCGAACTTTAAATTCGCCTTAAGACTTTAAAGACAAAGCACACTTGAGGAAGTGAATCCTTTGATGACACTTAAAACCAACATCAATATTTACCGACTGGGGTCGTTGCGCCTTGTGAGTGTCAGGTGTCGATTGGATGAGTTCACTTGGGTCTGATCTGATGTGGATTTTTCACTCTGGAGACTTCTGTGTAGGCTTTTTAATTTTACTGTGTTTGCAAGTGAGTATAATATGAAATAAAAACAAATTCATCTTCAAAGAGAAACACCCCACAGCTGTATTTAAGAGCATGTAAGAAGATCAACTGTGGCCTGTTGCATCGAAACGCAGGCCTACACGAAATTAAATCTATTGTCTGGACACCATAAAAAGTGACTGAACAGCGGCTGACTCATTCCAGCTTTACTTCATAAATGTATATTATTTTATGATACACATAAAATCGCATTGTGGTTAAATAACGCTACAAAATCTAAGGCTGACTCAGGGGACATTTTAAATGATCCATCCACATGAATTAATTCTCATTTGGGAATAAAGTCTCCTTCATATCTCTGAAATAGAGGAGAAACCACTGATGCATTAAAAAACAAATAAACATACACGATCCTATATTTTAGCACTAAAATTAAACTTAAAATAATATAAATAAAACGTGTGGCTAAGCAGGACGTTCCCTTGGTGGTCATCTTTACGCAAACAACCACTAAATTATTAGAGGCTATTACCAGATTGGAAACGTATATTTTGCCCCCATTCCCTCTTTATTAGCTACTTTTTAAAATTATTACTATTATTTCTTGGTGTGCACGATGATTTCAGCTCAGAAAGCTTCACAACAGCCCCCCAAAAAATCGTCTGAAAGTTAAGGTTAGACTATGTGTCCTGCAGAGTCGCCAAAACTGATGCACCACTGAGGACCACTGCAGTCAGTTCCCTCATTTATAATCTTGAAACAACATATTCTGGACTGTGCGTTTGGCGTTGGTGTGTCTGCTGCAGTGTTTATGTGGGCACGTATTGTATGAACACACTGCGAATCTCGCCGCTTTTGTTTTGTCACACTTGACAAACAAACTCAGACGGTTGAGAAGCTGCTCGGCGGCTGATTCTGCAAGACGCGTAACTGCGCCAACGGCCGGATCGTTGGCTCACATTTAGGCCGATTTTTAGATTTTCTTCAACCGTGAATGCTCGTTTTTACACTGTAACGTCTGTATGCAGATGAATTCAAACACAATGCAGAGAAAATCATTTAGCAGAAGATTTAAATTTCGCAGACAGACTTCCTCGTGGAAGCTTTTTTAAAATGTATTTCATAAGGATCTCTACAGTTTATCTCACCTACGAGGCCTCGATCCTCACCGTGGAAAATCAGACCTGCTGCAGTTTTTTTACTTTATTATTTACAAAATCTGAACCTCAGACATAAAAAGCTGTATAATTTCTCAACTACAAGTTAAGGACTTAAAACATCCACGTCTCCTTTTTAATTTGTCAGATTTGTAAAGATAACTAGCACATTAAACAAAAAAGAATAACGCAGCTGCTCGAGCAGGAAACCTCCATAAGGTGCGTAAAATACTGCAAGTAGTGTGCAGTATTTTTTAGATTCCATATTTTAAAGACTATTGCAGCTTTCAAAACAAACTTATAATTAGTAGATGCGTCCAAAAAATGATTACAGCCGAAGGATACAATTCAAATATGAACAAGGCAAAAACAATGCCAAAGAAACCAAACATATATGAGCTTTAGAGCAACATATATGCATATAACACACATAATTTACTTGAAGTAGAGCGTACTTAAAAAATAAAGCTGACTATGTTAGGAAGACAGATTGCAAAATAAAAGTACAACGTGTTAATCGACGCACGTTGTGTTGATACCCATATGTTTCCCATGCAACATGCACAAACGGTTTTCCAAAAAGTGCAAACAAGAAAGAAGACAACGTGCTGATAAAAATCATGCAATTCCTACGTTGTCCAGACGAGGGGAGTCCTGCCAGCCAGGCAATGGAGGGAAGACAGACAGAGAGAGATAAAGAGGGAGGGAGGCACAGTGGCACAGCCTAAGAAAGATGCGTTATTATTATTATTATTATTATCATTATTACTATTATTACTATTATTATTATTATTATTATCATCATCATCATAAAAGTAATATTTGATACTCAGCAGCAGGTGATGTTTCCTCCAGTGTGCCCTGCATCTAAACGCAGCAAGCAAACTTCTCCGCACAAACTGAGCATCCAACAAGTCATATGTCTCCATCACTGGTTTCTAACTCTGAAACTCTCCTCTCCTGTCCTGTCCTGTCCTCTCCTCTCCTCTCCTCTGACCCGACCTGATGCTTTCCATGTGTCCTGCTCCCAGGTTGTGGACGCCGAAGCAGCCAGGAGACACAGCAGCAGCAGCAGAGTTGGGTGGGGAGGGTGCGTCGGAGAGGAGAGGAGAGGAGAGGAGAGGAGGGGTGGGGTGGGGTGGGGGGGGGATAGGGACACTGCACCTTGTTACCATTGGGTCGACTGTTAACTTTTACAAGTAACGTTTTGCGAGCTTATAAACGATACCTTCTAAACTTGCACAGGAAACTCCGAAAACATGCTGTGATAATGTAAGTCTCTGGAATCCAGTCGATATCCCCTATAGTCTGGGAGCTGTGCGATCTACAGAGGTATCGATTACATGAGGCCCTTCCCATGTTTGATGCCCCAACACCGGCTTATAAACTGACTTTAGGCTGCTGGTGTGCAGGTTTGCCTTTGCTCTGGTGGTTCTAAAGGATCACAGTCAATCTGCTGCTCGGCTGTATGATCAGATACACAGAAAAACACTTTTTATGGTATCTATGAGCAAGGAAAACTATCTTATTAAAGGAGCCCAAAACTGAAAATAAGCACAAAGTAACTTTATAGGCTTTTATATAAATTATCCAACCCCATCTCAAGTATTATTTAGGGTGCATAATATCATTTTGCGTGTTAATCCACGCCTCATTCAGTGTTGCATGCTTTTAAATCCACTAAGTTGCACATTAGATGCATTATTACACCACAGGACTCACAGTTCCTCACATTTTACGCAAATCCAATGAAGTAAATGTCATTAAAACACATTTATATCAGTTATTTAACTTTCTTCAAATGACTGACTGATAATCAATTTGATATGATGCACGCGTAAAATCTGCACTTCCTATATCTGCTTTAAAAAGTGGATATGGAGCTCAGAATGTTGGTTGGAAGGTTTTCCCCTCCACTGTCACCCCACTAAGTGCATCTGCCATGGTGTAGAAGTTCTTACCAGAAGGCTGCATGTTGGATGAAACGTTTCCCTTTCTGCCACTTCCCCTATGCAAAATACTCCAGGAGGCTGCACGGCTCCAACCGGATGGGGTTTGTATTGGCTGAGACCGTTTCCAGCGCAGGACGACCAATGAGACCAAAGCAGAGGCTCGGCGTATAACAGCGAAGATTGACGTGGAGGACGCGTCAAATTAATTCCAGCAGACTCCGGACTCCCCGGGATAACTCCAATTTGCATTTATCGGATGAAGATCACTTTGGTGCCATTGTACCTTGCAGTCACTTGTTTCCAAAAAGCGCAGGAGGAGGCACGCTGCAGTCGGACGTGATTTTTTTTCCGGCTTTTTCCTCTTCTGGGGCTCATTCCTCCCGGTTCCCCCTCTTCCTTCTTTTGACTTCGCTCGGACGCACTCAGCCATTTGAGGGGGCACCTATATTTCCCAGCATCTCGAGACATATAGGCAAATGGGTAAGCCCTCACCGCCTGCATGCTTCAGTGGCTTCAGAAGGGGACTTATGGAAGCGTATCCACACTCACTCCGCCTGCGTAAAGACAGAAATAAGCATTTTGTTTTCCTTTTCCCTCCAAGCTCAGATAACGTGCAAATGAAGAAGTGCTTGGCGACCAGCTTGTCAATTTTAAATCGTGGTGGATTTTTCCAGCGCTATTGAGCAGCAGCGACTGTCTGTTTAAAAGCTTTAAATCGTAAATGGAACCGCACCACCAATTATCCGATGAAAAGCGTTGCTTTAAAGGGCTCTCTCTCTCTTGTGTCTATTCTGCAAGCTCGCCATTTTTAATGTTGTTTTTGTTGTGTGCGCAGGGGTGTTGGAGGGTGAAGCCAGCCAAACAGTTTACACACATTCGTAAAGTTGCAAAATAGCGGCTGCGAGCCAGGGGTTACCAGCCCATGCAGACTGACGCATAGAACTTAATACCCTCAGCTTTTGTTGTAATTAACAGGAGCTGGACTGTATGCAGGCTGAACACTTGGACAAATCCTTTTGTATTTGCTGAATAATATTACTATATATTTTTGGTAATTAATGCATTATAGTGCACACATGAGGAGACTTACTACTCAGACATCTGTGTACTCACGTCAGACATTACAAAAACAGTAACTCGTGTGTCTCTTTTCTCCTGCAGAGCAAACCTATGGAGAGGTGAACCAGCTAGGCGGCGTGTTCGTCAATGGGCGACCCCTGCCCAACGCCATAAGGTTAAGAATAGTCGAGCTGGCTCAGCTCGGGATCAGACCCTGTGACATAAGCCGGCAACTTCGAGTCTCCCACGGCTGCGTGAGCAAGATTTTGGCGAGGTACAACGAGACGGGCTCCATCTTACCCGGTGCCATCGGTGGGAGCAAGCCACGGGTCACGACGCCGAACGTGGTGAAAAACATCAGGGACTACAAACAGAACGACCCCGGGATCTTTGCCTGGGAGATCCGGGACAGGCTTTTGGCTGACGGGGTTTGTGACAAGTACAATGTGCCGTCGGTGAGCTCGATCAGCAGGATTTTACGCAACAAGATTGGAAATCTCTCCCAGCCGAACCAGTATGAGAGCAGCAAGCAAGCCTCCGCGCAGGCCGGGCTCTCCTACAACCACATATACCCTTATTCCTACCCCAACACCATGTCGCCCACTGGCACTAAAATGGGCAGCCCCCCTGGAGTACCGGTGACGGCTGGACATGTGAGCATATCCAGGGCCTGGCCTTCTGCGCACACCGTCAGCAACATCCTCGGAATACGAGCCTTCATGGATCCCACAGGTGAGGGACGCACAACCATTTTGTGCTGTGTGAAATCTTAGGCCTCTGCGTCTCAGTGCAGTACACCAAAGACTGTATCACTCGCTGTTCTCAAACAAGAGCTTAAGAAACCAGAGCAGCTTGTTATTCTGTATGATTAATAGCCATATTAGTCCGTACAACCTGTTCTGGCAGCAGACGGGACAGTGCGTCCATTAAGCGTTGTAGAGGCCTCCGTTTCAGCATTCAGCCAGAACGCAGTAAGGCCAATCTCAATAGGCCTTTTCATGGGATGATGCGTTTGCAAACACCTTGCCCACCTGCTATATCCAAGCTAATCCTTCGAGTAGTCATTACAGGAATATTTTTTTCTTTCGGATCTTTTAGTCAGTCATTTTATCCTCCGTTTATTCGCACTGGTCCGGTGCATTTGTGTGTCATCAGTTCCTAAATATTTTATACAAAATGTGTATAAATGATAGATAATTACATACGTTTTAAAAACTGTTTTATAATTAAAATAACTCTCCTCTGTGTGTGAGACTATCGCGTCTTTTTACGCAAACACCTGAAAAAATGCATTGCATAAAATAAGCCCAAATAATAATTAAAATAAATTATTAAATGACGGAAGAATATTTGTAGTAATCTACTGATGTTTCTATGCAGATTTATAGTATATTTGGGTTTGTTTGTTTTTTTAGAAGAAGTTCAAACTCACATTTCTAAAGCATAATAGTTTTACGCACTATTACGCACTAAAATAAATATATTAATTCTAATATTAAATTACATATTGTTTGAATGACTAGATCTTTAAACTATTTAAAATTGCCTGAGGTTTTGAAAATGAAAAAAGGTTTAATGGCTCAGACAGACTGGTGCGTAAAACTGTTTTAATGTGTCTTCTATTTTTAGAGTTAATTTTGAAGCTAAATGACATAGTGGAGTTATTTTTTTTGCACGTTGACAAGTTCACTTTTTCGCACATCTTTGACCTGAAGTTACTGTTTTTAAATCAGCAATTGCTGGGACGGAGGGATACCCACCAAAAATGGAGGAGTGGAGTAGCGTCAACAGAGCAGCTTTCCCTGCGGCTCACACAGTCAACGGGATTGACAAATCAGCCATTGACGCCGACATAAAATATGCTCAGGTAAAAAAAACAAAACTGTTGGAACATCTGTGCAGCCTTCAGTCTTACTACACAAAGTGTGGACGTGTGTGCATGCTGTGCATTGCACGCCATTTTATTTTCTTTATAGGAAGCAGTCCAAAAGCTTAGTGCCAAAATGGGCAGAGCTCAGAAGTGAATTGTTCCTCTATGAAAAGGATTCCCCAGACTCCGATTTGATCATTCCTGCAGGACTTTCTGTGTTTTGGATGACAGTGACAGACAGATGTAAGCTTGCTGTATGTACATGCTCTAATTAAGTGTATTTTTTTGGTAAATTAAATTACAGTGACACTCATGTATTCCTCATTCTGCTTCCCTGATCTTGTAAACCACTCAAACACCAGACGCCGTCTTTAGGAACCGCTGCTGCAGGCCACACGCCACTGTCACATTCAATTAGAAGTCCTGTGACTTTCTGGGGGGTGTCTGTGCTTATTTTTCTCTTATCTGCTGGCCTGCAGCCTTCCTCGACGCTATCCAGTTACGTCTCGGCGTGTGCGTACTCTCCGACCAACCAGTACGGGGTGTACAGCGGGCCGGCGGGCGGCTACGTGGCCCCGGGTCACCACCACTGGCAGGCGCAGAGCCCGGCCCTGTCCCACGCAGGCGGCGGGATGAGCATGCATGCGGGGGAGATCCACTCAGCCATGGCCTTTAAGCACCAGAACCGAGAAGGTACCCACACTGTAATGTGAAAACTGGTGACAGATGCATCGAAACCTTAGAAATGTTTCTCCCTAGGGCGCAAAAGCAAGTGCAAAGGATATTAAACCATATTATTATTATTGTTATTATTATTATTATTATTATTATTGCAGTTTGCCAAATGTATCTGCTAGATCTTTACCCGCAAAAGGCCATATAGTGTCCCTCGCCATTCCCCACCTCTTTCTCTTTTTACGCACACAATTTCTCGATATACAATGATCACAACGAATGCAAACATTTACCAAATATCTAATATAGTCTAATTAAATATCATTTATCACATATTAAGCTTCCATTCTTGGCCTGCATCAGGCCTGCAAGTGGTTCGAGATTTTTTTTAACCACATAAAATGCAAAGGAGGACTTCACTGTTCTTTACTTATAAGAAAAGGGAAGGTTGCATGTTGGTATTGGTGCAGTTTTGGAGATTCTGCTGGTTTGCAGGATGTAAAATCTGTCACATTCTTTGCATGCATCTCCACGAATTAATAATCGTTTGATGAGCAGTTTTTTTACGCGCTTGCCCACTGTGTGTTTCTCTTGTTTGTGTTCCACAGGAGACAGAAAACCTCCTAGTCCCCTGAGCAAGCAGCAGCAGCAGCAACATGAAGACTTGAACAGTGTGCACGGACTCAGTCTCCCTACCTCATCATCATAACCGGGACTTATAACACCCAAATAGCCGTTTAATTGAACTCATTTCAACGACTCCAACAGTAAGTCTGAACACTACCGGCTTGTTTGTGTCCGACAGTCAAACACAGGCCCGTTCAAATGAGTACAGTACACCTTTATCGGTCTGTCTTTGGCCATATGAATGTAAGCTTGCATGGATGTATCGGTGTTTCCCCTCACTGGTTGATTGGTTTTATTTTCCGACTTTCATTTGAAAATACTTCATGTCGCTATGCTGTATATTCTCTAATGGAGACTGCAGGATTTAATAACAATAATAACAATACATTTTTTTGACTCTGTCGTCCTGTCACGGATGTTTTATTATAAAACAAGGGGGCTCTTCTGTAATATTCCCACATATGTTATATTATCTTCTGGTCATGATCTCGATTCTTACAGTGGCTCAACGATGTGAACAAAAAAAATTGTAATTGTCTAAATGTAAAAACAAAAATATTTGCCAAAGCTTTAATTATATATTTTTATAATTTCATTGTAAATATGCAACAAAATAAAGGCCTTTTTAAACGCCAGGGGTTGTTGTGGCTGATGTTGTTGCAGTTTCTATCCATTAAAGGGCCTAAGTGTTGGTGGGATTAGTTGGACAGGACGTGGATATCACTCTGAAAAGAGATGAATGAGTGAAATTAAATTTTTTCTTGTTATTTCAAGTGGTTTTTAGTTGTACTGCCACAGCCATGAGGGACTCTTCTCATTTTTAGCTTCGTTTTTGTACATTAAGGTGCTGATAGTGTGGAATTAAACCTTCAAATGTGACTTTTGGTTATTTCTGAAAGGCCTACCTATTGGTCTGTGCAGGTGGAGGTGTCAGCGAGAATTATTTACTCTCCTCTGAGTTCCCTCTTGAGTTTGAATGTGGCATGTTGCCTGTCGTGAGGCGTTCACTGACCTATAACCTCTTCAGAATGAGTTTCAGCCTGCCTCGTCTGAGACCATTTCTTTCATTGGAATGAAATCCTAATGCCAATCATGATTAGAACGCTATTTGCTGGGGAGGGGGAAAAAAAGTCATTTTGCTCACTCAGGCAAAACCTCCCTACACTTCCAAAGAGCTCTCCACAGCCCGGGCGCCTCAGCTGATCTTATCTGGCCTGTAATTGATACGCGCCATGATGGAAATCTGAGGGCTGATCATACACGTTAATGAACGGTGCGTTCAGGAGAGCATCTAGCAGTCCAATCCACCCTCATGCTGCCTCGGGGAGAAGTGATCCCGCATAGAAATTACGAGAAGTTTCCCATACAGGCCTATAGGCTCTGCCCTCTCTCTCTGACTCTCTGTAAACTGTTTATTCCTGTGGCCTGGTTGCGCTCTAACGACTAGACTCCTCACTGATTTGCTTCAGACTGAACTGTGTGTTGCTGAACATTTATGGGACCGTGTTTGTCTGATTTCATGTAGATATTTTGGCTTATTTCTATGATTCCGTCCGTTGACCCCATTTATGATGCTTTTTAAAATTCTACCTAAAATATTACATATAATTTTGCCTGGCGATGCATGACGTTTTCATTTAATATATACAATATATAATATGTTACAGCGTTTGTCCGTTATAATATTTTTAGTTATTTTTGAAAACATGGATCCTTCAGAAAAAGGCCATTTAAGACGCAGACAGTTTATGCTGCTCTTACATCTTATGACATGATCTTTGAAGGCGTAAAAAAGTTTTATCATAGACACTGAATTTTTCCTTAGTTTTATTTTTATTATTTTAATTTTTTACTACCTCCAAAGCAATCATTTGACTGAATGTTTTCTAACAGCATCTGCTAATGTGTCACATATCCAAACCAAAATTCACTTTAAATTCATTTATATCCTGTTTGAGAACCAAAATTACCATTATGCATTCATATAATTTTAAATATATATAAATATATTGAAAAACAGACTTATTCCAACTTGAATTTGCATATCTAAACCTGCACACAACCTGCATCCCTCCTCCTGTAGCGGGACGCAGCCTGGTGAGGTCAGGGGGATGTGATGGCAGACCCTGTTTAGTTTTGGTTGAGTAAGAATGAGCTTTTCTGTGTTGTTTTTAACAGCATCAGTATGAATGGAGGAACACTTCATGTTAATGTGTTTCGCCAATGAGTTGTTTTATAATGGACATGTAGTTCTCTTTCTTTTATGGTAGCAAAAGGCCTTCAAAAATCATTCATCAAAATCAAATGAGTTTATAGTTCCAGATGCAGAAAGAGATGACAGTCTTTCCAATCAATTATATCATTAATTCTTCCTAAGCAGGAAACACACTGATCATTCAGTCAACTGAATAATCAGTGTGTTTCCTAAAGACTGTAACCATTTTAGCTATGAGGTATTTAATAATATTTCAATCTATAATGAATAATAATAACTTCCTGTCTTTTTAATATAAGGTTTTGCAAGTGTTTTCATCCTAACATTAGAAGTGATTGCAGACCTAAATACATGTATTCTTTGAAATGACTGAACAGAGGATGCATGTATCAAACTGCTCTCACTGAAAATCAGTTGGACAGACAGAGCTGTGTTTTGAATTTACAGTTAGATAGTGAGATTCTGTTTTCTTGATTCTGGCCACAGGGACAGTTGGGGGAAAAACTGACATGTAGACTCAATACAAGACGCTACAGTATACAGGTAACTGTGTGTATTGTTTATCAATTTTTAAAAAACAGTGTAGAGAGACCAGTATATGTATCCTAAATATGTTCTTGGACTTTAAAATATGTTCTAAATTTTACTGTCTAAATATTTCAACCAATATGTATTTTACCTGCTACTCACATACAAGCAATGTGATCATCAGTAATGGTTAAATATGTCTAATACTGCCTGTGTGATGTAGTGTGGAAGATTATCTGAGATTTCTAACTGAGAAAAATGTCAAAATTAAAAGAAAATCCCAAGAAATGTAGACATTTACTTAGATATACTCCTATAATCCAGCAGACAGTCTCCCATCACAAAGCACTGAGGTGTGTGAACAGCAGGCTTTAGGATGCTTTCGGATACATGCTGGAATCTGTGTGCCATAAGTCCTATTGCCGCCGATTCCTTTCCCCTTATTGCAGCAAAATCCCAAGTGAGTCGATATATCCAAACATTAAGATGGCCTTTGAGTACACACGCTCCCTGACTGGAGTCGTTCATGTTTTCCCGGATACCACTTGGGGTTCGGAAAACACTCCTTCATGGTGGTGGGGTTACTTCCTGCGGGACCTATGGTCATCAATCAGGGCAGCAAGTGATACCCCCCACTGCGTCTGCAGCAGACCCACAGTGCTGGAAGGGCAGCAGGTGGGCTCGTTTCAGATGTTGTTTCCTATTGACACAGAGCGCGCAAAAATAATATTTTTGAAATGCATACGACATCACAATGTGCCAGTGATTGGACTTTTTTCATCCCTGACTGACGATAAGAATGGAATTTTTGCATATTTTTAGCAGTGTTCAAACAGGTTCCACTGAGCCAGTTTTTCTTATTATAGTGTAATTCCATAAGATAAAATACATATTTAAGATTATTTTAGTAAAATAGTTGATGGTACTATAAAATCATTTACCGGCATTATTTCATTATGATGTCTGCAGGTGTTTGGAGGTACCTCTGGACCAGATTGGAGGAGTTGCAGATATAATTTCTTTTCTGCATTAGTCTTACCTTGCAAAAATTATTAGATTTGCAACTTTATTGTTTTGCAAAATAGAATTTCACCCTTTTAATTAGTACTTCTCTATTAATAAATATATTGCTTTTTTTGCACTGTAACATGGCAACCCTTCACTAAAACCAAACCATGCAGATGCCCAGACTTTAATACTGCAGTGCTCTGATCTCTATGGCCTTGAGAGCGTTACCTCTGACACTTAAACTTGAAAGGATTCTCAAATACCACAAGCTTAAACAGATACTTGGGGAGATGGATAGGAGACTCTGCCTCCTTGATCCTAATGGATATGATATTGAGCACTATTAATAATCCGAGCAGCGGTGAAACGGTGACAGAGATTCCTTAAAAAGCAAGACCAGGCGCTGCTGTCTTCAGACGTAATGATTCATCAACGTCTGCCGTGTGTACAGGAGGGATTGAGTGTTCTTAAAGACCAAAGTTCAGTTTATGTATTTGACACTTTGCTGGGTATGATTTAAGGTGTTTTACTTATCTCTTCTTTTTTTGCGTTAAGGGGGGAAACTACCCTAGGCTGGCCAGGAGTCACTCACTCACTGCTCTGCCTTTGTATGAGTCTAAGTCAACAAAAAAAAGAGAGCATCTCAGGACAGGCGACATGGCAGAGCAGACAGGTCTTGGAAAAAAGAAAGAAAGATACAAGAGAAACCTTTTAAAAAGAGAGTGGCAAGTTGGCAAAGTGTCAAATGTAGAAAAGGCCGGTGTCAGCACTTCTACTCATGTCTGAAATTTGTAATAAATTGACTTGCCATGGAAACATGGTGCATGCAAACATGATGTACAATGCTGGAACATGTGCGCATCTCACTCCTTGACATGCAGGATGTAATTTCTTGACAAGCGTGCGAGAAACAAAGTCATAAATTTTAGGACGGTCATAGCTGCCAACCTAATGTGAACAACGTTTGACAGGATCTGACGCTGTCAAACGCTCAGAAAAGTAGAATCCAGAGTTACACAAGCACAAAGATGTGCTATGTGCAATATGCGTAAGTGATGCATTCATGTTTTTGCCACCCTAAAAGACCAAAGCAGCGGCTCTGTAACGATGTCATTCTTGTAATTCAATCACCACTGACTTTTTTTTTCCGCTGACTGTCCACAGGATTTCCAAGCAGGCAGAGTTACAGCTCGGCAGTCTAGAGGATGATAAATGCCTCCCTCCCATGTTCTTACTTGCTCCGCCAGCTCACCACATCAACCAGATGCTCTAAAAGCAAAAGGGACAGAGACATGATGATGACATTTGGCTTTCTAAATGAAAACGTATCATTTCACATTTGCTCTCAGGAGATTCCGCCGCTGTTTTTGGTCCTCTGAGGATACAGCAATGCGGCAATAAAGAGAATAACCACAGGATCACGTTGAATTGCAGAGCCCAGCTTTGATTATTATATACAGATGACTAAAAGGGCATGAAATTATGTTTGCAAACTCAATTAAAACGCTCCCTTTGAAAACACTGCCATGTGAGCAGGCATATTTTTGTAAAACTAGAAGAATGCTTGTAATTTGTTGCAATTTGTGTTTATTGTCAGTAATTGGTATGTAAATATCAACATCTACTGGAAAGTCTAAATAGAAACCTTCATTATGGAAATTTGTCAGCAGTTTTGTAGAGGAAGTCTATTTTAGCAAAGATCTGGGCTGAAGGAGAGAGACAGTCCTCAAAGCAGGAGAAGCCTCTCTAATTTGTGGAGACTATAGAATTAATGCCCTACCAGTCTGCCCATCTGTGACTTATTTAAAGTGTGCTGAAACATATACTGCACTAAATGTTGCCGCACACATGCCAAATGCTACCAGCAAATAAGGTAGTTAATTTTTTGGCTCAAATTCTTATTAGGTGATAATAAGTGGATGACTCTTCTCTCAAATATGCGAGCGGTAAACCACCGTACTGTCTGTCGGTCTGGAGAGGAAAATCCTCCTCGAAACTCAGCTGGATCCCTGAAACGAACGGGTTCTGGGCTCAGAGAGGAGATCAAAAAGGAGCAGGCTTACTAACTACAGCTAGATTCAAATGAGTCCTGACAGAATATGGTTATTATTGCAGTTTTCGTAAAATATATCAGCATTAGCCTTTAGAGGATCAAGCTTGTGTTGTTTTATGTTTTTGGTAAAGTCAATAAATTCCACAAAAAGACCAAAGTCAACCATGTATGAGCCCCTGAGTACTTTGACTTGCTTGTCTGTGCCCTCAAGCAGTGGCTCCTCTATTTTACAAAAGGCTCACCATTTTCTTCAAACAGCTGGATACTGCAGCTTTGAGCAAACATTACTCACGAGGAGAGAAATTATCACATTTGTTGAGGACTATTTTCAGCTGCACATGAATACATAATTTCTGCCCTGGAGTCGGTATTTATGGCAGTATGGAGCAGTGCTTGTGGAATCAAAATAAACCAGAGTCGACATGTTCTTGTTGAAGAGGGAGCGTGTAATGGTGTCCGTCAGTAATGGGTTTTTAAAATAGTTTATGGACAAGTCTACAGCACAGATGACAAAGCTATAAATATTGTAGATGCTCAGGGACTGCAGTGTTAGTAGGATCGATTGTTTGATAGTTTCTTTCAGTGGATTTGTTTAAAAAAAAGTCATCAAACCTGTCCTTTTACTTTTACCTCTCCTAACAGTTATATACTGTTGCTATGCAAATTAATTTCATTGGTACTGAGAGATTCTGCTTTTGTATTTTTACTTCAATAACCACACACAGTTCCTAAAAAATTATATTTCAATTACAGTAATGTAACTTCTGCACATGTTCCACTGAAGGATCAGGGTTCCAGTTCCAGTTAACTGTAGAGGACATACAGTTAAAGGCTAGCTTGTTTGCATATAATACATGTATAACTGGAAGCACATGGGCTATCTTTATAAAATGGCACATTTAGCTCAGGAAAAAGAGTACTCTATTATTATTTTATCAGCTTAGGCCTAAATAAGGACTACTATCTAGCTATCGCAGATTTACATTTCCTGCAGTCAAAGCAGGAAAAGTAAGAAAGAGGTTCATTTTCATACAAGAACAAGTGTGTGACTTTGGCATGTTGACATTGAGTGATGACAGTTTCAGATGGAGCATGTTTTGATATGAAAATTGATTAACTATGTGTTCTACAAAAGTAAAACTATTTATTAGTCATAGCTGAAACCATATGTAACATATAAAATAAGAAGATTTATATTTACTAAATAACTAACAATCATACAGCTGGTTTTCCATTCCTCTGGGATACTTTAAAATATCTGCATTGTATTATTTGTGTGATTGTCGTGTGTGACTGTCTCGCCTCGCTGTGTTCTAGTTTACTGTATACGTCTTGCACAAGAGCCTCACGCTCATCACCTCAGCATTCAGATGAGATTAGCACCAAGTGGAGCACACAGGTCTGTGGGTGCAGATCTGGAGCACGCAGAACCTGTTGCCGCTGAGTGCTGCATGTGTGCAGGAGGACCAGCAACGTCACCATGTGGTGAGCCGAAGAGATAATGCAACAAAAGGTGAAAGGTAAAAAACAATGCCTGTCATTAATCAGCCTCCTGACCTTGCCGTGCCGCTGCCACTCCCTGAGCGTTTGTGACAACGGCGCCAGTCAGAGCTGCCAACCCCTATCGCTTGTCAGATTTTAAGGAACATGTTGGCTGATACCCAAGACGGGCTCATGTCTAAATCAACACAAATTTGAATCGACCTATTGACTTTAGCAACATCCGGGATGGAATAAAACATATACATAGCCGCGCGACCTTTCCCATATTGACAATGTCATCAGGTTTAAACAGCCAATATTTCTGTTTGGTGTGTTTGTGAGCAGCCAGCTCTGAAGCAGTTAGAGAGAGAGTGAGAAAGAAAGAGGGGCCCTTTGAAGAAAACGGAGTGCAGCCAGTTGTGGAGAACCATGCATGTTGCTGTTATTGGTGCTTTTCACTCAAACGTGCCTCTCCCATCCCAGCACTCGCACGCAGCATTGACCCAAAGGGTGGCTGTTAATTTGGCATGGCGAAAACATGGGTTTAAACTGAATGAAGGGTCTGATATAGCCACTCCACTGGGAGGAGAGAGCAGCTCCGTGGGCCAGACCAAATGACATCACAGCAATATGAAAATAAGCAAAGGACAACATGACATGTGCATTCTGAAGAAGGGCAAATTCAGAAAATGCTCGGTATACAGGAAAATATTTTATAGGAACAATACAGGAGGGTTGTGTTGTTTAAATCAAGGTTTAGATTTTCATATGAAAAAGAAAATCAGAGGCCTTGTCCTTTACAGGTTTAAATATGCTGTGCATTTTTGTGCAATGATATATTATTATTATATATTATATGATAAACTTTGCCATTAAATATAATCTCCAACATCAAATATGAGAAGCATATTTCACATATAAAAAACTGTATAGAAAAATTACTACTAAACACAGTAAAAAACACCCTGGAACCTGAGTTATAAAAAAATAGAATACTTTTAAATGAAATCTATAAGACTCCACTGAGGACAAGATACTAATCTATGTGGGTGGCTACTGGCGATCCTCTCAGTCATCACTCTTCATTGCAGACTGAGACAACCGCCAGTCACACTTCCAAGCCACAATAACAAGGTGGGCCTCTGTAGAAATGCTTAAACCGCGTTCAATTGTCTGGTGAGCCGTCAGTCTTTCAGCTCCAATACTCTGCCTGTCATGGTGTGAAACCCTAATGAAAAACACAATCATTTTTTTGTTCTCTGGTTGAGGAGCATTGTAGTAGCTCAGTAAAGAAAGCGTGCATGTTTTCGCAAACTGAGGAGAAAGCAGCTGAAGTACTTCTTTATGTTGAAGTTGTGGTAGCTTGACTTTTATCACAACTGATTCTATGCCTGCAAGCTTTTGTATCTAAATCAACATTTAACACTGATTCCTCCCTTGTAAATGAAATAATAATATCAGTTCATATCATATTCACAAGTGAAGATTGGTCAAAATACAAAGTGTGGATTCTTGCAAAATGTTTCAATAGATCTAGAATTCAGATTGTAGCTACACCATGTTAGGCGTGTCTCTTAAAGTATTTCTATACATTGTACTGTATATTGTGTAACCTGACAGCAAGGTTTTGTTTATCTAACAGTAACATCTCACAATAAAGCTAAAATATGTGCTCTATGCGTTCCTTCATGGGAAATGGCGAAGAAAAGCCATTAACCACCTCCTCCACAGCTCTCTGTGCATTGCTGGCCGAGACAGACAAAAGGTGAGTGTCAGAGCGATGGAGGAACAGTTTGTCTTCTCTTCCTGCTCTCAGCGGCACAATAACGAAGAGGATGTCTCCCTGCACACTTGGGCTATCTATTACTGAGTTAACAAGGTCTCGGCTGCTCTACGAGTGAAATCCAAGGCCGTCTGTCTGTCTGTCACGTGGAAGAAAATACAAATAAACACACATGAATTTGTTGAGGTTTTACTCAGGGGCCGATATGTGCCAAAGAATGCTGAGGCTTTGTCCATTAAAAACAGGACACTGTATGGATACGCCATCATGCCATCTTGGGTCCACCTGCAAATGCAAACAGGGAAATTCTGCGAGGAAAGCTTACATTTCCCCCCAAAGAAAAGTTTGTTTCTGCTAGACTGACTGGTTGACCCAATGAAAACACACTGAGAAAAGCAAGGTGAAGCGCCTCCGTGCTGCTCGGTTAAGACTCTCAATTCACTGTGCAGCAGGCTGATCGGTCCACTTACAACTTCCAGAGAGATTTGAACATAAATATCCTATTAAACACTGCAAAACAACTTCTAAAGGCAACCATATGTGGAGAGCTTTACTGCATACATTTAAAGTCCTACATACAAACGATTTGACAAAGAAATAGCCAGTGAAGGAGAACATTTATTCAAATACTGTGATGGTGTGCAAAACGGATACACTTCTACTTAACTAAAGTATTTAACGTTTGTACTTTAATTTTCCCATTTTAAAAATATTTTATCACAAAAAATATTTGACATTAAACCATTGAATCTAATGCAGTATTGTGAAAGATAGCTTAGTTAGATAGCTTAATTCTACCCAGACTACTAAAATCATCCAGTACACACATTCAAAAAAACACAGAATAGAAAAAAGTTGAAAAAAATAATTCAAGCTGATTTTTTTCTTTCCTCTTTCAGATTTACCTTCTGAATCCCTGTCCCAATGATCTGACTGTGTATAAAGTAGTTAAAGTTGCACCTGGAAAAACTGTAATTACAAACTGTATTACCAATGCAGTGTAATTCTATATCACAGGTTTTATATTTGCTTTTTGTTAAATTGAGTAAATTTAACTAATGATACTTCTACTAAAATACTAAAATATTACAAATTTTGAAAACATCTGTCATTGTAACCGAGCACTTCTTTTTGCTGTTGTTTTTCATAAGTAAGGTATTTAAATACCTTTCCCACCTTTGAAATCAGCATTATCTTAAACCCTGTTTCATTAGTTGTGGATCATTACAACAATAAGCAAGTTTTATGTTACCAAGGAAGTAATGCAAATCTATAGAACGCCCCAGTAGCTCAGCAGGTAGAGCGTGCCACCATAGAGTGAGGCTGAGACCTTGCTGCAAATACTAGAGCTCGAATTCAGCCTGAATGTTTTGCTGCATATCCTCCCTTTTCACTCCTCCCTTCTCCTGTGTCTTCAGCTCTTCCTATAATAAAGGCAAAAAAAGCCACACAAAAAGATTCTGCAAAAAATAGTAAGCTTTGAAAATAAAAAAATACAGCAAAACTGGTAATTTAGTATATAAAAACATTTGTGCACACACATCAATCAGAACAGTGGAGCTCTCCATATATTCTATTTAAATATGATATATTAGTCACTTCATTGGTTGTGCTTGGCTAGCTTGACAATCTGCATTAATGTGACTAAATACAATTTGCTGAAACTGTCAACAGGCAGTATAAGAGCATAAACAATAAGCTATCCAAATTAGTGTCTCTGCATCATTAGTGGATTTTGCATGTGCCATTTCTGTGTTTTCCGTCAGTGTCCATGAGAGATGTTCAGGTCAGTTCTCCCTACATCCATCCATCCTTCTGGCTCAAAGCCGTCATGTCTGCTGTCATCGCATGAAGCTGACAGAGAGGTCGGGAAAATCTAGTTTCTCCATTTGGTGTTGTGGAGGAAGGTACATTGATTCCTTTCAGTCTCATCATTGCAGGTGTCTGAACTTTATGACAAATGTCTTCTACGAACCGTTTTTTATTACGCCCTGTTGAGAAAAGAGGACCTTTAAGTTTCGTGCATTCCTCCGATGCTCTGAAGACTGTGTAATTTTGCAGACTAAATTTAAGGAGGGGGGAGGTAAATCAGTTTTTATTCAAAGCAGACCAGTCTCAAACAGAGATTCACCGCACTGTGGTCAGACTTCAAACCAACTCATTACTTGCCTTTTTTCATGTTCAGACTGCTGCAAATCCCTCTGAACACAGCGAGAAAAAAGAGAAACATACTGCTGTTGGTTTCCTTTGCATCTCTCTGCGAGGCCGTCTCCTTAATGATGTGCACATTGACGGTGAAGCAGCTGATCAGTAATTTGTATGCAAAGATCTCATCTTAATCTGCAACTGTATGTATTTGTATTTTTTATTTGACTATTTTTTTCTTTTGATCTTTGATCTCTGAGAAAAATAGTTTCTGGTGATTTCACTTGTAAGTGATTGATGCACGGCGCTCTCAGAAGTGAAGCCTTCAGATCAAACTGAGAAGACGGGTTAGATTTCATCATTAGAGTTAATCCATCAACAATGCCAGAGCACTGAATAAAGCCAGAGTAAATGAGTGTGTTTGCACTGTCCTGGAGTAAATATTAGTTTGTCCAGATAATGCTACAGGCTGCTGAAGGTTTCCACATTGCTTAAGTTACACCACTCTCTGTTCTTTTCGACCAGAAGAATGGCTTCCCACTCTTTCTTCTTCTTGAAAGCAAAACACTGGTAGCAGTCTCAAGTGGCTGAAAGTTTTAGTTGATAATCCGGTCTGTCACTCAGGCCCACAGTAAGATTAATGACAGGGGAACTCCTATCTGGAAAACATCTCCCTCAATCAAGACAGATAACTTGGTTTGAGAAATAGTTTGGAAATACAGAGCTGGAAGTGCAAATTGCTGTTTAAATTTGTATCAGAGAAAATCAGCAGAATATGTTGTTTAAAAGTTTATTAAAAATAGAAACAAGCAGCACAGACCAATATTTGAGTAGTAGTCAGTTTTTATAGTGTTCAGGTTGTAGATGAAGTCATAAAACACAAAATGTATTTACTCTGTGTCTTTGAACTTACACGAGAATGGGATTAATGAAAGTGTAGGTATTTGTCTAATGTGTGCTTTTGAAGTGACTTGTGTTAAGTTAGCAGCTCTAAGGGAAAATGGAGCCCTCTGCTGCTGAGTCCTGCCATCAAACTGCTCTTAACACACTGTGGTCTGTCTTCCAGTCTGTAGGAATGAACCAGAAGGTGTTTGCTGCTTTATTAAGGTAACAAAAGTGCACAAGCTGCTCTAAAAGTCATGAATTTGCCCAAGAAGCAACATGAATCAGCCTACGAAGGTCAAAGAAGACATAAGAATGACAGACCAATAACACTTTAGATTTTTTCTCAAAAATAAATGACCCCGCTTTCTAATTTAAACACGCACTCACTCAACCATGAAAGCAACCAACAAAAATGAGATCCAGCAATACCACACTGACGCATGAGTTGCTGTATGAACAAATCTTTTCAGATTTCCAGCTGCAAGATAGGCAGACTACTCAGTAATGGAAAATACAGGGTCTAGATATGACATTCACGGAGATAATAGCAGCTTTACGTAGCTTTACGCTACACTGAGTCCAAAGGGAGTTGAGCATGGCTAATTCCTAGCAGCTCTGCCTTGATCTTTTGTTGCATCTGCAAGGTATTTTATGTTTATTTGTTATGGGACACTGGGCAATTTTATATGCTTGTGAGCATGCTTTATGAGAGCAAACTCATTAGTGCCTTTATTTCTCACTGTAACATCTAAGGAGCTGAAAGGATACCTGGGAGACTGTTTGAAGTCGTCTTAATTGTGAAGGAACACGTTGAGCCGAGCCGATCTTAGATGCTACCCAATGATCTCGCCTCGATGACTGCCCCTGAAAACCCTGCTCTCACCTCAGACCCACCGATAACCATCTTTAATGAATAGCTCTGTGCTTCAAGGAGTGCCGGCTGATAGAGATCATTTCAGGAACGGTGGGGTTCAGGTCTCAATAACAATCAGGGAATTCCATCTTAACCATTTGGATGTCCTCCACAATGCCACACACTCTGAGATTGCTCTTGCAGTGGACCTACACCAAAATAAAACTTGGCACTGGAGAGGCATTCTTGCCCAACTCGAAAACTCCAAGTCTGAACACTCCGTACCCCCTCCCAGCTCCAGGATCTATCTGTCGATGAGAACGCTGACTCTTTGTTGGTGCGTTCTGATCTCGGGAGGAGATACGGCGCAGCTAGCCGCCTTATAAAAGGTGGGATGACAAGGCTGGCGAATGGAGGCACAAGCACAGCTCCCTGTGAGTGCGTCTGAAAGGCCTAAATTGAGCCATTTCCCCAATCTCCTGGGAGAGTCCTTATCGTCTGCAAGATCCAGGGTAGACTGTGTATAATTTGCAAAATACTATGCTGATACTGCAAATGAGGTTTAATAGCTGCTGAGGCCCAGTTAAGCTTCATAATGTAGGTTTGTGGGCTTTGATTTCCAGTAGCAGAGACATTTTCGTGTAGAAAGAAAAAATCCCCAGAAAAGTCAAGGCATCAGTCATTGGGTGTCTGCTGTCATAGTTGACTGATTTCTGTAGCATTACTCATCCTGTCATGTCAGAGTAATTAGACATGAACAACACCAGTAAACTGCTCTGTACTTTCTTCTTCCCCCGGGGTAGATGAAGACTGTAATTAGTCTAGGATCACTTTGACAAGCTGTCAACCCTAATGTCGTGTTTTGTAACACCCAGAGGACTGTTTGCTAATTTCTAACGCAACCTATCCCTGAACAAGGATGTAAATGAATTGACATATTACTGTAATTATGGCTGATGCTGTCAACACAGCAATCAATCTTGCCAGCAAATCTACCTTAAGCAGCTGTAATTGTAAAAAAGACACATCTGCCCATATCGACGCCCTTTTACCTGATGCTGAAGCAAGTGAAATTAAAAGATTAGACTGCAAGGATGCTTTTGTCTATATTTAAAACTTTTTGTGTTACAAACAAACCGGACATGGTTTGTAGGTGTTTTGAATCAAACCATTTCTAAGTGTTGCTGGAACTGATGTTTGGAGCAGCTGACAGCTTTTAATAGTTGTATTTTAACAAATGTACTGGTTGATATCAGCCACCAAGCACTAAACAGCAACATGCAGGCTGGATTTTGAGTAGCGTGCTTAGAACCATTTTATTTTCCACAATGCGTCACATTACATCATATATGGGAGTTGTCTTTACCTCAGCGAGCTGTGCAATAGCAGGTGGTAGTGAGCCTGGGTGGCTGTGATTTAGAAAGTTGGTCTTTCTTTCCTAATGACTTTGAATTTCGAAATTTTGTATCATAGGGAATTATTGTGTTTGTGCAGGTTGCACAAACTCCAACCTGTAAGGACAAAGAGTCCACACTTTTCTTAACTACGGAGCTAGATCATTAGCATCCGTAGCCAATAGCGTGATTAAGTGTGACATTCATTTTGAACAGGAGAATTATGCTCCTAGTGATACAATAGAGTGCTTGATTGGATGTGTGACTCACAACAGTGTGACACAGATGGCTGGTTTGGTTCCTTTACAGTACTTAATGTTAACTGTCAGTAACAGCTTCTGGTACTGGTGCAGGCAGGAGCAACGCTTACAGATCCATTAGAAATTCAGCTTGATGAAAACATGACCTGTGTACAGTAAGCCTATATTTATGTTTGCAAACTTCTAAAGTAGTCAGCTCTCTTGAACCTCCCTCTCTCTCAAGTGGCACCGTAAAACATAGACTTGGTTTTTGTTAGACAAGTGAAAAAGACTATGACTCATACCAGTTGATCCTAACGCAACAGCCTCTGGCATCGATACTCCTGCTAGTATTGAGAATTAAATAGTATACTCCTGCTAGTATTGAGAATTAAATAGT
Source organism: Dascyllus trimaculatus (assembly GCA_024666655.1). NCBI lineage: Eukaryota > Metazoa > Chordata > Actinopteri > Pomacentridae > Dascyllus > Dascyllus trimaculatus. Next base: position 9,987,885 of record CM045462.1, read on the forward strand.
AGATAGATAATCAATAATGTGACATATCTAGATATGTGATTGGAAACTTTACTGTACTGCAATGTAACACAACTTTAGTTATTGTTAGCTGCAAAGTTCTCCTCCAGTTCTCCTCATACTGCAGATTAATTCTTGATTTCATCTAATCCTCATCTCTTCACCTGACAAGCTCATAGTTATAAAGCATCATTGCCGTATAAATATGAACTTTTGACCTCCTCAGTGTAAAAACAACTGTTAGCACACATATTTCTTGTTATAGACCTAGTTTAGCTCCATCTGTGACGTCACAGCCAAGTTGAGGTAAATATAAAGCTTCTTCACAAAGGTGACTCTACATGTTATTGTAGTGCACATACAGATATTTATTCAAAAGTCGAGCTTCCACATTAATTTATTACAGAGGAAAAGGTTCCCTGAGTTTCACCCTCTGGGAAGCATGGAAACCAGTTGTTTGTCGTGGAGATATTTCAGTGCCACCACCATAGTTAAAAATTAGGGGGATAAATTGAAGCTGAGGAATATAGAAAAAGCACAAAGAGCTACAACAGGCCTCCATCTTTCAGCTCGCCCACAGTAAACATATACAGACCTTTGTGTCTTATTCAAATCAGCTTTCCAGCTATATATCTCCAATGCATCTTGTCAGTGTCTTTCTTTCCCCTCGTTTCACCATACACGTTAGCAATATTACGTTTCCTATTTATCCTCATAAGACTAGCTTATCTGAGTTAACAGACATTAAAGCAGGAGATGAGGCACGGCTGAGAGAAGAGCTTTACTGCGTGTGACAGGTGCTGACCTGCCCTACATGTGAGGAATGGTTTTCTCACTTCAACTTACAACTAGTGAGATTTTGGTAAGCATGGGAGGCTAAACTTAAATCCACTTACTCAGTTTTGTCTGAGTACCTTCGGGTCAAACCAGGTAACACAGAAACTTAAATCGGAAAAAGCACAAAATCTTTTTATCACTTTTGCAGATCTGATTTATCACTTTTGTGTTAATGAATGTGAAACGTTGGTGGAAGATACAATCAGCGATAGGTTATTCATTCGGGATGAAACAGCTTGGGCTTCCATGAGACCGGAGATAGACCTGAGCAAACACATTCCCATCCGCTAGTGAAAATGGATATGTTGTTGACCTGTCCAGCCACACAAAAGCCTTTTCCCAGTACTCAGGTGAGTAACCCTCCTCCAGTCTGAAATCTCTTAACTAAATATTGTGAGTGTCCCTCTTTATATCTGTGAGCCTGTCTGTTTACCCTCAGATCCAAGGGATTAGAAGATCAACACTGCATGCAGGTGGAGGACTCCAATGGCTCAGGTAGACAGAGAAAATCCTAATTTTCTTATGTATTTGAATGCATTTTTAAAATCTGTGCAATAAAAATGAAATACATACATGTATACATACATATATATAGTTAGTATATATGTATAGTATAATATAGAAAGTAGATGTTAATAATAGGCCAAACATTAACATTAAATGCTGATTCAATACAATTATTGCAGAAGAGCAAAAAATGGAGCTTGGTTAAAGTATCTCATCCAGTATTAGTCTCAAAGTTGTTTAAAAATATGTAATGATTTTACAATTCCACAAATTTAATTTAAATCCTTCTCGACTGAGTCAGCCTCCTGAATCCAGTTAAAGGCTTCACTCCAACATTATCCATTCAGCAATTACTGTGAGTTGGATTTGGTTCTGTAATGACCCAACCGAGCTGGCCTGTGCTTCAGTGCTGCACAGCGAGCCAGATGGGAGCAAAGATCCTCATCTGTGGCGAGAGCAACGGAGCAGCAGCCAAAATGAGAATTAGAGTAAACTTCAACATGTCAGCACGTCTTCATATCATTTATTTTCCACTGGTTGGGATGGATGTGGCTAAGATGATTGCTGATGATTTTTTAAAATCCCAGCTCCCATCCACAGAAACGTGTACAACACCGTCTCTCATGTGCTCAGAGCGGCTTTCTTGCAACAGCTGGAAGAAAGCGAGGTTTTCATCTAACATTCCTTTCTCGTCTGACTGTAAAAACCTTGTCACTCACTGCACCTATCTTACTTTTATTTCTAATCTTTCAAGGGCCATCAGCAGTTCTGTGAAGCGACACAAAAGGAAGATTGTGTTTTGCATACCAATTAAAAACTGCAGTTGGTAAATGCCACCCATGCAAGAGCAAACATGCATTTTATCCCCATTACTGTGAGCATCATTCTTTTAGTCAGCCAACGCAAAACTGCCAAAATGTGCTTTATCCAATCTCAGTAAATCTGAAGGGCTGCAGTCTAACTGATTGTGTAGGGTTTGTCCTACATGAGGGCACATTGACTGTGTGCAGTGAAGGGATGTATCTTAATCTAGGAGACATCCACATGGGTGGTAAAAAGATGGAAATGGTATCTTGGTTTGCCGTGCATGCAAACAAAGGGAAAGTTACATGTCCGCTTAAACATTTCTTCTCATTATATGACACCACTATTTCCATCCCTTTCACTTATTTTAATAATCTGGCATCCAAACCCTTAATTCAGTCTGACTACAACGTTTAGTTTCAAACTCGCTGTGATTGTCCCTCGTCTCTCTCCAGCTGCAGACAATGCAGCTGTACTTTAACACTGACCTTGACATCTGCCTCCGTAGGGGAGCACAATAGTCTGCCTATTTCCAGCCACTGACCCCTGCTGCCAGGCTGAAGCAGATGGAAAGTGTCTGCTTCTAACAGCTGCCCTCCAGAGGTGCACTTATCTCTTCACCTGATATCATCTTCTCTGCTTCAGCGAAGGATCATTCTCAAGATAGATAACCTGATTAAACTTGCACGAGCCAGCTTTGTATGTTGAAAACTCCTAAAGTCTGTGAGAGGTGTGAGAGAGTGAGAACTTGGTGCACTAAGTCATGTGTAGCTGACTTTATTGCAGTAAAGGGTGATTGTGTGTGCATGACTGCCATTATCTCAAAGTAAGATTTTCAAGTTGATGCCATCAGTCCAGTATACTGTGATAAATTAGGCGTAATATTAAGTGTATCAGTTCATAAGCTGATAATGTATTTGTGAATCCCTGCATGGATACTTTTAGCTCTGTATTGCTGTATACAGTGCAATACAATGACCAAACTCAGAACCCGTATTTGTTGGAACACACCAAGCGGTCAGTGTTGTGCTGTAAATTTTTTCCTTTACTCTTGTGGTGAGCTCCTTTTTTCCAAGGACATTTAGCCTAATCCACTTCAGCTGCCTTCATTCAGCGTTGGTAAAAGAAGCCCCGGCACTGACTCTGCTGGTGAAATTGCAAGACTGTTTTTCATAAAACATAAATATCTGCTAAGAGTCTGGGTATGATCCACTTTTATGAAATGATGAGTAACATTTCCTTATTGTCGCTCGTGCCCCACGCTGCACTGTGAGAAGCTGTTGCCGCAGATACGACTCTCATTTCATATTCTGTGACTAAAGGATAGTAAATTGTGCAGTCCAGTCCTCATGAGAAATACTCAGTCTCTGCTTTCACAATAGGGAAAATTTCCACTGCTTTTAAATGACACAAAGCACGCAGTGCAATTTAATCTCTCCCTCTCAATAAAATAAACATTTAAGTTGTTCCTAACAAATAGATATGAAGTGCTGTGTGATTAAGAAAGCAAAGGAATAACAGATGAAACACCACATCTTTATGGAATCTTGTTTTTGAATTATATCTATTTTCTGTACAAACATTTTTGCATTAAGTGTATGTGTGCGACAAATTGAAGGACACTGAGTTGTATGTTGAGCTAAAGAGATATACTTCCAATATTAATGTGAAAAACATTTGTGGTAAAGCATAGAGGTTCTTGTATTTTATGTGGAAATATTCCAGTCTTCACACATGACTGTTTTGCTGTCATTTTTCATTCTGAAAGTGTTAAATATACACATCTATCGAAGCAAGCACTTCCTTTTCAAAATAAGCAAATTACGGGGCATCTTCATCATTTGGGATTTAGACATTTGGACAGCCTTATTCCTTTGTGCTACCTTCTGTCGGCGTGCTTTCTCCTCTGAAATGGGAACTGCAGAGAGCTGGGTACAACACTGCTGGGTATTCTACCAGATGGATACTCAGTATGAATCAGGGCTAAGTTTCAGCCAAGGCTTGAATGTGTGTGTTGGACTGCACATTGCATATCTGGAGACCACACAGGTTCCATAAGCATGTCTAAATCTCTCTACTGCCCTCTATCTTTGTCTGAACATCTCCCTCAGGGATCGGGGTCAGAAGTTCAATACCAGCGGGGAACCTGTGCTTGTACGAACACATGGCGTTGAGCTGCTAATTATCTTTCAACATCTCTTCAGCTTTTTTCTAAACTGATTAAAATTTCAGTTTTAAATATTGGTAATTACCCAAGAAAACACTTTATGTTCAATTGCAAATTGCAAATGACTGTATAATAATGGAGCACCTGAAGTTTTTAATGAAAACACTATGTTATATTTAGAAGATGTTGTCAAGGGTTCCCTCTATTCCCTGTTTTTTCTGCCTTCAGTTGCAAAAAGTTAAAAGAAAATATGCAGCAATAAAATCTCCCAAAATTCATGGGGAACTATACAAACACCTGTGACCAACCAAGTTAAAAAGAAACAGTGTTTCCCAACACTGCTGCTTTCAGCTTCTTACCAAAGCCCGTTGGTGATGTACGTCGCTGGCATGTGGTCCCAACCTGCTGCCCCTCTCATATTATCTCAATAGTGGGAGAAGAAACTCAGCAGTGTGTGAAATGGCCCCCCAGCCAGCGATTGCACACCAACAACAGTGATCCCCGCTCCGTCGTATTCCTGCACAAATATACAGATAAACAGATGATTTCATTACCTGTGGAGCTCGGCGTTGGGAGGAAGGCACCAGTGAGCTCATCCGAGGTGCTGAAGCCTCACCGTTATAAATGAGTTTGTCATACCACCATGGTTGGCCATAAATGACCTCACCAGACGTGCTGCTGTAATAAACTAAACTAATAAGAATGTGCAGGAAGGAAAACACTGCCTGCAGTGAGCGTGGCTACTAAGAAGCGAGAGCTGCCTGCTCAAATCATAAATCTTCCTCTGATAAATCTCAGTGGACGTCTGTCACTTTGCATGTGTCGGGAGAAACGCAGGAGCAGCTTTGTGGTAAAAGGGGACACACTCACACACTGGACATCCGCAGTCATGGAGGAAAAGGCCCCTCTACTGTGAAAAGAGACTTCCATATGTACTTGTACCTTCTGTGGCCCTTTAACCTAGAACAGATGTCATCAATAAATACCCCTGACCCATGGAGGCATTCCAGCGTGTGATCGAGGCCTTTTTTTTGGTAGCACGCTAGGACTGGCTTGTCTAGCTGGTCAACACCTGACCAAACTGCAAGGTTTACAATATAGATGTATAAAGCCTCTTTTTGTGTAATCACGGGCATAGGTGTTTGAGAAACAGCAATACTTTAAAAAGTCAATGGGTAAAGTAACAGCTTAGCTTACACACACTGCCAGCTCCCGTGGGAGCAGTGTGAGAGCTGCTACAATCTGCCTCTTGTTACAAGGTCTGCTACTAAGTTATGACCTATCGCCTTGCCATTCTAATCTTTCCACAAACATCTGTAAGGAGAGATTTACATGTCCTCTTGTGATTTATTGCAACATGTCTTCGGTTTTCCATTGGCTTTGAAACTGTGACTGGTCCTGTGAAATGTGGCATTTCCATGTTAGTGGGTCTGAGTCAATTGATGTTTTTTTGTCCACTGTCACGCATGCGAGGCTTGAACTTGTAGTAATATGCTGATTATTCTGTAGTGTTGTGTTGGTAAGAATCACTTGAGCCAATAAAAAGTTATTATTTCATGAACAAAACCTGCAAGAAGAGATGTCTGTCCCCTACGATGTACCTGCTTGGATTTAATCATCATTGTCTTCGAGATCTTGAGAGCACCTTTGAAAGCAGCAGCCGGCCACATGCATGTCAGGGTCACTGGGAAGTCCTTAGTGAGGGATGGATTGAGATGCTCACTGAGCTGCATCTGATAACCATCACAAATGGAGCATTTCAAAGGACACAAACTTCCACATAAAGTGACTTCCACTCCTCTCTTTCAAAGGGTGGTCTGTCTGCGTCTGCCATGCATGGAGGTTAAAGACATGCTCACATGCTATCATACAGTATCCCGGTCGGAGAACTATGATAATCTATTCAATATGTAAAATGTTTATTTTGTGAAGGGACCTCAAACAAACTGAACCAATATTTACAGAGAGAATGGCAGCCAAATATTCTGCCTTTTTCCCAGACATTACTGCTCCCTCATTTATCTTGTACTCTCCTGAGCAAAGCGTAGACAAGGAAACTAATGCATCCAAAGCCTTGAGGACGCTGCAACATTTTGTCCGTATTATTTTTGAAAGATTTCACAGACTCGCCTAAAAAAATTATTTCCCTGATGTATTTTTCCTTTCTTAGCACACAGTATGTCTACGCTTTATCTGGATACTGCGTAACAGTTAAAACCACTCTACAACTACTCAAAGAGAGAACTGTGTTTAAATTCCATAAATCCTGACCATGTCAAAATACAAAGCACTGCATAAATAATACGTGACACTTTTTACGTAATGTTTTCTGGGGTGTTCCAGTTATATTATTCTCCAAATCAATGAAATATATATCAATTGTCTATACTATATATAAACAAATGTTTTAAGAATAAAGTCAAAATGAAAAAAAGTGAGAAACTGAGGTGTTCTGCTTTGCTAGAGGTAACGGAGGTGATTCTTCCAGTCTGCTCCTTCAAAATCATATAAAAACTCTCCATAATATAACCATCATTGAGACAACTTTACTAACAAAAAAAAAAAGAGCCAAGTCCTGTCAAGATGCTTGACATATTTGGTGACTCAGAACATTGCATGTTAAAAGGAGGAAACCTTGGTGGTCCATTGTTGGTCACTATTAAAGCTGCATTATTTTTCTTCCTCTTGACCCTTGGAAATGTCTACAACACCAAGATGCCCTCTCTTAGAAATAGCAGCTGTGTGTAGTTACATAACAGGAAACAGCTGTCAGAAGCAATCCCAGTGTCTGGCTCTCTAGCTCTGGGTCTGGACTCCTGTACAGGTTGTTCTGTTTGTTTTGAGAACATGCTTGGTTCTTGTAGAGGCGTCCTGGAGTCAATGAGCTGGAGGAAGTCTAGGGTTCACAGAGAGAGATGCTGTACAGTATGTCTGGGTGTCAAATAGTAATGTGGCTTATTGAAGGATCCATGTAATCTGTCGATAAGCTGAAATTTCTTTTTTTTTTTTTTAACCATTTATTTTTACCTTATAATCCTGTGTTATCGCCGAGTGAATGAAGCCAATGCTGATATCTGCCTCACACTGAAAAAACAATTGTTGGATCAACGTAAATGAACTGCATCAATTGGTAACACATAATTCAATTAAATTGATCTAAATTAAGTTCATAAGTATTGTTAATGCCACTGGTTTAAGTTAGCTGGACTTAAATAACAGAATTTCTCTCAAATGAACAGTTCGTATTGCTGCAACTTCATTTTGAGGAAAGTCAACTTGGAATTTTTTAATTTTTCCAATATAAGTTTTTGCTTTAACCAAACATAAAGCATGATTTAATCATTACACAGATCATTCTTTCTTTTTCTTTACTCTGTAATCTGGTTGACCTGCAGCAGAAAACCTGTGCTTCTTTGCTGAAATTACAATACCAGTTTAAAGGTAAAAAATATAATTTTAAGTTATTGGAATCTACAAAAGTACACTGCCATCACCAAAGCAGAAAGATAAGCGAGATTCATTGAAACAAAACTTTACTTCAACTACAATTATCAACAATTGCACAGGTCGCTCAGACAGAATAACATAAGCACTAAAAATTAGCAACCATCTCTGCCGTTCCCCTCAGCTCTACAGAGCATTTTTACGTTTCAGTTCCTTTTTGTGTTGTCCACCTCAAAATGTTTAGTTCAGCCTCATTACTCTCATCAGTGTGTCTTCTAGCAGGAATTCACTGATATATTGCTGCTGGGTTGCTATTACAATTTTCAAAATATGAATACAACAATCACGGACAGGTTCTGCAGCAACATGTAGCAGATAGATATTTTGCATTTGTTTCTGACATAGCACAATTAAGTTTTAATCAACATGTCTTTACCATTTATTTTATTGCTGTGCTCCTCTTCAGCCAACCAATCATATATTAGGCACCCAGAAAAGCCTCAAACATGTGGTTAATGCTGTGAAAGGGTGTATTTTAACACAGAGTTTGGTATTTTCCTAAACCTAAACAAGTAGTTTTGGTGTATGAACCGAACCAAATAGTGAGTGAAAACAAAACTTAGGTCCAAGAATAAGGGTCCCACATGGGACGCAAACCCCAGTTCCCTGGAAGTAAGTCCTGTGTCAAAATAATGCCTGCACATCCTGTCCAAGGTTCTGACTCAGACTTTGGGTTTCTTTCAAATGTTTCCTTCTTAGTCAGGAAAAAAATCAAAATGTAAATGAGAATGCAGTCTAGTTGTAGCGAAGTTTTTGTGAGACGTGGTTAGAAAGGCATAATAACTAATAAACATATTTAGAAACTTAAGAACCAAAACCTTTTTCAGGAGTTGGAGGAGATCAAAACAGAGAAAAAGGAGACTGATTATTAAACTTACTCCAAACTGATGCTCTACATTTCATATATTAATTTATGCATAAAGCAACTGATTTTAAATGATCAACATCAGGCTTGATGTAAGGTGATAATATGCTTGAAGTAGCTTCCAGACAACAGCGTCTTTTCAGTTTACTGCTTCCTAAATGGCAATTTACATAAGTAGAAGCACTACAGTTTGACATATTTGCATAATTTAATTAAATATAAGAAAGGAAATAGGCAGATTCCTCACACCAGCATCAGCCATCAGTGCTAGACTTTGTCCTGCACACTTGAGTAAAAATAAGCAAGTGTGGGTGGAAAGGAAACTCCAAAACCAGACTTTTATGAAGCAATTATATGTTTTTTTAATTGAAATTGTGCCTTTGCAGTTAAATGTTACTCAAAGCTTTGTTCTTGTCCATTTCAAGTCTTCAAAAGTACATTTAAAAGTGTTTTCTAATGAAAATAACCATACTTGTCCCTTTGCTTCTGTAGTAAAGAAGGTTTTTGTCTTATTAAATATACTCAAATATGTGTCATGTTTCAATTTCACATTTATTTTACTTGATGGTGCAAAATGAGCAGTGTAAACAAAAACCATTTTGGATTGTTGGCACATATCCTTGCACTAAAATAAGCATGGAAGAAAAAAATTAACTACTGCAACTAAAGCTAACAAAAGTCATAAAATACAACAATCCCAACCTGATTAGTTTGCCAGTAGTTTCCTTCAGTAGATTTTTAGGAATTTCAGTCAGAAACAACATGCAATCAGTCCGTCTGTGTCTGACGCTATGCAAGCTGGCCCTTGAAAATAAAAACAGCCCACTAAACCCAAAAGAGATCCATTATGTGCGATGGAGAAATCCTAATGAGAGCTGCAAATCGAACCGTTGTGTAATCGGACACTGTACTGTACACAGTAAAGATTCTCTAACTCATTTTCCCCCGAACAGCTTCAGCACCTGATCAAAAGTTTGCTGATGGTCATAAAAATTCCTCACCTTCAGTTAAATTTATAGCAGCACTCATTAGCTGAAATAAAACAGATTAATGCAAGTGCAATTAAATGTGACCTATAGGTTTAATAATGAAGTGGAGTCTACTTAAGCATGTCTTTTCTATTCTCCCCAGCCACCATGGAGTCCACATAAAACTCTTTCTAGGCAAGGTCTACACTGGAAACAGTGGAAAAGGAGACTGCAGAGGAAACTTTAACTGCTCTGGGTCCTGTTTGCAACTTTTAAATACAGCAGCATGGACAAAAAGTAGACGAATTTCTAAACTACTTCATATTTTTGTACAGTGACTGTACATGTATTTTTACATCTGTACTGCAGCATTCTTCCAAGAGAGGGTAACTGAGTTAATTCCTTTCTTTACAGTTTGAAACATTCAGTCCCAGGGCCTTGTTGGTGTTGGTGTGAGATGTTTCTGTTGATCTCGAGTGTTAGTCCACATCATGCTGTCCCACAGGGATGGGGTATTAGTTCAGAGAAAAGGAAGCCACTACCTCATTATGCTGCTAATTTTAGGCACCAGGAAAAGATGTTTGGAAACTTTTGGCCCAGATTCCAAGTGCTGGAGTGGTACACGCTCTGCTCTGTAGTCCCATGGGTGAAGCAGGGGTGATTTTGGTACTTGAGCAAGCTCAAAGAAACAATTTACAACATATACAGTGGAACTTCAAAAGTGTCTTATCAGAGTCAGGCATCAGACATGAATGATTCCATATGAAACAGCAACTTTCTGTTTACTGTAATTAGGGGAATATTTTTCCATTAGGGAAGTAAAAATAAATTAACATGGCTTTGGTTGAGAAGCTGATGTGTAACTACACGTTTTTTCCTCCTCAGTACATTTCAGGTGGTGATAAAGGCAAACCATACACCTTAAAACACTGATATACTAAAGCATCAGTTAGTTTCACGCTTTGTAAGTTTAAACTTGTATCAATTAATGTTTTGGCCACACCACAAGCTGTAAATGCAATACTGATATGTTATCGTGTTAGTTGAGCATGTTAGCCAAATCTTGCTTGCAGAAGTTATTGACGCTCTTCACATCCAGCTGGCATCTAAAATGGTGTTTTTGTCCAGTGGTGCAAGTGATACATAATACAGTATTTGCTCTCTGTTTAGCTCTGTTTTAGTCTAAGCCAAATCAAAGAAATCTGCTAAAGCACTCTATGGAGCTGAGAGAAACGTCAAGTATTTATTCTGAAGATTTGTCACAATAAAGAACCTTTTAACCATTACACTTTCGTACCAGTACTTACATTGCTACGATGAACTACTGATCAATGCTGTAAAGCAGTTTTAAAGATTGAAAAATGTGTTCAACTGTCAATATCTCAACACTAAACACTGTGATCTTATTTAATTGGATGCATTACTGTAGATTAAACTACCCAACATAAAGTAGTTCAAATGAACTCAACCTTAAATATCTACAGTGCAATATGCACATTAATGCAGCAGTAACATTAATCTAAAAACATCACATATTACAGTAAACTACTATCAGGGAATATTGTTTTTGTAAATTAAGTTACTTTAACTACATTTTGACGATAACACTTACATATTTCTTACTAAAGTAAGTTTTTGAATGCAGCCACTTACTTGTGTTTTCACAATATGTCACTAGTACTACATAACTGTTTAAATTAATCTATCTCTGAAAATCAATGTGATGATATGTTTTTAAAAATCACATGTTGCATCTAAATGTCACATTTAAAAATCACATGTTGTTTTACTCAGTCATCTATTTATAGAGTGTTACAGGGGCATAAAAACTTGAAAAGCATGCAGAACTCTCTTAAATCCTGGCGACGGCTCTGTGTTGACCATAAACCTAGCAGGAGCTGTGGGGAGGGATGGGGAGGTAAACCTAACAAACCCATAATAAACATGATGGTTGATTAATTGCAGATGAAACAAATGACACTTGGACACTGGGCTCCAAGGAAATGTTCTCAAGGAGCACAGCTGACTATAGGGATGTGGCGCCGGGCCTCCTATAAAAGTCTGTGATGGTTATTAAGACAAGGCCAGTGAAAAAAGGTATTACATTATCCTCAGAGGGTACCCTGCAGGTTGGTGAAATGAGGCCAAAATCAGCCCTTGGATGTGATACGGAGGACTGTTTCTTTCATGTCCAGGTTTACTACAAGATAAAACAACATAGAGACAAGAGATTAAAAAAAAACATGGTTACAACAAGGCTGCAAAGCAAAAATATAGGTAAGTGCAAGGACATCTTGTGATCCCAAATATTATCTATGGGAAATCACTGGACTGCCTCGTTCAGAAAACAAACTATTTACAACGACTGTATAAATACACAACATGGCCTAATCTGGCATTTTCCTGGGACGTTGAAAAAAAAGAGTTTGTTGTTCTGCCGAAACATCCATTTACTGTACATCAGAGTACTGTCCCTGCCCAGTCGTGCCAGACCACCCACCCACACAGTGCTGAAACGCAGTCAAGAAACAGTCATTAAACTGTTTCCCCAGGTCACTCAAAATCAGACTTGTTAAAGCTGTGAACTGGAGGAAAGAGACCCCGCTGGTAGCCGTCCAACAAGCTCCAGCCTCGCCACGCTGACTGACCCTGATTGATTGAGTTCTCGCCTATTCATGCAAAAGGCCCAGCTGTATCAGCTGTCACTGGGATTTGTCTCTTGTTGCGATGTCTTTAGATATATCAGTTGTTTATACTTATAATAAAGACCAGGGTAGACATTATAAGGTAAAGACTAGCCACTCCAAGAATCCTGAATAGAAATCTATGGGATTCCGTAATGCAAAAAAATGGCAGCTGAATGACACTTGTGCCTCCAAAAGATAACTAACTGCTTGTTAACAGCTGAACTGGGAAATATTAAGCAAATTGTATTGTCCCACTGACGTAAATGTGATGTTGTGAAACTGTGCACATGTGTAGTAGAAGTACTACGCTTTCCCCATGCATTTAGAAAGGGGGCTGGTCTTGTTAGCTGTGGGGAATTATCATTTTATCTCCTGTGTAGACAGAGAAACCTTAATTGATATCTTTCACAATTTCTCTATTTTTTTGTTGAAAACTGAAGTCTACTTTTTTCAGCAGCATCCCCCCAAAGAACAACATCCAGGCCTTTAAAAAAAGGCAACTTGAAAGCGGCAAAAACTGCAGTTTCTCCAATGGCCACTTGAGGCTGACTCCAAAAATGGGTCAATTCACATAGATCCCCATGTTAAAATGCACAACTTTACAGCAAAAATAAACATATTTATAGCCTGGTGCAAAAACAGTTTTTGTCTCTGTAGACAATTTCCCTGTTCACAGCAACTATAAATAGGGTGAGTTTACAACACTCAACTGTGCAAACTGTATTAAGGCTCAAACTTAATTGATAGTATAGCGGCTTTGAGTGACAGATGGGTGCCAGAGACATTTGCATGGCCTGCTTCAGCTCCACTCATGCTTCACCTCTTTGCTTATTTTTAGATTAGCCAGGATTTAGGAGGAGTCAGTCACTGCCAAGATGGCAATGGACAGAGCCGCCACACTGAGCTTCAGAAAAGCTCTTCAGGAAACCTGTGGGTGACATCATCGAGGGTTTGTCTATCATTACATAAAGTCATGCCTTTACCAATATTTAACATTATTATATACTCAGAAATATATTTTTTAAAATGGCAGGGCCCACCTCTTTAAGGGCTTTAGTACCAAACCCACAGTGAATATATCCCACAACTGACCATCATCCTTATAGGTTCAAACCTCCTTAACTTTATTTTGTTGCCATATCTATCATCTCTGTCGTCTGTTGCTCCTTATCTCTCTGAGACTCTATGACATGACTAACTACATGACTGGCATGTTTTTGTAGAATATTCAGAGCACATACTGTACAGTAATGCAATGAGATTTTAATGCAGCTGCCAGTGCCAAAACCTTTATGTGTCCTCTTTGTGTTTCCAGCACACTGGGGTTGCAGTGGTTGGTATCAAGGTCCATACATTTTTGGCCAGCTTAGCTGAGCAATGACTTACAGTAGCTTAGGGACTTGGCTACTGCCAGAAAAAAAATGAAAAAAAAATGGGCCGGAATGTCCCTCACAGAAATACATGTCTATCTCAAACAACAGCCAGCAGGTCTATTTTAAACATCCTCATCTGTTCTGTTAAAGCAGCCTTTGCTAAGGAGTCATTATCCATTTTGTAACTCCAATAAACAATGAATGATTCCCAGCAATTTGCGAAGTTTAGCAACCTAGGCCTGATTACAATTGGATAAATGACTAGAACAACAACATAGCTGCCAAAGTCAAACTGTGGATGCACAGTTTGAACAATGGCTGCCATGAACGGCTTAATGGATCATAAATAACAGGGTGAATGGAGATCAGACTGGCATTCAAAGCTAATACCTGACACAGGGAGGAATGTTTCCTCTGTTTTGGCTTTGAGCGTGCTGAATAGACGTCATTTTGACTATTGGACTGATTTTCACACAGATAGTGTGACAGTGTTTGCATACTTGAAGAAAACGGTGAGAAGATTATAGTTAATTGGCATCAAAGCAGGTATGACAGAGGTCATCACATCTTTCTTTGCGTGAGCAGCAGCCTGTGCAGGTGAAGGGGAGTTCATGACGTCAGCTCGCCAGCCTGACACACCAGCAAAGAGTTCACACGACATAAGACAACCCTCAGCGCTCACATACTGCACATATTTGAAGGTCATAAACTCGGCCATGGGGGGAGACAGTTAAAATGTAGACTATGATTCTTTAGCTAATGAAAGTGCTCATGTGCTGCAGAGGGGAAGGCTTTATTTGAATAAAAATACTTAAAAGGGAAGTCAAAAGCATAAGTGGGGAAACCAATCAAAGCAAAGTGTGTTACCAAATCATAGCCTTGCTGCTTCTGTTTCAAAGCCAACAAGGCTTTTGAATGATGGATGAGCCACACATTCAATGGGCTTTTTTCACTGTTGGAGGAATTTCTCTCTGGCAGTAGCAAAGTCCATAAATAGGTGCCAGTTTGAGACTGGTTTCTCCCGACGTGGTGAAGTGTGGGTGGTTTTTTGGAACTATAGTTCACAAAAAAGCAATGAGGAAAATCTTGTGCGGCCACATTTTTGGGTTTTCTGTCCTCTTGCTTTCATTCTCTCTCCCTCTCTTTGCAAATTCTGTGTGATAATTTTCAATTTGATGTATAACAAACATGTGTAGGATATCCCTTGTAATGCTTGAGCACAATATCCTTTCAATGCTGTTTAATCAAAGCAGGCAGACTGACAAGAAATTCTGGTAGAGCACTGCTGGATGGTTTTTCTGGTCGCCTCTCTGCCTTTGATTTTTGCGTATTATACATTAAACATGCATTCCAGCAAGGATTCCTTTGGACTGAGTCTCATTACTCTGTGGTGAGTAGATCTGAAATGTAGTCAACATCTTGCAAATGTTAACGTTTAAAAGTAATCTATTGAGAAATTGAAGAAAATCTGCCAGAACCACAGCAACAAATAGCTGTTAATATTTAAAATCATGTAACTTGAACACTAGCTCAATATTCAGATTGTATCCATGCACTGATTTTTGTACATGCTTCAAAGTTTAAATAAAAACACACTGAACATGTCTAGAAGCTACTGCTAAGTTGTAAATATTGAAAAAGATACTGTTGGGACAACAGTTTTTGGTGAAAATATGAGAAAATTAATTTAAAAGATATGCATTTTAGTGTTTTTGCAGACCCCCGAGGACAGAGTACAACTGTACTTACCTGTATGAAACAGTGTTTTTTTAATGTGGAAGGAAGGGGTGGTGTTGCTGATGCCATTATGATAGTACAGCACTATGAAAACATTGAACACACTGAATAGATTCTTACATCATACACATTCTTCATATACAAGTCTGGATTTATCATTTAAAACCATTTTAAGCCACTATTATAGTGCACTTTTCTGTATGAACTGTGTGCACAATTTTTTTGTTTGTTTGTTTTACAAGACGGTGCGTGCTATGAAATGCAATGTCGTGCAATTTATCTGATTTGCGTAAATCACACTTCTATGCCCATACATGTCATAATGTCTTTGCTGCTGTACTGTCCAGATTACAGTGTGAATATTACTAGATTACTAGAACAAAAACTGGCACTTTTAAACAAGAATTAAACAAGATAAGGATTGCAAAACTTCAGAATTTCCACAATCTATTTGCTTTCTGTCAAAGCAGTCCTCTTCAATGTAAAGAGATGATTTATGAAGACTTCTGGATAAATTCCTCGGCTCTCACGTCACCATGCAGGTGATTGTTCTGCCAAGACACTCAAGTCCAGGGCTTCTGTGCAAGAGTCAGCCTGCAATATGGGCCAAAGATAACGCGATGTTTGAATGTTTTGCTTCTTCCCCTCCTACTTCACCAGAAGGTGAGAAACCGAGCTACCAGCATCGCTCTCGTATTTGTAAGCACAGTTCTTGAGGAGAGATATGAGGTCTGGAGAAGCTGGGGGTTGTTATAAATTACCTGGTGATGAAAGTGATAGTCCTTGTCAAAACAGCTCCTGTACTGGCATGGGCAGAGTCCAGATCGCTGCCCATCTTTCCCTGCAAAGCTTTGTCACACTTGATTAGATCATGATCTGGTTGTGGTTGACTTAGGGGCAAAAGGCTGCGCTCACATCGTATGTATATTAGTAAGTACACGTAAAACTGCAGCTACAGGGTTAAGTCTTCACCACTGGGTGAAAAAAAAGAGCAAAAACGTGCCGATTTTGAAACAGAAAGTAAATTGCAAATCATTTGTAAGTCATTAACTTGCAGTTAGAAATTTCCTGATGTGAACTCTGAAACCGTGTTTCAAAAAAAAGATAAAAGTAATCTGGACATTAGACAGCTTTACAGACCCCTCTAATAATTTCCTGGGTCAAAGCAAAGTCTGTTTATACTCCTTTAATCGGGACATGCTTGTCACACAAACACATTGGAGGTATCGTTCAAGGATTAATTACTTTGTTTAACATACGTGCAGCCTGAAATCATTTGTAAACCGCTATATACCTAAACACATTAAAGGCTAGGTCTGTGCCTAACATTTCCACAAATCCAAACTTTTTTTCTCAAATAGCCAGACATCTAACCACGTAATGACTCTGATAAGTCCTCTTTATCAAGCTACAGAAAATGCTTTGAGGTTCTGTAGATAATAATTAAGATGATACAGTCAGTCGGAGCTTGCAGAGGGCAACTTCATGTTTAATTGCTTAAATCAACATGATAAGATGCTCTTTAAATGTCTGCGTGGCTCTGACAAAGCATGCTGACATTTTGAACAGGCATTCACTGTTTACTTATTCAAGACCTCCATTACAAAGATCAAATCAGCTCCAAACATCAAGATGAAGAACAATGCGAGTGCACGTAGGGTTTGTTGTTATGTGGGTAAAAGCACAGAAAGTGTATTAAGTCACTTTATCTCCAGCAGCATTTTACTGCGTAGGAGGCAAAAATACAATATTCAAAAAACACAGGAAATCTCAGCTTAAGCAGTCATGTCATTCCACTCATACTCATCAGACTAGACTGCTCAGCACAAACACAATCTCATAATCATTACCATTACAGATGAAAGGCAAGGCCCAATTAGAGTGGCTCCAATTGCTGCAATTAAATAAGTGTGGTTGAATGATAATATCTTTTCCCCCCAGAAATAAAGAAAAAAACGGCAGCATTGAATAATCATACAATCAAAAACAATCAAGTCCTACTTTGAAGTTGTTGCACTACCAAATCTTAGAAATACATCTGGTGTAGAAATGGTGTTTTGGGCTCAGCCGACAGGCGCCGTTGGCCCACTGCGTCGCAGGCCACGGGGTCGGCCCTTCTTATTACAGTACCGTAGTGCTGCTTCTGGGTTGCTGAGGACACTGGTGCGTGTTCCCACCCACAGAGCATTGCAGCAAACCACCAGAGTCCACAGCTCTTTTACTGCCGTCCAAGACTTGTCCCATGATCCCATCCCTGCATCAAAACCAGCTGAGCTTGAGTGCAGCCTGGTAAGCACTCGTGCTCACACATAATTTGTAGCTGACTGCTACTCTTGCAACCGATTGGTGACTGTGTAAACAAACACGATATGAATGGAACAAAACTTGACTGCTTCCCTCAGAGAGATTTAGGCGGCTTTGCATTGAAAGTGGCTGTTTTAAGTTTATTTCAAATGTTCTTTTACTGTCTTATCGTTTCAACTGCGTTCCCACGTTTTGCTGTATCAAATGCAGACTGTCCATTTCACAGCTGAAGAGCTGCTCACTGGACAGTTTTCCAGCTGGGCTGACATTCAGTGTAGTTCCCCTTCACCCAGTGGACTTCAGGAGCACTCAAGCATGCCAAACAGAATACACCCTGATTGCTCTGGACTGGGACAGCAGATATTTCTTCAGTCATTTGGCATTACTCGAGCAAACAAACACTGCAACCAATTTGCTATCTTAAATCAACACAAAATGCTGGAGTGGACCCATCTCAATAGGACTAATTATCATTATACTGGTGGGCAGCTGCAGGAAATGATAGAGGACAATTAATGTACTGGTCAGTAGTAGATATACCTTCTTTTAACCTTTTTTGAGAGCAGAATACCAGGGAAAAGACAGATTTAACCAAACGTGCTATAAATGGGGCTCCTGTTTGGCCTTTTCAAAGTATTTATAGAAGCTACTGCAAGATCAATGTCTTTTTACTCGAGTTTCAGGACAAAGTGTGATGGCAACTTTTTCTAGTTCAAGTATAAAGGCAGAAATCCATCCAGCTCCCGTCTACCCTTCACTAAGAACAGCAAGCAAAAGCTTCTGGACATGAAACACAGCTAGAGCACTTAAAAGGACATTAAAGGACAGTTAGAGGCTTTTGAACCAACTATGATCGAGAGAAAAAAAATTAGATTGAATGCCCGATTAAGGACAACCAGAAGTTAAAGTTTATTATTCCGAAGCTGAGTGGATTTAATCATGGGCTCCAGTACTTAGGGATTTTCTGCTGCTACTGGGCTTAGCAGCCATTTTCAGTGTTTACATAAACTAGCCACTTACTTGCATAGTTTACTTCTGAACCAACATGTGGGTCGCAGAGACTTAATAGTTGTCAATGTAATTGCGTAAGTTACTTAGATGAATTGTTTAGTTTATCATATGGCATATCAAAAGCTACAGAGATTGTCATGGTTTGAATCATGGGGCCCAGGGTCTGAATAGACATGTACTGACAGAGACAGAAGGTCTCAAACATGAACATAGTTTTGTGATTTAGCCATCTGAGCTCATACAGTACACTTAGAAACAGTGTAATGTAAGAGTTACTAGACAATATAACATTACAATTTAAGTGCAGTTTTCTGAACAATAACCTGTCTGTGGCAGTGACATACAGTACACTCTAAAAAAAAGAAGGTCTGGGCTCAAGAGAAAAAATAAAGCAACAGTTTGTGTCAATGTTTTTGAGTTAGCACAGTAAAATTATGCTCAACCAACAAGCTACATTGAGTTAAGTGAATTAGCTTTACCTCCACAATAAAATGTATTTTTAATTACTATATATTGAACGACTGGTAGCATAAACACGATTTTCTATGTTGATTACTTGTGAAAACTAAGTTTTTTAAAATATCTTTTCAGTGTTAGGTACTTAGTTGCTGTAATTATGACCATAATGTCATAAGTTGGCAAATTAAAAAATTAAGTTGCTCTAATTTTATATAGATTGGGGACATAATGGGAAACCCTAAACTCAAGGTGAAGAAAAATAAATTATCAAGCCAGTTTCTTTGAATTATCCCAATGTGAAATTAGTTTTAAATCAACTAATGCAGAAATTTAAGTTTAAATTACACATGATATTAAGTTGGTGCAATTAACAATACTAATGTGTAAACCCAACCCAAAAAATAATGTGTAACCTGTTTGTGGCCAATATTATACTAAGCTACTATTTCTATTACAGAACAGGATCATAGGCCTTAGCGGTTGATGGTGAGCTGGCTAAATCCCCTGTTTACCAGTAAAGGTTAGCATCGTATGCCAATAAGTAATGATCCAATAAGAATGTAATAATTTATAACAGTTATAACAGTGGTGCCTCCACTGAAGAGCTACTGAACCCACACACTATGAGCTAAATTTGTATTTCGTTGGTGCACATATGGAGAAATATCCTCATGAAACGCTGAAGTAACAGTCACCTTCTTATTTATCCCGTTACTCACCTATCCTCGACGCACAGTCAGGGTTCACACGCTGGACAAAGGGCTGGCAAACAAGGCGGCGGGAATAGTGAAAAGCAGGAAGTGTCTGTCATGGTCACGCAGATCCCGGGGCGCCGGATCCTCCTGTAGGCGATGCTAACTGGCTCGTTAGCTCCAGCGAAACTCCACCACTGTCCTCCATGAAGCGGCGGCAAGCATTAATCAAGAAGTCCCTTTCTCCGACATCCGTGCTAAGCATCCACGCAGCTATGGTGCGCCTGTACACTTTACAAAGCTAGCAAAACAACAAAACCGGAGCTAGCAAGACGACTACACTATCACTGTAGACAATTAGGTAAGACAATTTGGACATGTAGTTCACAGTTGCACGTTAATATTTGCGCCGGTACAGTAAAGTACGTAAGTCTACAAGTATTTCACACTTTCACAAAATAAGTAGGGTTATTTCACCCCTGGCTAACGTTCGCGTGTTCTCCTTCCTCCTCCAGGTCCCTCCCATTTACTTCCCCCCACAATCACTTCTGAGTGGCTTAGAGCTAGAACACTGATTGGCTCATCACAACACATGGAAATAGCTTATACAAAAGACGTAGGTAAATGTAGTCCTTATTGAAATCAAATAATTAACTGAACATATAACAAATATTGCATTTACCTGTCACTTATACCTTTGGTATTAAAAAAATAAACACTTTAATTTATGCCTACATTAAACTAAGTCCTTTTTATCCACATTTGGGGGGTCTCTACAAATGTTTGCAACTTAAAAGGTTTATCTAAATCAAGGTTTATCTTGCAACTATGCAAGTAAGTGGTTGGAATAGTTCTCTTGAATTACTTTTTAGAGTGTATATGATGGATGCTAATAACAGTTAGGATTACCTACACACTTGAGACAAAATGTGCAGCAGTTGTACTTGCAGTCCTTCTTTGGGGGGTATAATCTGTCACATATTATGAGCTTTTTCAGAAGTGTGAAGGAAATACATGAAATTGCCTCAGGGTCGCCCATGGCCGACTTAACCACAAACAGACCGTGCCCGACTTCTCACAACAGGTATTTTTGAAGAGGCAATAGAACAACTGAGAGGTGAAAGTTTAAGCTTAAGTTACTTCAAATAAGAAAATGCTGTCAGAGGCCTTTCATGTCCTTGACTCAAAAGCTTTATGTAGCTCTATGGGGTAATAACCATGAAAAACTGTTTTGATGATGATGTCACAATGTCCTAATTTGATTGCGCCTTTTTTTTTTTCTTTTTGCCTCGCTCCAGGCCACTTTTCCTACATCCTGTCAGAAACGCAGTTCAATAGACGAGCACATCCTGACAAATGCGCACACAGATTAAGTTACAGTTGGTGATGCAACTTATCTTACGGTGAGTAAATAGTCCAACTGTCTTTACAGAGGCTGTTATTCAAGTTACACAAAGATGTTAACAGATCTCAGACATCATAGTTAAAACCACTGGCTGGTCCTGCATCATAATAAAGACAAGATTTATAACAAGCTGTCATAACAGTAAATAATATTAACAAAGCAAAGCAAACACAGAGCAGTGTTAGCATTCATTTGGAGTTGTGTTTCTGCCCACCAATTCTTTTTGCTCTATTTTGGGCTCCACCAACTCCTGGGATAAATCCTCGCTGATTGCACCAATGTGCTTAATTCAAATTGTCCCCTGGTAATTGGTGCTGGACAGGTATCGTGCAATAACATTGTGAGATATGTCTCACTCAAAAAGGGGGGTGGGGGGCACCAGGTTGAAATCAATTAGCTGAAAGTGGTTAAAATGCACAGTACACAAGTGACCCCTTTTACATAGGTATATAGTATATACACAGTATACTGCACGTAGGGTAACATACTAGTAATAACAAGCAGTAGCCCGGTTTTGCAATCTTTTGAGGGACATTTATAAAATATGTATGACATATGTCAGAAAAAAATGTATTTATTTATTCTGCTTTGCACCACAGGCCTCTACCTGTCTATTCAACGATAATATATTTAACTGCCAAGTTAGGTGGCTGTAACACAAATGACAAGTCCTTATTACTCAGCATAGATGAGAGAAGTATCACAATGAGGCTCTCCAAATATAGCAAATGTTTATTGTTATCATCATGCGTAGAGTGTAGAAATCTTATCTATTTTTATTTAAGCTTCTCCAGATTATTTTATTTTCCTAAATCCGTTTCCAGCTTATTGTGGATCTCAGTATGGTTCAGAGTTCCCAGGAGGAAATTTGGAGATTTGTGAATGCTTTTTTGGTAATATAGTATAAATGAGAAATCTTTCAGCTCAGTTCTAATATACTATTACAGCATTTATTAATCCTTCCATAAAACCTTTATGGCTGCTAAGGTACTACAGTGCCTTTCACTAAAAAATCCAGTTGCAGGTGATAACATGACAGGATACTTAGTATTACCCTGGTAACATAATTAAAAGCGGTCAGCACCACTGCCAACACTACTGAGTCATTCCACTTCATAATGAATCTCAGTATTTTTATAGTGCAATATAAAGCGTCATTACATCACATCCATGATACTTTGGCTTTCTTGAATGTCTTTTGTCCTGTTATATGTAGAGTAAAAAAAAAGAAAGAAAAAAGTCCACAGTACAGTGTTACATTGTCCTAATGTCTAACAGTTTCCTGCTATACTCCTGTAGGACAGATTTCCTTTCACTGTTTTGGTATTTTATCTTATTCCTAACTCACTTTTCAGTGGCAATATACTTCCTTCCTGACTGAGAGCAAAGTGTTTCTGTGTGTACCTTTTTGTCCTCGGGCTTATTTCTGAATATGCCTCTCTTCAAGTGCAGAAAATTACATTACAGTCGTGGCAGGAAAACATTTCAGAGACGACTGTTTTCTTGACTCGGTTTACCGTTTGTGTTGCAGAAAGGTAACCTAATCTTTCATCCCTAATGAGGACATATTTCATGGCAAATGCGTGATCACTTAAACTGTTCACTTCACCTTACTCAAATCACATTTCTCCTGATTGGAACAAGTGATACCCACACATTTCAAATGCACAGAAATGTTTGAAGGCCAAAAGGCTTAACATGATATATGGTAGAAGAGGAAATAATAAGTGTGGTGTAGCTGACATACTGTGAGCATTTTCACTTCTGAGGGTTGCTGGAGAGAAATGATCTGGAGTAGCGCTACGCTGAGATCTTTCCTCTTGGCTCAGTTCCATTTTTCACATATCCGTCCCTACCAGCCAGGTGCGGTGTTTGGTAAATGTAGCCCATCACTTCTGTGTCTTTTAGTAGCACACAGAGAGGAAGAAAACACCCGGACGGCATCATGATCTGGAGTTCATTTGATAGTTTTGAACACGGGCAGTGGCACCTGGTTTTCATTTTGCAGCTAGCATGCTGATCGGAGTTGCCTTATTTTATTGGAAATCTTGTTCATATATTCCCTGCTTGGTCCTTGCTGACCTCTGAGAGCTCCCATGGGGCTCATGGGTACATCCAGGAAGCACAGAGCATGCCGTGTGGATATGGATGCTGCCAGTTAGAATGAGAGTCAGTTTCAGTTGTGCTTGCATACAGGCCTGCTATTTAGTCACTCGTAGTTACCGAGTAGAGGGAGGAGGTGGTAGTGTCTGGTAACTGAACTGTGACGAGCTGTTAGTAGGAAAAAAGAGGTGTGGCTGTTTAGTCACACGACAGCACGACTGTATTCTGTTTCATGGGCAGACTGGTGTAAGATTAATGTATTGTTTGGCATTGAGCTGATGACTTCTCCTAGGGGCTTTTATTGCACTGCAGGTGTGTCAGTATCAATATGTGCTGTGCAAAATCTCAAATCCATGTGGGAAGTAAAATAGTAAGTAATAAAGACTCTTTTGCAGACATAATGTTTTTTTGGAATATATGATTTACTTCTGTGGTCAAATATTCTTACAAATCTGAACTATTTTGGCTTTAGTTCGGTGCATTTGGAGACAGGTTGTCAGTATAGTCAGTACTGTGGTTTGCTATGACATATTCTCAAGTATTCTGTTTTATAATTTAACTTTTTCATTATTATTAGTTGTAAATTCAAGTCAATTCGAAGATAAAACCTTTCAAGCTTCTACAAAGGTTCATAGTTAAGTAAAAGCAAAGTCAAGCAAAGTATGCAAACTTTTTTTTTCAATGTTTTTTTTTTTCAGAGAAAGCGGAAACCTCAGTCGGTTTTCCCACTGCTGCTGTAGCTGTAACAAGAGCAGCGGTAGTAAACCCTCTTCAGATATATTGAAAATGACACAGTGCTTTAGATAAGGCCCGCAAATCCCATATGACTACGATAGCTATTAAAGCGTGAAGATATTTTGGCAGCAATGCAGTCCATCTTAATCCAGATATAAGAATAATGACCGCCATTATTCTGTACTTTACCGAGTTTCATAGAAAAGTTATCAAGGCACAAATTTGTTTTTAATCTGTGTGAAGATAAATTTTAAATGCTGCCATCCTTCCTTCAATTCCTTCAGTATTGTGCTCAACTTTCTGCATTGCCTCTTACGTGTTTCTCACATTATAATGCTGCATATTTTGTCTTATATTGAGAAAAGCTCTCCAAGAATCTGACTGTGTAATATATTAACCGATGCTGCATTTGTTTTATTATTTGCTTTGCCAGTTCTGTGTTTCTGCTGAGGATAAAACATAGTAAATCATCTGAGTCCCCGCAAAGCTCAATCGTGCAATGATCTCTCAGGAACAGCCCAAATCCATGTGAGATGTAAAATAGTAAATAATAGCCTTGGACTTAGCTGGGATAGACCCTGACACTGGGTCGCTGCTTTGCTTCAAACGTAACGTTTCTTTTCCTTGACATAGATCACTATCCTGATGTAAAGCTGGCATTCTGTTCTGATTTAGACTAATAATTTATTGCATCTGGCATCAGGGTCTGCACAACAAGACCAAAGGCACAGCACAAGCTTTCAAAAAGAACCTGATATTTCTGCACCCTAATCAGTTTAAGATGACCCTCCTCTTTGTGAAAAACACTATTTGCTAGATCCAGCAGACAAAGCCTCTTTCTAGACTTACAGAGCCATTAATATAGATATAATCACAGGTCTCTTCCAGAGGATTTTACCCTCAGAGGGAATTCCTCTCTTGTGAGTGCCTGACTCCCTTCAAAGCCAAAGTGTGACTTACAAATGGTTTGCTGTGAATGAGTGACGGAGGACATGAGAGATGGCCAACATCCCTTTTGTGGAGGATTCATTTTGCTGAAAGGGAGATGTGAGCACACACACACTACCACCAGAGTATATATTCAAACAAAAATCTATGTTATATGATCATCAGATCTTTTTTTTTCATTGAAACATAATTTTATAAGAGAATTTAAAGCACACGTGTAGGCTAGTTTAATTTGACGAACCACATCCTGGCCTGTTTCATCCGACAATGTCATAAAGGTTGCAAGACTCAGCAGATCAGAATGAAAAGAGCCTCATCCGAATGACAGTGAAACCCGGGCCAGCTTCCCCGCCATCAAAGCAAGTTCAGAGCTGCCTTTTGAAAAAACAATGGCGCAACAGCTAATGTGGCTCATTGAAACGCTCGGCTGGTCGTGAATGGCCACATTACCCCACGTTAAAAAACACCTTCAGAGTCTGGCTTAGGGAAGGTGAGACTGTGTCACTTCGACTGGCGCCTGGCCTCACCTGGGTGCATAACATCACCGGTGTCAATCGTAGAGCACACACTATAACTGTAATTATAAGTGTTGCCAGTAAACGTACCTCAGTGCTTTCCATTTGCTCACCAATCTGATGGTTTGCCAAATTTCCCTAAATGCATAATTCCTTTGAAGATGCATGATTTATATGTCAATAGTCATGTCAAATTATGATTAAGATTATTGTAATTATTGTAAGTGACATATAATTAGCTTCGGAGCATTTGTCAACCACAATTTTGCTCATAATTTATAACCCAGTGCATAAACATCAAGGAGACAAATAGTGTGTGTATTCCATTTCTTAAAATATTTCAAATGTTTTATGATATACTGTAGGGATAGTGCATATGTGCATATTTTAATGCTTGTATTGTACTTGTGCATAGATGTATGGGCTCCCACAGGGAGTATGCTTGCCCTTGGTAACCCACAAAAGAGGGAGCGGTGGACTACGGGCCACAGACTTTGGGCTGCTTTTGGCAGAATTATACATCTTGGTGAAATAAACTGTGGGTGACCCCACTTGATGAAAGCAAACTCACAAATAAGATCTGGTTTCTATGTGCCGAGGCTGGCTCAGAGCCGTCCAGTGAATATTGAAAGTTCAGGACATTCTAAGTTCGAATTCATTTAGTTTACCTGTTCCTCCCAGGTATGCTGTTTATTAGGATTTGATGTGTGGTCAGTTGTAGGAATAATACTCAGTATATATTGCAAACTATATGCTTTACTTTAAATAATCAATTCAGAAAAGTTGCATTTGAGTACAATGGCTGTTTCATCATTTTTAGTACAAGAAAAGAAGTTTTCAGTTATTGTAAGTTGCTAATTGTAAGAAATACAGTTCCAGTCTTATTTTCCATTTTATTCTTTTCCTGAACAATTTTATATTAATTATCCCATTTCGAGAAAACTCCAGCTTCCAGTATCTTGGACACAAATATTTGTATGCCCTGAAGTATTTTAATTGATGTTTTTATATTTACTCAGGAGCAAGTTAAGCATAAAAATGAAATAATGTCTTCCACTTGTGCCCCAGAACAACCCATAATGTCAGCAATTAAGCTGTTAACTTGAAAGATGCGAAAATGTAGGAGGTTGAAGAAAAAAGTGCAACTTACTTTTAACAAGAGTTCATCTTTACATTGATCTAGTGGTTCTGAGCACACCATGTTCTTTGATATTTCCCCAAAAAAATCATTTCCCTGAAGAGATCATTTTTATTTCCACAAATTAAATGGGTGAAATTACAAGATTCACATGAGTTCAGTTTGCAGTAACATATAATAAGCAGCAAAGATCAATGACTCTCCTCCTCTAAGTACTAATGTTGCTGTGACCTCTTTGCTGCACATTTACAAGCGCTTCAGTGACAGAACTACTAAACCAGCATCAATACTCCCACCTACTGGACAACACCTGTTAGTGTGCAGCCCTGCAGTCTTTTTGCCCCTTTCTCAACCCCCCACCACCCACCTCGAGGCTTCCCTTCCTGTTGGAGGAATGGTAAAGTGATCTGTTGGTCCCTAAGTGCTTTTTGCTGTCAGTGGTGTTGACGTGGGATGCAATAGAAACCCAGCTGAGGCCACCTTGATGGAGGAGACCTGTTGGGCTGTACAGACAGACATGTAGGATCTTTCTTAATTTTTTCCCTCTTTTGCCCCTTGTTTCTGTTAATTTTCTTACTTTGCTGCCATGCAACAAAAAATAATTTCTGTTAATTATATGTCTTAATTTAACATCAAAAATTGTTACATTGCTTGTATGTATACAGTAAAAAGTGTCAATCCTGCTGTGACCAAATCATTTTAAATGACTGATCCATCACTGTTTGGGCTAAAACAAAAATAAATGAAAATGCGTATTGTAAATGTGTGTTTTTCTTTCCGTCAGGCTCCATCCTGGAAAAGAGACATATTTCAAGGCCCCTTTGGAGCGATGGACTGTATGGGAAAATCCCCCCTAACTGGAGGAGGAAGCCATGGACACAAACAGAGGAGAGTTGGGGACTACCTGCTGTTTAAACAGATAGCAGGGCCTGTGTGGCCGAGGCTGGAAAGGCCCCTGAACTTCGCTCCACTTCAGATGTTTAAGAGTCCCACTGAGGACTTTGGGAGTCCTCCTGAGAAATAAGCAACTATTTGGCCAGAACAGCCTTTGGATCCCAGGGTGGACCGCCAGCAGCGATGCAGAGCCTTTTTTGCTGATTGGCTGGCGGACATGCAGAGCATCCTCCAGGGAGCTGATGCTTGGGTGGTTCAGGAGATTGCCAGGCAGCCGCGCAATTAACTCAAATAAGCTTTGTGGAGAATTACTTAATGTGCGTCGGGCTCTTGCTGAGTATACAAACTATGGAGAATATCTGTGTGGCAGCCCACAAGAGATGCACACTAGTGTACTTCAAGAAATCCTGGAAATTCTGCTTCACAATCACTGTTTTATAATATTTCACATCAGATGTAAATGATATATGCCTCAACAGAACTGTTTCACTTCAGAGTGGGTCTGTACTAGCAAAACACCTGTAGCCTTTGGAGGAGCAGCCTTGAACTCTACACATTGTGCGGGGGCCGGGGGCATGACTCCTTCTACACAGAGCCCAATGACCGCCTAGGGACCTAACAGAGCAGTTGTAAAAATAGATGAAAACAGAATACCTGGCCAGTCGTCGAAGAAGCCTCCCAAGCAGAGAAAGAAGCAGGTGAAGATGAATTGATGCCATTTCAACAGAATGCATCATTGCAAATTAACTTGTTTTTACTTTGAGTCAGGATTTCCAAATCTTTGCAAACCTTCTTTGAAACATGGATTCTCCAAGCAAGAAGTACACAGGCGTTTCTTAAGCTTTCTGAGGCCTGAAAGACCTCCTGAAAGAATTTCTTTATACAGCTCACATCCTTGACGTGGATAGAAAGACACTGTATTGATACGTGGCTACTTCATAGTGCCATGACCACCTAGGCTGAGTTTATTGCTCCCATTTCTGGTTCACAGGAAATCTACATTTATTTAGAGACACATGAAAGTGTCAATAAGCAGAAGTATTAATTGGGAGCCAACCAACCTCACCTCAACAGTAAGTCTGTTATTCCAAGCGTCTTTCCCCCTGCATTTCCTTTTGCTGACTGTGGTAGTGAGCTAATGATAATATATTAACTGGCCATACAGGAAGCCATGTCCCACTGTGCAGTTTTAGTTACCATGTATGCCTTTCAGTTTTTAAAGGCCATTTAAGGTAAAGGTGGTTAAGTCGAGATTTTTTTTTTTTAAACTAGTCTGTTTGTTTGTGGGTGCCAAACGCCCACAGACACTGTTGAACACAGTCGCTTTCACCCTAAAACTCCACCTTTCAAAAGAAACAATTTTACAGAGACGCGGTGACATCATTTACACGAATATGTTGTTTAAAATCCAAGAACGTCCCGTTGTATATTTGATTTGGCCTCGGGCATCTCAGCTGACCAATACATCACATGTCCCGGGCTACGACTATTTAATGTAGAATCTCCAAAACTCACAAATGCAGTGTGACCAAATGTTCCAGAGATGTACCAGTATACTAAACAGGCTATATATCTCGCTCTCCTCTCCAAACAGAAATAGATTTCACTGAATTGTTTGATAAATTTGGTCTAGGTTTTCCAGCCATCCTTATTGGAGCTCCTACTGTTTTTCTGGCTGTTGGTGGCCTAAGCCCTAATCACCCTCTGTTCCCTCAGAGGCCATAAATTACTCCGATGAGATGGTGCTTTGTGTTCCTACTGCTGGGGAGCGGGGCGAATTCACAGCGCCATATTTTGACAACCCGTACTTTAAATCATTGTTTTATGACAGATGGGAAAACTTCTGCACTTTCACCGGCCTGATTTATGTTCATTTGGGTCTGGAGGACACTATAATTTGCAAGTAATGTGAAAACAGATGGATAGAGAGATACCAAAGGGTAAGACTGACCTATACATTCTCAGTGCAGCTTGCAAATGGCATCCATATGCCGCGAGAACTCTTCCAGTTACATCTCCATTACCCTGTGTGTGTGTGTGTGTGTACATATGTTTGTATGTTTGGCTTGTGCATGTTTGTTCTGTTAAAAAAAATAAAAGGCTGAAGGAAAATAGGGAAGAAGCCTGTGAAAATTTAGTGCTGAAGCAGATTTTTGTTGAAGGGAGTTAGACATTCTACCAAATCATCCAGAGCATTTATCAACAGCAGAATCACAGTATGTACATGTTACACGTACATGAGCTTGTTTTATTGCTGATCTAATGCGCAAGTGACAGCTTTTCATTTGGATGTGATTAACGTGTATGAACAAAAAGTTTAATCATTTGTCCTTGGTTTATAGTACAGCTTCCCATTTCTAGTGAGGCATGAAAAATGGAAGTGAAACAATTTAAGCAATGCTGGACTAGATTTCCTCTCTGGTCAGATGTCAATTTGAAGAAATTACAAAGTTGGTGCGCTTCATTTCCAGTGCCGCAGGTCATGTAGCAAGGTCACACACGGACCGCACAACAAAGCCAATTCTGTTCTTATCCACACATCGGATACACTCTGTTGGTATCATCCGCATCTTTCAGGTTAACATGGCAGCTAGCTGGACTAATGACAAGCTGCTGCTAAAATGTCCCACTGGGGTTTTCAAAACATCAGGACTAGGATGCTTTTCATAAAAGATAACAAGTGGTTATTAATGAGCTTCAATAATTGCCTCAATTTGTCAGGTCGTATTTTCTCGTGGAGAAGATATTTGGTGGGGGGAAAAAAGGGCAGCCTGAGATTGCTAAAATTGCATACAGTCTCCTGGAAGAAACCCAACAAATGTAAGGTAATATGTGAGGAAACAGAAAACTCAAAATATATCATGCGCAGCCTGGGAGCGCTGGATGACTCGTGTTTTATGGCTTTTCCAATGAGGCAGGACAGTATGTGAGTGAGCAGTGTCTGGTGCAGCCATTGTATTCCAGCAAGGGGGGACCACCCACATGAAGTCAGTGATGAAGTAAATACTGTTGCATGGCCACGTCCCCTTCCCTCGCTCGCAGAGTAAACTGTGGTCGAGCGGCTGGGCTCTGCTATCTCAGCTTGCCTCCAGATCACAGGCCAGAGGCTTGAGGCTCAGAGGGGACGATCACACCAGCCCTAGTCCCGCTGTGAATCCCCCCCACACTCTCTGCCCTCCCTGTCCTGGTCAGGAAGCCGGCTAATAGTAGTCAATGTCTCTGGGCTGGGTTGAACTTGGCAGAGCCCCATGTCTTTCAAGCCGTAGACAAACCGCTTACGCCCCTCTGGAGCCGAAGGCAAAGCAAGGCCCAGAGGGAATGAGGTGCCTACAGACGCCCTTGTCACAGGATGACGCCCTTGGTTTTCTTCCCTTTAATGCACGACATCAGGCAGAGTTCATCATGAGAGGGTACCACATGTTCACATGATCCTTGCTGAATCAAGTGGCAACCCTTTTCATGTAGCAGCACTGCAGTCATAGAGCTGAATCTATGTGAAATACTCAATTTAAACAAGTGAACTAACACAACTTAATCACTTGTGTCCTACATACCAGAGCTCTTTAATCATATCCTCTCTTTTTTTTTGTTTATTTGGGCTGTTTGGACATCAGACTTTTCAAGGGAGAATAATATCCCAGGAGCATGGAAAAGAGTGGGCCAATTGGCCTCTTACAGGAGGTCTTTGAAAACCGCATTTGTGTTCTACCAACAGGAACACACTATTTTCATTTTGTCAGACATTAAGGCTGATTACTACCGCCATTAGGAGTCCAGCTCCCTATTTGTTAGGAAAAAATCAATCATGTCGTTGCCTGGTTTTTGTAGGAACGCCGTAAACGCCCTCCAGGCAAATCTGTGTCAATCGTTTCTAAACCACAAGGGTAAATCTGGTTAAAGAGACAAAGGAGCTTAATTTTTCTGTCTTTTACATGCGCATTGTTCCAACCTTGTTGCTCCCTTGACCTATTTCTGAAACGCTGTGATCCTGTGGAAGCCACACAGAGAAACGTCTACTGACATGACAGTTATATGTGAGGAGGTTGTTCGTACAAATGGGTGCTTTATTGGTCTTAGATGATAGCATCGACCACAATGTCTTTTGCTTTCATAATGATTTACTGCTGCCTGGCGGGATGAGCTCAGTGAATATGTGTGGTTGGCTGCCAATTCCACTTTTTCCTCTGTTTCTTTTTGGTCTTTGTGGGCCCTGGAGGTTTCTTAACTGTTGCAGAGCCATTTGGACTGGAGGCCAGGCTGTATAAAGCTGTATTTGGCAAAAGACCTCAATGCGCCTCCAAAAATAAGAGAGAGCAGGGTGAACATATTTGTCTAAGTCTGTGTGTGTGTATGTACATGTGTGAGACAGACACAGAGAGCCATAGTGGTCCAGTAACAGTGGTACCTAAAAATACAAATGGGCATTTCATAGTAAACTTGCAGTTTACCAGAACATACAAATTCGAGTCAAGTTGTCAAGTCCTCTCATTAAGCTTTTATATTGACCATATGGGCTGTAATTTGTGTATTTAGCCAAGCCTTTTTGAATGTTAAGAGGGGAGAAATTACAATTTTGCAAATGTTTTAGAACATACAGATCGCAGTGTTAATGTCTCACCAGCTGTGGTTAGTCTTCTACCTGCAGCTGCTCCTGCTGGTAGCCATCTTGAGGAAATGTTGTTAAAAAAAAGAAAGAAGGAACAGAGCCCTG
Source organism: Dascyllus trimaculatus (assembly GCA_024666655.1). Taxonomy (NCBI): domain Eukaryota; kingdom Metazoa; phylum Chordata; class Actinopteri; family Pomacentridae; genus Dascyllus; species Dascyllus trimaculatus. Next base: position 10,020,246 of record CM045462.1, read on the forward strand.
ACCCGGCCACTGCTGTTGTTTTAAAGGGAGAGAGGTGAGGACACCCCTCCTGAGGGATCGGTGGTTTGACCTGAGGACCAACGGTCAGGGACGTGAACCACAAAGAGCAGGCGACGGGCCATGTCTTTATAGACAGCTGGAGGGGGCAACACGTGGATGCAGGTGAAAGATTCTTCGCAGAGGAGGAAAAATGACACATCTTTATTCTTCAATGTATTCCTCACAGACATGTGATAGAAATTATATTGTTATTTCTTCACAGTGTGAACACCAAAAGCAGAAATGGGTCTTGAATGAAAAGCATACAGTGTGCAGGCCGGTCTGCTGCTGCCTCATGATGCCATCAGTGATGTGGCTGTTGCGACCTCTAGTGGACTCTATTTATTCCACATTACTGTGCCATATGGAACTGGTTTACATCAGCGGTTAAATATGCTGCACCACATGATATTGGGCATGCTGGGCAAAAGTTGTGGCAACCCCTGCCTACAAATCATGTGATATAAAAATTTGCTGCACAAAGCCAACTGCACTGTTAGCTCATTGTAGGGAATTATGTCAGTCTTGTAGCAAGAGTCATATTGAAAGGAAGCTGGAGTCAGATCTAAACATTATATTTATTACAGTCATATTCAAGCTGTTCTGTATTTTCCTGGCACAGAGTCGTCCCGCTGACAAATGATCCAAATACATAAATTAGATGGGTAATTGTTCTGTTGTGCTCCAAATGGCAAAGTGACATAATACATAGTGGATGTGTTTCATCGATGTTCGGCAGCATGCTGCAGTTATTTAAGCTTGACAGACATCTCCTCCCCCTTACACTTCACTGACTGACCCCTCCAGTCAGTAAGCATGAAGAAAGCGGCAAAGCCACTTCTATCTTTCACCTCACACAAAATTTTTATGACTGACTTTGTGAATACAGAAAGGCAGCCCAGGCTGAGGCCGCCCGCCGAAGCAGCAGACAAACAGAGCCCTGTTCATCTGTTTTCTCTGGCCACCCTCAAACACGGCGCTGTTACATCATCCATGATTTCTCTTTCAACAGGAAAGTGCCATTTATGTTGCGTTCGCCCTCCCTTGCAGTGCATCAGATAGTGATCACATCATGTAAAGCCATTTGTTTGGAGACTTTGTGCGGTGGCCACCCGTGTTTAAACGGGGCCCTGGCCTGCTGATGACTTTTCCAATCTTTCCTCACAGACTAGCGGGCAGAGTGGAGCTGAGCACACGGCCCCAGTCCCACAACCCTTTTAGCCCCAGACCTCAGGCAAGGCCCAGCATTCCAGATCCCAGCGTTCATGTTTGTTCTTCTTCACCTTGATTCCTGTAAGAGTCTACCGTCTGATGTACAGGTCAGTAGGAGAGGAAATGGCAATCCCAGCCGAGGACGAGGATATAACCTATTAACTTTCTCATCTGTGGGAGGGAAAAGGGATCACTCAGTAAGTCTTCTTTTCTAACTGGTGGCTGATTTCCTTCCCAAAGGATATTAAGAGTTACTTTAGAACTGGAAGTTGAAAAACTCTCTCTTCCTCTATGTGTGCACACGCATGTGTTTCTTACGCACAAAGAGATTGGATCATATTAAACAAAGCAATTTGTAATTAAGGAAGTATTTGCATTGCCGTAATAAATGTTTGGAAGTTTTGTTGTTTGCTGAGTTCAAATGTTTTTGTTTCCGGCCTAACTTTGTAAGCTAATGCCTTCCAAATAAAAGCTGGAATCCAGTGATGATTTATGACTATTTAGACAAGTGGCTAACAGAGACGCAGGATTATGGAAATACTGCTTTCATTCGAAATACACAGAGCACGTCATGTGGGCTTCAGTGACCACTTAAATCTGTTGGCAGGACGAAACGTCCCCTTCAGCAAGGCAGATGTAGAAGGCTACTTTTCACTCCTCACACTGAATATTTGACTTCCTTATGAACTTGACAGTTATTGCTAGATGGAGGTTGTAGGGCTCACTGCATGTCTTCTGTCTTCACCGAGGAAAGAAATGTGGATCAACACCGAGGCTGTTTATTTTTCCATGAAATTCAGAAGTACAGGGTCATTTTTAGGATTAATTCATTTCAAAGCATCAAAAGTGGAGCCTGAATCTGGGTATAAGATGCATAAAATGAGGTAATCACAAATAAAATGAAGATTTGTGAAACCTGATATGAAGAAAAGTAAGAAGGAAAATCAATTTGTCTTCCTATTATAAAAAACTGATTGCTTCAACTATATTTAACGATTTATATATACTATATATTAAATAAAATCAATACATCATAATACTTCACATTTAAAAATACATTTAGATATGGGATGAGTAAATATAAACTAGTGTAATGTGTCGTCTCAGCTTCTCGTGTGCACGTTACAGAAGCTACACATTTGGTTGTCAGCAGCTGTCCTTGTTTCTGATGTGGTGAAAAACCGGAGCACAGAAGAGGATGTCACAGGCTGCAGAGAGACGACCGTCTGGCCTGCCTCCTCTCTAACCCCCATCACTCAACAGCACTGAGGGGCTTTTCTCATCCCGGAGGTGGGAGAGACAGGAGATGACCAGGGGTCAGACTGACACGCAGACATGAATTTCTCACCGCCATATTTTCTTTGGGTAAATAATCCAACTGAGCTTTGCCCACTGGCAGATGGTAGCTTATAAATCTTGGATCAGAAAAGAAATACTTTTAAAGCAAAAAAAAAAGAAAAATGGGCTTTGGAGGATTTCCTTGCCAAAAAGGAATACTGTTTACTTTTGGGAGACCTGAGAAAGAAAATTCCAATAGTAGTGTTATTCCAAGAAAAGATTTAGTCCGAGTTTATTTATGCAGAATATCAGGCATTTCAGCTACAAATTATCTCATTAACACACTTGCACTTAAAGGTGGAGTCTGAGATTCTGGAAAAGGGGTTATATTTAGTTAGTTTGCATGTTTAAATGGGTAGACTGTGCTAGATTCACCATCCCTCCTGTCACTTTTACCCCCATCATCCCTCTGTCCTGTGCATTAACACCCAGCAGGCCATGAGGAGATATTTGGTTAGTTTATCCAATAGTGTACTGCATTACAATTGCATACTACACATTTAATTATACTTAGTCATGAAAAAAAGGCTAAATGCATTTCTATACACTGCCCTCTTATTGTTTCTATACTATCTTAGTTTCTAATGGCAGGACAGTTGCATTTAACATGCAACAGCAAGCGGTCTTTCTGTAAGAATACATCTTTAAAGCTGCAATTTAAAATTTTTGTTTCTATTAAGGGGACTTTTCCCCCCCGTAGCTCTCAAGGGATATTTTAGCACTTTAGCTGTACTATGCTCACAAGCTAGTCACTATCACAGACTTCTCACTTGAAAACAGCTTCCTGCTGTGTCTAGAAACCATAGGACTGAGGGCCATTAACCCAAAATATGGAGGTTACAGACATTAAAGTGCCCCTGAAGCTGAGGAGGACTGCAGAACCTGGAGATAATTCTTTGAGAATTTGTCACTACAATGCCTATTCCTCATCACATGAGACACTAGGTCTACTGACCAGATCGGTTTTTTTTTTGTCTTGGTGCCGTTTTAAAGGTCCCATATTATGCAAAATTCACTTTAGAATGGTTTTCTAACAATAATATAATAACCCTAACCCTAAACCTACACCCCCCACCCCTGAAATGAGAAATCTAGCCTCTCCCTCTCTTGCTTTGTCCACCTTTCAGAAAATGTGTGCTCAAACAGGCGGATTGGAGATTCTCCCTACATGACCTCTGGTAGGGCAATAACACCACCTCCTACGAGCAAAGCACGGCAGTTGCTCTGTTGCTGGCTGCACAAATGAGCACGTAAAAACAGAATTCTGTGGATTCCTTTTATTTTCGATGGAAATGTACCCACAACAACTCCTAAAATGTCGTACGTGTGTGCTCACCACTTCACTACGGACTGCTTTCTCAAGGAGGGCCAGTACAAAGCAGGATTCGCTAAGAATCTGAAGATAAAGCATGGATCGGTACCAGCTGTCCATGACCCAACTACAAACGTGGCAGCTGTGAGTTTTACAATTTTACGTTGCTTTATTGTTTAGGCCTAACTAGCGTGATAGCCTGTTGAATGTTGGTAGCATAGTTAGCCATTCAGAAACGTCCTGCTGCAGCCACAGAGTTTCAGTTTCTTTAGGAGCCTCTCCTTCTGGGTCAGACTCTGGGTCAGATTGATATGGCTGAAACACAGCACTTCAACGAGCCATACCTATGCACTCTATGTAAACATTAGGGCATGGTACTGGGCAACCTCTTCCAGAGAGGGCCGTGAAGGAGGCGTGGACAGGCACAGCTCATTATCACAGACACAGAAACAGCATATTTTCAGTGGAGCTCACAAGAGGGAGTTAAGTCCAGGAACAAACTGGGTTTTTAGGCAACAAGCTTCAAATTAACTGTTCTTGGACCTCTGACACCTATGTGAACCTATTGAAAAGGAGTATGATATGGGACCTTTAATATTTTTGATGAGTCAGCCATTTTTAAATTTTTTTGACTCAACACAGTCCAAACTTTACATCTGTTGATCCTGTAATGCTTCCTTTCAATGTTAAAAATTGCTAATATACTAGCAGACACTTGGAATATACATGCAGTGTTTTGTATATTTCTCTACTTCTTGGCTGGCAATCAGTATAGTGTTGTACATTCACTGACACATTTAAGAAAATAACCTCAGAGCTGACGCTGCAAATCAATCAGGTCTTTATGAGTCATTAAGCAGCATCTATTAGGGAAGAATTATTTCCCGTTTTTCAACAAAGAACAGTGGGGAAAAAAATCTGAAGGCCATGAAATGTTGAAAGCAAAGTCGAGCAGCGGGTTTGATCCTCATGAGGTCTTTTACACAGGTATCCCTACCTTTGATGGTGTATCTGCACCATGTCACGGAAACCGTGGGCTGCACCAGCATCTCAGTGGGTGTGTTGCAGAGGCATGCCACTAGTAATGAGTTCCACTAGCTGGAAAGAAGGATATCCCAGTTGTAGACTCAGAGAGACTTTCATTTCTGCTGAGTCGTCTTCAAAAAAATCTCTTGTAAAGAAATACCCCGACGACTGCACCTCCTATTTCTCTGGTTTACTGCTTCTTTTAAAAAATATATATGTTTGAAGCTAATAACCTCCCGAAATCAAGCTAAAATCATATTTGGACCTTTTGGCAAAACATCACACACATTCCTTCTGTGATATACTCTGCTCTTGTATTTATTAGTCGCCCACCTAACAGTAAATGTCAGATGCTGGACGTCTCCTGCAGGGTTCGGCTGCTCAGCGTGCACAAGCACATGAGAAAAATTTCCAAGCAGCAGAAAGGTTTAACTAATAAAAAGGTGTGATGTTAGTTCAATTCCCAGTCATATTATTAACCTCTTCCCTTTATTTTCATCAAGAGCCAGGCTTGGATATTATTCTAAATATCCCTCTTTTTTTTCAAAAATTCTTCATTCCTTTCATCTCCTGAGCAAACACTCAGGCTGGGAGGCGTCATGTGTTTTTGATGACTATTTTTCCATTTTAGAAACTCTGAAACATCCCTTGTTTGCCTGAAAAGGATAATCACCTAACCCATGAAATGTTGATGAGCAAAATGAGCAGAACCATATTTACCGTACCGAGCGGCTCATTAGAGAGCCAATCCCAGTGATGAGTTGTATGAGGTGGCAAGCACCTGCCTTCTGTCTCAGGCATGCCTCTCTTATTGCACCGGCTTCTATTTACTCACTCTCAAATTATTTTTGGCCCTTAGTTGACAAAGATAAATGGAGGGATTAATATATATTGGACTAATCTAGACGCTAGCAGTGGGGGTAGCAGAGAGCCTGGATAGTATTTCCCTCAGGTAACCAAACGCAGGCCCACTGGATTAAGAGCCATTTGCAGTAAGGCTTAGCCATGATCCAAAGCCATTAGCAGAACATGGCTGCTGGAAAAAATGAAGGGAGGAGAACCAAGGAGCTTTTTAATTGCCTCCTACTGATTATAATTCAAAGATGCTCCTTAATGCATGATTGCATTCACACCTCAACAGACATGATTTTAGTTCAAATTCCCCTCCAGTGAAAATAAAGTTCTTTTACCTTGTCAGCATGTCCATATGGTGTTTTTTATGGGCTAAAGACACATCATGAGTAAAGTAAGCAGTCAGCGCCATGGTTGTGCATTTCCACCTTGGAACTACAGTGTGTCCATGACAGTCTCAGAAACACAGATTCAGACTTCCAGAGCTTCATACGTAACAAACCTAAGGAATCAATCCTGCCAACTTCCAAGGTAGGGCATTTCATATCATTTTTCTCCTTCAGACTCAGTTTCTGGTTTGAATGTGGATGAATTTATCCAGTATTACAACACACCATTGTGCAGCATAGAGGAGTTTTAGATTGTTTAAGCTTAAAGTGGACTTTACAGATCCACAAAGAAAAAAAACTTCTAAATATGGAACATCAAAACACAAAGATGAGTTTTTTAATCAATTAGCATAGCGGGACTTAAAATATAATTAATAAGAAAAATACCTAGTTCCTTGTTTTGGCCTAAGATAACTTAGGAAGCAGAATTTTTATCACAGATCATGAACACTGACTTGTGACAGTTTGAACTCATGACTTCAAGTCATTTCTGGCAGGCCAGTTTCACAGCTGAAACCAACCTTCCATTTACCATGAAATTACTTCGCATAAATATGAGCATAACATAGTTTTCCCTTTGACTGTAAACACAAATGGATGAACCATTCGTGTCAAGAGTGGTTTGGAAGCGCAGTGTGGTGGCTGCAGTCACCATCACTGGCAGTGGTAGTGCCTGATTCTGACTCCCAGCTGAACTAAAAGTTAGCAAAGAGGTGGAACCAGGTTTAAATGGGTGAGTTATATAAAAACTCACCCCCGGTAAAGTTGTCATGAATGAGAAAATTACCTGTAGAGACCAAAAATGTTTTTTAATCCAGGCTGTAAACATGTTTTTTTCCAGCAGCAAAGTCAGATATTTTAACATGGCAGTCTATGGGGATTGATTCCCTTTTTGAAGTCAGCCTCCAGTGGCCATTACAAGAACTGCAGCTATTAGAATTTCAGTGAAGGCTTTATTTTTTAGTCCCAGAGGTTGCCATTAAGAAACTCATTCCAGGTTAATTTCTCTGTGAACCAATAAAAACATCTTACCATTCACAATTAATATCTTTGTGTTTCAGTTGCTGCTCAGCTTAATTGTCTGCCTGTGCAATTGTGTCAATAAAACACACGGTTAAAGCTGCAGAAAACAATATTCCACACCTGCTTAGAGGAAAAGACACACTTGTTTTTTCACAATGTCTGAATGGCACTATTAAGATAATCTTTTGTTTGTCACTAAAGTTGGCTATATAAAACTGAGAAAGGTTTGCTGACCCCATATATATATTTAAGAAACAAAAACATAATCAAAATATCCAAAAATGTTCTGACTGATTTTATATCTGTTCTCTTATCTTACAAGTGAGCACCATCTCTGCAGTCAATAAAAACACGCCTAAAAACTGTCATAAGATTTATTGGCTTTTACCAGCTGGTCATCAGCAAATGACACTAGAGTCCATTTTATCAAGGCTTATAAAGATGTTCTATGCTGAGCTTTGGCAGCGCCGACTGATAATCTCACTTGACAATAAAGCTCCAGGAGGACAAGAAGAGCAAGACTGCAAAGCTTATAAATACAGAACCTTGTGGATTTTTAAGAAAACATTAACTATTGCGTGCATAATCTTTTAGATCAAGGCCCTCTCATTTAGCCAGTCAAGATTGATATAATCTCTTTATGGAAGTTCATTATGAAATACTTAAAAGCTCTCAGGACACCATCAGTCTGAGTTATTTTCACTTTACCTGCTATATATAAGTAGTGTTACAAATTGTGACATTAGTTTTCATTTTACTGTGAACGCTTGGACAAATGTGCTTTAATATATTAATGTATAAAAAGCAAAAGAAAGTAAAAATTGTATTCATCCAACTTTATATTTGTTAAGTTCTAATGAATGGCCTCATTTTAATCTTTAGTAAATTTGGGACATCAAGCCTTAGTGCTCACATCAGATTTAGTGTTCAGATCTGATTCCTTTGTTTGGTTGCTCTTAAGTTCCTATCTGCACAGTGCTGTGTCAGCACTGGAGAATAGTCTGGATATATAGGGTCATTCTGCTATAGCACGAGGAAAAAAACACTCTTTTGTATATAAACTAAACACAGTTGTCTTCGGTGGCACTGAGCCCAGGATGCAGTGATGATGCCCTTGTAAGACAGCACCGGGCGAATTTGTTTGGTGGAACATTTGCATGCAGGGAGGTTAGCCCTGTCATTAAAATGGCTTATTCATTTGAAGGAACCAAGCTGCCTGACTTTGTGCACGATCCAAATCTTCTTCAAAACTTGGCATTTTCTGTGGGTTGGTTGCTGCCCAGAGATTGTTGGTGTTTCCTGTCACAAATTTGAAATGGTAACATGCAGTGAAAGGGGAGGAGGAAGTCAAATTCTGATGTCAGTGTCAGATATATGCCAATTTTCTACACCTGAGGAGGTAAACTAGCACTCGCAATATTTTACGAATGTGACTGATATCAGATTCCAGGATGAACCCAGTCCTGAACTGACGCATACTGTTGTATGGAAGTAAACATGGAGGCCAGTGAAGTCTGCGTCTCCAATTATATTTATAAGCTGATGTGCTGTGGAGCCCTGTATTTGTTAGAAAAATCACCCAAAATTTAGGAGGTCTAACACAGCCCCTATGTCTTCCATGTCTGTATTCACCAAGTGGCTCCTGCAAGTGTAGAACTATGACAACTGTTCAGACTGAGGTTGTGCTGCAAAAAATCAGACCTTTATCTGATTAACATATTTGTAAACAGCCCAAATCAGAATTACAAAGATCAGAGTCCACATATTTGCACTGTTCTGGCCACTATGAGAAAAGATTGGTGTCATGAGCCATGTTTTCCCTGCACTCTGAGCATAGCCTGATTGCTACAAGTTAGGAAAAATGTGACCTTGAAAATATAGGATTATAAAGTGCTGCTGATGAAAATATATTTGATGCTATATGAACCGCAACTTAACATCAGAAAATCAAGTCTCTACTTTCAGCCCTTTGTGTTTCTGCACTTGGCGACAAACCTGTACAGGAGCAGGTAGTCAAACTGATGAAGATGGTGGTGATAAATGATTGGCTGCAGTATATATGTAAAATGGGAGGCATGGGATCGCTGTTACCTGATTGGATGAAGTGAACCAGGAGGGTGTTTGAACTGACAGCATGATAGAGGGAGGAAAGAAAACCTCTGTATGAAAATGAGAAGATATGATGAACAGAAGGAAATTGAAGGGTGGATAAAGTCGTCTCAACTTCAGTGCCTGCATGGCCCTGGATAAATATCTTTGATTTCCTGATTAAAACTCCTTTTAGGACTGGGTGGGCTCATGCAGACCATGCTTTATTGACATCTCTCTCTTCTGTAGTTTGGAATCCCCTGTTACTGCAGCCCAAACTGATCTATTCAGCAAGAATACCTGCAAACAGCTGTGTGGGAGAAATGAGACTTTTTAAAGAGCGTTCTTATTTCAAAGTGTGCATGTCCTCACTTATATGCTTTCATTCATATTGAAAGAGCTACACAATGCACTTCACCACATTTCAGTCAGCTGGGGAAAAAAATGCATATGCAGGCTAAATACTTTGCATGTGGGACTTTACATCATAAAGTTCCTCTGATAAACTTTCCGAGGCAGTAAAATCTACTTTTGTTGTCGTTGTGGTTAAAGTGTGAGTTATAATTGTGCAGCAAATTTGCAAGTACTGTGTGTCTATTGACCTCTCATTTAAATGTTAAGCATGCCTTTTTAAAGTTGGTGCTACAGTAGGAAAAGCACAGGGCCTTAAATGTCTCTGTTCTATTCAAATTACCTGATAAGCTGCAACAGTGTCACTGTGAGCAAGTTAAACTGAATGCAGCTCAGTGTAAATCAGCCATCATTATTATTATTTCCACTTATGCTTCTCCTACTGTTATAAATCAAAATGACAACAGGGCATAATAGCTGCGTTAAAAATCTCCTCAGTAAAATTTTATTCTCAGCCCTTCTGTCTTCATATGTTTCTTTGAATGTTGCAGAGAAACAAAAATGTATTTTGTTTTGTTAGTCACATCTGTGTATGACAAACCTTTTTACAGTATTGTGTAACAAAAATATGGCTCTAGAATAGCAATGTGACACTGGGCATATCTCATATTAATGTGTGGATCCAACATCTGCTGCCATCAGAACTAGGAAACTGACATAAGAGGTGATTAATTATATACGTCATTTTCTTATATGAGAAACCTGCATAGCTTAAAGGCAGCTGTGTATACTCTGCATGGTACTTGCACTACCTCAGCCCTTATCATTGTTAGCCTAGGCACCCAAGAGGTTCTTAAGCTTTTGCATTAAAAATGCTGGAAAATGAATACTAACCCTAACCCTGATCCATTTAAAATACTTTTTTTTTCTGTTTCCAGCTTTAAATACAAGAAAGTGTATAATACTTACACGTTATGTTCGAATGCGTCAAACTTTAAATGCTAAACACGTAATTTATTAGGGTTTAAGATGCATATTTAACTGGTTTTATGATCTCCTTTTGCATTTTGGACAAAGTTTACATTCTTGTAGTTGTGTTTGCTAAATTCTATACATCCAAGCTAATTACACAATGATGCGCCATTAATCATCAACTGAGCTTGACCCACCTGTAACATCTATTTACACATGTTACTATTAATTTACATCACTGCTGTCAGTTAAATTGAATTACTGAAACTGTCACTATTAAAACATATACTCTTGCATATAGAGGTGGGTGACAAATTAAAAGAAAAACCAACATGAAGTATTTTAAAGTAAGATGCAGGGTCATCATGTGCTGCCAAAACAGCTTTAGTGCACCTTGACATAGAGTCTGCAAGTATCTGGACCTCTGCTTTAGAGCGGGAACCCTCATTCGGTGTTTTGATGATGGCGGCAGAGGGCGCTGTCTAACAAGTTGGCCCAAAATCTCTTATACGTGTTTGAGTTAATTAGCATCTGGTGACAAGAAGAGACCACTCCCAACAGATTAGAAATATTTCATTATAGGGTGAAGATGATAGCTGATTTGCAGTGAGCCTCCCTTCATAGTGGACAAGTGGGCCCAAACAATGCCAGCAAAAATTCCCCCACAGCATAACAAAGCCTAAGCATAGTTAGTAACAGGCAAAACATTCTAGTGGCTTGGGAGCAGAACAGAAACAGAAATCTCTGAAACTGTCCTGAGACTCTATATCTATGAAACTCACATGAATGAAGGAGTGTTAGGTCCAGCAGTGTTATGCAAACAGGAACTTTTGCAGTACACTCTATTAAACACATGGTGGTGCTACAGAATAAGGTATCATGAGACCCAGTTCACCTCCTCACCAGAAGAAGTCCTGAAAAAAAGAGAATGAGAATAATCCCACTGTGTTATCAGACACAGACTAAAGCTTGTTTTAACAGATATGAACTCTGGATCACCCATTCAGACAGCTTCTCCATTTTCCTCCTGACCTTTTCTGCTAATCACAGCCACTGTAAAAAAGAAGTGCTATAAAACACTGGCCAGCTGGTGATAAAGAGCCCTCACATCTAGCAGGTGGTGCTCTGTATGTAACGTCCCCTCCATACAGCCAGCCGGTTATGGCTTTATTGCCCTACACATCCCCTTCATATCTGCCTGCTTCCCAGCCGCAGCCAGGTAAGACCACCTGTCGGAACAATGATAAGACAATAAGAGGGATTGTGTGCGGTGATAGCCTGGCAAGCACTGGCGATGGTTGTGGTAATAATAAAGTGAGATGTTTGGATGGCCATGTTGGTTTAGTCCTATGCGTGTGTGTGTGTGTGTGTGTGTGCTTTTGCATTTAGTTTAGGAAATTACAGGTTATATTTTTTCTTATATTCACAGAAAGACATACAAGGATTTTCTAAGCTAACAAGATTTATATGAGCTTTGGTACAAGGACTCCACTGGAGGGCAGTGTTGCTCACTTTAACAGTAACCTTTTCATATTGTTTTCTTCTTTATATTTCCTTTAAAGAGCTGAGACGTTTTGGAGGATTATTATTTAAATTAAAAACACCCCAGAAAATGTAAATTAACTCACAGGAGAGAAGGTGTAAACGACAAATTACCGTCTGCACATGAACACAAACTAGCTCCATTAAGCAAATACGGCTCACGCTTTTGCAAGATTATCTGCGAGGTATCACAGCTGGAATTGTACACAACGCAGGCTCACTTGCAGAGGTTGGTTGGCTTAGCAGTTGTACAAACAGGGCTGGCTGATTATTTCTGTCTTTGATTTACCAACATGCCACCGAGATCAACAGATCAACAGCTTGCTTTTTGAGTGCTCTACTTTTCAGTGTGATGTGCTGTAAGTCGGAGGATCTCTGTGCAAACAGCCTCTTTATGACAGAGAGTGAGGTGAGTGGCTTCAGACACTACAAGCCAGACAACTCATCAAACAAACCTACTAAAGGCACTGAGTACACTCACTCTCCACCATCTGATTTGTGTTATTAGAGGATGTATTGACATTAGTATAATATTATAGCTCTCTATCAATACGCACAGTGCTGATGGAGTCTCCTTACACATTTGTGTACTGTGGTGCACATTATCTTCACGTAACAACAGTGTCTTCATATTTTCTCAGACATGACAGTATTTCACCATGCATTCGGTGTGAACATGCATTCGGCATTTTTCCCATCTTTTCCAATCATTTTTGATGGAAGATCACAAGCCGCTGACTTTGTTCCTTTCTTGACACCTATAGCGTTTAGACACATTTAGTGTTTATACAGCACATTGGGAGGTGCCAATATTTCTACATGGGCTTTAGCACCTTTCAGCACCTTGCTAGCTCCGGCTGCGAGTCTCACCTGATGAATCTGCACAACTCCCAGCTGCACAGCAGAGAGGCTTCTTTTCAGCAACGGGCAACTGGCAACAGCTTTGGCACTAATCTCCACTGTTTTCCCTTCCAGTCATTTTGCTTTATTGTTTCTTGAATGTGAAAGTTGATGACTGATTATTTTAGTGTTCTGCCACCTTCCAAATCTCTCAGCGTGCCTTATCTCGAGATAAAGTGCCGTGCCTGTTAATGGTTGAAGGGAATGCAGGTGCACATAGTGTTCACTGCAAATCATAGCGGGGGAGAGACAAAGCATGTCTACTAAATCCTTACAACCACAGAGATATAGAGCTAAAGCACGCTGTATATACTTTAGAGAAATGTGCTGCAAATGCTGCCTAACAAAAACAAACAGGCTTAAAATTAAGACTGCCTGCTAATTCAAACTAAATTAGTCTTAGTAGTCAATATGTGGCCTAAACTCTCTCAAATGCTCAATGAAAACTATCACAACAGAGAGTTCAAAGCAAAACCAGTAGCATCAGCGTCCAAGCAGCATCATCACAGTAAGTAGTAGGATGCTGCAGCATCATCATTAGAACACATTTTCTGCCAGGGTTCAATATTAGTCATTTAATTCTCTCAGAGCAAGCACTTACTGTTGATGTCAGAGGGCCAAACAAAAGGCATCCCAGCTGTCTTCCAACAGCCAGTAACATCTAATGATGCTGGCACATCAACATCGTTTTCCTCATATCCATAAACGGATGTTTCGAAGCAACATTTAAAGTGTTTAACCAAATGAGCAGTCAAATGAGCAACAACATCTGCTAAACGTTAACGTCACAATATTTTCAAGAGACTATACAAAATAAGATGTGACCGCAGATTCAAATGGCCCTTTTTTCTTTTCAGTTCCTGGATTAAAAATGGTTCCATCATTCGGACCACTATTGTGAGGAATAGGAAAATATCATTCACGGAATAATTATCTATTTCCATATGACATGACAGTGATAATAGGTCTGCAAGCTGATGCAGATTGTCCGACAGGGAACGGTGGGTGGGAGGTGTTCCTCTGGTCCATGTCCATTAAAACACAAAATAGCACAGTGAATCCTGTGGTCTGCTGTTTTCTACATCAGTGAGAAATGAAGCAACTGCCACAACTGTCAGTCTGCTGCCTCTAAATCAGCAATGAGCAGCTTTCAAACTGCCAACATCCATTTCCGTCACATCCCTACCAGCTCCTGCACTGAATCATTAATGCAGCTCATTTTCCTCCTTTACAAAATGTTTTGCTTTTTTACTAAGACGCTCATATCCTTAAAGCATGGAACAAATCTCACTTGTATTTCCACTGAATTCCTCCTGAATGCCTTGATGGACGTCTTAGGCAACACTTGGTGAAAACACTGAGATGTGCTGTTGTGCTCGGGGTCTTTCCACGGTGCCAAAGTGGGCCTGGTTTGCAGCCATGTGTGACTAGGGCACTTAGTGGCTCACACTAATGACCCTAATTGGGAAAGTGGGCTCCGTTTCAGGGTCACTGACAGACTGACTGGCATGTGAGGAATGTGACCGGGTAGCACCCAGCTATTGTCTGGGCCACCCTATCAATTAGCTGCTTATCGCAATGGACACCTTTCCTCGTGTTTGTCTCCACAGATGGACAAGCTGACCTTCTTTTTCTAACTCTCCAAGCAGCAGATTTTCAGGTGTGCACCTTGTGGTTTATGTGTTCTATTTATTATACATTTCAGGTTTTTACAGGCACAAACAGGAAGAAATACATACAACAGCCTAAATAGTCTCACACTTTTGTCTGAAGCCTAAAAACTTGTCTTCAAAGACTCCCCTGTCATGGGAAACTCTCACCTGACCCGGGAGGTTTTTAGCTCATTCAGAGAGCTCCTCTGGCTCCCATCATTACAGTGCAGACGTGCTTTGTCCTTTTGTCACACAGCTCTGCTACAGATAGATGTGCTTTGTTACCAAAGGGAGTGGTGGGCTATTTGTTAGTGTTGCACTCTGAGCTAGAATTAGGCCTGTTGCAGCGTTGCGTGGGATGAAGCTTCAGGTAGAATTTAGAAGAAGCAGATGCACTGAGGGGGGGAAGCAACAATTCACGTTGCACCCCCGCTGGCTTCACATTGGCAATTAATCACGTGTTTGATGTGGTTGGCCTCCCATTATGCTCCACGCCCTCAAAGCCTTCATGAATGAACCCGTTGTAGCAACTTCAAAATGCAAAAACTTCAGTCAAGAATTTTCTGACATTTATTTTGTTTTCTGTGTAAGACTGATGTATTTGCAGTGTTATTTCAGGTCGAATGCTAAAAATAGGTGTGAGTGTAGATATGTTTTGTGCTGGTGGAATGCTTTTGATAAAAATGACTAAAGCCATAGTTCATAGTGGCCATTATGAGATCCCTTTTCTGATGCAGGTTCAGTGGGAATGAAAGTAGACAAAATTCACAGCATATTTTAAAATTAATCTGAAGATTAATTAAAATTAAACTCGCAGTCTTTTATCTTTACAAATAGAAAACACTCTGGAGAAAGAGAAAATTTTAACTAAACTAACTAAATATGCTGCCATTCTAGTTACTTTGAAAACATTATGGTACAAAACAAGGGCCGTGAATTTAGAAGAAATGATCGAGCAAGCAAAAATAGTTTCATGGTTCACATGGGCAAAAAAATGCAAACCTATCCTTTAATTCAAGAAGTAAAAGAACACATTTTGATTGTGTTTGATCTCTTTTTGTTTGGTTTGATACCGTTTGAAAAGAGCCACGTAACATACAGTATGTTATCTCGACAGCCTTCGCATTATTGAGTCAGTGAGAGCTTTTTTTCCCCATCTGAAAGGCACAATGTGTACAATAAACCAGCATCCGCGTACATCTGTGATCTTTTTTGGCTGCGGTAACCATTCAGCTCTCTTTCTGATTATGCTACTGTCTGCCACCTGCCTCCCTGTGGTGCCGCTCAGATGTGGCTTCTACTAATACCTGCGCTATGGTCCTCTCATTTCAGACTCAGGCATGCATTACACTGGTAGGTGTGCATTAAAAATAAAAGCCCTCTTTGGAACATGCAATCTTTCATGATTTGAGGACAATATAAATGTTTTAGCCTCACCAAAGTTCAGAGTGCAGATGGTTGCAAATTGTAGCTTGTAGCAACAAAAAAAGGCGTGTGGTCTTGTAGAAAGAGGAAGGAAGAGGAAATGTTTCTCAGATATTTTCCTAAGTCTGCAGCAGTAACATTTCTAAGAATCTTTCCAAGAAATAATCACTACCAAACATTGATAGTGACGAGTTTACATTCTGTGATGATTTTTAGTCACTGCAGCTTAACACAAGTCACTGAAAGACATGGGTGTGAGCCACGTGCAAAAAGGTATGTGTGTCAACACTGCTGGCCTGGAGATGAACCCTTTGGATACACCTTGTGTGGAGGGAGAAGAAAAGGGAAAGGCAGCGAGAGGGAGATGGAGAAAAAGCGGGTGTGGCCTGCTAAGTGACTCAGCCGGAGCCCGAGTCTGCTGAGTGACAAATCAAATGCCAATTGACAGAGCGACTCTGGCTCCGAATTCACTGGCTCCCTCCACTGCACAGGTGGTCTTTGTCTCACACACATGCACACACACAACAACACGCTCACCCGCTCGGCGTGCACACACAACCTACACCACGGCGCAACCTCAATGGATGATTGCTCTCTGCATTAAACAGGTTAATCTCTACAGGAAAAACAATACTATTTGAGTTTGACAAACATTCCTGATCACACATAGTGAATCAATATTCAACAGGAAAACAGCGACACAAATCTGATTTTTTTTTAAACTTTTGTGCATTATTAAGATATTGTGGGTCTTTTCCAGTGCCCTGTATGTGACCTAGTAGTTGCAACACAACATGCCAGGATCTGACCTCATCCCCACACTGCAGTGACACTTGATTAATGGGCTCTGAGGTGAACCCTATGTGTCTGTAACAGGTCAGTCTTTTTGTGCTGATCCTTGAAGGGAGTGGTCAAGTTGTTCCCTGCTAAATTGATGGTCCTTCCAGGAAGCAGGGAGGTAAAACAAGATCCACACAGTGAGACCTGCTGAACCTCTTTATATATGGCTTTTCTGGCTCTCTTGCTTGCTCTCTCTCTCACTCATGCACACACACACAGGAGAACAAAGAGAAACCACTTTCAGTTGTCAGTCACAGTTCCAGTTTACCTTGATAACTTTGGCATACTGTCAAACTTTAATCTATAATAGGTGTGTTTGCAAAGCAAAGAATCCTTAAGAATGATCTATTTGCTCATTTCTTAGGTCTTGTTTAAATAAATGCATTACATAAACTCTGTATTTGTTTGTAAACATCAGGAGATGACGTGCTGAGCAAATTTACTCTCGTGTGTGGTCACAGGGTGCTGAAGTATCTCCGATTCATAAAGCCACCTATCAGCGAGGGACTTTTAGCCACACTACAGTTTGCAGATTTGACTTAAACTCAGTTTTGATAAACCGAAGATGAATTAGCAAACATTATGGACCAGAGTGCTTTTGTGTTTTCTACATTTTTACATTAAGAACAAAACTTTTCAGGGATGACTGCACTGAAATGTGCATTTAGACTCCAAGCATGAAGTTGTGCTCCACTATTAATCAAAACTGATGAATAAAAATGTGATTGCAAAATCAAAATGCCAACCACTGTACCAGTCCAAACCTGTCTCACAGCATTGGTAAAGTCAGGCTCAAAATCAGGCACGTGGCTCTTTCTGCATCTTTGAACTTTTGTACATTATTGTATGAATCGGGGTTTCCACTTGCAGAAATAACCCGCTGTTTTGCAGCCTCATGCGGATACCATTGCTGAAATTTTGTAAATGTGAAATGCTCTGTCATGCTCAGCGTGTTTAACATCTTATGAACAGACTTGCAACCTGCCCGCCTGTCTGCATCGCTGTCTGTACTCCACCTCGGGAGACGGGGATTAGAGGCCTTGGAGGACTGACTGTATGGATGGCGTATGAATAACTTGGAAAGAGGTGACAGACGGGACAGATCGCGTCTCATCACCAGTAAAGCCTCAGGGCTCCCATAGGGGACCAGTGCATCACAGAAAGAGCTACATAAAGGGCCGCGGCAGACGAAGGCCTGGTCAAGGCCTAAGCTATAGAAGCCCTGACATCTGGCTTTCTTCTATGCTTCACCGCCAACCTGCTACCCCAGTCTGGCAGCTATATGCACTTCATTATTGTGCCTTAATACGCTCTTGAATCACAGTCAAAATTTAGTCCTGATATGTGTTTTTATTGCCAATAAAAATTTATTTGATATGAAGTGTCTACCATAAGATATACAGTAAGTTATACCGGCGTGCAGTATACGACACTGGCAGTATCTTTATGCTGCCCATTTAAGTACAAATGTGCAATGTGTGTTGCGTTTTGGCCAACAAACTGTAAAGATAAAATTATGATGAGACAATAAAGGCAGGCTCAATCATTTTGAGGGGAAGATACACAGCAGGTGGTACGAAAAGCTCTGACAGAACCCCTGATTTGTGCAGAATTGTGTTGCTTAAAGGATATGGCCACCAGATGCCCATTTGGATGAAAATCTAGGTTTCAGTCTAATCTGTCAATTTCAGAAGCCAAAAACGTGTCAGCTTCATGAGCAATGCAAGAAACTTTGGTGTTAACACTGTTCCAGAACACTTCTTTACTTTACTAGATTGAGAATTGTCACGCATGTGTTTGCAATTTTATGATTACAATTATATTTTATTAATCTTATTTACAAATATCAAGCCTTACATTTTTTTTCCGAGCAATACTTGATTGCCTTTGTGCTGGGTGCACAGGACCTCAGCAGTCCTAGGAACATAGCCATAGATGGCAGTGTTTTGCCTTATTTTTAACAGCCCACTCAGCTCAGTGGCTGTGCAGAAATTAAATATTGTTTCCGGGGAATATGTTTCCTGATTGAAGTTTATATTTTATTTTTAATTGAATAGTTTTGTCTGACCCACTTCTAATCTGCTGCAGATGAGTTTCCAGAATTATCCAAACGCTGAATGACATAAAACACTGATTTCCACATATATTGACACGAGTGCATCTTATACTGTGAACTATGTGTGTTTGTCTTCTGCAGTTATATTCAGTTTTAAACTGAATTGCATCGTGCATTTTTTCCTACTATTTTTTCTCTATTTTCTTCCATTTTACAGCTTTTCTGTGTTGTGATCCCACATTTTAATGCTGTAATTTCAAATTGAGTGCAGCAATTCTCTAATTTCCTGGAAATAAAAGGAAAAAAAGAAACAATTATAAATGTGTCATCTGTATATTGTGGTGTAGAAGCACTACATTTAATTTTGTAGTTAAGCGTTTTTGAAAATTCTACCAGTTATGTGCTGAATAACATCATTTTTAAACATGCAGTTTTTTATACTATTCTGTTATTATAAAATAGGTTTATTTTAGAATGGTCACGTTTGATTTTATTATTTGGGGGGGAAGAGAACAGCGAAAAGGGGAATCTGTGACTCATTTCTGGTTGAAACATCCTGATATTCTTTTTATATTTGCTGAGTTACAGAAGATTTGTTGACAAGTTCTACTTGAATAAATTGTGTTTAAACAACAGTAAATTTCCTTGGTCTTTTGCTCCGACTGGGCCAAGGTCGGTTTTATATTCGACTGAAATCATAAAATGACACTTGAGATAAACAGAATGTTTACCCTCCCCATGTGAGCTGAGGCTGATATGTAAATGCAGCCTTATTCTTTCATCAAATTTGCATTTACCCTCTTAACCAAACACTACAGGGCTCCAATTCAAACAGCACTAATGATGGCTGGCCCTTTATGACCGATTGCCGTATCGGCAAAAAAGGGGAAGAGCAATTTAGCCCGGAATGAAAGGAGTAAAGCATAGTAGCTATCTGTGAGTGGCTGACAATAATTGGATCAACTTTGCAGAGAAATGGATGTGTTTTGATGCTCTAGTGGCTGACTGGCAATCGGCTGGCTTTTCGCCTATTTATCATTCCCCTTTTATCTGCTGCTGCCAGACCTTTCCACAGCCTCCATTCCAGGGCCGGCTAATCAAACAACTTTTTAATAAGACTAAACGGCATCTCCACAGCCAGAGAACAGAGCAGGGCTTCACAGAACAGCGAGGAGAATCTTGGGATGAATATCAATTAACACTCTGACATGCTGTTTTTCCGAGATGAGAAGTTTGACACAGTATCAAGAACAATCAGCTGACTTTGTTTGCTGTTTTCAGATCTGTCAAGCAAGCTGTGATTCACAAGGCCACAGCCTCTTCAAAACGGGCTACTTAGTGCTTGTCAGCAGGAAAAGATTCAACTTAGCCGGACTTGACTTTTCAGCTGGACGTCTTCCAGAGCTGCAGTTGGATTCACATCTTTGCTGCAGGGACCAGGCTGTCTTTTAAATACATTTTCCTTTCTTTAACATTTTTCAGCCATAACTTAAATATGTTTGAACTTTCACCGAACACCTGCAGGCACCTTCAGTATTCTAGGTTTTATATTTCACCTCATTTTTTGGAACATTTTGAAAAGGGGTTTGGATTCTTTGTTGTAATGAGAGGTGACATTGCTGGTGATTGTTTTTCACCTTTACACAACTCCCTGGTCACTAATCTGAGCTGGACACATGGCTGCGTGGCTATCTGAACAGACAGCACTACAGTGGGGAGGTTCAAGGTGCTGTCAAAAGCAAGCCTGGCCTGTTTTCCTTCCTTGTCCCGAGGATAAAATTGATGTCTTGTAGCCCACCGCAAGCTCACCAGCTGCTGCTTGTCCATGTGGCTATAGAGAAGTTAACAAGCTCAAAACAAAACAAGTGACAAACTGCAACAAAGGGCACCAGGGAGTGAGCTGGGCTGTCTTTAAGGAGGATCTCCCTGTTGGTCTCCTACCACCAAAGGAGGGCAAGGCAGAAAAGGGGGACCTTGATTCGGGTCCTTGCTAGGTAACTGAGGGTCTCATGTTTGGAATGTGTCTCCTCTACGCCTGTGATATCCCACCCTGCACGTCCACTGGCCATATAGGTCACACAATTTGTCTTTGTTCTCAATGCTTCAATTATGTATTTCCTTTTTTGATTTAAATATATATATATATATATAAAAAGATGAGGTGCCCTTGGAAGAGAACAACAAACTCACATTTTGAGTGTGCCTGTCAAATTGCTATCTAATTGTTGCAGGGCTGCAGGGGGAGCTGATATCTGCTTTTCTCTCGCCGCCGGCTGCCGGCCCTGCCGTTCACAAAGCCCGGGATGCCACACACATTCTGTTTGTTCTACATGAGCAAACAGATTGTAAACTGGCTGATAATTTTTGTACTGACAATGTCATTTACGGCTGTCAGCCTTTTGTCTGCTCTGTTTGCTTTATTCAAATATGAACCGAGTGGACCTCCCCTCCACCGCTCACTTCTGCATTAAAATCACATCAATTCACTTCCATTTTGTCTTATCTGAAATTCATTGGAGGCAATCACTTGGTTGAATGCCCTGCCGTTGCCATGGAGACCAAAGGTCCCGTGTGGACTTCAGAAGGATTAGGAACTTGTAAGATTTAAGTCTTGAAGTACACAGTTGCTTTGTTGTGCTCCTCTTTGATTTGATGGGGAGGAATTTGCCTTTTCTAACTTTGGACTGAGGTGAAATAAATCTGTATATATATTAGCATCCTCCAGCAAGATTGATAAATATTCATTTACTCCCCCTTGCACTGATGCATCTCTACATTTACTAGTCTCTTTAAAAGGCACTTCTATAGTTATTTGCCTGACCCTGATCTGCATTCATATGGCATGGGGATCCCAGCAGTGAACCACTCTGAAAATGACATTTTATTCCTATGCTAGTCTGCTTCATTTGTCAAGCAGCCATCTTTGTGCTGAAACTATGACAGTCCAAGTGGCATGCAGTGCCTGGGTGCCCTGGTGGCACCTCTTCGCCTCGCCGAGGGACAATAACTCCAACTCAGCGAAACGAGCAGGGGTGCTCACTGGACGTTCGCCTCCCGGGGCGTCGCGCTCCACTCCTGAGGCATCTCCCCCCCTTTGTTCGCCAAGGTCAGGGCACAAAGTGCTGAGTTATTCACATCAAACTGTCTGGCTGGAAGCGGCTGCAGATGTTACTGTTTTTTTGTTTGGTTTTGTCTCCTCGCTCCGTCTTTTCTCTCTCCCCTGCATCTTGTCAGCGCTGGCTGCCAGGGCGCTTGGCGTGTGAGTTTTTAAAAAGCTGAAAAAACGTGGCCTGTGAAAGGGAAGTTGAGGCCTTGGCTCCTGCACCTCGTGAATTGGGGTTTTTTATTTTCTTTGCCTTTACAGGCAAAAGTACAAAGTAAACAGTCTGAAGTAAATGGATTCATTTTTAGTTGCGCCAGGCAGTTTGTGCACAACAGAGAGACGCTTCTTTTTGTCCTCTTTACCATCAATGCTAACATCTATTAGGCTACCCTTTATTGTCGGCCATGACAGGCGGTTTTCAGAACTTAATGCATTCCAAATATTTTCTCCACTTTCTTACAAAGGTTAAGAACAAAGGAAATCTTTTGAATAGTTTGTACATTTTAACTAACAAAGAGACAGTCTAGATCAAAACACTGAATAACGTTCTTAAAATATGCTGTAGATGTATGGAGTAATTTGCATCTCATTTCCTTATTGAATTGGACCGTACACACTGGCCAGGGTGGTTGTTGTTGAGACAGCCAGAAGAAAGCGCAGAAGCCTGGCAACAATATGTTTCTTTATGTATACGTTTAAATGCTGCGCTATGTGATGTAAATGTTTATTTACTAATGATTTAAACATCACCGACAATGTGCTTGCAAAGGTGCTTTTTATTTATTAATATTATGTATTTTTTCACAATTAAAAAAAAAACTTTTTAAAATTAGAAATATTTCTTCAAATGCACATTTTAATTGAACCTGACATATAATCTTTATTCTTCAATTTGTCTTTTAGCGCAGACACTTTAGCAATATGTCGATAATTTTTTAGTGCCACTTCAACATTCTGTGAAATTTGAGAGGTAAACAAAAGTTCTCTCTGCTGGCGTGGTGTCACCTGGAGCATCTAAACAATCAATGCACATTTGCAACTTGGTATTTACCTGGTGTTGACATCAATGGCAGCCCTTTAAATTAAGGTCATTTTGTCAGATATTGCATGACATTACACATGGCATTTTGGAAGGCTAACTAGACGCTGAATATAAAGTAAAGGCATCTATTTTACTTCTCAGGTTGGACCAACACAATTATGTTTTTCTAAATAGCAGGACGTTTAAATAAAGACATGTAAATACATTAATGACTTGTAATATCTATTAAATAGATTTCCTCCGTAGACGAAAGCATTCAGTACAACAGTAAACATCTAACTGCTTGCCTCGGCTTTAATTGCACATTTCCTGTATTCAAAGCCAGGTGGCAAGTTTATATCACTTGTTTTGTCATTAACAAGACATTTTTCAGCCTTGAGCATTGCAGATCTCACAAAGATTCGCCTCTGGAAAAGGTTTTGACAGAGTCTTGCCGCTGCCTGTCGAGACACTATTTCATCTATGGAAGGAGGATTATTCTCAAATACCAGCCCCTGTTTGAACAAAAGAAGCTGATGATGGCAAATTAGGCTTGGGCTTTTTCTGTTGGGAAAAAGAGGAGAAACCTCTAAAGTCTTACTTGGTGGTCTCCGTTTATTCATAATGATATATTCACCTGCAGTTTACATGATTACAGAAGGCAACGATCAAAGTAGCAGTAATGGACAGTTAAATCTGCATGTTATTCAATAGATCACTGCGTCGTGATCAAGCCTTTTGACGGAGTTAAAAGCTTCAGAGTAGACATGATATAACAGCGTGGGTTACACTTTAGTCAAGGACACATCTCAGTGGTTCGTTGACAGTCTTTATTGTGCCAAGAGGGAATGGGAAATCAATGGAACTGACCTGTCCAAGTCAGTGTACCTATAGGCTGACTGAGGTCACTGTCAGGAAAGATCTGGCTCAGCAGAGTACACAGAAAACTTTGAAAGGTCCTCGGGGACATTTTCAACTAAATAGAGATATGGTGCATCAATATTGCACCTCGACTGCGGTAATTCCACTTCCTATATGGCCAATGCAGCGGAGAAACCGGACTGAAAAAAGTTCTCTATGAAAGCACACAAGTAGATCAAAGATACAGATCTGACAATGTGTCGAGTCTGATCAGCTTTATCTCCTCTGTCTTGAAGCTCCTGCGAGGCTGCCGCTGCCGCTAGCTGCTGCACAGTTGGCCACGCTATTGATCTCATTGTGGCTAAAGACACTTCATGTACCCTGAAAGACTGCTGCACAAAGCGGTGACATTGATAGGGCCACACTGAGGTGGGTCTTTTTGTTCCTTGCCTGTGTGTGGGAGTTGAGCTGAGGATGGGGGTGGGGGCCGTGCTTTGAGCTGACCCACACAGGACAACATTTAAACTTCAAGCAACTTAGAAGCTGCTTGGGGGTTAAACTGAAATGTAAGGCCGCTCTTTAATCTGCCTGTGTAACACTTTTTCTCTTTGACTCATTTGAAGTCATCAGATTTTTACAATCACTAATCCGAGTAATCTACTTTGTTGTCTAGACATGTCATCTTAGAAATACCGAGATGCAAATCTGATATTGTGAAAAATGTAATGGATGTTGCATATTATCGCAAACATGAGCACAGCATCTATCTGAAGTTCTGCCAAGTTCAGCTCTCACAGCGTCAGTGATGTTTGTACATTTTGTTAGGACTGAAGGGTTAAACCTTTCTTTGTACACTGCCTGAAAGGGAAAGTCAGTTTGCAAAGCAATGGCTGTCGACAAGGCTGCCTTTCCTCGTCACACACAAGTAACCTACATGTAGCCACATGAGACTCCTGCCTGCCCATCTGGCCTTTATTTTCGTAGCTAAGGAGTATCTAAACAGGGCTGAATCCGAAAACGGCTCTGTTGTTTTAGGCCCAGGTGGAAGGGATGTCGGCCGCCGCAAAAGGAATTTTCATTGCACGCCGATTTCTGTCTTCCCTGCATTCCATGCGTAACATATCACTGTCGTTAGAGGGCACTTGCTTTTATTGTTTTTCTAAAAGAAGTCCATTTTGATAGGATTAGCCATTGCTAGGAGCCTTGTTATAGTAGACTTAGTTTATCCAAATGTAGGAGCTGTATTGTGCTGTTTTGAAAGAGCCACGGCCACCCAGATTTCTGGAGTTGCAGGGGATGACTCTGCAGACAAGGCGTGACTGATGCGCCTCCCACAGGAGAACAACAACTTCCGAAAAGGCAAGTGGGTAATTGATTTGGTGCTTTGTTGATAGCTCATGGCTAATTGGGCATACCGTGAGCAACAAAATTACAGAGTGGTCAAAACTATCAACAGGACTCAGTGACATTCCTTATCCTACTGAGAACGAAAGTGCTGCTCTCTGTTTGCTGCGGCTTGAGTTAAAGCATATGAAATGTTGCGAGGCAGGCCACATCCATGATCGACCTCTGACCTTTTCATCGTCCTTTATGTCAGGAGTGGCCTCTTGCTGTCATGGAACTGCAAAAAAAGGCATGCAACCTATAAAAAAGAGGCAAAATCAAATCAGATAAAGTAAAGATCTGTTAAAACTTAAATAATATACATCTTCACCTGAGATCCAGAAATAATCAAACTCTTATTTAACATGCTGCTGTTTACTTTATTTGGTAGGCTCAACCCAGGATTATGCCACAGCCTTACATGCAGCTTTTGGTTTTTCCCCAGGCCTGCTTGACAGTACTGTCCTCTATTCTATACAGTGCTCTTCAGTGACACTTAGGCGGTCCCTAATTAGATCATAATGCTGATCTGTTGTCTTGATTAGCATTGAATGGACTTTGATCAGCATGTATTATCAGATTACTGTGATAGCCCACCTTTGGATTAAGACAAGGTCTTCGCTCATTGTGCTCCCTCGCTGGGAAGAAAGAAGGGGGTGTGGGTTGGTTGAGGATTAAGCCCGATGCCTCCTTTGTATGCGGGAAATACCACTTTATCAGGGAGGGCTGTGTCGAGCTGCAGGGTCTAGCAGTGAGAAAGGGGGAGCGGATTGCTCTTCCAGGGGAAGCGGCCTTCTGTACTCTTGTCTCTCTTTCAGGACCCATCCGCCTTTGTCGAGGTCCAGTGACCAGCAAGGATCACAAGGGATGACACACCCCAATCTGGCCTGTTTACCCAGGGAAATAATCACTAATTTTGGAATAATCATGCCTCCCGCTGACCAAGACTAATTGAATGGTGGCATGCCATGGAGGCGCTGGACCAGCTTTGCATAGCGTCTGCCTTGTCAATGGTGTTTGGCTAGGCAGCTCAGAGTGATTGATCCCCATGGAGCTCTGAACACAGAGAGGCGGAGCAGCAAGATATAGAAACATAATTAGTCATGAATATGCCTCCATACCCCTGCTGTGATGATCCTGAGATTTTAGGATTGAGGAATGTTGGATTACCCATCAGTGTTATTTGGACAAGTTAGCTGCATTGTGGTGCACAGGGATAGTCCAAGGAAATATGTGACCCATCCTAACCCGACCTAGAAATTGAAATTTCATATATAAGGATTGCCTATTCATAACCACTGAGAGCCCTTGCATTTCTTCATTATGACGTGATGCTTCAATCTTACTGCCAGCTTTAGAAAAGAAAGAACCATCCCTTACCAATAAATGGGTCAGACCTGTTGACATTTTTCCCAGCATGAGCCAGTTTGATCACCCAAAATATGTATGAGTTGAAATTCCAAGAAAGAGGATTTAACAACTTTATTCATTCATTCCGCTGATAGACAAGGTATCGTTTCACCTCCCCTCAGTTACTTCACCATTGAGCTAATTCACTGAAACTGAAAGGGAAGCTTTTTGAATGAAGTAATGGAAAATTTTCAATCCATCTTTTCTCACTGACAACCCTTCCCTCTTTTAGATGCAGCTTAATGCAACAAAAGAAGCTGATACATGTGTTTGGCGCTTTGTTTTGGTATTTTTGAGAGGACAAAATGCCTCTAGGTTTGGATTACGATGAGGGAGAGCAAAAGTTCGAATTGGAACAAAGTCAAAGAATGACATTAAAAATGTTAGTCTTAAAACTAGATGGGAACTGCTCCCACTGGCTATGTGTACTAGCTTCAATCTGTCAAGGCTGGGAAAATGCTAAAGTGTGTGAAGTGGCAGGCAGCAGTTAAATGAAAATATGCTCTGAATATTAGCACCTATTCATCAAAACTATGCAAAGTCTTTCTTTTGTTCAAACCATTTGCATGCAAGCTTGGAAGTAATTTACTAAAAGTGAAATATTGCAAAATGTCAACCCACTTGCATTCACCTATACCACTAAATAAAGAACAAAGCATAGCATTGTATGGGAAAACTGAAATTGAAAGTGAGACATGCAGGATTAACTTCATGCAAAACAAACACACAATATGGGCCTTTAAATATTTTTCCCAAACACATTTGCCACAAATGTTCCAACACATGCACACACATAAGAATACAGACACAGGAAAACTGAGTGGCTGATATCAAGGTTCCCATCTGCTGTCAGATCAATATTTTGTGCAAGCCTTGTAGGCCTGTCTGTTTACCCTAGGCATCTGTGCCTAGCATACCAACCCAGTGCAATGTTTGAGCATGTGACTGTGTAATAATGGCAGATAGGGGAACTAATAGCCACTGCAATATCTGTAGCTTGACCCAGTGTGCCTCTCCCTAATTGATCTATAGATTAACATCAGACACATCAGTCAGGGGTTAACCTTTTCTGTTAGCTGCACTGTCTTTGCTGTGGATTATCAAGCAATTGGAAAGCTGACAGCGGCTGGCAAGACGGAAGCCATAGGCAGTCTTCATTTTAATGTATTTCAAAGGAGAGGTGGAAGAAAGACAGCACAAGCTCTATAACCACTTTAAATGATGATCTAAAAACACTTTTTTACTCTGATTAAAGCACGGCATGTGTGCACACTGCATTGTTGATGTTTGCTTTCTTTTTATTCCACCAGATGTAAAATTTACATTCTTCCTTTTTGGCTCAGGTTTTTGAATAATCTTCCTCTTCTGCGGCTTCTCTCACAAAGTATCTGTTTCACCAGTGCACACTCACCGAGGTCAGGCCAGTTCAGTCCCAATCGGCCCCACAGTTCCCTTGCCCTATATGTACACTT
The DNA here is from genome assembly GCA_024666655.1 of Dascyllus trimaculatus. Lineage (NCBI taxonomy): Eukaryota > Metazoa > Chordata > Actinopteri > Pomacentridae > Dascyllus > Dascyllus trimaculatus. Next base: position 10,048,513 of record CM045462.1, read on the forward strand.
GGTCTGGCTATGTAAACTTTGACAGGTGGGTGTCAATCTCTCCCATATTTACCATGGGCTTTATCAGACCATGATTAGTTTTCCGAGCAAATTTGGAGGTAAAAAGAAAAACACCACTAGCAGTATGTAAGCCAACATTGCGTGTGCCACTGTTGGGCACTGCATATTTACAAGGGTCCTGCTTGTTTTGCTAAGGCTTTCTCTGTAGGTACATGTCAACTGAGGGCTTTTGGAAGAAGCAGGGGTTTATCAACAAGCAAGAAAGGGTGCGTTCACGCATGCCGTTCCCCTCCGGCAGGTTCATGTTTGTCAGCTGTGCCGTTCCCCTACTTGTACTGTAAATACTTAAAGCGCAGTGGATGTCAACAATAGGATTTTAGTGAAACAATCACAATATCATCAACGAGTTTCTCCAGAGGCAAGTAGAGGAAAGGGGGACTTCAGGAAGTTCATAATGCGCTCAAAAACAGAAGATAGCTCTATATTAAAACAAGACAGATGGGATTATTTTCATTTATTGCATTAGGAAAACAATGGCGTAGGACATCCTAAGATTGAACTTGATAGGATTATATTTGTGGACACTGGTCAATGACATACGAGGGCCCTAAGTGTTTGCCTCAAACAAATGGTCCCCACTAAACGTGTACTCAAGCCAGAGTAAATTTGATTGTGGTGAATGGAGAGAGGAGGGGTGACTCGGCCATTCCTGTAAACACAGGAGAAAGAGAAACATTTGCTATGACACGGATAAAGCAAAGATGATAATAGCATGCAAATGTTGGCAGATGCAACAAAGCAGTTTGCTTTTACGGACCTTGAAGAGGCCTCATAGAATAATGACAATGACCTTAGTTAGTGGACTCCCCTCAATTTGCAGTGATGTCATATTTCCCAGCTGCCAAAGCTGCACAATATTGTGAATCTCACTGACTTCCAGTGCTGCAGGTGAGTTTGCAGCCCTTCAGAATTACATCTCATTATATCCTCAGTGTCATTTCTGAACACAACTCTGAATACTCCTCCAAGTGCTGATCTTAATCCAGAGTCAACTCCCCTTATCCGTGTACAATCTCATAACCATCGACACAGATCTTATCAAAAGTTATTAATGTTGAAGTTGGACTTCCTCATTCCCATGTTACCATCTAGTCTGGACCAATCCCGTTCCACGGTGTATGGTGTCATGGTAACCGTGGGAAACGCTTGGTCTCTGTTTAATAAACGTGGTTGGACCAGAGTGAGGGTCCCATATTGACCACTCAAGAAGAGATTAAACGCTGGTGACATTTCCGAGGTGGAATTTGCAATTTCCACAAATATGAGGGCGTCCTCGAGCCCGGCATGACAGCACATAAAATCAATACAAATAACCTGAATCCCTAATACCTTGATCCCTGTTAGTGGAGGGATGCATTACAACTAAGACACTAGGAAGTGGGAGACACAGCTCTCCGTAACCCCCCCTCCACCTCCGCCAGCACCACCAGCAGGCTCACTGCTGATTCCTATCGACTGTCTCCAGGCCAAACACAGACGCAATAACAATTAGGTGGGATACTGGCCCAATTCTCTCCCTCTCACACAAACACACACATATGTCGGAAACACACACACTCACACAACACTACATTCGTCTTTAAAAAACGGACAAATATCTTGAAAAGCATATCGGTTTTTCATATTTTGCTGTTTTCTGTGGGTGAGTAGTATAAATATAAGCACAAGAAGAGGTGTTTAGCCACCATTAGAAACTATTAAATGCCACACAACATGATTCGCAAAGCCAACATAAACATTCCTATTGATATTCAGACTGTGGAAAAGATATCTTTGGGAACACATTGGCCACACCCGTTGTGAGTCATCACACCAAGCGGGATTAGTGGGCTTACCCCAGACTTAGCCGAGGGGAGACACTGAAAAGAAAACAGCTCTCCTTCTTTATATGTTCTTTTCTGTCTGTTGCAAGAGCCAAAATTGGGGGGGATTTTAAAGGTGTGCAGCACCATACAGTAGCTACAAGGCAGGGTCTAACTGACACTGGAACTCGGGAGTTTTTATTCACTAAGCCTTCACAGAAGGGCAGGTGAGGCGAGGCAGGTGGCTCTTTTACTGCTTGGAGAGCAGTTGGCCCCTCTTCAAAGCAGGCGCCCGTAAATGTCACACCACTTTGAGTCTATGGAGCGCTCATAAACAAAAGGGATACAACGGTGAGGCAGAGAAGTTAGGAAATTTCCCCTTATCCCCAGTGTTAAGTCCTCAACAAGAGTCATAAGTGAGAAACGGCTGCTATCAACTGTCTGATCGTATACAGGCCCATATACATGATTAAAATATTGTTCGGGGTTGTACAGTGAGCTATCAGGCTCAGCTGTGCTGCTTCATTTCCTGCTGATTGTGATGTGGCTTCATTACCTTTCTATGGAGGTGATAACAGTGCACCTGCTGTCTCCGCTTCCTGTGTCTGACCACAGCGAGTCGAGCCCCTCCTAGTCAGCGCAGTCAGTTGTCTGCCTACAGGTGGTGGTGGAGCTGCTGACCCTGCACCGGTGCCGGATACACACACTCACCAGCAGCTCGCATAATGGCCGTGTTCTTATTTAGGATTAGCCGGTTCTATTCTTCTTCCAATCCAAGAACAAGGCGGCTATTCCTTCTGCTGCCTTAAAGGGGCACTCTACTGATTTCTTACATGAAGTTCAGTACTTCCATTAAGCCCGTGATAACAGTTAGATAATATGTTCTGTTGATTGAATTGAAGTGCATCATGGTCTAAAAAAATATCCCTGATAGTGGTCACACAGCAGACGCACATCTATGAAAAAAATAAATGTAGACATGTAATTTGCCATAGAATTTCCTTTAATATTACAAATTGACAATAAAAGTATGAGTGTGATCAGCAGAAAATCACAAAAGACATTATTTCAATTTGAATTTGCATGAAAGTGTACGTATAAAATCAGCTTTGCCATATGGAAATACTGCAAATATTGTGCACTGTAATGTAAAATTGCAATCGACTCAAATTTAAATCCAAGCAAGAGATAAAATTATTTATAATTTGTTATTTACATAAATAATTCTGTGCTATTTTCCAGTTTCCTGGCTGTGTCAGATTTTAGGAAAGTGGTCCCTCCTGCCCTTTTACCTCACGTGTACAGTGGGGTCCACATATTTATGTGACTTGTTTCTTTTTCCGACTCCCCCCTGAGATGAAGGATCACTGATGGATGTGAGAATCTGAGGCCTGGCCCCTAAAGCTCTCCTGTCAGGACGCATTACAGCTTCGTGTTGTGCAGGAGGACAGTTGGAATCCTTCAACACTGATATCTTAATCTGTGTCTTTCAGAAGTGCGACTCCTGATGAAGTGGTCACTGGAGTGGGGAGGAGGAGTTTCGGGGAATCCAGGTGGCCCGTGACACTCAGCGGCAGGTAAATCTTAAGGAAGTGGCATGCCTGGACTCAACGTCTCCTCACTCCTTCCCCTTTTTTTTTAAGACCGAAATCTCAGCTTTTACCCCCCTGTTGCAGCAGTGTGTTTGCAGGCGAGGTGTTTTAAAAGCTGTGCCCCAGTTAAAGCTGCCATCATCATTACACTAAGAGGTTGAACTGTGGCGGCATAATGTGTGTGCCGAGTTACTCTGTCTGTTTGAAGGGCCCTCAGCACAAGTGTGTCTGCTGTTGACACTCCCCATTTAATATTGTTTGAATTTTTCATCAAGATCCCGAGCCTTGTTACAAGAGCCCTTTGTTTTCTGACTTGTTTGTACATTCTTTGTGTGTGTGTATGGGAGTGTATGTGTATGTTTGCGGAGACATTATAGACATTTATTTAGTTTGAAATGTAACCAAGTTAGCATGGCTTTACGCGCCTCTGTACACATTCTTATGTCAATTATTCAGTTTTACTGCAATATTTGTATTCCAAGTGTTGTCCATCCTGGAGGTCTGTGGCGGTCTAATGAAGGATTCCAGGCTCTGGACTGGACATCCAGCTGCAGACGTCCCTGTACCCCTGTCTTCCAGTGTCTTTTGTGCAGGGGACCCTGACGCGGGCTTGAATGCAGGTCACCGCAGGTTACTGACAAAGCTCGGTGAAAGGGGGGTTTTGTTGTGTGCGTCTGAAAGAAGTGCACACGATTAAAAATAGCCTGCCCTCCTGTCAATGCATCGCCATTAAAAACAGCTGGGCCGGGCTCCTGCCTGCATTCAGCCACGTGAAAGTTGATTCTCTCTTTGTGCCGCTATCTTGTCACAACTCCCCCTTTACTGCCAGCCTTTGTTGGCTGCTTTGTGCGAGCACCATCACGGAGGCAAAGTCAGCCTCATAAAAAGAGTTCATTTTGGATTCACTGGCCTCCGATGAACACTGGGAACTTTCTTTATTGTGCCTTCATCCATAAATTGGTGCTCACTCACTGGGCCCTGTCAGTCTGTCTCAAAAGATTCTTTATGGAGCATTTCCTACTTCTCCCCTTGGACACGTTTTGTCAATTCACCCATGTAGGTAATCAGCCTAATAACACTCCAGTAATTTAATTTAGTCGAATTACGGGAAAAAAAATATATCAGTGTATTTTTCTTCTAATGACAGGACTAGATTTTGAATAATTAATTTCAATCCCACCAGGCTGACAGATAATCTTGTGGGTCCGTGAGAGTGTTTTCATTTTGCTGTCAGTTATGACACATTAGAGCTTTCATTGGCTTTAGGATGAGTTCTCTGAGTCTACAGGTAAAAGTAAACACGCAGGATCCCACCCATGGAGCAGCTGTCAGTGGCTGCAATGATTCAGCTCTACCTGCGCAAACCAGGCGCTCTAGGGGTTAATGGAAGCGGAGGAGGAGGAGGACGGTCTCGTCTGTACGGCACAACCTCCTCTGTTAGATGTGGTGCTTTCAGGAAGACCTCCTTTACCAGGCTTGTCATTTTCCACCACCTCTCATTGTTCCACCCCCTGTTCTCCCTCTATGACTCTCTCTCTCTCTCTCTCTCTTTTTTTCCCTCCCCTGGGCCCTCTCTTCACTCCGTCCAAGGCCTTTTTCTGATGCCAAGAGAACACACACAAGCAAGCAGCAACATGCATCGTCACATCGACACACTCTCATAAAGACAGACACAGAAACAGACCAAGAGGCAGAAGAGACGCACACAAACACACACAATCAGAAAGGTGCTAAAAGGCTTTCTAATCTTATCAGTACTGTCATCGCTCTGCCATCCACAGCCAATCCTCTGGTTGGATTTTTTATAAAAAAACAAAAAAAAGAAGAAGAAGAAGACAGCTTATGCTTAGAAGGAGAATTGGAATAAGAAAAAGTTTAGATTTGCATTACTACACAGAACAATATATCTCATTTTAGAGGTTGGACCACTGGTAAATGAAGCAAGCAGATATAAAGGGAATCCTAAAGAGCAGCATTTGTGTTCTTGGAGTTGGTGATGAAACATTTAATTTGTGTTTTCTCACTCAGTAACCAGGAGTGTTAACTGTTGTGGCGGGGGCGGGGTGGACAGTTAAAGAATCCTAATGTTTCATTTTTTTATACAGGTAACTATAATAATAATTCTTATTAAATGATAAAAATACAAAGGAGATTTTTTTAATGAAGACAAACTGTATATTGAGGCATGTAAACCCAGACATGCTGGACACCGTTTAGTGCTTAAAAAAATCAATCAAAAATAAGAAAAACATTTATTAATATTTATTAAAAATGACATTTAATTATGAGCTGCTTTGATTTTTGGTAAATAAGCAGAAGCTGAGATAGAGCTTTACATAAGGTGTGTGTGTGCAGTGTGTTAAATTTATCTACATATTGCACAAACAGAGGTCCCGTAGGAGTTGTTATAAGCCATAATCATTCATAATTACATATAATGTCTGTAAATTCATTAATAAGCCATGCACACCTGTAATTTTGAGCTTTATGATAGAAAAGATTAACATAACCTTTCATAATCTGTTTCACAATTTTGCATTAATCTGTTATGAACATTCTCATCCTTTTTTCAATCAAGACAAGATTCTCTTTCTAGTAAATTTAGAGATTATTATTATCATGCAAACAGGCTGTAGTGATTAGACAGAGCAAGATATGACTATTAAACTCTAGATTCATGCTAATTCCAGAATCCATTTTCTTTTAAAAGGGCAAATTCATCCTGAGTAATTCACTATTAGACATGATGCTGAATAATCAGGGCTTACAGACGTGTTTTAAACGTTGATATCTACCATATATTACAGATATAGACTTCATAGAAAGTGTTTCCAACTCCTCCTCTCATCCTGCTCGTTTTCTCTCTCACAGCTCTCCGCCTCTCTCCTCTTTTGTTCTGTCTCTCTTTCTGCTCCGGCCTCTGCTGCTGCTGATGGAAGGGATTGTCTAGTTTTATTAATATGACAGGTGAGCCTGCCCAGCTGCTACCTGAGTGCGTCTGTGTGTGTGTGTGTATGTGTGTGCGCGCGTCTGTGTGTGTGTGTCTGTGTGTGTATTGGTGCCAAAAAGCAGCAGCTGTCTCATACACGCAATGCACACATGGTCTCATGTGAACCCTTTCACACTGGCATCATTGTGTCATATCAACTTTTATTTTATCACACAATTTAAATCATCCGTTCTCAGGATGCCGTGATGTGAAGTACATCAACACATTTTGTCAAAGTGCTGGAAAGCAACAACTGGCCAGACGCTGGCCACACTGGAACCATATTTGTGCGCTATTACCCCCATATATTACCACTTTGTTTGCTTTCTGGGCTGCAAATCACCAATGTAATTTTCACTGCCCCACAGAGATGGCCATAACATCCCTGCTCTTGTATATACACTTTATGATTTGACTCATATGCGGGAGGTTCAATACATCCATATTGACTCAGGTAATTGAACACGAGGGACACGGGCTGTATTCATAAAAGAAGGCAGAGAGACATTTCGGTGAATAGAGGGTTATTGGAAGAGGCCGTGAAAAGCTCCTGGCAGTTTGATCGACGTGGTTTTTGCTTTGAGAGAGGCGTCAGGCTGTGTGTCTGTCATTGACTGCAGTTCAGGCATGACGACGGCAGCGCAGAGGTCTTCCACCTGAGCAGATTTAGTTCGGAGTCGCTCCATTACCTGAGTGGGCCTCCTTTGTCTTATGGCTCCATGTGGAAAATGAATACACTCTGAAAACGGTCCAGGCCAGCAGGCGTCACCAGGATTGTTTGTATGTGTTCTTTTAGGGCCATAAAGGTTGAGAATGTTTCTGAATATCTGCATCTAAGTAAAGCGTAGAAGCACCTGCTCTGTGGTTTCTTGAATCTGATTATATCATAGGCAGGTGATTTAGTTTTATGAGGGTACTGACTTTAGCTGCTATGAGAACTTATGGTTAAAATCACTGCAGAGTTGCCAATTTTTTAAAAAAGTTATCAGTTAACAAACAGATGTTAACAGATGCCAGCTTGCTACAATAGGAAGAGATATATTTTATTAGCATTCTTTGAGGAGTCAACAAACTGGCTGGCTGATGGACAGAGATAGTGCCGGCCCACTTAGTTAAAGGAGTCTGGGGACGCAGTCGGCCTGCACTGACCTGTGACTGCCACAGCTGGCTGCTGGGTAATCTGTCACCTCCACCACAAGCAATTCTAAGGAACTATTATCAGGAATCTCTTGTTTGGACAAATTTTTAAAGACTTGCCTCAACTTGATGCTACTTTGTAGGTCATCTCATTTATTAAATCAGCACGAATACATTTTTTACTCACTATGGACAAATATCTTGAGAGATAAGTGATTGGTATAAAACAGCACCTCAAAGAACACACAAGAAGAGGGTTGCAATGCTTTGAAAAGAGGCCAACTCTCTGTTTCTTGACCAGCCAGTCTGTAAAGGCGGCAGGTAGAATCAGCACAAAGGTCCCCCGCCTCTTCAAGGAGGCCATTACTCATGAACTACATTTTCCATAGAGCGGAATATTACGTCTTTTCTAGGTGTGGGCCTGTCAAAAGACAAGGGGTTAATGCAGTGCATTGCTGCTTAAAGCACACTTTGCTCTTTTCAAATTTGACCATTGTGTCTGACGAGATCAAAAGGCCCCTTTCAACATGTCGCTGTGTTCAGTGAGCTTTCATGTCTTACCTCATTACTGGAAAACTTTTCTTTGATTGAGCCGAGGTCTGAGCGGAGTTTGTGTCAGACAATGGGTGCTGGACGACTTTCACCGCGATACAATGAGGAGGCAACAAAGATGTTGTCTCAAATCCCTCTCGAGATGCCGGGCCCCCGCGCTTTACGGTGGCCAACGAGGCCTGTGAATTACAGTAAGACCCCTAAAAGTGAGGATTTGTAACTCCTCTGATCAGACTCAGCTCACGACTAGCGGAGGCTAAATCCCTGCAGGGAACCTGCGGCAGAACAGGGGGATGAGATGAGCTTCTCTGAATACATCCCTGCCTGCTTTAAACCCTCTCTGATAGCGCCTGGGAGAACAGTCTCAGGAGGTTACATTCAGCTTTAAAATATATCAAATTTAGCCAAATGAAATATTCAAAAGTGTGTCAAAATGAAAATCTTTATGGATAATTTTTTTTTTCAAATAACACACAACACCTTTTCTTAAAAAGAGAATATTTTATTCATGCAGTTTCTACACAGCTGCAAGTTTCTTTTTTTTAAAAATCCTAACAAAGTGATAACATTTCAAGCCAGGGCACCAATATTTTTCAATCATTTTTTTAGGGGGAATAGAGCACACAAAGTCTTGAGTGAATCCTTGAGTATACACACCCCTCTCTGACTCTGAGAATTTGGCTGCAAAAGTCAGAAAACCCAGACAGAAGAAGTGTTTAACTTATCAGTAGTGTGTCTCTGAGGAAGTTACTTTTGACCTTTTTTTGACCACATATAGACACCAGCAATAATATCCCACATTTCCTGCTTCTTCTATATTTTTACGCTCACTCTGTGTCTTTTTCCATATCTGCGTCGCTCACTTTTACAACTTCATTTCCTCGCCTGTTTAAATTGTTTGTTTTAAAACATTTTTATCATCTTTCCAGCAATAACTGCTTTATAGGCTCAGGTAATTGCAGACTGTCAAACCAAAATGCCAACAAGAGGCAGTATAAATATTTGAGTGATAAAAAAAAAAGCTGTTCCTGTGTCCTGGACCTAAGGAGAAAATTGAAAATGAAATAAACTGTGCCTATTGTGAATTTTCCACTCTGATAATTTTTCCTTTCTTTGGAGGAATGAGCCAATAAGAGCCAAGCTTTTGTTCCTGTTATCACACACTGTTCATTTGTCTCCCAGCCGGAAAGCCATGTTAAGATAACGCCATCCTATCATCTGATTGTCTTATCAAAGTTGAGCGACACAGCACCCCTAGTCACTCCGAACAATCAGTCAGGCTGGATGAAAAGGTTAAGTGCTCCAGACACCTCTTGTTGAAGTTTGTGGCCAAAATACTTGGACAGCAAGAATTAAATGCAGTTATTACACACACGGATTTATTCAAGGTGTAGCACCACACCAGGCTCATACAGCCCAATGCTCAAGCCCTGTTTAATTTCTTACGGCCTCCTCTCAACATTTCAAGTGCAAGAGTGTGCAACCCTCACGCAGCATTTGACACCAGGGTCAGTGGAATTGCCCCACTTGAACTAAAAGACATTTAGTTTGGTTTGGAAAGTGAAAACTCGGACACCATTAATTTGTTTGCTCTCCCACTAGTCATGACCACAGCAAATGCCATCACCTCAAAGAAGCCGTCGGCCGTCCTCACTTTTATTTGTTTGTTTCTTTGGAGGGTGTGAGAAGTTGTGGAGCCCGGCTGTAGCGGACATTGGACTTGTGGAAGTGGGGGGGGGGGTCGCAGTGACTATCCAGAAGGAAGGCTTTTGCAGGGAAAAAGCTATAGGGAGCTAGCAAACAAGTTAGCTAGCGACAGAGCAAAAAAGGGGGGGCGGTGGAGGTGGCGATGGTGTTGGGAGGGGTGGGGATTCATTTAGCCAGGCATAGCTGCTCTTGTTTGTGGTTGTCCCTGACAGCGTCGGCAACGCTGCTCCAAAGCACCTGTGTTTGCTCACTAGCTTTCCCCCAATCTGCTCGAAAAATGCTGTGAGCATGTCACATGGTGGCCAGATAGCCTGGGCACCATGGGAATACAAAAGCCGGGGCTTTTAGAACAGTTAATCATTAATGGAGGCCTCTCTTTTGTTCCCATTCAGCTCCACGCTGACAGAGGCTTTGATATTACATATGGCAGACAGGTCAGGACGTAGATATAGCCAAGTACATCGGCAGGAAAGTGCTTTCAGGTCGCTTGACGCAGGGCGATGAGAGTAGGTGGTGAGCAGCAGTGGAAAAGTGTCCTTCGAATGAAACGCCATGTGCATCTGTAGAGGACATAGAGAACACACAGGTCACTTTTACATAATACTGCATGTAATTTTAGCTTGTTTTTAAACGGAATATTTGTGATGTTGTTGTTGGCTGGTAGTTGGAAATGAGTTGCTGTTGTAAAGCCGACTATACAGGCTCCCGAGCTCAATAGGTTTGTACTACCGAGAACAAAGTTAAACAAGCCCCACAACATTCATGATTACAGCGTTGCCACTGACTGGCAGGATGGCAATAAATGGAACAAGTCTTTCACGGGATTGGAGGCCATTTTACCAACCCCACAATTAATTAACATGCCCTAATCTCAGTTTGCTCTCCATCTTGAACTGTCAATGAAAAGTCCGGGGCTTATTTCACGCCTGTCAGAGTGAGCTTTAGAACAGGAGGGGAGGAAAGAAAAAGAAAAAAAAAAAAGCAATGCATGAACTTGCTTTCACAAAGCACGGCCAAATTTATCTTGAGGGGAGATTAGGTTTGCACAGTCACATTCTTATAAAGCACTAAAAGGGTCACAGGCAAACTCTTATCTTCCATTTACCTCAGCATGCCAATGGTTTCTTTATTGAAAGTTAGTCTCGACCCCACCCTAACCCCCTAGTGCTAATAGCACTGTATGGGACTTGGAGAGGATAGTGGGACCACAAACATTTACGGCTGAAAATGCGGCACAAGAGCAGGCAAAGTGGCCACTCAATGCAGGATGCTTGGTGTGCCGAGAGTCAATCATTAACGTGGCACTTTTAGTGATATCTGCTCTCTTGCATGGAGTCAAAAGATAAATGAAGGTTGTGTTTCGGGGAAAAAAGAAGTGTGGCTCCAACTTACCAACTTAGGTGCTTTAGCAAACATGCCAGCCTACACGTAAGTTGCTTTTGAGATGTTTGTGGACAGTTCTCATGCCTCTATTAGACAATATGCTCTCAAGCCGGCCAACAATAGTGACTCAGGCTAATGTTTGAGTTAACATCAATAACCCACTTCCTTAAATCTATGATGGAAACCTTTTTGCTTCTCAACCTTCCCAACATCAAATGCACTCATTTCTCATATTTGTTTTATACTTATTATTCTTTTATTAATAGCTCAGTGCATAAGATAACACCTCCACACAAAAAAAATGATTTAAACCCAGTGAACAATTTTCAGTAAGAGTGTTTTCTTTGTCGTGCGTGAGCGTCATGCTGCCATAAATCTTTCCTTTCCTTACGTGCAGCTTGACTTCTCTACGGTGTGTTTATTTGCTAACCCTGGTCACCAGTGATAAGGGCCACCGATGTCCCCAAACTGTAGCTCACAATCTCTCTTAGTGACAACGCGTCCATGTTTCTACCAACACATTTGCACTGTGCGACCTACAAAAAGAGGAAAATAAAGGGGAAAAAACACATAGGTGCTAATAAATCCTGTGTCTCAGCTATGAGGAAATAAATTAGGTTGAGCGGAGTCAAAGGATGGGCTTAACAAGTGTATGTTTCAAACAAAAGTTCCTGTTTCAGGAGGGAAGGTGCATGGGTGATAGATGGCTTGGCAAACATAGTTGACATACCTGGCCAATGCCATGGGCCGGTCACAACCCAGGACTGAGTGGGACATTGTGTGAGTGGCTGAGTGTGTGTGAGTGCATCAGCTCTTCCACAGCTATCCCTCTTCCCTCCGAGGCGTCCGCTCCCTCCTCTCCTCCACTCGGGCCGTGGGGATCACTTCAGTCAGCAGAGCCCTGTTTGACAGAGACACAGCCTCCATATAAATCCCATCCTCCTATTTATTTGATGTGCAGTTCTACTAGGACGCCTTCGATCTGTCCTCAGGGAGCCCGCATCTCAAAACACTCAAATAGTCTGGGTGCACAGATAAGCACAGGGCTGGAATTATACTCCCAAATTCCCAAATCCTTATAGAGCGTTGTTCCATTGCATTTTTGAAACACACACACTGAAAAGGAAAAACTGCCAGATGGTATAGAGTTATGAATTATTGCAACTGCTGCTTTGTGCGATTTCATGTGTTGTTTTTGTGTGTGTTATATGTAAAAAGCAAACATGGAAAAAGAAAAAAGAAAAAAGAGAGGAGGAAAAAAAAATGTGTTTCCAATGCTTTTTCCATGAGTGCAGTTTGGAGCGTGGGAGATGGGTCAGTGCAGACTGGTGGATGAGAGGTAGACCTTTACGGGGAACACCCAGGAATGTTTAGTTAACTCGCCCGTCGCATTCAAGCATGTGTGTCAAAGGTGTTTACAGGGTGTTGACATTCACACACTGGCAGAGAGGTAATGTGAAAGGTATCGCCATGTCTGACTGAGATGTGCTCTGAACTGAATCTTCGGCAGCAGAGTGAAGACTTGTAGCCAAAATGTCCCTGCAGAAACCGCAGAGCAAATTCAAAATACTTCTGTAATTAATTTTGTATTCTAATAATAATATAAATCAATGCAACAAATCCCTATTCTGATTACAGCAGCATTATTAACTAAGAGCATTGAAAAGCATTTACACCGAAAAAGAAAATCATGTGATTGTATTAGATAAAATAATAATAATAAAAAGCACATTGTGATATTTTAATGATTTTTATAATATTTATTATTGTTGGATTTTTGTGATTTACATTTAATCAATACTAGATTCAATCATTATTTGAAATAACACTAAAAATCAGTGAGTTCAATTGGCTCAGTAAAGCACAGGCAAAATAATAGGTTAAACTGACCCAGATTTCAACAGTCGAAAAATCATCCAAGCAAACGGTTGTTTTGATCCAGTAACTCAACAGTAACATGTAAACGACATCAGCACTGGGTCACAGCAACCCATTAGTGCATCGGTGCAGTGTTGACCTCACACTGGGTAAATTGTTAACCCAGTGAATTTAGTCTTTATATAATGACTCAGTGACATTTACATGTATGTACATATTTAAATGTGTTTATTTTTCAAGATCATTTTATAGCATTCACCATATACTCTGTATGATTCATAATTAGTTTTAAATGTATTTGAATAGTTGTTTCTTTATTACTTTTAAATTGAAAATTCACTGCAGCTGAAGATAAATAATTATCTTTACAATTATTGAATTTCACAACACAGTAATTTACTATATTCCTAATATAAACCAGGTGAAATGTGTTTATCAAATAAAAACAAATGCAACCATTGCTATTGCTTCAGTAAAACTTATTTAATCACAAATTTAAAGGTGATTATGTGCTTTTTTTTTTTTTACTAGAAATAAATTTCTGATTATTTTAATTTTGAACTCATCCAAATGATTTTGTTTGCTTATTGTGGCCATAATATAAACAAAGCATAATTACAGTGCTGGTAAATTTGTTGAAGCAGTAATATGTGGTGTCACTGATAAAACTGACCTGATAATGTGCAGTTTAATTTCCCTTTATGCGATGCCAGAGCAATAAAATATAATTATACAGTCGTATATCCACTCATTGCAACAAAGGGCAAACACAAGATGTGTAAATATACGTGTTGAACTATTTAAAACAACGTGACTGAGGTGTATTTTTTGCTTTAAAAAAAAAATACACAATTTCTCTTTTATCACCGGTGAGTTAATGAAATGAAATGTGACATCAGATATTTGGTTTATTTTACAAATGAATAAATATAAAAGGAGGCCGTGATGTTTTCAAGAGGAGATTATGGGTGATATTTTAAAAACAATATTCAATTCTTCAGCAGATGCAAACACAAAAACACAATTTTTTTTTAGTATTTTTGTCAAATTTGAAAATGTGTGTGTACCTCACAGGCCTTTTGTTTGAAATGTCTTCTAACTTTAAAAAAAAAAAATCCAGAAATATGCCAAAATTTTGATCATCTCTACTGCTTTGTATTTCAAATGCCAAAAAAATCTAATCACAAGCAAACAGTGCCAGCAAGCCCTGCCTGTCTTTCTATCTGTCTGTTTGTCTGTCTGTCTGTCTGTCCATATGACCACCCACTGAGAGCTACGGGGGCATGAAGTGAACGGCTCTGACCATGCCCCACCACCTCTGCCATACTGACCCACAGGTGAGAGAACAGCCAACCTGTGCAAGTGCCTGTACATCCGATCACTTTAGGTCACATCACGTCCGCATTCATTGTCTGAGCCACACACACCAGAAAGCTTCAGGCATCACTCAGACCGCCATTGTTTAAGGTAATTGGAGGAGTGTTGTAAGTTTCCTATGACTCACACGGCTCCTTTCTCCACCCATGAATGCTGGAAGATTGTAGGTCGTAGTTAACTTTAAAACGAAGTCCTCTCAACTCATAAATTACACGGCCACGGACAACCTTAAGCAGTGTTGAAATGCCTCGAACAGAGCTTTATTTCAGCGCTGGTGGAGCGTGAAGCTGAGAGCACCACCCCACAAGGAGCCTGGCTCTCACAGCCGCAAATAAGACAGCTATTTATCTTGCCATACCTGAGGTCTGACATGCTGGCAAAACTCTGCTGCTGCGCCAACGGTGGATGTGAAAACAAGCACTTACTGTTTCTTAATGATGTTGCTCTTTGAGGTATTGCTTCCGTAACAGGTCATAACTTTTTTTTTGTGATTAGGGCCCCTGTGAATAAAGTCTGGTCTTAAATTTTAAATTTCTGGCCCAAACAAAAGGGTTCTCCTTCCTGGGGCCTGTCTTGGCACAGCTACTGGCACTTTGAAATCTGATCTGATAGATTAAGAGCTTAGCCATTAGAATAAACCATTGTGGAATCATCATGGGCTGTGTTTTCACTCGGGTGCAAAAAAGAACAGTTTTCACGCACGTGTCTGTGAGTGTGAAAGTTGCTTGTCACCCAAAGATCATCTCTCTCTTCAAATACAGTAGATCTAAAGGAAAAAGCAAACATATTATTTAAGTGCTTCTATAGATGTGACAGTAAAAACATAGCCAGAGAATATCTTTTCTCAAAGGCTTCCTGCACATCATATTGTGTTGAAATCATCCCCAGTCTGACCACCCAGGGGGTCCCTGACACCACAACCTTTACAGAGGGGGATGGGCTTCAGTGTGTGTGTGTTTGTGTTTAGGCAAGTGTCTGCTCACATGCATGAATATGCTCCTTCATCTTATGTGTATTGATCGTCCCGCGACATCCCGCTACTCCTCTTCTTTTTTTCTGATTTGTTTGTTTGTTTGTTTGTTTCAGATTCATTTACTATTGTTATTTTATTCCCGGCAGACTCGAGCGGGGAAGCATGCCGCTTCCATTTCCTGCCACGCAGACAGCATTACATGTATTGAGTGTGAATACACATTCAGCAGAGAACTGGTCAATGTAAATGCAAACACAAACCAACACACCAAAACAAAAGAGCACAATATGGATCCTTCTCTCAGCCAGAGCCACTACACTTGCTCTGTTTGCCCTCTCTTCTGCTTGGAGTTGCCATTAGGTCATATAATGGCCGCATCTCATTTCTCCCTCAAGGGCCCTCGGAAGCTTTTCGCCTTTGGCTGGAAAAGCACATTTTTGTTAGAAACAAGACTCCTGGCTTTGATTTTTGCTGCGCTCTGAATCTAGCTCTTTATCTTTTGTTTCTTCAGGAGCGAAACTGATTCGAAATGACATTTCAGTCTAATGCACAAACCTACTGAGTGTCGTTATCACACTCGGTGCTTGACTTGTGCTTCCTTCTCTAAGACGAGAAGAGGGGTCAGCCGTTATCCCCCCTCCCCGGCGGCCAGCCTGCCTTTTATAGCAAAGTGAGAGCAATTCAACCCCTAAACGAGTACACATGCTAAGGTGAACAGAGATACTCACGCGATAACCCGTTCAATTAGACAACACCATCACGGCAGGCAGAATGTGGACAGATAAATGACCATACAGTATGGCGTACAATGGGAATTAAAAGTATAGGGCAGCTGGGCTCTTATCTGGCCAGGGAAGAAGAAACCAGGCAACAAAGGGAGGCCTAAGACTAAGAGGCTTGATGCATGGGAAAGCCATGGGCCGGCCATTGTGGCTGCCCTTCTGCTGAGCAAATAGTCCAAACTGTTCATTCCCCATCTCCCATTCTCTCGCCGGTACATTGTTTGTGTCCTTGCATTTCATTCTGACTGGGGAAGATTGCTCTCAGGGCCAGTGAGCAAACAGTCCAGAAAAGAGCCAGCTATCTCCTGCCGTTCCCAGGAGAACTAGCATTTTTATTTCAGCTCCAAGCTGTCAAAGGATTGGAGAGTTTATGTCAGGATCCTGAATTAATTGCTTTAAGCCTTGGGGCCGACGCCGGCGTTTTTATCACCAAATGTTCGGTAAAATGTTTCCTAGCAAATTATGCAAGCCCCCCTCCCAACCCACCCACCCCAACCCCGCCATCTCCTCTCTCAGCCGCCAGACATTTGGTATTGGATACATACAGGATGAGTTTCTGCAACACAAATGATGTGTTTAGTTGTTGTGACAGCACAATGGTGTGAATAGTGATGGGCTATAGCACGGCTGTCAAGGATTTGGTGGAATGAAGGCAAACAGCAAACTTTTGTGTGTACGTGTGTGTGTGTGTGTATGTGTGTGTGTGTGTGTGTTTCCTCCCTCTCCGTGACGGTAGGTGCACGAGCCAAGCTTGGCAATAAAATGAGTAAGCTTACAGATGCCTCAATAAACCATAGCTGTTCAGACATTTGGTGGACCAAGCTTTAAAGGCTCCAAACTGTCCCCTGAACTGCCAAACTGTCTTCAGAACCGTCTGCCATCCTCATATCCATCCCATCCTCCTGCTTACTTAATAACTATACACTGTATATCATACATTTGGATCTGAAAAACTCCCATGCATGCCCTGCAAGCTATAGATCCACTATAGCACTCCGTCATCACCTTAAACAACTAATTGAAAGACAAACTTTTGACTAAATTTCAATTAAGTTAATGCATAAATATCTGTATTGCTCATATTGAAAATCACGATTAGATACAGTTGATAACTTTTGGCTCCTTGCACACTTTTAATCTGATGCATCTATCTCAAATATCCCATTTATCCTATGTGGATTTTTCTCTTATATTTGTTTGTTTTCTTTGGAGTAAGAAAATTGCTCCACTTTTTTTTTTATAAACTTCACTTTATTGGCGTATTTCGACGCTGTATTTTCATTCTACGTCGGGCCAAAAACAATACAGGACAACAGGCAACAGTTCCAGTCTTCAGAGCCACACGTCAATAACTGAACCTCAGCCACCATCTGGACTTTGTTTCTCTTTACTCAAATGCATAGACGGAATAGTGAACCATTATATTTGCATTCAAAAAGCATTAGCAATGTTTTACTACGCCACATGATGTTATGCTATTTGTATAAATAAGCCCTTCAACAAACTACCTGTCATTCACCCCTTGGTGACTGCAATAAATCAAGGTATTGGTCCTGTCATCTAAAAACTGATAGGGTGTTGTTCCCAAAAAAAAAACGTGCAACTTCTCTTCACATGAAAGATTTGCATGTGAAGGGAAGTCCGCGTGAAATTTGCATCGATACATAAATGCAACTGTCTCTGACACTCTGACCTCAAACAATGGTCGGCTGTGACAAGTCTGAACCCACAGCGCATTTAACTGTAACCAGGGGCGCCACAAATACTTTATGATATCCAAAGCGAGCACCCTTCACACATTATCTTTCTGGCGGGCACTTCAAGATAAGGGTATCCCAGCTCTGACCAATAAATCTGCCAGTTGACTCCTTAATCTGAAAGGATATTAAGTGACAATCGCCGTGATGTTTCTGTCAGCGTCAAGCAGGCGAGGGTTAAATAGTGTGTATCAGGGGACTACTCTGCAGTGGGGCAAACATACAGGCCTCATCCTTTACTATAATCTGCTCAACAGCCCTATAGACACCTCCCAGCTTTCCTCCATCCTTCAACTGAGCATCCGTCTTTCCATTATAAATAACACAGCCATTTATATGGGATTAAATTGGGGATTAATTTGATTCAAGTCAGGGTATGGGAATTCATTAGCAGGCGGACAGTGGCACTATACATGGGGGGAATTTAATTTGAATCCCCCAAGGGAAGCACTATGGGGCACAGGAGCTGTCTTGAAATGGAAGTCGGAAAGACAATAGGGGTATTTTGTTCCACTCTTTAGATTTCAACACTAGTAAGGTGGAACTTTATTGCTGTTGATTGGCTGTTATCAAATTGAGAGCAGCATTGCAATGAGGCGAGAGTGTCCTGAAATAGATGCTGGGCAGAGAGGCGTGGGGTTTATCTGAAGGGGAAAGCTTAGCCTTACATTTGGCCTTGTCTGTCTGCGTGGATCAAGAGTAGATCTTGACACTCACATGACCGCAAGGACGCATATACGGGGTTTTTCACACAGATTTGGCTCTCTCTTATACGGTATTAAAATGAGCACATTATTTGAATGTCAGTGATTCTCATGAATGTTGAAATGGCATATCTATCACGGCCACTCCCGACAAGCCAGAGTGGTGTAAAGTAAAGGCATTAAATTCAACCTCGGCTGCAGATTACAGAATTCACCCCTGCAGAACACCATTCTGGCATTCTCTAAATTGGACAAGTCCCATTGTAAGATAGCCTATCAGTGTGCACATGTCTGCATAGGAGAACATATGCAGGACAAAATATTCCGTAGTTTGTTATTCCGAGGACAGCACTGGGGGCACACGGGCTTGTTTGCCTTTGCTGGGAGAGGAGATTGGATTGGGGGTTTAAATGAATCGCTGGCGCACCACGTTTATAGGTTTCATTAACTTTTAATGAGTTGGGTGTCCTTCGCTGTGATTGGCTGGCAACGCTCTGCCTTCACTTCCTGGAACTGGAGCTGAGGGGGAAGTGAGGAGATATTGCAGAGTGTTGGCTTCCACATTATGGGCCATGTGCTGCTGAATGTGCCACACTGGGTGGAAATGGCTCAGAAAAAAAGGGGGATGTAATGCGGGTGCTATACGTGGCACTATTCATCAGCACTGCCAGGAGCTGAATCTAAAACCTGGAGAGGTATCACGTCTCGAGGGGAATAAAGAAACCGTGGCAGATCAATCACAGCCGAGCAGGCGTTCCTTTACCACTGCTGACTGACATATCGTTTTATGGTGGCTTTGCCAACAAGGTTTGATCACAAAGACAGGCATGAGACCCACTGGGGAAATGCCTGTGGAATTACCAAAGAGGGGCTACAAGCATGAGTGCATGTATAAACACAAATCCCTCCAGTAGCCAACCTGACCAATACCTAACTTCATATTTTTAGCCCCTGTAATCTCCAGCCAATATAATATCTTTCTACATGGTTGATCACACTTCTATTATCTTGCATGGAGGGTGTGTTTTTTACTAGATGCTTCATGTTTCTCCTTGAGAAGCTAATCTCCCCCTCCAATGTGGGGTTGAGCCTCACTTCAGTGCTCCTGAGAAACAAAAGCTTCGACCGTCATCTCCATTTTATCTCGATCACGCTGACATAAGATGGAACGCTCCTCTTCAAAAATTTACATTATCTTCACCAGCCCTGATATTCACTGACTGGTTCCCTTTTCGAGGAACTTGATTGGTTTGGTAAGTTGGGGACTGCTCCTCTTCCAGTAGCATGATGACAGAGCTGTGTTGCAATACTTTACTAGGATAAACACTGACCATCCATCCACTTCCAGCCATATAAAAGCAGCAGGGTAGTGAGAGGCACCCCGTCCTGGCCTGAATAGATTGCCTTTAGGTCATTGCATGTCCCACCAGCTGCTGCCTCACAGTACTCAATGGGCATTGTTGACGGACCTCTCTCTCCCTCTCTCTCTCTCTCTCTCTTTCTCTCTCAGGACATGAAGGAGTCCTCCACTGGAATGTCACACAGTCATGTCAGAAGAGTGCGGACACATCACAGTTAGCGTCCGCATTCTCACCCTGTCCATCTTGCCATCTCTCTCTTTCTGTCTCACACACATCCTCCTTTCCATCGACATCGCAGCAGATCAAGACATTTAGATTCACAAAATCGCAGCCTCCTCTGTCAGTTTTCTTAACTGTGAGAGTTTCCAACATTTTAGGATGAATAGGTCTTATTTAGCAATGATTACAGGGTCATAGTGGACATATAAAAATGTGCCACATCTTGGAAAATATAATTTAAAAAATAAGGGCCAAAGCAGAATAAAAGTCACATTTTAAAATCTTAGGTGCATGTATGTCTTTGTGAATCCCTGATTATATTTAGAAGGATATTTTAGCTCATGGACATAAGAACAGACCCTTCCAAGTTTTTTTTCTATTCCGTCTTGCAGATTATATCAACTATCCATGCAACAAATATTAGGTAATATTTACCAGGCATTTAAATAGTTATTCATGTGGTATCAAGTGTTTTAAAGAATAAGCGTAATATGCAAGTGATGAGAGCTTTAATTTTTTTATATTTCCAAGAACAGGTTTAATTAATTTGATGAAAAGGCCACTACAGAAACACAGTTAATTCATAATTATACAATCTTCCTGTTTTACAGTTTAATTAACACACTGTTTTTGACTTTTTCCCTACTTTAATTTATTAAAAGTATCACTTAGGAAAGATTAAACCTAAATGACTAAACCTAAACTTTGCATCTGAGGCCTTTTTGAAGCCCAAATTTGCAATAAAACAATGTTATCAACAGCTGCAAGACAAAGTTACATACATATATAATTGCATTGCTAAATAATATCTGCAATTTTAGTGATCTTCATATTTATTTTAACTCATGTGGCTGGAAATACATATATTTATACATTCATATGGATGCAGAAATGTCTGTAGATTTATGTGTGAATGTTTTTGTCTTAAAAAATAACAAATTATAAATGTGAATTTTAGCTTATAATATGACAAAGAAAGAGTGGATTTTACATTTTCAGTTATAAATGATCTTGCTGTTCACTTTATGAGTTTAATGTAAAGCTATCCATTTGTATTATTTATAAAGCTGCTAAGTTTTAAAGTATATATTACCCATGTGCTCATTTTAAATTATCAATAAATCAGTTTGCAATAATAGCAATTAGCAGACAGCAATTAAAAAAGACAGGCAATAATAACAGCATGATAATAGAACTGCAGTGGAGATGAAAGATAGCTTCAAATGTGTTTTCATTTCTCATCTGAACTGACAATGTTATTATTAATGTTTTCATGAACAGCTTAATTTGGGTCCTTAAATGTGAATCCAAACAGAATTAAATCCCCTGTTTTTATTTCCACACGCTTCTCGAAATAAAACAGCAATAACGTACAGATTTGTTCACCGGCTGTGGATCAGTGTGGAGTAAAACCGGAGACGCGTCCGGTGGCTGTGTGGACGGACGGAGGGACGGACGGACGGACAGCGGAGCGGCGCACCGGGACGGGCCGCCTGCAGAGAAACCCTGGGTGGCTTTGAGTTTTGACTTCGTGGTCCCTTTAATATAGTGAGGGACGGCAGTTTGCCTTGCTAAGATATGGGATTAGGAGTATTTCTGGTGAAAGAGGAGTTAAGTCGGGCTAGTGTGGACGGTCCCTCCCCTGCAAAAGGCTGAGACAGAATTACAGCTTGTTGGACCGGTGTCCCGCCGTCGCCATGGAGACACATCTACTTGGGTGTTCCAGTCCGCGCGCTGCAGCGCTGCAGCGCCTCAAGGTGCGGCGGCAGACACCCTGCTGTGTGCAACACCATCCGACTCCCTGGAACGACGCTACACCTGATTTCGCACCGATGAGCCGTGCAATGACTTTAGTATCACCGGGTTGCTAAAATATCCTGCTGGCTCTGACTGTTGCTCCTCTGATTGCGCTCTCCATAAAATATCCCAAACTGTTCCATGATTATTTATTATTCTCCCTGTCTCCTGCATTAAAGTGCTGTTATGAGTGGCAGTGCCATTACCCTGCTATAGTCAGTTGACGCCCATGGGTGGATGCGCATATGGCTTATAAGGTACTGAGTCATTCATTGAAAATAGAGGCCCAAACTCGCCTCGGCATTAAAATGCATCGCTGTAGGGAAAATGTCTCACTTTAAAGGTCTCCTACAATTATACTATTTAAAGACATAAAAGGAAAAAGGAGGCCTATTGTTGCTGCAGTACAGATAAAAGGAAGCTGAGCTGAGATTAGCAGATAATATGTATTATGTCTTATTTCTTGCCTCTATGCGAGTCTAGTTGTGGCAAAACATGATTATTTTCGAAATACATTTTATTAATGACGGCCTCAGACTGCCTGCAGAAGATGCGTCAGCACGCTTTGTGTCTGTGGGAAAAACAGGAGGTCTGATTTTCAGGCCTTAATCAAAAAATATGCAAATACGAACACAATACAAAAATACAGAGAAATCAGGTTAGCGGAGTAAAAAAAAAAAAGGATCAACAGGCCGGACCATCCTTTTATTCAGTTGCTATAACAACAGATGTGCTCGTCTATGGTGGAGCTGCAGAGGTATCTGATGGAAACGCCTGTATTAAAGTTAGGAGACGGGAAGAGGTGCACCGAGATGGCCTCGGTGCTCTGACAGAATGGAGGTTGGTTACCTCTGAACCGGCAAAGCTCCAAGAGGCCAATGCCTCTTTTGGGTGTGCGTAAGAGGGGTGCTTGACTGGGGTTATCCCGCCTGGAAAGGCTCCGAAGGGATCATTTTGGAGGACTCTCCATCTGCTTAAGATTTAAAGGAACTCACTATTCAATATTCAAATACGACATCTTGAATATAACTTTATACTGTAAAGGCATCCGTGCAAAAAATATTATTATTATTATTATTATTATTATTATTATTATTATTATTATTATTATTATTATTATTATCATAGTTTAATAAGGATCATTATAAATCACACTAATATATTTAAAAACTAAAACATTTATCAGGGCGCACTGCTTTTACGCATTAAAGGTTCAAATTTACGCATTAAAGATAAAACATGTAGCCTGTTATATTAATGCAATTAAAAACCCATTCATCAAAGTCATGAGCAGTTTTATGTATATTTAAGAATTACTAATTAAAATATCTGCTACCTGCAAAATAACAAACCAATCTAATTCGATTTTATAGACCGGCACAAAATAAAAGCAGCACTAAGGTCAACGCTGCAGCACAACTCCGTTCATGACATCAGAGCAGCAACAATGATATCCATCAGCCGCACACTGCAAAAAATAATCACCTCAGCAAGTCATCAGGTCCTCAGTGAGTCTCATTTGTCTCTGAGCAAGTAAAAAGATATTTTATGCTGTTTCTCCGTTTAAAGCATCAGATTTTTTTTCCTCACTCAAGTTGTCATTTCTGCATTTTTTTCCCTCACAGCTTTTTCAGATGCGTTTAATTTTCCAAGCGACAACCACTGGAATCAAGAGGAATTATCACATCAATGCAAGAAAAAAAATTGCTTCGATCGTTTTTCTATAAAACAAAGAACATATTTTAACAGTGAATCAAATAAAGCACACGTCAGCTCTTGCAGTAGCAGCAGCATCTCTCCATCACCATGCAACTCAGCGGCACAGAAACTTGCAGCAGCCTCTGTAACGCACAACCTGCAGATCCCCTCAGCTTTGCACCACCCTGTCGTGAAATCCAATACGTCTCCTTTCTCATGAATTTAGGATATCAGCCTGTGCAACCCCCCCTCTCCGTGCACGCCCGGGGAATGGACGTTAAAATCGCCTGTCCACCCGCAGCTAAAGAATAAAGGGTTTTAAGAAAAGAGCAGCGTTGTATAAAAATAAAAAACCTTCATACCTGTGCAAAATAGCCGGTGCTTGTTGTTGGCAAGCCACACAGGAGCCCATTGTAGAAGCTCGCCTTCTGCCTTCTGCAAAGGGCTCCAGACATCACGGCATTTATTTGAGCTCAAACTCTGTCACTGTTGACTTTAGCACAAAGCAAAGATTTCACTGCCCCGCTAGTTAAAAAAATGATTATTTTACAGAGATATCGATCAGTGTGCTATAAAAAAAATCAGCTTAGCATTATATGTCTAAAATGAATAGAACGAAATTTAATGTCTGTGTAAATTTACAGAGCTGCGGCGTCCTATTCAAAGTTTACACTTGTGCAATTTGGTTTGTGTGTGTACTCTTCCTATATGTGGGCATAGCCTCCACTCCATTGTTTACTGGCTTTGTTTATTCGCAGATCACGCTGTTTAAAGTACGATCTGTAAAGAGGGTCTGGAGAATAAACGCACACTTTAGGCCCTACGTGTTCAGAAGTCGAAGGGGTGTCATTTGGTTAGAAGGGGAGAGCAGAAATGTCCCCAAACTCTCTCTGGCCTTGGATTTGAAGCTCAGCAGGGGGGGAAGAGCGGGCAGGAGGGGAGCTGGAATCATTTGGACAACTAGCCTATCTTATCTAACAAGAGGGGAGGGTCCGACTACTTTAAAAAATAGGGAGTAGACAATGGACCCCCAGATTGCGGGGAGAGAAGTTAGAGCAGCACATTGAGGCGGCTCTGTTGCCAAATCAGCCCCCTTTTCCAGCAACTATTCTCCTGCGCCACGGGAGGCTGTTTTATGTGACAATGACACTTAATCTTATTCACTGATCTAAACTTTGCAGTGTGTGTGTGTGAGAGAGAGGAGCTGTTTATGTGTGTAACATGGGTGACTGACAGGCCTGCAGGGTGTTTGAGTGACAGTTTTACCCATAATGTATGTGTGGGAATTTAAATGGTTCATTTAAAACGTGTGTATCATCTGACTAACTCTTCCCACACATGCAGGCAGGAGAATTTGCGAGAATAAATTGGGTGCACTTTTGCTGTTAATTGCTAAAATTCTGCAGAAAACACACTTGGAGCAGAATTTATTCTCTCTTAAATTCTTCTCTGGGTCGTTTTTTTAAAAATCACTTTAGTTCCAAATATTACAAAGTAGCTGATGTGTTAAATAAACTCTCCTTTTTTCTCCATAAATATCTCAATTTGTGTTTTGGATTAATGAGCACGTATTTGTTTTGTTTACATTTCCTGGGAGACAAATTGGGAGCATTGTTCCCGGTTCTACCCAGCAAAGCTATTAATCCCTGCTGAAAGTATGCGCCTTATTAGCACAGCACATGGGTATGAATAAATTCCAGAATTTTAAAAATAAATGGAGTGAAGCTTATTTTAGGCGCTTACACGGAATTCGTGTGCGTAATTACGCATGCCAAAACTACATCTAAGTTAAAAAATAAGCACTGGTTTCAGCTGTTCCTTCCTTTCCACAAATGTAGTTTTTTAACATTAAGTGTGTATTATTAATATAAACTAATTTAAATTATTTTATTTTTTATTAAATGTTAAATATATCTGCCTACAGTTGTGATATGTTCTGTTAAAATGTTATGTGCAGCCTAGATAGGAACACAGTTGCTGTAAGCATAACATGTAGTGGCAGAGAATAATTCTGTTCTATATACGACTGCTGATGATTCTATAATAATAATAATAATAATTACACCATCATGTTCAGAAAACAAAACCAATAACACTTTAATATAGATTCTGTTCTTGTCACTACAAGAATACACATATACAAGCCATAAATAGGAATTACACAAATGATTGAACAAATCCTTGCGAGGCATTTAAATTCATTTAGGAATCCAGTTATGCAGATGTAGGCTATTATACAGCAACTTGTTGTTTGTCTTTGGGGTCCATCCTTGAAGCCGACTTCTGAACAGATCTCGTCACATTATCATTACTTTATTATTATCAACATCCTCTCTCAAAATAATTAGGCTACGAACAAACTCGACAACTAAAACGGTGGGAAACGTCAAAAATATCTGAAATACATATTGTACACAAAGTCTATATTTTTTTGTTATTTTTTTTTACAAATGTACAAATCGAATGGGAAGAAAGTCCACATTAGACGGAGGGGGAGAAGAGTTTATGAGGAGTTCATGATTGGCCTGGAATAGACGCCCTGGTAGTAAGTTGTGTCAGGTATGGAGGAAGAATCCAGGCCGGCTTTCCCCGCCATGGAGCCCATAGAAAGAGCTCCGGCCATCGGGGAGCCATAGCCAGAGTAATGCATCACCTGCTCATAAGTCTTAAGGTCCATTTTGTGATGCTGCTGCTCCGAGGACATGAGGTTATTGATGGAGAAGGGGTGGTTGAAGGAGTAGTGGTGCTCCGGCTTCAGGTGCGCTTCGTGCGCAAGGACCGAGTGATGCTGAGACATGAGGTGCTGCCCCTGCGTCACCGGGGAGGCGGCGGTGTGCTCCGGGCTCAGGGCCTGACTCGCCTTCATGTCCGACAGGGACCTTTTGTGCTCGCTGGAGGAGGAGTTGGAGTGCGGGGACTCGTTGCCGTTGCAGCTCTCGGAGCTGCTGTTGGAGGAGCCGCCGTCTCCTGACTTGCGGCCGGGATCCTTTACGGTCATCTTCTTCTCGCACTTGAAGCGTTTCTGCCTCCTCAGGTAGCAGCCGTTCTCAAACATGTTCCCGGAGTCCGGGTGGAGAGTCCAAAAGGATCCTTTCCCCGGTTTATCCGGAGACCTGGGCACTTTGAGGAAACAGTCATTGAACGACAAAGAGTGGCGAATGGAGTTCTGCCAGCGCTGCTGGTTCTGTCGGTAAAAGGGGAAGAGGTCCATTATCCACTGGTAGATCTCGGCCAGTGTCAGCATCTTACTGGGAGACTGCTGGATGGCCATGGTGATGAGGGAAATGTAGGAATACGGCGGTTTGGCGTGCGTATAGCTCCTGCGGTAGGTCTTAGGGTCTCTGGACCTGTTGATGTTCGACTGTCCGTATATGGGGCTCATGGCGTTCATGTTAGTGTAAGAAGTCAAGGCGTTCATGGACGCGGGCTGCGCGGTCATGGGACTCATACTGGGGCTCAGGGCTGCGCTCATGGCCGTCATGCCTGCACCCATGCCGTTCATGGCTCCGGTGCCCGGTGACATGCCGGTCATGGAGGGGCTCATGCCCGTGTTGACGTATGACATGTTCATGGAGTTGGCCGTCATGTTGGCCGTGGTGCTCATGCCGGACATGCTCATGTAGGTATTCATCGAGTTCATTCCCAGGCCCGTGTTCATGTTGCCAACCGAGGTGTAACACTGTCAGTGAGGGAAAGAGGCATTCATGAGTTTCATGTTGCACTGGCATCACACAGAGACCAAATAAACGGAGCTGTAATTACTAAACACACAGATCAGCTATTATCTAATCCTAATAAAATCATACCATTATTACTGAATTAAAATAATTCTAAGGCAGCTGCGTATTTTTGATGCGCAATGGCTCGTAAAGGTTGAAATGGTTTGGCTCCCGCACGAGAAAGCTTTAAAATAAAAACAAAAAACCATAAATATTTCACAATGTGTGTAATCCCACTAGTGTGTGGAGCAAAGTCAGTTAAATAATCTGCTAAAAAATGTCCAATGTAGATGTAAATGTTTACACTTAAAAAGTCTGCGCTCACACTGAAAAACAGCGCCTGCACAAATATCGGAATCAATCTCCCCAACTTCAAACAGTACAGATGTTTATTGAGAGGAAACGTGACAAAAAATAATAATCTGATTTAGTAAAGACACCTATAGACTTATGAAATTATTATCCGAGTGGAAAGTTTCCCCCCTTACATGTCAAGCAACTTTGTTAGGATAGAGCGCTGCGTGGAGATGGGGGAGGATTTGGAGGCGCCTCAAGTCAATATTTGATCACAAAGTTAATATTATCTCAGGGCTAATATTGAGTTGTATAAAATGGGATCGGCTTTAGACGGGAAAAAATATATATTTAAGGTACCCACCTCGGGCTCTCCGTAGTAGGTGCTCCAGTCGGTGTGTTCGTGTCCTTCCATTTTAACTGCTCCAAGCATCATGGAGGACTTTTACAAAGCGTCTCCCAGCAGAGGAAAAGCCAAAAGTCTCTCTAATAGCAGGTGACTGGGGACCACTGGGTGTATTTAGGTCGTCGGCGTGTCCCTTCGTCGAGAACTGGCGCATGTGTGGTGTATGGAGCCAGCCGTGAGATGCGTCTGTCAGTGACTGGAGTTCAAATGACGCTCTGTGCTGCTTGTTAACGCTGTGATATAGCTCTGTGCGCTAGGCAAGCCTCCAATCCCTACTTCTACGCCTTGGGCCCTATTTGAATAATCTCCTCGCACCTAGGCGTGAGACTCCTCAAGCTTCACCCCCCCTCCTCTTCCCCACCACCACCCCAATTGTACACCTGCGCTGACTGAAAAGAACAGTTTCATATGAAAAGCTTCATTATAAACTAATCTTATTGTATTTTGGCCGGGTTTTTTTTTTTAAAGGAAGAAAAAAGAAGGGGGGAACTATAAAAGGAATGTTTGGCAGCTTCTCCTTTGGTGCGCTTTTTCATTACGCACATCCTCCAACGTCCTTATTCCACTGAACTCAAATCATAATCCATTTTTATTGCGTTGCGTTCAAGGAATTTATA
Source organism: Dascyllus trimaculatus (assembly GCA_024666655.1). NCBI lineage: Eukaryota > Metazoa > Chordata > Actinopteri > Pomacentridae > Dascyllus > Dascyllus trimaculatus. Next base: position 10,077,317 of record CM045462.1, read on the forward strand.
ACCTAAGCCTGCATATAACTGTTAATTATTTTACACCGGCGACACCAAAGAACACGAAAAAACGGTTAGAAATTAGATAAAAGGTTGATCTATGAGCACAAATCCACATGAGGGAGTGTTTTTACGCACATTTAAACCAATAACTAATTAATGGATCATACATTTCACAGCCTGAGTTGTATAAACTGAGTTGTATAAACTCAGGCACAAATGTTTAATGCGTGAAGTGTAACATCATATTTGTTAAACATCTGTGTTAACCTGAAGACTAGAATAATGATCCTATAGCTGATGAGAGCCTGCATTTGCGCCTGTGGCTGTATTTGAATTATTTCAGCATTTTAAAAACGGGTTCATTTTACTGTGAAAGTTAAAAGCAAGACAATAATGTCATCACTATCCCTCAGTTTTAAAGCCGTTATGCTTGAAATAAAAGCCTTTTAGTTTCCACACCTTTGACACCATTAAAGTGTGCCTTCCTAAATTATTTTGCCCATGTTTTCCAAAATAAAAGCTTTTAATTTGATTTCTTAACCTGACTGACTGAGACACTGTTTCTGAATGTTTTAATTAGTGCTGAATATGGCAGCAGCAGCTTCAGAGCGCCCTCTCTCGGATGTTGCCTCCAACTGGCTTTGTGGCACATGAGGCAATTCTTTGAACTCAAACACCCGTGAAAACATCTTAAAACCGAGAGAATTTGGGCTCATTCTTTTGGAGTTTGCGCCACCAAAAAAAGATGCATAAATAATTTGAGTCACAATAAAAAGGGATGCAGTCATGTAAAACTCCGAATTCTTTTACCCACCTTTATATTTGCTGAAGTGAACATGGGCAAAGAGATGATATAAATCTTAAAATGGCCAGTTCGCTGTGCGTAAAAGGTGAGCTGATCTTTGCTTATGTTGGCTTTTCAGGCGTTCTGGATAATACAAGTGTACTTAATGTTTCCGTGTTTCTTCCCAGCAGCAGCAGACGGTTAAGGCCCGGAGTGCTGAGGGCCCCTTAATACTCGCAAAAGCTCCGTACAGTATTTGTATGACACAAACATCAAGGTGAGGCTGCAGAGCGGTGCCAGCCACGTGTCGGTGGTTGTACATCTATTTGACTGCATATTTACGCAAGAGCATAACTATCAGTATAGAGCCCCATTAGTAAAGGCGAGTAAACCTGTCGTGTTGACGAGGGACTAACACAGTCTGCTTAACTTGGAAATGAGATCATGAGAAAAAGCTCTGTGTGTTTGAGGATTTGGGATTGCACCGGCGGAGAGCTGGAGATGGTCAGAATCTGCGCTTCCTCGGCTGGACTCGGTCAACACAAGTTTTTTTAAAAAATATTATATTTAATAATTAAAAAGACAGGTCATTTAAAAATGACAAAACATTTTAAGAAAAACAAATAGTATCTCACATTTCTATATGATACACGAGGGGTGTATAATTTCAGTGGCAGCTTTTTCAACGTGCTCAAAATGAGTGTATTACATGAGGCCTCATCTGATGTACAGTATCCATAAAAACATTCATGAGTAATGCATGTAAGTTCATATTTTAAATATATAAATAAATTGTAAAGCATGCAAACCCATTCCCTACGTTTTCACACGTGTTCCTGTTGCATAAAAGTACACAAAAATAGGTCCAAACTGTCTACAACTCTGTGCGCACGTATACCAGCAGATGCATGACTGTTAGTGTTGCACAAGCATGAATGGCGTTTTGGATTGTGGAGAAAATGAGAATATTTGCCACACTGGTGTCTAAACTGAATAAAAACTGACTGTTTCTTATATAATAAGTATAAATCTCCTGTATGGATTGAGGATAAAAACACTTGACGTGGTCATTTCAAAATTACAGACAGAAATATTCACCGTTCTAAAATGGTCCTTGACCTGTATGACATTGTGTTCCTGAATGAGACATGTTGCTAATTCCACAGTTAATCATCAACCTGCCTCAGTCCCCTCACATGGTTGAAGGTCACTTTTTGGATTTAGTCAAAAACAAAAACTTCATCTGGGACCTCTATCACCATATTTAGTGTTTCTTATTTACCCTCCTGGTGTATCATGAGTGTGTCACTCCTCAACAATAACTGCCCTCATTACCTTCTCGCATGAGGCATGAAAAAAAGTTGGGCAACATCTCCTCTGGGCCGCAGAGGGACATCAGTCAGTATCGAACTGTAACTAGGCTCCTTTATGTCTCTGTTTGGCTTGTCAATGCAATGAATCACACTGAAGCAAGAGCATTGAAAACAGTTTCGCTCCATCAGATGTTTTAAATGTGTTAAAGAAATGAATTCCTTTGAAATTAGAAAGAAAGGTTGAATGTGTCAGCAAAGTACTGGGAAGATGATGTGGACATAAAAGACTGTGTGAATACAAAAAAGATGACATTTAAATGTCCCCTAAAAGAAAAGACGGTTACAGCATGCAGAGAAAATGTACTACAATGTATTTGCAACTAAAACAGCAAAGTTTGTCGTGCAAATTTTACTTTGTAAACTTGCAGCAGGGGTGGGAGTGTTGAAGCAAAAGTAATTTTAATTCACTGATCCATTAGAGTTGGCTGTCAGATGATCAATAAAATAGCACAAATCTAAGTTCACTGCATTATTTGTCATTATTGTTACTGAATGATGAAACATTAAATTGCAAATGGGCTATAAAATGCAAATGGGTGTCAAACGAACAGGAACACTATTTTTAATAATAATAAAAAAAAAGATGTAAATACAAAACAACCATTTCAGCCTCTTTTTTTTTTTACCATACAGGAGATTTTCTGTTTTGTTTTCTAAAAATGTTCGTTCACCTACACAAATCAAGAGCCTCGTGCTTTTTTCATCTAGGTCATGTTTTCTAGAACTCCTCTCCATTATGCTTTTAGGAAGGTAGCAGCAGGCTTATAATGAAAGTCCAGACAGTGTAAACTTCTGGTCAGAGATAGACTATGATTAGCTTCTTTTTATACTCATTTTGATTTCATTAACAACAGACTTTTGCTCATATTTTCTTTCTCCGCTCTCCCCTCACCTAAACCGGTCAAGACAGATGGCTGTCGTCCCTGAGCCTGGTTCTGCGGGAGGTCTCCTTGTAGATAAAGAGACTTTTCCTCTCTACTTCACTGCCTGCTTGCTCTAAGGGAATCGTTTGGTGTTATTAATATCATTAATATTGTAAGGCCGTGACTTTAACATTTAAATTAACCAGGTGTATTTGTAATGTTAATTACACATCTCATTTGTAAAGCACAAGGGTCAATTGTTTTAAATGTGCTATATAAATATCACCTCAACCATGATCTGCTAGAAGTCGGCTTTAAAATCTGCTTTTTAATTGTTAATTTCAACACATGGATTGCACAATGATCCTGAACTCCTGGATCCGTGCTGCAACATGCACAAGCTGCGGTTGCATTTATCTCCAGTCTCTCTTTTCCAATCTTTCACAACCCTAAATGACAGCATAATTGCATTTACTTGTATCACTAAGTGGAGTCAAAACACCCACTACACTGTAGCTCATTGTGTTCAGATAATATTGACACGTTTCCAGAGAATATAAGCATTCAGCACACAGACTAATAGTGGGACCACCGCTGCTCCTCCAGCTACATTTGCCACTCTCTTGATCAGTTAGCCTTCATGATGATCAGTGTTACATTTCACACATCCAGGTGTCGCTCCTTGACTGGTTATGACAAGGGAAACCACTAAGTGGTGAAAGTTTAATGACTCAGTTAAAGAAGTGAAAGCACAGCACCTACATGAACGAGGCCCTAAAATGACTCCGGGAGGTTTTCCTGGGTGCAGGGGGATGGAAACAGGCTGATCTCTGTGAGGGGAAGGCGGAACTCTTCGGACATTCCTTCAAACACCCAGGAGTTGTTGGCGGGAATGTGTTAACTTTAAGTTTCAGCTTTCAAAGTGGGTATCTTTGTTTTTTTCAACTGAAATTAAAAGATCCACTTATGAATGTCCCCTTTTTGTGCCTTTGTGTCCTTCTAGAGCACACCAAGTCACACAAAGCAGCACGGGGCAAAGGGTTAAGCATGTAATTCATCAAAATAAAATTAATAACGAGAGAGTCTTGTGTTGGGAAAAAAATGTTTGCTGCCAACTTGCCTGTGGTGACAGTAAACATTCCAGAGCCGGGCTGGAGTTTGGACTTGCCATTATCTGCCACAGCTGTGACAACGCCTGTTGGCTGCAGGTTTGTGGCTGGCCACACTGTGTTTACCTGGAAATGAATCTGAAAAGCGGCTGGACTGGGAAGGCACACAACCCAGCTAAATAAAAACTGAGAGTGGTCATTGCAACGAGATGCAGTGGGAGGGAGTCCAAAGTTATTGCACTGGCCCCAGTGGGTCAGGGCGCAAACACAGGCGTAAACGCACTAAGGATATCCTCAAATACGCACCTTTTGATATTGAGAGGAATGTGTTGAGGAATGCCATTCGATATGTTTTATGTTGACTGTATCCACGGCATTGCAGATTCAATACTTGGCTCTTGTCATGTTAAAAGAGCCCATGTTGACCGCTGCCCTCCATTTATCAAACAAGGTGACACTTTATCTATTGGACCACAGGAGTAGACTGAGGAAGGTGGGATCCTGAGAGATGCACAGGTCAGATGACACTAAAGAATGCATGTGCTCTAAATTAAAGTCTATGAGGGCTTTGATTGCTGAAATATAAAGTTTTGGAGTTCTGAAACAGGTTTGTGCACCACTTTCCAATAAGGTATTTTATAAAATAGTTAATAAGTTATAACTATTGCTTTACTAATGATTAATAAAACATGTACAAATGTTTTATTAATCACTTATAAGCCACCAATAAGCCCAAAATGTTGGGTTTCAACTGGTATTACCAGTGTCCAGACATGGGCTCCATATAAGTCTATATTAACGCCTTATTATCTTTGACAACTGCACATTTGGTGCCTTATTTAACAATGTGACACACATGAGCATTTATTAATGAATTCCAACATCAATATCTTCATTACTGTCGAATTGCAAGGACTAAACCCTGAAACTGGGGTTTTTCACAACCCAAATATCCCCAAATTGATCTTCTTACTGGCTTTGAATAATCTATAATAAAAAAAAGCATTTCGGTGCAGCTTTTGAGCATTTCATCGAGCACCGTATTAGAAAGACATCCCCAATTTTAAGTACAAATAAATAATTTCTACATGAAATGGTGTAGAAAATGTATTTGTATGCATCTACAAAGCTACGGAGAGGCTAAAAGAATTGAATAAAAAAGAAACAAATCTTGCTGCTCCTGTGGATTATGTGATATATTACATACATCTGTACTCTGACATGGATCTCCTCAGATGCCATGGCTCCTTGTAATGTCTGAACTTCCCAAGAAACGTGGATGGGATGTGTATTAGAGCCGGAAGATTTAATATCACCAAATCAGCACATTGTTATTCATTAGTGGACCAACTGCAGAGTCAATACACATTTAATCACAGACTGAAGGCAATTAAAACAGGAGGGGGGCCAGTAGTGCTATGTTAATTAAAGTGCCAGGCTCCCATGGGAAGCCCTGTGTCTAAATATCACTACAATCAAGTGCATGCAATAATCCATGATGAGCTATTGCTGTTCACACGCCGCCACCATGCTATCAGATGCCTGTCAGCATGGACAAGAGGGCAAACCCAGCTTCATGATTAAAAAGTTGTGTATCAGTAATGATTTTTTCTGAACCTAAGCGTCTCAAAGGACAGCAGCCTTTCCATGACAGTTAAATTAATCCATCAGTCTAGTTTTGGTTTGATGTAAGGGTGTGAAATAGCGGATCTCTGCAACGCTAAGTCTCCTCAAATCGGCTGGACTGCAGCCAGTCGCTGAGAAACCTCTTGAGAAAACGTGCACACACATCTCTACATCTGAGTGGTCCGTTTCCTTTTTTCCATCAATCACTCACTCACTCAGTCAGTGAGGGAGGTTCATATCTGCTGCTGTCTTATCTGTATTCCGGGCTGATGGGGAAATTCAAGTTTGGGATTACCTCTGACTGCTGACCCGAACCCATCTCAGACAACCAGCCTGCTTTCATTATCCTCACGCTTCAATGCGCCATACAACTAAATCTCACTATCTCCTGAGCAGGAAATCGCTGCTGGTGTATCTAAAAAAGCCTGAACGTGCCATCTTTGTTTTGCATACATAAGGATAAAATTAAAATTGGAGAGTTTGAATCTGAAGATACTGAGCCGAGCCGATATCTTCTACCTTCTACCAGGCAGTTGTCTCCTTCCTGTATGGACTGAGGGCCCATCCATATGCAGATGGCTAATTTGTATTGTTTACAGAGGAGCATAGAGGGGGCCGACAACTCATGAAGAGCTCTGAAAGGAGCTGCCTACGTGTCACCCCAGGAGCCTGGTGTTACGGCCTGGCCTACCAGAGCAACAACATAAGTGTCCAATCTGTGTTTGCTTACCCGTGGACACCGATGGCTGAGTCCTGGCCTGGGGCCCATAAATTGTGCCTTTTTTACAGGCCTTGACAGCTAACAGGCTATTGGGAACAGGGGCCCAATGACACAGCCACTCAACAGATTAGCACCTCATCAGCCTCCTGCAGCTTCGAACAAATATGGTCCCTGCCTCCTTCAAGATACAATAGGGCGGCCACCGCTAAACAGCCCCCCGACAAGAGAGCCCCCGCTCTTCCGCAGCCACAAAACTTCCTGGTCTGGCCTTTCTCTGGGCCACAGCTGCATCAAGGGGGCCTTCCCCGGTCCCTGAGCCCACCCCAACCCCAATTGGCAAGATGTGTGTATTTCAGGTGAGCAAATATTGCCACTTGCCTGAGAGTTCAATGGCCATCCCTTTTCAAGGCGGGGGGGTTGCGTATTGCGCCTGCCTGCTTTGCAACAGGGGTACATGTGGCCTCACACAGCAACCGGTCCACAGGATGGGTCAGGGGAATTCTCCAGGCACAGCTGGAGTCAGCAAATCAAACATACCTATATAGCTCATCTGCATTTTCCCAGACGAGGAAACCATTTCCAGCTTTCATTTCCTCTCTCTTCAGCTTTTACAACAAAAGAATGACCTGATGCCCCTATGAGGCACCACACACATAGATTTGACCTTTTTTTTTCCTGCAACGCACAGGGTAAAACTCTGATTAAAGTTTCCCTTCGTAAACTAAAATTCCTTGCAACTAATCTATTAGGCAAAAAGTAAACATACAGTGGAATTCAAATGTTGATCTTGTCAACCAGTCGCCATGTTTTGAACTCCTTTGTCTCCAATACACACAGGCTTAAGGTATAAAGGCCCTCTGAAGTTGCATTCATTTGTCACCCAGGTCTTAATGTGAAAATAAAACAGGGAAAATACATTGCGTGCTGTGAGATTGTTTGAGAGATTGCGGTGTTTCTTAGGACCGGTGCCCTTTATCAAGGACACAGGACAAAAAAGCAAAGCAGTGTGGTTAATTTGTGGGTTACAGTCAGTTCCAAACAGTGGCCACATGACTGATAACGTGGAAACAGAGCCTAACCATACAATGTAAACTGTGAAAGTGAGAAACTGTCGTTTTTTTTAGGTTGTTCATTCCATTCAACATTTACTGAAAATGTACCCTAATGAATTACTATTTACTGGCCGCGGCTGAAAGATAGCATTATGGGAATGAAAGGCCACCAGCTGAATGCCACACCAACCCGTCCCTCAGATAAAGGCCAGCACCATGGCTAAAGAGTACAGGGCCAGCTTAGGTAAAGGCTACGGGCCTGTGGCTGCAGCCAGCTGTGTATTGGGTCAGAAGATGATGTGTGAGTGCAGACTGCAGACCACCTTGATCACCCCCCTCCATGGAAGTCAAACAGAAGTGTGCCGTGTCCTGGGAGGCCTTCTCTGCCATCACAGTGAAATGGAACTGGCCCAGAGAGCAAACAAGATCTCTCCTCATCTCTCCCCCAAGCCCAGACCAACCTTGTCCGGGTGATGGGTTTTTCTGTTGTTCTGTTTGTTTGCTTGTTTGGTCTGGAGCCCATGGATACCCAGCATGAGAGGAGAAGCGCAGGAATGGAGGACATGAAGGAGGAGAGGTGGTGGTGGAGTAGTAGGAGGAGGTGGGGGGGTGGGGAGGGGGTGGCAAAGATGCATGACACGCAGACCTCCCCTTGAGGTGACGAGAGACCTGCCGAGAAGCTACCAGGAAAAGCTGCTCGACAAATACACACAGACCCCAGGATCAGGGCAACAAAGGCAGATCGCTGTTTCTGATCCTTCGGCAGGCGTTATTTCAGACGTGAATCTTGCGGCACGGTCTTGAACCATGTAAATTATGTATCAACGTTTCAAACATTTTCACAGTTTGTTCCAAAAGAGTTTCCTTGGCTGTGTTTAGTCATACTATGTGAGTGGTATTCGGGCATTTGCACAGGTAAATTGGAAATGTTGCAGACTTTTGTGACTTGATGGTAACATTTCTAACACTGTACACCCATCTTACGATAACCAAATGCTAAACTGTGTCCAGAAACCTTCAACAAACTAAGTTTCCCTTCACCATTTGAGTGGATTAACCAACAGAGAGTGACACCTTCTGGCAGCAAAGAGAACTGTATTCTGACCTTACACAGACTAAGGCCAAGTTACTGAGTATTGCGCATGCATGACATGAAATGAGGGTTTCTTTCATTATGATAATGTAGGTTCATCACATCATGAATTATGCATTTTATACTGCATAAATCCTGTCATTATAACCAAAGTAACTTGTTTGCTGTTAAGGAGTATGATCAGAGCTTGTAGCTGTGTGGATAATGGTAAACTCCCTGGTCCTGGTCACTTTCATTCTTTTTTAATCATACTTAAGTAAAAGTAGAAAAGTATTAGAGCCTAAAAAAGCATAAAGAATCAAAATTATAGGTACTTATTATGCAGAAAAGCATGTTACAGAATGTAAAGTAAATAATTAGATTATAAATATTGAGGCATTAATGGGATAACCATTGTAATGTTTTAGCTGGTGAAGGTGATTGAAGTATGTTAAGTAGTTTTCCTGGTGGGCAGCTGGTGAATTTTAATGGACAAAGTTTTATTTTAATCTGTAATATTACATTGCAAAGTAGTTGTTGATTTTATTTTGTATCATTAAACTAAGCTTGCAGCGTAGCTAAAGTTATCAAATAAATGTAGCTGAATAAACAGTGCAGTAATAGCGTCTGTAATGTAGTGGAGTAGAAGTATAAAGAAACATAAAATGGAACTACTCTAGTACAGTACTTGAGTGAATGTACTTTCCACCACAGGTTCAAAGATCAGTGACATACTCACTTTATAAGATTTGTTTTTGGTATGTTTTTTTCATGCAACACTTCAATAACCTACCTAAAAATGAATAAAAGTGCTTCTACCCTTAACTGAAAAATCCAGAAACCACATACAGAGTAATTTAAATTAAACAAAAGGGTGAACAAATTATGTTTTTCTACTGTGCATACTTACTAGCCACTTTATCAGGTTCACCTGTGAAACAATGCAACCAAACAGTGGACAAAACATGAGGAAAATGCAATTATGTCCACCACCATCATCCACTGTGACATCAATACTTAACATCAGGTAGAATTATCACCTTCTTGACCAGAAAAACTGAAGATGTAGAAGCTTCATGAAAGTAGAGCTCATAGCAGAGCTGTTGTACTGGGTTACATTAGAGGTGTACCTAATAAAGCGGTAAATGAGTGCACTTCCCACACTTCACTTGTGTAACTTACATACAGGCCTGTGATTTTGCTTCAAAATGATTTCACAAAAGTTGATCTCAGAGAACTTTGAGGAGAAATGCAGAATGAAACTGACAGCAAAACATGTCTGAAGCTTTAAAGGAAAGAAACTAAAGACTAAAACCTTAAACCTCCTTCCAGCCAGAGGAGGGAGACATTGCATCTGGTTCGTCTGATAAACATCTTTCCACTGGTCACCACTGAATTTTCACAGATCAGCTCAGTGGACTCACCAGTGTTGTTGTACTTGGGCCTGTTCAGTGTATAAAGGTCTGTCTCCCCAGCCGAGGTTAATGGGGTCATCCAGCCTGCAGAGGAAGCCCACATCTTGAAATCATTGTGACTAACAGATAGAGGAGAGCGGTATTGAGTATCTTTACCAGAGAGAAAAAACCTGATAGGACTGCAATAAGGCTGATTGCTAACAGGGGTCAGTTGGTATCAAGGGAAGCACACTTCAAACGTGTTTCTAAATTGATGACAGCTGTCCGCTCTCTGTCGAGGTTTATGGTAAACTGTACCTTCAAACAATAGGCCCATTCACCAGAGCAGGAATAAGACATTTTATTCATACGGGCTCGAGTTCAACATGCACTTGATACTTGAAGGGAATCTGCGATAGCTTTTATCATGAGCGATTTCAAAGTCCTCCACAAAACCCCCGCCCCGCCACCACCCTCTTTAACTATGTCATTACTCCTTGCGGTGACCGACTGGCTCGGCAGGCTGCTCGGTGCGGTGCAACAATCACATCCAGCTGCTGAGAATGGGATCTGACACGTGAAACCACTACGCACAATCACTCACACATCACAATGCATCATACCCAGAATTACAAGACAGGGCTGCACACGCACACAATTCCAAAACCTGTTCTACTTCATTCATTGTGGAGCGCTTTGTGTTGTCGCAAGAAAGATGCTTTATAAATAAACTTTACTTGCTATTGTTATGAGTCAGGAGAAAAACATCCAGAGCATTAAGACGGGTGTTTCATTTACAGCTGAGTTTTTATTCCATCGGTATGTACTGAAATATACAAAACACTGACACCTGCCAATCCAGCGGCAACAAAGACAGGAAATGGACAACAGGACACCAGAACATACTCCCAAATCACACAAACAGAGCAAACTACAAAATCGTAGCATTATAAACTCCCATGTGAACCAAAATGTCATTATACCTAGTTTCTACTTTGTCTACTGTCAACAGACGGGATGTTGAAATGGTCCAGGCAACTTAACAAACAAGGAAATCGACACTGATATTTTGTTCTATGTAAAACCCAGGCTGGTTACATTTGGTGATGCTATGTTTCGGACACCAGCAGAGCATCAAAAACACACACATTCCAAAACTGGAGGTCTTAAAAGTCACATTCAAGAACACTGCAAAAGTACAGAAACGGGGACACAGAAACATGATGCTGTAACACAAGAGTTCATTGCTTGTTTTAACCTATTGGCTCCATTATTGCATTTTCAGGGTTATGCCCTTCACAAAAAATAATTCACAATGTTAATCGAGGAAAAAAGTTTGGAAACACTTAAATGAACAACATTTGTTAACATTTGGTCAGGGTCTCTTGGTCTCTTTATCCAGGAGAAAGTTGATAAAACTTACACAGTATAAGCTGCCACTAACAGAATTAAAAAATACCTGCTGGGATTTGTGCCAAAGCAGCTAATATTGTGTGAGCTGCATAAACTTTCTACTGATTATCACTTTGCACTTGAACTGGAAAAGCAAAAAACTGTTTTGCTTTGTGTAGCAGCGAATAGTGTTTCTATTCTATTGCTATGTTCAATAGTAAAATAGTGCAAAAACCTACCACAATAACTAAATACATTAAAAAAACATACAAATACATGTGATAGTTCCAGTTTCAAGCCAAAGGACAGTCTCACAAACAGTTCAGAACTGAGAACAAACTTGTGTGTTTCATTCTCAGACTGTCAATCCCTTGTGAAAAGTGCCCTTTACTCCTGGCGTTTCTTTTCGGCTTATCTCCTCTCTTACATCAAGCCACTATTGCTCAAAGTTGTCCACAATTGTGTATACATTAACGTTATTAGCTATTAAGTTCGACTTGTGTATTTTTGCCTGTGATTGCCCTCAAAAATGAACCAAAATTGAGCAAGTCCATGGAATGTTTTCATGCTATACAAAAAGGAAGAGAGACCACTTCCCCTCTCCCGACAGTTTCTTGAAGTTTCTGGGGCACGCATCTCCACCTGTTTGTAGCAGTGCATGATGCTACAAATTTTCTTGGGTTTTCCCCACGTTTAAAGCCTCTGGAGAGTAATTCTCCACCCGATCGGCTTCTCTCTGTTTTCACAACAAACAGTTCAGGAGGGAAAACTTGCCACTCCCCAAGCTCCATGCAAAAAGTCCCTGTGACAATCCCTGTGCTTAATACATGCGGTGTTGTAAGCCTCCTGTGGCACTAGGGGTCCTCTTCCATGTCATCCAGGTTGGGAGCCATGATAAAATGTTTGGGGTAAACAAGACAGTGCTCGTCTGCGTACTCCTCCCAGCGAGCGTCATCGCTCTCGTGGGTGATGTAGCGCTCGCCTCGCCGTGTCTCGAACTCCCTTAGGTCCAGCCATGTCTGATAGTCCTGAAGAAAAGAGACACGGATTTTGAAGTTGTGTCAGCACCTTGTCCTCAGTACTGAGGAACTGATCCTGATATGAAGTGATGAGGAATAATTCTGCTTCTGTATTTATGCTTGTTTTTTTTTACTCCCTTTAATATACAGGCTTTACACAACATGACTTAGCCACATAGGACATATTGTTATTTCCAGAAAAAGCTATGATAGTTGATATGGATGCTCACAACAGGAGTGGATCAGTGGTGCAGGAATAAAACTGCAGACTGTAAAATCTGATTTGTCCTTCTTTTTCTGACTCTTTTTGGGGTAATCTTGATGAGGAACTACAGCATTGCTATGACAGTGGCTGCGCCCATAAAATGCACAACATATTCAATATATGTACCATCATTCAACATGCTTTTGTGTGAATAAACTGCACTACCCAGTGTAACAATACATCACTTGGTAGCGAGTTACTGTGGTAACCCACCAACCTCATTCCCTTTACTCTGCACCTGCTTGCCTGGTATTAGACAAAACTGTCAACTCGTTACACTCCATTTCCTTTTCAGTGGAAAGTGAAACCTTAGATGTAAGTTGAAGAGTAAAAGATGTTAGAGGTGAGCCGCACTGGTTGCTGTCTACGATAGATTATTATGTGTGTCACTACTGCATTGCATTGTGGGATATTTATGTTGCTGTAATATCCAATACTTGGATTCTGTGATATAAAATAGTGTGCATTTCACATACTTTTTGGTTCATACTAATGTTTTGGAAATGTGCTTACTATTGTTATGTACTAAATATGTTATTATGCAATTTTGGATGCAGCCGGTGACTGGTCAGCACTAAAAGGCAGCATGTGAACTAGAGGACAGACAGGAGGAGCTTGGTTTCTCCTGGTGTTTTTGAGTATATTCATCATGATTGATCATCACAGAAAATAAAGCTATTATGGGGGCAATTCATCAATAATTCACGTTAATAAAGATATCTGCTTGTCTTGCCAACACCATTGCAACATGGCGACACAAAATCATAAACTTTACTCACTTTAATTCAAAGATCAAAATTTTTTTCCTTTATACCAACTACTGTTAAACAAAACAGAAAGACAAATTTAACTGTCTTTGCTGCAGAAAGTAGGCAGCAGTTGCTCTTTATCCTTTCTTATTATTCACATTTTCATCATAGGAATAGTGAAGGCGACATCAAATGCCCTATAAATGTGGTATCTGCCATTTCCGACCACAAAAAGCCATGGTGTGGTTTGCTCACTGCTTAGAGCTCTGTTTGTACGCCTTTATTTGTTTACATGTTGGCAAATTCAAATTCAAAAGTCTTGCAGAAACAGCTATAACCACTTCCTGTTTGCATTGTAAGTGCTGATGATCAGTCAACTATCAGCAAATTATTTTTGATATTGAAATAAATTTCAGATGAGATGACTATGTAATTTACCTGAGTTAAGACCCTGAGAAGGATCGTAATACAAATAGAGTCAATGTAAATAGAAAGAAATGATCAAATATGTCACCTGTAGCCAGGGGTGGCTGAGACACTTGTCCACGCTGTACCTCTTCCTCATCTTGACTTGGAGAAGATTGTTGATCAGATCTGTGGCTGTGAGGGAAATGTGAAGAATGTATCAATAAACTAAACTTAAAAGATGCATCATCCCATACAAGCAGCACATAGTGGATAACATTATGACTTTCAAAAGGGCAAGACATGCAAATAAACAAGACGAAAGTTTACTGTAGCCTCCTTACTAGACATTAGCATCAACACCTTCATGAGCTGTTTCACCTTGTTATGCATTTTACACTGTATGTGGGAAGAGCTGCAGATTAAAGAGCCGACGAGATCTGAAAATGATACATCTCAACCGCAGAAAAAGAAAAGCCAGCAGAAAGTTCAGAGAACCCAGACATGTAGGTGGAGAGGAGAGCTGCAGAGCTACATGTCTTACTAGCAGTTTGACACTAAACTACAGGTGCAACCAGGTTAGACGAACCACTGGTGAATTTTGTTTTGAATGGGGAAAGCAAACAAACAAACAGTTCTCCCTACCCTCTGTAGAGATGTCCTTCCAGGGTGTAGGGGGGTACATGAAGGCAGCATTCTGGATCTGGTCATTAATGTCCTCATCTTCATTAAAAGGGAAGGTCCCGCTCAAGCTAACGTACACAATGACTCCCACCGACCACATGTCCAAGGAGCGGTTGTAGCCTTTACTGCGCAGCACCTCTGGAGCCAGGTAAGCTGGAGTCCCAACTACCGATCGCCGGAAAGATTTCTCACCAATGATACGGGCAAAGCCAAAGTCACACAGCTTTACCTGTAAAAAGACAGAGAATCATGGTTAACACACATGCACACATTTACATAAACAGAGCAAAACATACATATATACATGAAAATGTAGGATTTTACCTGAGGAAAAGGCTCTGCAGAGGCCAGTAGTACATTTTCAGGCTTCAAGTCACAGTGAACAATGTTTTTGAAGTGCAGATGTCTCAAGGCCACCAGGATCTGTTGCAAACACAAGTCCCATAAGCACAGATTTAGCTCAGAAATATCCAGATGACAGTAGTGTAAACTGCAGTGTCTATGTTTTAATGTATAGAGCGTATGGTATAAACAGAGTGCTGTTTGCATAATCTATGCAGTAGAAGCAATAGTGCTGCCATATGGAAAAATAGTAGCAATATAAGCATACTAATGCCCTTAAATACTTCCATCTTGACCAGTACCTTCGCATAAAGACACATGATCTCATCTCATCATCTCATCTATATTCAAGAGGCCTGCCATAAGCTTGTGCTGCACGCATGTCTGCCTATGGCCCTGTACCAAAACCACAGTGCGCCTGGCTCCCCTATCCTGACCCTGACTTTGACAGAAGTCCTCCCGGCCACATCAGAGCCAGGCCCGCCGCAGCTAATGGCGCTGTTGTTAATGGCCCCGCTCCCGTTTGGGACCCAGGATCCGCAGAGGCCCAGGAGGCTGCTGCTCTTCTAATCAGGCCACAAAGCCACCAGCACACTGCAGGCTGTAATCCACAGCCAGGGAGGAGGCCGTGATGCCATGCAGACAGATCCCGTAAACAATTCCCCCCAATCAGCTCACCACAAGAATAAACAGGCCCTAGAGCTGTAGCAGAGGCTCATCACACCCCAAAACAAGACACAGACAGAGAGGGAAGAAAGCTAGGGTGGAGCATTAAGCGAGTGGAGCTGAAGAAAAATGCAACTTAAATGTATAAAATGTAAAAAGCTGATGGCGCATGCTGTAAATTTAATTGAACATTAGTGAGTATAATGATATGCTGCTTTCAGACAGAGTACAGCTACATTAGGCTATGGAGCACTCTAGTTAAAGCTAGCAAAGCAGCATATAAATGTTGATCTTGAAGAGAGGAAATAGACAGCGGGAGAAGGGAAAAAGGGAAGAGAAGAGCAGCACGTTTCAGCAACACGGACCTGTGTGACGAGGAACTTGGTGATTCGTTCAGGCAGTTTGCTCTTCTCGCTTGACAGGATCATCTCCAGCATGTCGCCGTGCAGCTTCTCCATGACAACAAACACTCGCTCGGGCGTCTCAAACATACACTCCAAGTTAACGATACCTGGGTGGTGCAGATTCTAAAGGGAAGAACATGAAAGTAAAGCCGTTAATTCTAAAGTTCATCCTTAGCATGTACTGTATATCAAAAGGAACCATATAAGGCCTATCAAAATGAGAATACATGCTATCCACTGAAAAATGTAATTAGATTAGATTTTGTTTTGTGCTATTATTGATGGATTTTGCATTACCTGTAATATGGCTACTTCATTCCTTAGCTGGCTCTCCTGCTTGGTAGGAAATCTCATCTTGTCAATTACCTTGATGGCCACATCTCTCCCACTTTTTCTGTGTTTGCCTAAAATATCAAAGATTTGTATAAAGAATAGCATTAAATAGATCATAAATTTAATATAATTCAAAGCAGAAATAATAAATAAAATGTAAGTTTTAATAAAAAGAGAGAAACGTACCTCCGTACACAATGCCAAACTGGCCCGATCCCAGCACTTCATCAGAGAATATTTGGTATACCGAGGCAATATCCTGTACAGATATAATATACAGTGTGTCTTGATTACTTCATTACTTGTGGAAATATTCGAGTTAACTTTCCATGCTGAAACTGGCCATCACAAACAGTTACATCATCTATGGTTTGGCAAAACTCTTGCTCTTCCAAAATATTTTCTGGTATTGCCAAATATTTAACTTTCACTCAATGCAGAAGCGGAACTCAGTCAAAAACCCCATGTCCAAAAAAAAAAAAAAAAAAAGAGTTGCAGCTTCCCCATTTGTGCAGCATAAAAGCTTCCACTAGCAAAAGGAACAGTAGGATACAATTTCTGATGTGACCACAACAGCTTCTTTAATAGCTCACGAATGCTTGAATTTGCAGGCTGTGCTGGGAAATTGCGCAACACCATCTCAAAGAAAAAAAGCAGCTCCACTTACCACATTCTCCTGGATCTGGCAGTTGGACACAGATATGCTGATGGACAGCTCTTCTGGAGGGGAAAGCACATTTCCACATTCAGCAACTGAAAAACGCCACTTCACCAATGCAAAAATCCTTAAGTTATTGTCGTCAGAGGTGCATTGCTCACATACTAGTATATCTTTTTTTCACAACCTTCAATCTTATCGCAGCTGCACGCAATAAGTCACAGCCCCACATAATGAAGCATTTTATTACACAATAAATTGGCTATAAAATTGATCTGGAAAGCTATGTGTGACTGAATGGTGAAAGTATGCAATGCATTTCAAAGCTGGGAATTTAGACAGCCGCAGGGGCTAATTCTGCATAGTAGGCAATGAATACAAAGTCAGAGATGAAAGCCAGCAGAAAACTCAGTGTGATCATTTAGCTAATGCTGCACACAAAAATTTAATTTCAATCTTGGAAAGCATGCTTTGATTTCAGTTGCTAGAGAGGACCACATAAACTGCACTGATATTTGCAGATTAAAGAATATTTATGACCTCATCCACTTATACTTAATGAATAAATCCATATCTATGGAGCAAGGGTAGTTTTGAACAATATGCTTTCATTTCTGAGTGGTGCAGTAGTTTTGACAATGACATAATGAGTCTCTTCTTCAGGTCTATAACTTCTTGTGACAGCTTTTTATTCTAATGTGATGCTTAAGATCCGTTGCTGTTAATGAGCATCTCTCATGTGAATCATTAATCTACAAATTAATAGTTAACCACAGAGCCTCAAATGATAGCACACACAATATTTTGGTCTCTTTTGAAACCTTACACAATGACATCTCTGTCCTGACCAATGGCAGCCAAGCTCAGTTTCCATATAGTCACGTTCACTTGTCATTTCCAAACAGTGACCTCAGCCGAACTTCCTTCTGCACACTAAAGCAGGGCTTCCCCGGTTATCAAAAGTTAAGGCAAGTCTAAAATATCTTGTGGATACGCAATTTCATACATAGAACTGTAATAAATCCTACTTACTGTGATCCTTGCCCTGGCCGGCAGCACTGGCCACACTGGGCTGAGGGGTGACAGGCATCAGGGCCTGTCTGATGGCCTTCTCCCAGCCTTGTGCCACCTCCATGCCGACTCCTGAGGCAGCCAGAGCGGGGCTGTGGTAGTGACTGCCGTTGTTCTCCCCTACATAGTAGACCATGGTGGCTGTGATGATCTCAAAGCAGTGAGGGTTGCTGCCCTGGGCCAGATTGCTGTAGTCTCTGGACTGTTCTACCTGGAGGATCTCAGACAGGGGGATTTCCTGTGGAAGCAGTGAGAGACAGCTAATAAGAAAAACAGACGTTTCTCAAAAAGGCCGGCATTTCTCAAATGAATATCAAACGAGAGCTGAAGTGTTCTTCTTTCTTTTCCCAATATTTTAACACCGAGGCTCAAACAAATATTTTTTCAATGAAAAAGAGTGAAAAAAGTGCAAACCACTAAAATATTTATAAACACACACATACATGCCCATCCACATGTGCATTTTCATGTTATATCTGCTTGAAAGGATAAAATGAGTAAGAAAACAGACTAGGGCACTTAAATGCTGAAATGAACAATTGGATAAATAAATGCTTAAACATCACGTGAAAAGAAGGAACAACATATTGACTAAACACAAGTGAACTTAAAAAGTAAACATATAAACACAGATAAATTATTTTAAAAAATACATTTCCTCCTTAGCTTTAAAAGACACCCTGTTACTACATTTGTAACAGAAGCACATAATAGTTGTCTCATTTTAAAGATATTAAGACAGAAAATCTTATCAGAGCAAAGAAACCAAAGGATGCAAAGCTACACTTACATAATCAGAGAGCACGGAATAGATAAACAATACTAATACAGGTAGTAACACTCACACACTCCAAAAGTCAGCACACTCAGTAGTCCCAGCTCTAACTTTCTCCTTTCCTCTTCTCTCTCTTATGAGCACAAACAGAGAGAAGAGTTGCAGTGCACTTTAAAAGTCCCCCCTTCCCCTTCAAACTCATTGTCAAATCAAAGAGAGGAGGGAGGGTCAAAACTAAAAAACACAGAAAATTTCCAGCCAATGGGGGCTCAAGAGGCACACGCTGTCCCCTCCGCGTGGCTCACCACAGAGTATCAGATGAAGTGCTTGCGGTTAGCGGAGCCGGGTCACGTGATCAGGCCCTGCGGCGGCCGAAGTGCTCTGGTTCCCTGATTACAAGGCAGGGCCAGCCAGAGGCCCCATCTGAGCACGAGCTGCTGGCGCTACCACTAGCCACTGAGACGAAAGACAAGGCAACTACCGTTCTTCCACAGGGCAGTGTGTGAGTGGGTGGGTGGGAGTGTGTGCGTGTGTTTGTGGGTGGGTGCAATGTTTCAGTGTGACAGGACACAGTCTGGCAGAGACAGAGAGAAGCCCCTCACCCCATAAAAGGTTCTTCAGAGAAAGCCACAAGTACAGGGGTCTCATCTTCAAACGAGCAGCCGTTATGGCTTCCAAATGGTGAAAATGGCTGCCATGCCTGGCAAGCAAGCCACCACGCGACCACCACTAATCAGATTGGAGGTATAAAGAAAAGCGGAGAGGGGAGGACAGTGGCCACACACTGATGAGCAGCAGGCTAGAAACGTCAGAGAAATGAAAGGAAAAAGGCCAAGACAGACGATTTCCCGGATACCGATTGAGCTTAAGTGGTTTCAGAAAAGAAGCCCTGAAAAGAACCTTTTTTCTACTACGTCTACAGGAAATTATTTTACATTATCTATCACAGATAAAAAATCTTCAACTCTGAGGCAACAGGCTTGGAACAAAGACCAAACTTTGGTGCATGAAAAGACGGGATTTACAGCTAGCCTTCAATTAGCCTCCTGAAGGTTTTAAATGTAGCTGAGTGCCAAGTTGATAATAAAGAACCACATAAAGCTGCCAGTAAACACACCCTGAGGAGTCAGTCCCCGCTGAGGTTTCCTCTTCAAGGCTTTAGTGGCAGGGGATGAAGGGTGTGACAGAATAATTGGGAGAAGAGGGAAAGGGAATTAAGTTTTCTTTCAGGCTTGTTTCACAAACAGTATGGATGGATATAATAGAGAAAGAAGGAAAAACACAACTAACCATACAGCTGTGTATGAAACCACCTGTTACACAAGTGAACTGAAGGCTCTCACACTGGAAACTCTGCATCCTACACACCATCCCACTGAAACGCACCTCTGACCACAGCTCAAGGTGTCAAGAGTCACAAAACACACAAAGCGACATGAACAATAAAATACTTACATCCCCCCTCCACCCTACACGCACACAACCACCAACACACATGTGGAAGTCTTTACCTTGCAGGCTGTAGTTCCCTCCCTCAGGCCTCAGTGTGTAATTACTGCACTATTAAGCCCTTGCGGCATTGTAATGACTGACTACGGTGCTGCTGCTAAGCGGGAAGAGTCACACATTCTCCACAACTGGTTTAACACGTTGAAATGACAGCGTTTCAATCACAGCGTTTTACTCACAGCCTCAACTTCAACTTACTTACTTAGGCTTAAAATTTCACATTTCACTGTCTGGTGTTGGGAATTCATCTTTTTCCTAGAATAAATGCTTATCAAAAAAATCTCCTGTCTATTTAGGTTTTTTTATATAGTAAGTCTTGAATTTTGACTTTCTTTCTAAAACCCCTTCAAATGTCCCATCTGTTCAGTCAGTGACAACACAATGACTAAAACATAGCAACTCTTTCACTTCATACAGGGAAGAGATCATGGTGCAGGGTGAAAACCACAGGGGAAATTTCAGTGGGCCGAACTGACCTCAGGGTAGTTTACAGTTGCAACACAGCAGCCATTAAGCTGAGTCACTCAGCTACCACCAGTTAGATTATTTTTACATGCATCTCATACATGTGACAGACAATAGTCCCCCATAAATATGACAATTACTTTACTTCTGAATGATTAGAAAGTATTTAGAAGGCAAATTATGAATTGTGTGGAGCAATTATGAAGACTTTATAAAAAAAACACACACAATTGACTGTCCAGCTAGCAGGGAACTTTTACAAAATGTTAGCTACTATTACCTACAAGAAGGATATTTATCATTTAAAATAATGTTCCTATAAGGCTAAAACCTAACTAAGACGTAGTGGTTAAACTGCAACATTCAGAGGATGTTGTCAGAGCCACAGACTATGTAAGAGGATTATAAAGGAAGAAAAGATGTTATCAAGGTCTCAGATCACACATTTTTGGGACTTTTTTGTTCTTCAAATTTCAGTATATTAACACAGGTGGAACATTTTGCCTGTAATATTCTAAGGATGTTTTGGGAATTTTGATGAAGTAGTGCAATATAAAATGTTCTTCAATGTCATGTCAGACAATATTATAACACAGGAGGGACATTTGGAAAACATTTTAACAATGTTTTAACAGTGTTATTACCAAACATTTTAGAGAACGCTATCCTACTGTTAGGAAAAACATTCTGGGATCTAAAAAAACTTCCCTCTGAAAACTTCACTAGAACGTTTTAAGGACAAAAACATTCTTGCTAGGTCAACAGTGAATCACCCTGCATTAAACTGAACAATTTTCTGACATTTTAATGGATGTTACTGTGTGTCTGATGAGGAGGATGAGGCATGTTTTTCCAAGAACAAGGCAGAGAAGATAGTTTTAAGCTTACTTTGTAGAACTTGGCTCCGGTGTCGTTCTGGAAGAGACTCAAACTCTTGCTGTCCAGCCTCCAGTAATGTCTCTTCCGCTGTTAAAGGGAAAAATGAATAAGTTAGTCTACATGGCAAAACATGCACCCCCTCCTACCAATATCACAGAAGTGCAAGATTTTATTTCACAATTAAAATACCTTCTGCGCTGAATTCAACACATGTGAACAGCTTTGGAGAAGGATTTTTCCCCAGCATAGAGGCTAAGCACAGCCATTTCAGGCTGGGCTCCTCTGTTGGACTTTTGGGGTTATCAGTCTTACCAGGTTGTCCCTGCTTGTATAATGAACCATCCAGCCCTCCTTCACCACAGTGGAACTCCGCCTCTTGGTGTGTTTGATGGACTGGACCACCCGCATCAGAGGGATGTTGCTGCTAGTGGAAGGGCTAGACACATAAAAAGAAGAATTTATCGATGATTAATAGAATTATAATTCTCTTGGAGCTCATTTTTTACATTTTAATTCACCTATCAACAGTTCATGAAGCCTTTTATATTTGCTTTTCTAACTATCCAGCGTCCGGTAGGTAGGAAGTGATGCATTTTACGTTTGCAGCAAAGGCAGCACTGCTGAAAACATAAAACGGTGCTGCTGGTGTAGAATAAACAGGGAAATTGGGCAGTTAGACCTGGTGGTTAAAACATAACCGCAAAGTCCCCGGTTTGAATCAGGCCAGTGACCTTTGTTAAAATTCTCCCCCACCGTCACTTCTTGTTTCCTGTCAGTCTTTACTGAACTTTTCAATAAAGGCAAAGTGCCAAAATGTAATAGAAAAAAATAGAACTCGGTAGTTGAACAGTGATATCTACCACTATTCCACCAACACTGCCACCTACTGAAATTCATACATCACCAACAAAAATATCATAGACACCAAAGTGGACAACTTGTACCTCAATCAATATCTTCATACCTAATAGTCTTGATGGGCTCTTCATCCTTCTCTCTATCCAAAAGGGGAGAATCCATGTCAAACATCCTCTCATCTGGGGTGGATGGTTCTTCTGGATCATCCAGTGATCTGCCACCATCCATATCACTGCTGTCTACCTCCATGGTATCCATGGTTGTGTCTGAGTCTGGCCCAGGGCTGGCTGGCTCTTCACATTCATAATGAATATGCAATTATTTCAAATTGCAAATATTTGAAATATACTGCTATCATTTTGAAACTGGGAGTAGAACTTACCTCCATTGAAGTCCACCTCTCCTAAACAGTCTCTTGGTACCTTTGAAGCACATCTCTTATGGCAGTTGAATCTGCAGTCTGAAAAATGAAATATAAAAATGATTCAAACCAGTGATAACTGCAATAAACATTGCCATTTTTCAGAAATGAACCACCATGTGTTTGGAGCAGACTTTTTGTATGTAGTCCTACCTTTACACTGCATGCCCTGACGAAAGAGGCCCTTGAGCAGACGCTTGCAGTACTGGCAGATAGTAGGACGAGTGTAGGTGTGAATGGCGAAGGTGTGCGGAACCTTAACCCGCGTCTTCTCCATCCTATCCATCCAGATAGGCCTGCCGCTCCAGGACAGGATGCGCTTCCCTGCCTCCTGATGGGACCTCTGCTGCTGGGGTTGGACGGGTGGAAAAAAAAGAAGAAATCAGATGGATATTCGTTAGAATTAAAAACCACATGCACGAAGGGAGCAAAAAGAATAACAGAGGAAGAACAACCTCAAAGGGAGTATGTGAGTGGTAGAGAAAGACAGAATGAATAATGACATGGCAGAAGAAAAAGAGAAAGAAATGAAAAGGGGAAAAGAAACCTGTCACACAGAGTTATCATGACTTTGCATATCATTCACAACCCCAGTGGTCTAAATAAGGTTATTAGATTTGTCATGTTTTACCACATATGAGCATTTAGTTTTGATTTTAGATGAATAAATTAAACATTCTGGAAGCCGTGGACAGAAATAGGAACAGCGCTTTCTTCATTTTTTCTGCCAACAAGTGAGTAGATACATAATGTTGGACTTCGGTGGACTTTTATGTCATTAGCATAATTACATTTCCTGATGACCTTTTGCAGGGACACAGACAAGAGGGGAATATTCTAGTGTGGGCTTATGCAAAAACTGTTTCATAAGACCTCACTGAGGATCTCTCCACAGAGCTCTGTGCAGCTCAATTCAATTTTCTGGATCAGTGGTATTCTACAACATGGCCCAGGAGACTCACCCATGGAAAAAAGCCAAATTTGATAAGTTTAGAAACATTTAACAGCAGAGGCAGAGCTTGTGAACTGCATGTGGATTGACTGCCTCGAATTCTTGGCCAGTTCACCTGGCTTCCAGTCTGATTTAGGGTGATGTCAAAGCTGCAGCCAGTTCGTTTTATGTGTGGATAAATAAAAAATCACCACATTTCCCCCTTTCATTCAGAGGATAAGCAGATACTAAATTCTTTTTATATTGCTCTTTCTGTTTGTTCATTTCTGTCCAAACACTTAAGTCATACTTTCAGCAATGAGAACTCACCTCATCCAGGACAACCACTGCATTTTCAGCAGGTATCGGTCGGGGGACAGAGAGAGACGGTCCGGGCAGTGAAACATTGGACAATCGCCGTTTCCTGACACCAGTACAGTTATTTGGGATCTTGAAGGCACATCGCTTGTGGTAGTTTAGCCCACACCCTTAAAACACAAAAACATAGATGACATCAGTCACACAAACTCGGAAATGATCGTTTCATTTTAGAAATCAGCCACAAGATGGCTCCACTGATAAACAGGCACCAGTTTGAGAATTCAAAACTAGGAATGTTTCAGTGCTAAATAAATCAATTTGTTAAACCTAACTCATAGTGAGTGATGACTTCAAATGCAGCATAATGACATGAAAACAAAACAGAGTAATTTAAATCTGAAGTTAAAAAATGAAAGACAAGGCAGTGGGCCATAACTTCACAGGATCTGACAGTCAAGCATGTCAGTGGCTACAGTTCCCAGACTAAATTCTTCATTCTCAAACAACAGAGATGTGCTGTGTATGCATCTGTGTGTGAGTGTGGATCCAGGAAGAAACAAGATGGATCCCTGAGAATTACTGTCAGAGGTACTGGAGAATGAAAGGATTGACAATTACATAGTCAGCTCTGCAGTATTCATTCAGGTTTGTGTGTGTGTGTTTCTAACCTTCACATTTGAGCCCCTGACGGACGAGACCCCATAACATCTCCCCACAGTAGTCACAAAAGGTGGGGGCCTTGTAGGAGTGGACATAGAGGGCATGGGGTCGGATCTGGAAGTCTTCAACTGTGGCTTGAGCTGAAAACAAAAAACATGTGGTGTAACTAAAACATGGCGAAAGTGAAACAAAGCTATGAAACAGAAGAATCTGAAAAAAACACGAGAAAAGATGACAAAGGAATCCAAAAGACAAGAGAAGCACAGCTATTTATCAAGTGTATGGGGGAGCAGTTTCACACAGTTTTTGATATCAGATGAATATTACAGACAAACTCCACTCTGACTATGAGCTCGTGTAGGGAAAACTAATTTCAAAGAACTGCAAGGATGATCCTCTGTAAACAAAATTAGTGCTATATCCTTATTGTTGCAGTAGAGGGCATCACATCTGCAGTGGCACAACTTCAGTGTAATAGTTCCCTCTATCAAGTGATACGTCACACCCATGAAACACCAGAAAAATACAGTACAATCCCGTTATATCAGACCATCTTTGCCATTTTCAACATAATATCAGATCCAGGAGAGCTTTAAATGTATCTTCATTCCTGCTATTCTCTTATTTTGCCTTCAACATTCTGGTGTTTTTTTTAATCAAACAAGACACACTGAGCTCATTGTGGGAAGCAAGACTTGGCCGTGAGTCATCAAAGATGCGAAGATGAGTAAGATACGGAGATGAATGCTGCCAAAAACTGTCTGTGCACAACTGAAGCTTCTCTTCTCTCAGAGTGTTCCTTACTGTTCCTATGCAATCATTTATGTGACCTCTCTGACCAACAAGGGAATGGTTAATCTTTACACTCAGGTTAAGGAGCAAAACCTGCGTGGTGGCACTGGTGATGTCATGTAGAGTGTGTTGGTCCCTTTCCTTCGAGGTGATTCCACCAAACACATCTTCCCTTGAACATGCCAGTTGTTGCTGTAGTGGGATTCAGGCTTGAACAACAAATATAAAGTGGTCAAGAGAAGAAAAAAAAGCATTGGATTTGCTAATGAATGAAAATATCCCTTCGGAAAGAAAATAATTTTAAAAATCCTTACATGTTACTGACAGCAAAAAGCCAGTCATGCTGAACCACTCATCTGTTCATTTGAGAAAAGAACGCAACACTTTCATTGGCAGGAGAAAGCATGGGTAAATTTTAGGGTCAAACTAAATAAAGACACCAACTTAAATCAATTTTCTTAATTATTATGTCACTGCCTGGAAGCGCTGGGGTAAAGTTCTCTCAGATATTCTTCTTTTGCACAGTATCATTAGTACCAGTAGACAACATTTACAGCGCCAAACTTTTCCCCTCCTATTTCAGAGAACTCTGACGGCTGGTGGGATGATGTTCGCAGTTTGGATTTGATTTGAAAGAGAAGAAAGAACTCAGGCAGGTCACATGCCATGAGGCGAACATAGCTCCCTGGCACAGACACATGAAAAGCAGCATTCATGAGCTTTTTCACACACGTCTGCAAAACAACTGGCCACTTCTTAGCAGTCGCAGTGTTACGTAATGCTTGTCATGCTAATTAGCATCAAACAACACCGAGCACAAACTCGACACGTTGTTTTTCACAGCACTTCTCACGAGCGGAGAGGCTTACATGAATGCACTATCTGTTTGCGTTGAGGCACCAAAGTTTCCATTTGGAGGCCAAAAGTTTCCATCTGACAAAAATAAGTTTGTCATATTCATGACAGACAGAGGCTATTGTAAAATATCGATATCACACTGCCATTAGTGGTGAATAGGGAGCTTGTGAAAGTGGGTGGGAATTTAAGAGGAGTGAAAAACAGAACAAAGGGACAATCGGTCAGGCCAAACCTCAAACCTCATGGGCCGAGATGGCCTGCGCAGTGTCCGCTGTGTCCAGGGCCGCCCCGCACATCAGAGCGTGTTTACACTCCGCGGGTCTACTACAATCACTTACTGCAGGAAAAACAAGCCCTTTTCTTTGAGCTCACAGCCAAGAAAAAGCCACTTCTGCCTCCCTCTTGCAGAGAGGGAGATATTCAGACGGTTTCTCTCCCACAGCCGCGGAATCCAACAACACGCTGGTTAAGGAGAAGTGAACGGAAGATGACAGGAGACAAATTGAGGGGCGGAAAAAGGTTCATATTTTCTCTGAACCAAATGAAAGCCTTGGGAATGTGAATCTCTCCTTTCGTGTTTCTCAAACAAAGATCAAGTATCCGACATGCAAACCCCCCTTATGAAGTTCATTGAGGGTTTGATGAAATTAAAAAAAAACTGCACGTGTTGCACATGTAGCAAAGCTGATATCTTCGACAGTGGTTCTCATCAGGTATATCTCAGGTTATAAATCGTCTGGCTCCGCTGTTGGAGCTTACACCTGCAGATGGATTTGTTGAGGTAGGAGGGATTAGAATGAGAGAAAGCGAGGAGGGAAAGAGAGCCACAAAGACTGAAACAAAAGAGAGCACAAGACAAACACAGACAGTCAGAAACAAAAAGAAGGAAGTTCTCCAGTCTTTAGTCTACATTCCTCAGAGCTGATGCCTGAAGTATCCTCAGATCCTGAACCCATACAATCATCCCCTGTCTAAATCCCTGCAAACAATACTCTCAGCCCAGGAGAGAGGGGGAGATATTCAGCACAGGTGGTGTCAGGTGCTTCCCAGTGGAGACAGATGGAGCAGGAGAACAGATTAAAGCTGAACAGATACTCTAAGCCGCTTGTTGGTCTCAGCACTGCAGAGGAAGCTGATTCATTTATCACAGGAAATGACAAAGAAAAACCAAACACCTGTGTAGCTGCTACAAAGGTGCACAATCTGATGGAAACTGTGATGAGGGGGACTGAAAACAAAACACAAACTTTTCACAAGTGGTTTTCTTGCAGTTGTTCACCTGATGGCATAAAATTGCACAATGCTAATAATTTGTTTGGATAGCAAGTAGTAGTGAGTACAAAGGATTCTCACAGCAAGTACCCGACCCACTGAAGTGCCCTTGAACATGACACAACAGGCTGTGTTTACTGGAAGGAGTGTCGACTGTGACAAGGCACAAAATGTAACAAGTGAAGCCTCCTCCAGTGTATTAGCTTTAGACCATTGTTTGGACTTTAAAACACTTAGCTCATACTGCTGAGAGGAATTTTATATTCATTTTTCTCCTGTTTTGGAAGTCTAAACAAGTATGACCTTAAGTTTGTTTGGAGTGAAGCAGACTGAGCCAAAGCTATGCTAGCAAATACACTGTTCCGTATTACAAGCTTTATATAATAAATGCCAGAATTTAAAAAAAAACACCAACTGGTTAAACCTCCTGCATGAGGTATGGTGCCGTGCAGTGTGAGTGATCAGTATCTTTAATCTTATCTTTGTACCCTTCCTCCTGCAAATATATGGGTCACGACATACTGAAATACTGGGTTTCTCTTAAATAGATCACAGTTATCTTTAGGTTTGCAGCTGCATTCAAGTCACACTTAGCTTCCACGAGGGATGACACAAATCAGGCTGTAGTCTCCAGGTTGACTGATCAGTATGGTGTCTTTTAATCTTGTCATTGGTCAGACAACTGCTGTTATACTTTTATAAGGAGAACGGTCCTACATCACTCTTCTTCCATGACTAATATATTGTTTTTGGCATCAGGAGAAAGAGACAACCTGTGAAAAACTCCTTGGTCTAACTCCTTCATTGTCTATTGGCTCCAAACTATCTGACACCATGTCAAAGAAGTCATCGACTTGGCTGTATTTTGTTCAAACAGATGGCCAAAAAGATTGCCAACATCAGTTTGCATAAAAGCAAAAGCAGTAGGCTAACCTTTCTTCATTAGTCTGTTCTGCCATTTTTGTGTTTAACGCTTGACGCTTTGAATGAGAACATATCAGAACCACAGCGGCAGACACATCCAGCCACAGCTCCGTCAGCTGTAGCATGAACCAATATTAGCAGCTACACCCACACCAGGCTTAATGTGAAGCATCTTCTCTCATCAAAATCAAAAAATCCAGGATTGGACTTAAATTACATAAGTTAGTTTAAATGATTTATCATGCTGCCAACACTAGCTTCTTATGTTTATTTATAATTCTTCTAGGGAATACACTCAGTGCACTATGGCTGATTTAGTTAATGTTGAGATGCAGAATCTGTTTTTCTCCCTGTGACCAATCAGTTGAGAGCAGGTACGATTTCGCTCAACTAAGATTCTGTTTGGCTGACTACAACCCTTAACGTTGAGTTATTTGGATATCTGTTTAGAAATTTGAAACACCTAAGATACTCAGATGAAGATGTTCAAACTCTGTAATTGGATGATTAGGAGCATTTGTTCATTCTACACTTGTGTATTTGACAGGATCAACAGTTCAAGAAAGTCTAGTGAGTCAAGGTTTTTTCCCCCTTCACAATTATTTTAGTACTAAGTTGTTCACGTTTTACCTAAACTAACCTGAGATACTGCAAAAAGAGTATGCAGAAACTGCCCAGTGCATTTACAGTCAGTTTACAAATTATGCATCATTCCACTGCATTTTACTTACCAGAGAGCACCACCTCGATGAGGTCTCCTTCATGGATGTCTTCTACTGAGGTCAGCCTCTGCAGGATGTTCTCGTCATTTAGGTTGTGGCGGAACAGCAGGATCTTGTCGTACATGCCAAAAAAGCCACACTCTGGGAACTGGAGAGAAATGGAGATACAGATGAAGATATAACTCCCGTAAAGATAGTGGAGAAATTCTAAACCTGAGAAATAATAATAGAGGTAATATGATCTTTATATGTTCAATGCCCTAAATCAGGACATACATGGTTACTGTGGTGTGTCCATGTCTAATACACAAAATGAAAACAGACAGACATTAACCTGGTTAGTCTGACTCATATTTACAAGCTGTTCTATTGTAAATCTCCTGCAAATACACTCAAGCACACACACACTCACATTACATCATTTCCAGTGCCTTACATCACCACTGCTATTGGGATTGTAGTATTCTGAACCCAACAGCTCAGGAAGAGGGTTCCTGCTCAGACCTCCTTTCCTCCCTTCAGAGGAATCTACACTATAAAGTAGGTGGAAATGCAATTAAAGGGAGTCGTCAGTAAAGACTAATACCCATTTTCCCCACTGCAATCAGCATGAGTGGCTTGAATTTATATTCATCAAGTCATAAAGTCCAGGTGCTCTGCTTTGGGCCTGTTTTACAAGCAAAACCTGAGTCTTTTATTTCACACGGTTTCCAGTAATCTAGTGATATCTTAATCAAAACCAGACACTGCCATGAGCAATGTATTAGGTGTAAGTTTTATACAATGAATTGTGTACACATAAATTGAGATATTTTCTGCACAATGACCAATTATCTTTAGGCTGGCCATGACCTCGAACTCAGAAGTCACCGTCACTGCCAGCGTCTTGTCCAAAACAAACCTAGACAAGCTGATCATGAACTAAAGCTGAGTAAACCGACTTAAAGTCACATCAACAAGGAAAGGGGTGGCCATGAGGGTGGGACAGGGAGACGGGGAGGAGGAGGAGGAGGAGGTAAACATCCTGAGAGGAGTAGAGGAGAATCAGCGCACGGGAAGTGCAGCGCCAGTCAATACTGAGTCACTTCCTGCACTGAGGGCAGCCCATAACCTCTTAGAGAGCTATGTTCTTGTCACAGGGATAGTCTGTAATGAAATTATTGTACATGGCACATACAGTGTGCAGCATATGTGCACATATCTGCTGTACATATGTCAAGAGGTGAAGTTTGCACCTTGGTGCAGTGCAGTTGCTTTTTGCACATCTTTCTCATTTCAAAAGGAAATATATATCGCCATGAAAGCGTTGATTCAAAAAGAAACACAATGAATATCTGTTTGGCACTCACCTCTCCTCTTCCCTCATATTTTTCAGGGGTCAAAAGAGAATTGTGTTTTCAGTACCAGGGAAAAGGTTCTCATCTCCTGAGCAGCATAACAACACGTTTGCACACCTGACATTACGGAAAAAGTAGATGAACAACAATCATCAGCGGCTATTCAAAGCTCTCCTGCATGGTTTGTATCAAAGAGGGAATTGGGCCGCTGCAGTTTTACACCAAGGCATGAGCCTAGTCTTGATGCCAAGCAGGCTGGTATTGAAGGATCCACCAGCTGTTTCCCCCTGAACCAGGGTCACGCACAATGGGCCACACAGAACAATGCCACTGTGGCCTGGGAGAACCAGAGGTTGGCGCAGTGTCTGGGCACGGGACATGTAAGACACCTGGAGCCTTATAATTGCCAAGAAACACAGAGACAGCAAGACAGATTGATGGCTGGGAAAACATGAGTGTATCAGATGTTTTGTGTCAACAAAGCCAGAAGGATGAAATGCCTAAAGGTAAAAAATATAATTCTGCAAAGAAAGTGATAACTACTAAAACTTGTTGTGGTACTAGTGGTTGGACAGAGAGACACTCCAACAAAGGGCCTGGACCCCTTGCTCCCAACTTGCCCTCTGATCTCCCTCTCTGCAGGGGAACAATTTCCCCTCAGGGATCGGCAAAGTAGAACATCACAACAAAATACATCACTTCTAGCATGGAAATGGTTTTTCCACTGAAACAGCCACCGGTCATAGGACGATTACAATACCATATATGAACTGCCTATAGGTTTTTACTCCAGGAATAAATAACGAATAGTTTGAGCATTACTGCTGCTCAGGGTTGCTGCAGTGCAAAGGATGCAATGTAACAGAGGTCAACCATGCTGATTACTGAGTCAAATATTTTACCTCTTTTTATTAATATCTTCACTTCTATTTTTTAGCTGATTCATAAAAAAATATTTAAAAATGTGCTACTTTGGCTCTGATATCGCTGTCGCGCTATCTGTAGTCAACTCTAACCCTTACCCCAACTCTGGGAACAAAACTAACATTAACAGCTTTGAGGTACCATTGGACCAAGCAGGCAGAAATTAGGATGCACTGCTGCTGAGTGTTCTACACGTAAAATATATGAATTCCTCTCTAGTATACTGGAATGGATTTGGACATCTCACAGGCAACATTATCAGGCATAACTGGCAAAAAGCTTTAATTTGATTTGGGTCAACTGACATTTATAAATATGCTGTTGTGAATATTGGTCTAGAAAGAGAAATTAAATTTCAAGTGAATAGAACATTTTTTTAAAACTGCACTGAAGCTGCTTGAGGTTAAATCTTGCATTCTGCACATGGCATTTTTTTTGTTTGTTTCTTGATTACACAAGTGCATATTAAAATAAAACATCCTTATTACAAACTGGCCCTGGTGAATTGTATTTGCAGTGACAGCCTGGATGTTCCATTCCTGTGCCTTTTCTCCATATACTTCACTTTCCTCTTGCAGTCAAAATAAATGCTTTCAGGTCATGTGTTGTGTCAATCAGCCCTCAAATAGACCAGCGAGGGCAGATGACTCACCTCTTGCACTGTGCTTGCTGGCAAAAGGTCCTGTCTTTTCCAAGCAAGATAAGCTTATTTCATCCCTTCTGTGGTTTCACGCCACTTGTAAAGATGTGTTCAGTGATGATGTAAAATGCATATATTTACTCAGGAGATTCACAGTTAATTGAATATTAATCCACAAATAAACAAATACAACATTTGATTGCTCCACTCATAGAAAACAGCCTATGTAGATGAAATCACTTGGTTTCAACTTTGTAATTGGACATTACAATGCCTTATTTCACTATTTTTTAAAGTAATTTTTGGTCGCACACCTGTCTGAGTTACATGATATTTTAACTTCCACAGGACCCTCCTATGTATGGCATTTTTATTCCTGTATGAATATTACATCAATGAAATTAAATCGACTGAAAGCACAAGCATGAGAAGCTAATGGCTATATGGAAATGAAGTGTTCTGACTATAAAACAAGGCACGTGCCTGTACAATGGAACATTTCCAACTCGTCCCCTTCTTTAGACATACCTACATCCGAAACCTTGTCATGCTTTTAGGTGATTAATGCTATATGGCTCGAACTATCACCACCACAGGCGGGAGAAGGGGGGCATCCTTCCTGAGCTGACTGCAGTGTCACGGTGGGGTTTTCCTCCACTCGCCTGACACGCCTACACTGGGACACATACAGAAAAATTAAGGGTTGATGCCCAAGTCACCTCCTCTTGGCACTTCATGCAGCACTTTCCACTGTACAGAATGTGTCCCATTCAAGAGCAGGAGCATCTGCAGGCAAGCACGTAATGGCTACGGGGGCAGAGGACACCACGTTTTTCCATGCCCCACTTAAGCGAGAGGAAGCCTGAGGTACAAAAACAATAGATTGGCAGGTTTAGGATACTATTTTAACAGTTTGTTGTTGAGATCATACCGATAAAGTGAGAATTGATGGCTAACCTGTGGGTGCACGCATGTACAAAGCAGATTCCTACACACATTTTCGCTTTCCTGCTTGTAAAAATAAACCTTTCACCTCCACCGTGCTCCTGTGCACATATACATCCTTACACACCAACACCCACACATGCTACAACATACATCTCCGAAGCCCATAGTGACTAAGCATGTCTTTTGTCATCTTCAAATCTATTCAGCCGAGCAGCCACGACCACACACGCACACCAAAGACCCGAGCGCAGAGGAGCTGTGTGTGAGGTCTACAAGTCAGGCTGGAAAGACGAGTGGAAAGGGGCTTTGCAGTAGTAAGCTTTTGTTAAACGAACTAATCCGCTATTGATATGCTAAATCCTGTTATAAGGAAAGAGTGAGAGGCAGCAAAGAGGGGAGATGATGGGGGGGAGTGGGACAGATCTGAAATATGTTGTTATTTCACTGGCAGCCAAAAACTAATTATCACAAGGCAGCCATGAAAAAAAATCTGGTTTGAAAAGTGTGCCATTTAGCATTGAGGAATGTTGATGCTTATTACCATCACTTTCATTGTAGGACACAAAATGATGAATTGGGAAATGGCTTGTAATTCAAAACACATCCATGTCCATTTCATATTAAAACTGTAAAAAAAACAAACAAAAAAAACTGTGGTTTGTGCAGAATGTTACGCTGAAATTCCTCACTATTGCTTTAAAAGGCACCAAACTAGCGTGTGAAAGCACTTAGTCATAGAGGACAATAAGAGTTGTTGTTGAAACAGAATAGCGTGCACTTGATAATGTGATGTGTGGCAAAAGGTGGCTGGCAAAAGGGAAACAGCACTAAGAGCAGCGCACAGGCTCTGACAGATGGCCATGTGATTACAGTAAGGAAAAGTATGCTGCTTGACCTCAGGCTGCCTCACACCTTTATTAGTCTGGAAGCGAGCCACACAGATGTGGAGGACAGCTACAGTTAAACGTCCTGCTCCACATCACTCTGCATGAGATAAAGGTTGTACATGAACTGGTGTCTTAGTAAACAATGTTGCTCATAAAAAATGTGTAGTAATGCACACTAATGGTACTAACAATTATTCTCATCCGCCTGTTGGTCTATAAAATGCTGCTACTTTTTCGTAAAACCAAAATGACGTCATCAAATAGGAAAAACAGAGAATTCTCACATTTGAGAAGCTGGAATAAGGAAATACTAAATATTTCTTGTTTACACAATACACACATGAGAAAAACAGCTGCAAATTATTTTTCTGTTGATCGCTTACTTGATGAATTGATAAATTTCATCTCTAAAAATACTTTGTTTTCTTTCTATATTTCCCTCTAAGCCTTTTATTCAAACGAGCAGTGTTTTAGGAGACCAAAAATGGATCTTTTTAAAAATACTACTATTTGAAAATGATCCATGACCCATTGTCATGTGACTTGTTCTTGATAATTCTGGCTCACTGGATTATGCCATCCTTCCTTTTTAGACTGTAATTAACTAATCTGGCACGTTCCAACCCACAGTTGTATCAAGACTAAGATGCACAACAGTTAGTTTAGAAAATGCAGTGAACTGGCATTATGCAAAGCAATACAATCCTATATCAAAGCCTTTTTTCAGCCTAGGACTTCCAAGAGTCCACAATTTACATGTTTTACATGTTTTGGGTTTTTGGGGGGGGATGGAAAACAAATTAAAGGAAAAACCTGCATTCTTTACCTCTACAGTGAGGGGATCTGGTGGCTCTGTTATGCAGTGGGGGGCATTTTGCTAGTTTGGGTCCACTGGTCCCCTTAAAGGGATGTGTCCCTGGGTGAATGTAGTGTGAGAGTGAGTGGTTGGTGGTGGTCGGAGGGGCCGGTGGCGCAGACTGGCAGCCTGGCCTCCTCGCCTTCTTCAGTTTACCCCAAGGCAGCTGCGGCTACAGGCATAGCTTACCACCGAGTATCGAGTGAATGAATAATGAAATGTAAAGTGTTTCTGAGTGTCTAGAAAAGCTTTATATAAAACCAATGCATTATTATTGCATTATTAAATCATTAAAAGTTGTCCTGAGTGATCCCTTTTATCCTATAATGAAATATTATCTCCTTTAAGAAGACAGTGCAAAAAGGGTTACTGAATGGTTTTATGAGCGAGAAAAATCATATGAATCATATGTTATAGCCTTCACAGTCACCAGATCCTAACGTAAAAAAACACCAGTAGAGGACTTTGGACCAACAAGTAAGATAGTGCTTTCCACCCCCATCATCAAAACACCAAAATGATTGAATATCTATTGGAAAAATGGCGTTCATCCCTTCAGTACAGCTCTACAGACTTGGAGAATCAATACCAGCTTGCGATAAAGCTGTAGTTGCATGGAGTAGTCTGACGCCTTACTAAGACACTTCATGCTGGTCTCTTAATGCATCACCCATCTGTGGGTGTGCAATGTATTTTCTTATGCACAATATCAAAACAACGAACATCACCTCTCCATGCATTTTTCAAAATGTCTTGGCATTCAACTGAACAGTGCACCTGGAGAAATAAACCTTAAAATGCTAAAGTGGATGGAGAACTTTGGACATGTTTTCACTGTGTTGCCAATTCTAATTCAAAGTCCAGCTGGTAAACTGTGGCTGTTAAATAAACAACCGTGTCACTCCACAACTACTTCTGAGGTGTCCTTGAGCAGACACTTAGTCCAGGGTTGAACACAACTATTCTCCTTTTAAGCTGTCAGTTGTAGGAATTCTAAAAATAAAAGATGCCTACACTGAGCTACTGTACTACATACACAGAGGGTAAAAGATTATCTCATCTTCCATGAAAACCTAAATATTTTTTATCAAGGTACAAGGTTCTTGGGAAACATGTAACCAGAGTCAGGAGGTACACGGCTCCTGTTTATTTAGCTTGAGGTGGCAAGATAAAGACTCTCACAAGATCAGTATGATACAAGGTGCTTTTATTCACCAGATAAATAAATCCATTGACTGATGACCTTGCAAATTTTTGATAGTGTGACCACTTCCCCAGAGACAAGACACCACAGGACTTAAGATGATTATTTTTTTCGTTTGTCATACATTTCAGTGAGTCTGTAAGAACATCATCAAAGCTGGCCCAATGGGAAGAGAGTGGGATAAAATGGCACATATAAGCAAGCTCAGTGAAATAACTATGAGCATGTCTTGATGAGTTTTGATGTATAGCAGATCTAATAGACAACATGTGCAGCATCAACATTCTCTACAGCCAGTCATGAAACCACTGAGCTGCAGTGAGGGTTTCACGAAGAGAAAAACTGTTTTTTTTTATGTCAAAACAATGGGGAAATCATTGCTTGACTTTGAGGTGCATTTTAACGCCCACAACAGAGGAAAATACACTTCAATACTTCAACTCGTCAAACGACTGCATTGGAAAATCCAATTATGTGCTCACGCGAACCTTGGGGGGAAAGCTGTGTAATTACTTTGTTCAAGTCACATCAAACACAATGTGGAAAACTGTGTTAATTTATTAAAGTCAACAGTGGAACTGTATTTGTTTTCATTACATATTATTAATATAATACCAAGGAAAAGTTTTCCACGCAGTATGGTACAAGAAACACATGTGCAGCAAATTAGACGATTACAAGATGTGGGCAATAACAGCAGCCAAATAATTAATTTGTCACTGGAGTGATGCATCAAAAGAGGGCACACTGGAAACACTCTGGTTTTCCACTGTCTTGTTCAACATTAAGTGTTTTAGGTCCTCCATTACCACTTTCCATATACTTTGGCTGCATGATTTCTAAATAATTCACTTTGATGGTGCAGATGTCCTCACTATACTGTAGGCATAACGCAAATTAAATGCAAATATACATTTGATTTAGCTTTTGCACATATTTATACAATTTAATTTGAAATACTAATCAGTACGGAGTCCTACTGAGATCAAAAATTTCTTTTACAAAAGCGACCACACAAACTCACACAAACATATTTAAAAATACTAAAATCCACAATATAGAAAACAGATATGTAAATACAGCGATCTCACAAGAAAAACCATGCCTCTGTCACCACATTCTTTAAAGCGCCTTTAAATTCATCAATAGACACAAAAACGTCTAATTTCAGTTCTTATTGCAGATTATTCCATATCCATGCTGCATAACAGGGAAATAATGTTTTCCTGTGATGTGTCGAAACCTGAGGTACATTTAGGAGCAACCACCAGATCTAGAAGTAAACAGACCTATGCTGGAAGTTTATCCCAAATTGCTTCATAAATAAAAAAATATGTCAGTTCTGTTGTCGGCAACCCAAACCACCAAATCATATAGAATGCAACTGTGGGTAAGAGACTGCGCATTTGGAATTAAACACAGAGTTGCATGATAGACTGAGTCAAGGCTACTCAAAACAGAGCCTGCATGCATGTACAATACGTCACTGTAATCAGCCAAAGGCAGAAAAGTAGTTTTTTTAGCACTGAAAGTAAAGCAAGTTTTATTTCTAAAATAACACATTCAACACTGGCCTTCAAATCACGCATCATGGATGGATTTTTTTGTACTTGATAAGTTATCTTACAGGAGCAAACACAGCTGTTGATAAGCAAATCACAACGTCAAATACTCATCTGAAGTGGAAAATAATAGTGGTGTTTGAAGTAAAATACGTAAGAGAGGAACAATTGAAAGTAAAACATACCATGACTACAAGAAAGGAGGTGTAAGCTCAGTGTCTGGTCTCAAAAATTTAAAGGAAAAGAGATATTTTGGAAAATTTACAAAGCTACTTTAAACTCTTGTAACTGTTTTTTTTTTTTTTTTTTAATATGAAGCGCATCTTAGCTTACCATAAAAAATGGAAATAGAGGGAAACAACTGGCCCAAATCTGTCCATATTTTAAAAAATTCTTCACCTCTGAAACTCACTAATCAGTGCCTCAAATCTTGTTTGTAAAAATGACAAATTGTGATTTTCTATGTGGTTTATATGTTATTTTCTATTCTACAAACTTGTTCTTTCTAGTGGACAACCTTTTTTAATAGAGACATTGTCTTCAAATTGTCAACAAATCCTTGTTATTTCTCAACTTGTTGTTCCTTTTCTCAGTATCACTCTAGTTTTAATGAACTCATCCTTGAAGGAAGCATTGTCAAACTGCAAGTTTACAAAATCGTTTCATATGTGAGTCACAGCACCCATTATTTCACTCATTTAGCAAGACATTTAAAGTTACAATCTGCTGACCACAGCTAATGATAAGTCAAGTAACTCATAGGATGTGCTTCACTTCTGCTCTGCAGTCAGCACATGTAAAGAATGGCCCAAAACGCATGCTTCATTTCTACTGCACATTACATAAAACTGTGTGCTCCTCCGTTTGCAGGCACAGGCCAAGAAAAACACGCTACAGCTGGAGGCAGAAAAATTGGGGGGTGCAGAGGATACATGTAGCTGACTGACAGAGCACTACACTCATATGGTTCATATTCAAGAAGGCATCTTTATACACTTTCAGGATCAAGCAAAGTCATCCCATCACCATCCGTAGCACATTCATAGTATGTGCTTGACACAGCCTCTTTTCCACGGCAAAAGGAAGACTTCACTAAGGGTGATCAACTGAAGCAGCCGCATGCAGCGGAAAGGAAACTCATGTGGTGGCTTGGCGGCAAGAGAAGCTGTGACTTTCTCACTCTACAGGCTGACTAACTTGTTTTCTTCCATGTGGTGGAGTATGGCTCATGGTTCATTCATAGGTTTTTACAGTATGAGGCTGTGTCATCATGGAAGGTAGATGCAGTCTGATTGACACCTGATGCTGCTCAACAAAGTTTCAGCCAGGCATGAAATAAAGCTTTACTTGAAATACATTTGGTGCGTGGGTCAATTTCATTGTGCACAACACCGTGCAATGTACTTTGAAACTGTAAAACCCATCATACAAGGTGAAAATGTTAACTCTCCCCATTTTATGCAACCATCACGCTCACAGTGCAGCTTTGTATGCAACAGGGTCAGCACAACAACAACATAACTTATTCTTTGACCACCATCTCAGGACATTAAGTCACATCTCACCCCTTGTGTTATATCTGTATGTTTCAAAGAAGTGTGACCACTGTAGCCTGGTTTAAACAAAGCTGACTCGGGCTGTAAAATGAGAAACGCAGAGGTTTGAAAAAGTGCCAAGCATTCATATGCAATTAATTCAGTGTTGGTTTCCTTGCTATTGTAAGCTGTGGGTTGTGTATGTGTCTGATTGCAGCATATGTGAATTTGTGTGTGTTAATCTACAGTTCTGGTGCAGACAAGGTGGAATCACAAC
This sequence comes from Dascyllus trimaculatus, assembly GCA_024666655.1. Taxonomy (NCBI): domain Eukaryota; kingdom Metazoa; phylum Chordata; class Actinopteri; family Pomacentridae; genus Dascyllus; species Dascyllus trimaculatus. Next base: position 10,116,850 of record CM045462.1, read on the forward strand.
TCTAACCACTGAGCTCAGGTCCACGGCCTTGTCCAGACCGCAGCATAGTAGGAGACTCTACACCTGTCATCCTAGAGCCCTGTTCAATCATCAGGAGACTCAAGGAAAGCTATACCGCTTACCCAATTTACATCAACCACAATAGCTCATGGTTTCCAGCCAAATCTCCGCCTGGTTTTACAAAACGTCGCTGTGAAGCAATCCAAAGAAAATCCCACAATTATTTCACCAGCTTTTGATTATTTGGATCTTTAGAAACAATACTCTTCTGTGGTAATTTGGCCTAAAAACAAAAGCACTGAAGTGAAGTGGAGATAATGGAGGTGAGGTCACTGTTTGGTTACAAGCCACTGTATCCTCAACGCGAGCCAGGTGGCTTCTGTTATAACAGCGGCATTTTTTTTAACATACATGACAGAAACTGCCTCATCTCTCTTTAGTAACAATGTCCTGTACATGTGTGGGTGTTTGTCTGCATGTATCTGTGTATGTATGGGTGTGTGCATGAGGTTTACATGTATTAACAGCGTCCAGAGGCCAAGCAGAGAAGAGGAAGGCTGAGTCACAGGATCTAAGGCCTCGCAGGAAGAGAGCAGTGTGATCTAAGACATGCTTGGCCAGGCCCCCGCACACTGCTGATGAGTTATAGCCCCGCTGCGATCCTCCGCAAGCGCCTCCACCCCAAAGATATAGTGCAGTACACACTCCATCTCCCCTTTCTGGCCTGGAGTAGCAGGGGACAGCCGCCAGATTCACCTCCACATGGGGCAAATAAACAGGTGAACCTGGGGGGAATTTATGGGAGATTGATGGCAACTGCACTTTCTCTTGTTCTGGCAGAGCGGGAGGTCAGAAGGTGTGCGTTAATAGCAGGATGTAAGAACAGGCTGCTGTTGCACAACAAAAACATTAATAATTGCTGTGGGTTCCATTGCAGAAAGTTGTTGCGGCTAAATGCTTGAACTTTTCACTTTCTTTACAATAAATAATGATGACCTACTTTTACAGATGTTGAATTAGTAGTTTCACAGAAACAAAATTGTACCTATGCAAAAGAACTAAGGTAAACACTCAGTCTAGCCAAATTCCAACACTCAAGCTGTCGCCTTCTTCAAAACAGACACACCATAAAGGCAATTTCTCTAAACGTTTAAACACACAGACAAGACTAATAGCAAGTGCAGCATGGAGAAAAGCCATTTGTACGCAGGCACACAGACTGAACAGACTGTGCTGCTCTGCCGACCACAGCAGATTGGAGAGCAGGAGCGGAGAGAATATGGAAACAGGGAGCGGCTCTGAGGGGAACTAACCAGCAAGTACTGAAGAAAGAGACAGAGTGACAAAGGGAGTCATGCTAAGAGGCTGACTGGTCCCCTTGGGTTTAAAAATGCTCAAACCAATCAAACAAAAGTGGAATTGTAGAGTTTTTTTTAGTTTTGCCTGAAGTTCTTTTCATTAGGCCAAACTGCTGCTAAATAAATGAGTACTCTATTATTAAAGTGTTTAAGGCCTTGTTTTCTTCGTAACTCAAAGAGTTTCTTGTTGTATAAACATGTAATTTCACTTCCTCTGCCACCTTCCTATCAGTTTGACAGATCACTCTCTACACTGAAAGACAGGAAAGGCAAACATTGCTGAGAAAACAACACAGAATAAGACATTCTGAAACCTGCTCATACTGCAGGGATCAATAATGCCACGCTGATATGATTGTGTGGCCACAACAGAGACCATGTGGACTTCATTGCAGGACACTGGAAACATTTTTGGCATGCTAATAGAACTGCTAAGGTCATGAATATAACATCTGTTTGTACTAACCTTTGTAGCTTGAGGGTTCCTGAAGTCAGAAAAGTGACATTAGTGATTAACTAGGTCAAACAGGCAACTGTTAATACATTGAAAATTGTGGTGTCCTTGTCATTAAGCCAAGTTTAACTCCTTCTCTTCAGCATTTGTCATGCTTCAAGTCCTTGAAGTGTGCTGAGGTTGTCAGCAAGTGCAGTCAAGATGGAAAAACTGTTAATGAGTAAATTAATAAGGGAAATGAGATATCCTCCTTCAGCGAAGCGTTTTATGCCACGGTTACAAATTTATGAATGGAAACAAGTGGAGTCTCTCAGGAAGTACTTCTAAATCACTCCATGTGGTTGGCTTCACAAGGACAAAGTCACCAGGATCCCTAAGTATTAAATGGTTCTACGGTGCTGCAGTCTGCCACTTCAATATAATCACAATCAAAGCCCTTTTAACCAGCATTAGCTGAGATTGGAGTGATGCGAGATTATCTCCCACCACGGGCTAAAGTCAAGCATAGTGAAGGACATTTGGGCAACCTCGAAGCACAGAACATCCAAAGCAAAGCCACGCTTGGTGGCAGGAGCAGCCTTCTACTGATGGTTTTGGCAAAAAACATCAGCTGTACAGTGCCCACAAACTCCTCTGTGCCTCATGCAGTGCCTGCCAACAGGGCTGTCCCAGTCTCCCCTGCCCCCTGTCCCTGGAGAGGACCACGCTTCTCCACTCTGTCATTCTGGGACTCTTGTGGCTAGGCCCTGTGTTCTGCCTTGCCACTTTACATTTAAAGGGGAGCAAGGCGGCAGAAATGTGCACTGCAGATGGTAGAAATTACTTAGCTCACTTAACTTCAGAGATATTTTTTTCCTTCTTTTTCTCTCTCTCTCTTTTCCACAAATTACTCCAAGACTGGGGAAATTGATAGATTCCTTGTGCAAGTAGGCTTTTGAGTTGTACAAGGAAGACTTTTTTTTCAACAGTCTCCTTTGTGATATCAATTTAGTCAATTTCATGGCTTTAGAATACACCCATGTGCTTGCAAATGGACACTAAAAACCATCTTAGTTTGAAAAAGGCTGAGGCCACAACAGTGTCTTTTAGAAACCAATACCAACAGTGAATATTTTGACTCATGGGTGACCTGTTTTTTCTTGAGACAGCGCTGAATGTGCTTTCCAGGAAACGTCTGGCCCCATGTATATCACACATAAAGCCCTGTGCTGTTGGGACGTCCTCTGGGGTGAAATATGTCCGCCAGCTCCATAGGAACATGCAGATGTGGGCTTATACTGCCGAAGGGAAGGAGGGAGGGAGATGGTGGTGATTTATTTCCCGTGTGCTTTGGTTAGTGTTGGTCGATGTGAACTGCAGTCTCTCCATTTTCCATCTGCACCAGTCTTTCTTGCAATTTTCTCCTCTCACTTTCTACTCCTTATAGCTCTGTTATTCTCTCTTAATCCTTTCTGTAGATACTTCTCCCCAGACCAACTCTTTATCATGAACATAAGATCCAAATAAGAGGGCTGACGAGAGCACAATAATTTATTAACGATGGGTTTCCAAAGCTAACCCCCATCACAAGTGAAGACAACAGTCCTTAGTTCAGAACACCCAAAGGCAGATACAAAATCATGCTGAAAGTATACAAATACAAACCAAAGAAAATCTTCTTTACTGTTGCAGCTCAATCTAATTAATCTTGTGGAGGAATGTTGAGCTGATCTTGTTTTCTCTGCCAACCATTACCTTGCATCATACAAGTGATATTACTCAAAGGTTTAAAACAATCCAAATCCTTCTGTTTTTATAATACTTTGCTATTTTCCTGTATATTGTCCAACGCAGCCTGTTTCTGACTCAAAAAGGCCTTTGTCTCACTAATTACAGAGGCAGCTGTACAGACCTCAACCAGAGACTAGGAGTTACGGCACTGACAAAACCAGTGGGGAAACCTGTGGCTGAGGCAGCTGCCTTTCACAGCATTTCCAGCTGGAGTGAAAATGCAGCAACATCCTTAGGACAAGCACTAAAATTAAAGTATTCATAAAACTAACATTTGAGGCAAAGGTTTAATGTTTTCTTTCCATTACCTACGCCAAATCTCTTCAAATTTCCTTCCTCCTGCTAAGCTTTATCATCCCCTTTGATAGAGAGAAAAACTTTTAAGTGATGCCAAGCTACACTTTAAATCCTCAATTTATATCAAACATGTCCACTGCCAACATTCACCAGAAGATTCTATTGTGTTACTGTAAGATATTAAATGCAGTCCTATAAAGACTGAAAACTAAACTGACTTGACCACGCAATTAGCATTACAGCATCCATCAAAATCTGTCAAATACACTACCACAGCAAGTGTTTCTAGCCTCAAATATTTCAGTTTCCTAACAGTCTTATCCCACCCATACCAGCAACATCACATCATCCTCCAAAAATGCCTGGGTGAAAAGGAATGTTCTGTTGTTGGCTGGCTGTCCAGCCTGACCAGCTGGCTAACTGGGAGTCATTCTCAGAGAGTCGTGAACTTTTGTCCCACCACTGCTCCCTTGCTGGCTGCACGAGAGGACTTGGGCGACACCAAACAGGAAACTCTCAACAAGTGGAAGCTATGGATGTTTATCTCGCGCCATTCATCAAGCCCCAAAAACCAGACAGAGAAGTCAGGACCCAGATAGTGAAACAAGGCTGTTCCAACTTTGAGTTGCATGCAGCCACAGCGGAGCCATCAAAGGGCCATCATGGGTTAGATCTGGGCTTGACAGTACCCAACTGGGGGTGGTTTCCACCACCCAATGACTGGATCCCCTCATCTTTTTGCACAGTCTTCAAGGAGTCTGGCTTAGAATTGATACTCTTGTGCCAAGTGGTGACACTAAAAAAGTCATATTTTCAAGTATTCATTAGATTGTAGAAGCAGTGACCGCAACAGCTGCTCTGAGAGGCTAACACTGAAGCTATCAGGATCAAGTCTAATCGGTCTAAGGTTGACCTTACTCACTAAAGTTGGGTTTTGTGGTTCAAACCACTCCTATCAAATCACCTTCAGATCAGCACAGAGAACAGAGAGAAAGCAAATCTATTCTGTGGAACCCAGCCAAGTCATGTGGTTGAGTCTTTAGCAGGAAGAGGAATGAGCGGTACAAAATCTATACAATACACAGCTATGACAAGAGGCTGCATGATTCTCTGTCAAACAATGAGACTGATTCAAAACTGAAGGGTTGAGGAAAGATACGAAGTGTCAACCTTGGAGGCATGACACATTACATACATTAAGGAGAGCACACGCAAACATCTGGAATTTTACAGCTGTCCAACCACATCTAGACTGCATCTGCTATAGCATAAAGCCTTGTATACATGCAAATAACAAGTACATTCTATACAAAGGGAGACTGGAAATTGGGCATGAGCTTGTGTTATGATGTTGTTGTCTGGTACACCAAAAGATCTTAGACATCAGTTTGTAAAAGGAGGAAAAGGCCCCAAAGACAAACACAGAGAACGATATTGCAGCAATGGTTTGTCCTTCAGCTATAGTCACAAGCTTTAGGAAGACACTGAAAGAATGTGACTGCAGATTTTAAGATAGCAACACTATAGCAACAATTGCAGCAGGAGTAGCAATAAATCATTACTTTGTAATAAGAGTGTATACACAGCAAAATGGTAGTTCTCTCATCTATAGGGGCATATACTTGTTGAATCCTCATGTGCTATACACGGGAGTAAAACACAATGCGCACTGATGAATGTGTATATAATACCTGGGTCTATATATATAGTGGTAACTAGTGTTATAGCACTTGGGACTCTCTCCTTTTACAGGGCTCAGGCTCGTCTCAGAATAATCACATTTTACTATCTTGTCTCAGAGATGGAGGGTTTTTGATTTTAAGACTGGTCAAGATCACAACAGCAAGAACATCATTACATTTCCTGTGCATTGTAAAATTTCTTTGATGACAGTATAATTACACTTGGAAGTAAAATTTCCTGCTTCAAATGCAACCAATGATATGAAATTTATGTTATTGTCAAGGACTGTCAACCCTTCCCACTCCATTTTACACATACTTCATCCCTCACGCAATGAGATTTAGGAAATATTAGCCATACACATGAGCGACTAATGTAAATTCTGTATGTTTCTGGGTACTTATTTCAGTGGTGGACTACAATAGTGTGTATGTTCCATAATTAATCATACATCTGTCATTTAGCTTGTAACTTGCAGTGTTCTGGTCCAGGTCTTGACTTTGTCTCAACCCATCAAAGTTTTAGTCTTGTCTTGGTCTCGGTACACTCTCGACTTAGTTTAAGTGGTATTGACTACAACACTAGTGGTTACATCAGTGTCTCAACAACAAATCTGTTGCTCAACTGTCATTCAGCACCTAATCTGGCAGTATCTAAGGTGGGACTCCTGTTAACACCATGCCTTGACTGTAAAAGCTGCTTTACTAATCAGTAAGGTCAGTGAGAAGTAGTAGTCTGCTGTATAAAGGGAAAAACCCAGATCAGAGACAAGACACAATGGAAGGACTTAAGCCTCGAACATGCCTGAAAGCACCTTGGAATCCAATTAAAGGAAGCTGCTGAGAAAAGTGCATCTGGGTTGCTGTTTTTGCCCTGCTGGCACAGTGACCCAAACCCAGATAATCAACAGGAAGCTGAACCAGTTGCACAGCCACTGTAACACAAGGTTGAAGGCTAACAAGATATCACCAAGGCTTATATCACGGTTTACATGCAACTTAATCCCATGCTGAAAATTCACAACAGCTGACGCAGCAGAAAACCTGACACTGAACTGCACAGCTTTAAGTTGGGATAAGCATCCCTGTTTGCTACATGGCTGAGTGGTGAGTCACTTAGTGGAGCAGGCCAGCTCTCAGCGGAGGAAGCAGCACCACAGAGGGGGAATATACTTCCATCCAGATTCTATCTCCATGCAGATATTACCACATAAAGTTTCAAGCTTTTTCCTGTCTTGCCTCTGCTGACAGACACCTGAAGTTATGCTGACTGGAGACATCCTGGGACAACTGTCAACAGCTAAGCGAGCTCGGGTCAGAGATCCTCAGCTGGGAAAGTTGGCCAGGAGGACGAGTGGACTTTGCAAAAGGCTCACCACTGTCATGCATGTTTTAGAACAAGAAGTGAGGCAGGGATGGACTGAAAGCACACAAGGCCTACAGTCATATTTTCCATTGATATCAAAGCCATATGGCTGGATTTCATGAAATAGTTGAAGCAGTACACTGCATTTGGCAGTGTTTAATAGAAGAAATGCACAATAATGTGGATTAACAGGCTGAGTATGTTCTTTACTGGTGTACAGTATATTATGTTGAAAGAATATACAGCATGTTCAGATGTTTATTGTGTACATAGCTTTCTAAATAGAGTTCCCATGACTGTGGGTCATAAATTATACGATTTCCTGCCACATCTTATCAGACTCCATACCATCTTTAGATAAATGTACGTGATACAGAGTAATAAACTGCACAAAAGCAATAGGTGATCCTGATCTCATCCTGGCAGGTTATCAGCAGCACCCACTCACAATGAATCCACTGCACTGATTTTCTTTATGGATTGTCTTTAAAGCATCACATTTCCCACCCTTTTCCTGTTACAGATTCTTGCAACTATGCCAATATGTTACAGGATCCATGTAAATATGCGCAGTGATGAGATTTTCTGCTCTGCGGACCAGAACTGTTCATAACTAGCTAGTGAGAATCAGCAGACCTCGTAAAGAACAACAACATTACCCTGCTCCTCTGGAATGTCAAATTGGACAACATGGAAGCAAAGGACACAGGCTCAATACAGATAGCTCCTTCACTATCTTCCATTTATTATTCAACACAAGTTTGCTCCGCATTCCTTTTTCTCTTTATTGTAATTATCATCCCCTCTAACACCAGTATAGCCCTGACCTACCTAAATGTTCAGATTCTAGTGGTTGATGAAAGTGCTTTGTTTAATCACCCTCTTTTTATTTAGACAATGATAATTACAGACACAAATGGAGTAATCATCATTATTCACAAAAGGTTAAAAAACTCCAACATGTGGATGCTTACAGAAGCCATTTCATTATTCCAACGGGCTTTGCACACCATTAATCCCACACAACTATGAAGTACAATACACATTCATGGGCTCATAGAAGGTTCGTAAGAGGTTTAGAGCAGCTACATATGTTTAGAAGTATTGCATATTTAGTAGATAAATAACAAAGGATATTATGAACATTCAATTTCATTTGAAACATTCGTTTTAAAATGTGTTTCAAATGTACTGTTAAATTTCATTCCCCAGTTTATGTGAAGTACATTTTTGATCTTATTTGGTATTTGTAGTCCAATTAACATGTTTTTCTGACAAAGAACCCCACTTCATATAAAAGGCATAACATGTGGTGTTGTAGCTTTACAATGCCTATTATATAAGGCTGCTTCGAATTAAAAGCAAAAATTAAAATGTTTTACCCTCACTCTTACTTTGCGGATCATAAACAGACACAAACACACACACAAACCATGATCAGGACGTCCCAACCGCTCAAAAACGAACAAGAGCAGGCAAATTAACGCTGGCGCCATTGATTTGCACTTCTCACAAGACCAAATATGAGAAGGCAAACGATGTTGAATGATGCAGCCTGTTCTTGTGTTTAAAGCCACTTCTCATGCTGAGGCTACACTCCAGTGTCATTACAACGCATTACCACTGTCATGGAAAATAAAGTAAGTCCAACCTACATAAGAAGCACAAAACCACAGTGTAGTTTTGTATATATGCGTGCACTTGCATCGTGTCCAGTAACATTACACCACAATGTACATAACTGGCACTGCTAGACTGTGTCTTGTAACTGGAGGAGCATCAGTGCTGTCGTGTGCATGCTTCTGCGGTGTTCGACTCATTTTGAGGCACATGGCCCTTATGTCTGCTTTGGAAAACAAAACCTAAACAGATGAATATGGTAGGAGATGGCAAAACACATGCTTGTGCATCATCATGTCACCGCCTTTGATACTATTGCTCAAGTCTGAAAACAAGGTCATATTAATGGGTATGCATGTGTTTGTGGAAAACCTTTTACTTCAAAGGAGATTAGAGATAAAATATTTCATGAGGGATGATCTTTTTAACTCAGAACAGAGTGAGAATTACATGAAAGGGAAGTAGTAAGATTTGAGAAATTTGATGTCATGCCTACCTTCTGATCCACTATGGAGCACACCAGGTCCTTGACAGCTGACAGCGACAGATCACTGGCCTCCAGGTTCACCGTCTCTCTGGTCAGTCCGATCTGCAGCAGGAAGGACACCCCATGGAAAGAGCTGCGGGAGTTGGTGGGACTGGGGGCGCTGTGACTGCCGTTGGACAACCGCGTGTAGAGTGGTCCGGGTGAGCTCGGCGTCAGGGCGGATGGCGAGGACGGGTGGTGCGGATGGAGAGAGTGGAGGAAGGCTCGAGGTAAGGACGGGGGAGAGGAGGCAGACATTGGGTTTCTTCCAGTTGCGACGTGAAATGCTGAACGGTGGAGAATTCAGTGAGGGCTGGTGGAAAAGAGCACAGCTGGATCTCTGTGGAGTGACTCGTTGCAGGGGGAATCTTTGGTCCTCATCAGTAGTAGTGAGTCAGCACTGTATGCTTTTATTAAAGCGGCATTGTCTTTGTGAAATTAAGAGGATAACAACCTATCCACCCACCTGAGCTCACACAACGCACGCTCATTCACTAGATGGGCAGGTGATGGGGAAATAGTCTCTGAGCAATCCGCAGACTTCTGCAGTAAAATCACTGCAACAAACTTCATATCCTGGAGTTTTGTTCGTTCTCCTTACTGAAGTCAGTAATCCACTCTGACCACAGGAAGCCTGTCACCGCAAACATACACACAGACACAAACACACACACACTGCTATTTTTACAATGAAAAAAGTATTGACTAATCTGAAAACAGTGGAGAAAATCCAGGCTGTATGAATGAATCAGGTACAATGGGAACACAAATTAATTTAAAAAAAACTTGTCACTTTTTGTCCATTTGACTTTGCTGTAAATAGAAATTCTAGTAAGTTATCTCTTATATTATTAGTTGTGTTTGCCTTGCTGTTGCCTTGCACTGTTTTGGTTCTCAGTACTTCCCCATAGTCAGCTTTAAGCTAGCTCATATTGCCCTTTAGTAAACAAATCATGCTAAAGGACCTACAACTTAAACGTCTGTGTATAAAATCATTATTTTTACTATTCTACTGTACTTTTATGACTGTTTATACATGTGATAAAGTTGTTGCTACATCGTGCCTTTAAGCTAGCGCGCAAAACAATAAATTAGCAGCTTATAAGACACGTAAAAGTCGATAAAGCGTATCACTTCAGTGTTTACACCGATTCAAACTTCACAAACATCTGGAACCAAGGCTTCTGAACATCTGCACCCCTCCCACTTTCGATTGGCTTGCTGGCAGAACACAACCCGAGTCGAGAATGCCAGCAAAACAAGTTATACAAGCCCCGAATTTGCACATTTTCTCACTACACTTTTGTCGCAGTTGAAGCACTTCTTCGTGTAAAGTCCGTTATGGAGCAAACGTCGAGTGAAACGTGTCGGAAATGATACTTTACCTTCACTCTCGGCGAAGGGCGCTTTTCTTTCCATTGTGAGAGGACCGAAAAAACTTTTCAACTCCATCCACTGAGGAAAGCGGAGTCTCAACTTTTATCCTTCTGCACTTCTTTTGGAAGTCGCGCACAAAAGCACAGCGTCGCAGCCTACACATGACACACGCCGAGTTGGGTTCTGCACACAGGCTCGCTCAGACTAACCGTTCCGTCCATTTATTTTCTCTTATCTTTTATTCCAGATTGTAAATTCATGCGCATCTTATTATCCTTCCAGCTGTGACTACTCCCCCTGCTTGACGCGAACATGAGCAGCGACCGTCGCTGGGGCTTGGAGTCCTTTTACTGTCTCCGCATAACTGACTTTCCATGCGTGGGGAGGAAAACTTGAACTACAGTCCGTGTGAAGCAATGGCGCCTCCGATGGAGCTCGAGCCAATGCGCATGTGCATTTCTTTTCCGTTATTTCAACTTGGCCATGGCAAGACAAAATACTTTATTCCACATGACCCGGATCGGTTTGTAACACACTGGTTTCCAAAGTAGGGTACAAGAGTCCTAAGCAGGCTTTCAAGAGTTTATATCCCGAGTTAAATGGGGAATAAAATGACTTTTTTCACTTTAATAAAAGTTAAACAAAGCAGCACAGATTGTCTGCTCACTCTCAGCCTGTACTGTGTTTTCTTCTCTCATGGAAATGGAAATATAAGTCTATGGCTACAGGTTTCTGCTTCATAAAAAAGTAGGTCAACGGGAGTAGATACGAAGAACTTTATGTTCTCTGCAACTACCTGGAACTTCTAAGGATTGGCAATTAAAAAAAAACAGGAAGAAGGACCTGATTTTGCAATGATGCTTACGTGTTATCTAACTGTCAGCTCACTAGATTACACAAGAGATTTTGGGAACTTGTTACTTGTTGCTCTTGCTGTGTTGAATTCTGCAATTCAGCACTGGCATCAAAGACAATTTACCCCCAGGCAAGCTGCCAAGCACGCATACAAATGAAAATCCACAAAGATGAGCTACAGAATCCAGAGTTTATTAACAAAATGAGACTTAAAACGCATTAATATTGTGGAAATGTTGGGTCTATTCTCTTTGCCCATGCCATGAGGCCTCCGCTGATGTCCTTCACTGTGATACTGTCCACTTCTGATCCACTCATTTTCTCCAGAACCTGCACGGCCTTCTGTGAGTCATTACCCTGCTTACAGATCACATAAACTGGACGAAACCACAGGGAGAAAACAATGAGAGATGATCACACACTGTAGAAGTAGCATTTGGAAGCTTCAGAAACACTACAAAACCTCAAAGCTTATCTTTTTAGGCATGTGTTTATGTAGGGTTTTTGTAGCTTCATGCAATTTACTTGTATCAGACCTACCTAATACTTTTATTTAATATAATCAATACTATTTTTATATCTTTATTTTATTATATTATCCTATTTGTATTGATATAAAGCACTTTAAGTTGCACTTGCTGTATAAACTGTACTATACAAATAAAGCTGTATTTATAATTACAATGTTATTACTAATGAATATCAGCCTCTTGCAAGAGTTTGAATGGTACATTAAATAAAATCAGGTGAGAGGTTAAAATCAAGTCAGTGTAAAGTGAGTTAAAACTTCACAAAGCTAAATTTAGCTGACTGATTAAAGAACACCACCGAAATAACGTTTTGAATGTTAATTTCTCTACAGCAAGCCAGCTGCTCAGGTCGACCGTAGTTGTTTTGGAAAAGGGGTCACCTAGCAACCCCATTACATCTTGTTAGTAGCCGTCCAAAATAAGCCTGCGGCCCGGTAGTATGAGACGACACAGTGGACTGTGAATATGCACGAGTGACTCTACGTGCCTGTTCATTTCAAACAACATGTACAGAGCCGGAACGGTGTTTTGCCATGTTACCTGGAGGCCGGCAGTCACCTGCCATCTGTTGTTTCAATTCGCTGATTCTTTCCTGGAGTAACTGGAGATGCTCACTCTTCCTGTCCTCTAAACTTGAGAGTGGAATATCTGGCAGCAATATAAGCAATATAATCACACAGAATTGGAACCAGGGCAAATACAAAAGAGAAAGTACAGACTTTTGACACAGTGATTTTGTGTCTCCATTGCTGAAAGGATACTGAGAAAGAAGGGTAAGTGGCATATATCCACCTCCACAAGAGGGCGCACATCCAGCAAGACATGGGGCCCTCCGCTGTCCATTATTGATTTATAATCCTGGAATCATAATAAAACAACCTTTAATGCACATACACTATGAGCTGCTATGATTAGGGAGAGGTGTGGTTATAGTTTTTGGGAAAAAGACACTGATTTATATCTTTAGTTAAACAGGGAAACCAAAATTACTCGCAGCAAATGTTGAAACGCTGCCTGGATTTGTAATTGGGGAGTCATATGAACATTTTAACTGCCTTTCCTTAAATCACAGGAAACAAAACTGTTTCTAACTGGAGCCCCTTGCACAATCTCGACTGCACCCCAATCAATCATGATCCCCATCTCTGCGCTTAATGACTCAGCGGGTTTCAAAGCGCCAATTCTGCAGAAATATAAACAGATGCAATCCACTACCACTGCTCTCGGTGCCAAATAGAACATGTTATTCTTTCCCATAGAAAATCTACAGGCACATTTTAAGTCATTTCCCATTTGGGGCTGGGTCAGCACTGAGATGTAATCAGGCTATGAATGCACATGAAAACTGAGAAAATTGTGAGTAATCATACAATAAACAGCGCTAAATGCAGGGAGTCACGCAATGACTAACTGTTCTGGAGTATGAATTCCTTACCTGTACTGTGATCCTCTGATCTGTGGACAGAAGGTTCAGTTTGCAGCACTGAAAAGAGAATTTTCCAGTAATTACGGGATAATTGCATGTACTTTCTAAATGTCATATTAATGAAATCCAGTTGATATAAGAAACACTTCACTACATTCCAGTGAATTGGCCACAACTCCCCAGTGCACGGTACCCCATCGGTTTCTTTTACAACCAACCTTATCTGTGGCAGCAGACCCACAGAAAGCCTCATAGTCCACCAGTTGGGTCACACTGGGGTTTTCTCCACACACTGCACAGCCAGCCTGTTTCGGTCGCAGCTTGATCGACCTGAATCTGGCATCTTGAGCGTCGAACATCACCAGCTGCTGACCGCAGGAAGCTGGCACGCCCAGTCAAGGGAAAGGCTACTTTATCGTCACATTCGTTTGGCACTTCTCCCTCTAGTACACAACACCACAGCAACATTCGGGACTTTTGGTGGAAAAACTGTACAACACTTCCTTGGCTGACGCATCACAGCCAGGTGTTAGCATGTGTACGGCAATGCAACACAAAGGGTGAGATAGGGTAAGTCCATTCCCTGTTGTGAGTCTCAGAATTAGCACTAGAACGCAGTAACCACAACAGCTTCAGGGGACAATAGCAAATGAATAATCAGCAGAGTTCCACAGAACGCAGATAAAAATATTTCTGTTTTATCAGACACACACAAAACACCCATTCAATGTTGATTCATCCCAATGACTTGGCAAAAAAAACTCATGATGTGAAGAAACACAATGGCCGAGGAAAGAGCTGTGTGTAACATGGAAGTAAAGAATGAAAAAAAAAGGATACAGCCTTGTCCAGAGGCAATCTTGAGGACTTCTAAAGCTTGGAAGCAGCCCATTATGCCTGGAACTGAAAGTGGAACATGTTATAAAAAAGTACTGCTTATGCAAACTGTGTTCTGTGCAAAGTTAAGGACACCTGAAAAAGTTTGGTGACAAGACTCACCCACTCCCAGCACCCCTCCATCAGAGCAGTTGGTCACAGTTTCTGGGGGTGGAGGTACTGGGTATAGACATCTGTAGCAGGGACCTCCACGGTAGTTATATACTGTCAACTGCAGGCACACACATAAATGATATTGCAAATCTCAAGGCAACCTGCCACACTAATGGGAAAAAGAGGGCTACTTTCAGCCTTACCTGCCCCTCCATTCGCAATGCGCTTGCTGACACAAGAGGCTTGCCGCTGAGCACACAGGCGTCATTTACTAGATAACGAGTGGGGACATTGTCTGAGCAATCAGCCACAATGTCATATATGAGGTCAGAGAAGTCAAGGTGTCCTCATCAGAGAGTTTATCAGCGTTGTAGCTTATGTACATTTTCCTAAATGCTTTTCATGCAGTACAAGTAATCACAAGCTTGAGTAAGAATTAGCAGATGGCAGCTATAAGATGTATTCCTGATAGACAATTAGCAGTAGCAGGTCTGTGGAACAGATGTAGACTAAGGATACTGCTGAATGAGTTGCAAGGCGTTCTCCGATGAGAGCTGCAGGTGGTAGGGAATACACTCTACAGTGGAATTTAGCCTGCAGACATAAATTCACATTCAGAAAAAGCAGTTTATTTCCTAAAAAGTCAGATTTTGTCCTCCATAATTAGCAGATTTAAATAAAAAAACTTCTATCAATAGCCATTCTGGTGGTTTGATTATATCATTATCAAACCACAAAACTACAACATGTGAGTTCTGAGTATAACATGGGACCTTAGTCACATGTCTGCCCCAGCTTTTCTCTTCTTTCTAAGCATGGCTGTCTGTCTCAACTATTAAAATACAGGCAAAAACAAACTAATAACCTTAACATTTTCCCTGGTATAATTTGGATCATGCAGATAGCCAAATGCCATTGAAGAATGATTAACAACAAAACAAGGAGGGATGGTAATGTGGCCTGACACAGCAGCAAAACAGAGGACTAGTTATTTGCTGTTCAGAGAAATGACGCCCCCATGTGGCTGTGTCTGTACAGTGTGTGTGCTAACCACAGTAGGCCCACTATGAGGTAGAAAGACACCAAAAACAGCTGTCTCTAAAATAACATGTTTACACAATATTTGTAGACTTGGGAGAAATACACAACCAAATATAACTTGTGGTGAGACTGGAGAGCGCCAGCATGAATTACAAACTAACCAAATGGTCACAGAAAGCACAGAAATAGGCCAATTATCATAGTTGCTGAAAATGCACTGCTAATATCAAACAGTAACTACTCTGTTTCAATTTGTTTGGGGCTGTTTTAGCAAAGATGAACAAGGTTTCATATGCCAAATACCTAACATCGTTGTTCTACAAGTAGCAACCTGTTGAAAGCTACTTATGATTTCCACATACTGTACACAGGCACTGTACACTGTCCCACACTACGTGTAATTCTGCACACCTTCTAACTGCGTTGGCAGCTGACAGAGCCTTGGCCTGGCCCTGGTTCTCCTCCCCATGAAGCACCTGTCTGTGCAGGTTACTGAGCTCCACTTCATCATAGTCGAGCAGGCCGAGGCGCCCTGGGGAGACACGAAATTGAGCAAGTCAGTCAGAAGGACCTTAAAGTTAATGTCCAACCCTGTTACCCTTGTCAAACAATGGCCATTAAATTTCACAACTAGGGTACAAATTCTAAAAAGTGAGCATTTTGCAGGATTTACTGGCAGTTTTTAAATTAGGAAGTCTAAATGTCAACTTGTCTCCTTGAATCGTTGAGCCAGATTGCTAGCTGCAGGCTCCAACTCCAAACTTAGGACAGCTGTACAATCACTACTAAACGACATATTTTGTTCATAGACAACTAATGAATTGACCAGTTTGGCACAATGTCAGTGTCTTGATGTGCAATATTCAATGAGATTACTTACCAATGCCTGCTGCTGCAAGATACTGTGCCAAGGGGCAGCCCAGTCCTCCACAGCCCACAACCAGCACTGATGTCTTGGATAAGCTTAGCTGACCTGTGGGCAATCAAGATTCACTCTGCTGTGTTCAGTAAACCTCATTTGACACAATGCTTACTGCACTGTTTATCAAAATAACACTGTCTATAGACGTTCGTACCTTGCACACCCAGCTCAGGCAGAAGGAGCTGTCTGCTGTAGCGCATGATGTCCTCATTGTTGAGCGCTGGTTTGGATTTCAGGGAGTTTAGAGGTGTCACCTTGTCATGCAGCTCCAGAACAGTGGTATGGTTCTGATATCACACCAGGGGGATATTATTGCACAAAATAAATCAAATGTATTTGCACAAAAGCTTTGACAAATGTGTGACTACAGTCCTCAACAATCTATCTCAATAATATATTAACCTACATATGTACCGCTCTTGGAAAAAGGTTCATAATAAGGAGGGAATAAAGCAGCTTCTAGTATGCTTACTTGTAATTTCTTGAACATTTAATATTGATTTAATTAATTAAATGTGTTCTATTTCTTTAGAAATAGAGCTCCACAATACTGGAAAAAAATGACTGCAACATTTTGTTTTGCTGGGACATGAAAAAACACAGGAATTTTCAACAGATGATTTGAATAACTATTTGAGGTGGCTTTGTGGTGCTGATTTAAATGAGCAAACAAACTAGTTGAGTAGCTTTGTGCAGTGGCAACAACTGCAAAACTCTGCTGACAGAATATCTGTTTTTGGTTCTTTCTGTAGCCAAAGTATTTCCATAAAAATGATGTTTGTTTCTTTTTGCAAATCAGTGTTTCTCTTCACATCCTCTCTCATTTTGCTGTGTACAAGTGGAGCCTGCATGTCAACAAACTCTGTGTCTTGTGAACAGGAGACAAACTTTAAAAGAAACCTTAAAAGGGAGTAAATTTTGTTTTAGCAGACATACTTTTTGTGTAATTTAGTCAGAAAAATTATAATTGTGCAAGTTTTCTTTTTGTATCAAGCAGCACAAAAATGTAAATTCTTAATCTTGAAAATAGCCCCGCATATAGATGTATTTTTTAATATAAATAAGCATGCATGCATTTAATGCTTTACTTTTAACACACAATGATTTTCTTATGGGTATTGTGTGATTACTCCTAAGAAGTGAACAGTTTGGAATATTGCTCTCCTATGTTTATTTCCTTTTAAGTGCTTATCGTTTATCCAGCATGTTCAAATGTGGACATGTTTGCGTCTCGTGATGGCTGGCATAAGGAGCTGAAACACTGACCACACCGTAATTTATTAGGTGTCATGTGTCTCAGCTGTATTACAGGCTGTGATGGAACATAACAAGCACATTTAGTCAAGTATTGTAGTTAAATACAATTTTGAGGTACTTGCACTTAATCTTCATTTTATGTAACTTTATACAAGCTTTTAAAATA
Organism: Dascyllus trimaculatus; assembly: GCA_024666655.1. Classification (NCBI taxonomy): domain Eukaryota; kingdom Metazoa; phylum Chordata; class Actinopteri; family Pomacentridae; genus Dascyllus; species Dascyllus trimaculatus. The sequence goes on from CM045462.1 coordinate 10,134,487, forward strand.
CAACCCATTATGAAAGATTCAATCTGTGATGTCTAACTTTGTGGCTTCTGAAGTCTTACAAAAAGCAGCGTGTAGTGTGGGTCACATTTCAGCTAGATCAAACAGTGATATTGCCTTCTAATTTCTCACATGGTCTCAATAAATAAATAAATCTTCCATGTCAAATGGTATAATATCTCATCAAAAATCAAGGATGAAAGAAAAAGTCCAAAATTGAAAAATGATTTGTGTATCAGTATGACTTTCATTTTGTCTTTCCTCTCTCTAACTTATGGTTTGCGCTGACTAAGGCGACCATGAACCCTCTACTAGTAATGCTGCTATAGCCCAAGACTGTGGGGACACTTCTCATAATGCACTGAGCACTTCTTCTCTACCACTTCTCGCATTTAGTCCCTATAAATTTTCTCTTTTACCATTGCATGTCACTAGCTTTGTGTTCTCTCTCTCGTGCAGTTTGTGTTTTGTCCTCTGCAGGGAGCTCTGGCTCCGAAACTACAGGTTTCTGATTTACTGTTTCAGGCCTTACCAACCTCTCCTTATGTGTGGTTGGCTATTTGTCAGTGCTATCCTTTTCTCTCTCCCCTTTATCCTCACCCCAACTGGTCGAGACAGATAGCCGCCCTCCCTGAGCCTGGCTCTGCTGGAGGTTTCCTCGTGTTAAAAGGGAGTCCTTTTTCTTCCTGCTGTCGTCAAAAAGCTGTTCAAAGAGATTCTCTGGATTTGTTAGCTTTCTCTCTATAATATAAAATTGTAAGATGTTCACCTTACTAAGTTGAGTGCCGTGAGATAACTTATGTACTGAAGTGGTGCTGCATAAGTAAAACTGAACTGAAAATTGAACCAATGGTTCAGTATGAATAATTTAATGATTTCATATATAATAAAATGTAAATTTAGATGGTTGAAACCAGTATTTTCACATTAAGTAAATTTTGCATTTAACATGTATGTACTTTTTTGTACTACAGTTTCTTCCACCAGGCCGTTACTCTGATGAACTCTCATTTATGCATATTTGCACTACTTGTACCACACTACCTCAATAACCCTGCCACTTTGCACACACACTGTAAATACTGCTATTTATGGATGCTTATGTTTATATTTATATTGCTCTTTTACCTTATTTTTAGTACTTAGTTTTTTGTCCGATTACTGCACATAGAGAGCAAAGATACACCAGAGTCAAATTCCTTGTTTGTGTGTACAAACTTGGCCAATAAAGTTGATTCTGATTCTGATTCTTTTCCTTGAGTAACATTTTTAATGCAGGACTTGTTCTCTGTATGCTGTATTGGTACTTTTCTTTAATTAAGGATTTGTAGACTTCCGCCATCATTGTTTATAGGAGCAATAAAATGTAAACATACTCCTCAGCTATACATCATAAATCAGGCAGTACACTTGTTAGCTAAAATGCTACTTACCTGTCTTTATTATAATATTACTACAGAACATCCTGTTATGTTCCATGGTAGACTATAACCAATGTTTACTCGCGTCATGTCTACCAAACCATGCTACAAAGTTGCTAATATTGTAGCTGCGACTTAAAACTGCCGATAAAAACGAGTCACGTACATTTATAAAAACACACCAACCACTAGCAAGTCTTTCGTACCTTTTCCAGTTTTGCTAATTTCTTCTTCAGTGCTGCAATTTCTTTTTCTTTCTCCTTGAGCTGAGCCTTCAAACAGCAGACATCCTCAGCCATAACCACCCGCAGACACAAAGAAAACACGAGCAGTTGTTAAAAAAATATACCGCTTTACCACAAAAAGTATTAAAAGTATGCTTTAAGTGTGTAACTCAACGATGTTGACACAGGAGGCACACGGGGCATGCTTCCGCGTTGACCACGTGAAAACGACATCACGTGGTAGGCGACGTAAGACGCTAGACGTAGAGGCGCTGTTGGGATGTTGAGGCGCTGGGAGTTGAGATCAAATCTGAAAACCGCACCGTTTTTTTCAGAGTAAAATTAATAATAATATGAGAGGAAAAGCAAGTTTCCCACTCTCTTTCTGTGCTTAACCAACCTTAACATCACAGTAAATGCAGGATGGTAAAAGTAGTGGTTCTACAACTGTATGCCTTGGATTTACTCTTATTTGTATAATTTATGTTGCTAAAATCATACTTATCTACATAAATTTAATTTGATAGCAATATGGGTGACAGACACTTTGAATAGTTCAGGGAAGAGATTAAAATACTGGTGAGGAGGGAAAAGCATCACCCATAAAATGCCATTATGCAATGCTCCAGATAAGTAATAATCTGAGCTGCCAGGGTTGCTGACAAAAAAAAATCTGTCTATAATGATAACTTGTCTAAGCAGAGCAACTTACACTAAAACAGTATAATATGATTTCACTGCTACTCAGCTATCTGGTGCCATATTTTGTAAGTTACCCGTGATTAAAGTTCACTGTGTAGTTGTAAAGAAGCATCCACACACACAATAATATCACTGCTGTCATAAAAAAGCTTGGCATGACAGAAAAGTATTTTGACTTCACAGATCTGATCTGTAACATCAAACAGAAAAATAATATCCCATCTTTTTAATCAGCTTTATCAAGCTATATCATATTGTTTATGAGTTTGTTGACGCATGAATGGTGTGAAAGATAAATAGACACAGAGCTATTTTTTCTTTACACCCACACCCACACACACAACTGAGCAATGAATGCTTACCTAATTGTTTAGATGATTTGAATTATCCACACAAGCAACATATGCAATATCATGTATTCATTATTCTTGTTAAGTATTACTTTAGACTGCTAAATACCCCCAGAGCTTTTTTTGTCTCCATACTTGCTGCTGTGAAATCTTTCTGCACATATTCATACTTCACTCATAGGTTTATTGTATACTGTTAAAATGTTTTATTTATAGTAGATTGGTTATCTTTTCTGTATAGAGTGTTTGGTGTATTTTTAAAAAACTTTTGATCTGTTTGCTGCTGTAACAAGGGAATTTCCCTGTTGTGGGATTAATGAAGTAGAATCTAATCTAATATAATGAGCTCCTGAATAAATTCCTGCAAAAATTATATCTTACCAGAAGTTCTTATTCTTATCTTTATTGTAAGTTTTTATTTAGTAGTAGTAGATGTAGTAGCAGCTGTAGTAATGTATGTTTTTTTACAGTCGAATATAAGGTTCTAATGTCAACCCTAACCATTAAAGATTATACTTATATTTACTAATAAGAGACAATGGTCAGTCTGTGTGTGACAAACTATAAATGTGTTGGTTTGCTGGTGAAAATGAGCTGTTATCAACTGACTGTGTGGGGTCACTGTGTCACCGATGTGGCTCCTGGAAGAAATACACACATACACACACACACAGCAGCAGCAGCAGCAGCAGCACGGTGACGCGCTGTGGTTCAGACAGCCTCGGGTCCTCCCCTCCTGCTTTTCACATGATCTGAAAGCTCTCACACAGAGAAGAGGCAGGAATGTGGAAAGGAGCGACAGCACCGATGGCTGAGCGCAGCCACACTCCCTCCACCATGCGTTTGTTTTACACCGTGGCCGTCTGGGTGGCGTTCATCCACCGCGCCAACGGGATCCCTTGGACGCAGGAAAAGGTAAACAAATAAATAGGATCTGTTTACGTGTTGTTGTCTGAATGTACTGTGTTGTTGTCAGGCAGTCAGTGGTTGCATATGAAGACGTCCAGGAAAACTGGTTTCAGAAGTTTTTCTAAATATTTCAATTAAATTAATGATTAAATAGAAGGAAAAATAATTATATTCAGTGTGTTTGTGTGTGCACATGTGAACCCTTTTATAGATAGAAATTACCTGTACTAAGGCTGCCGTTATTCCTTATATGAAAACAATAACAATCAACAAGTTGCCAGATGCATTTTTTATGATTAAATGTAGCGAAATACATGAAATACTCATTCCTGATGTTCCACCAGCCCTCTGTGCTGCCTCTCCACACTGTTGTGTAATTCTCCAGAGGTACACCTGGGTATGCCTGGCCATTCATGTTCCTCATTTATGTTCTCCTCTCCTCTTTGCCTAGTTGCTATGGCAGCACAGTCATCATCATTGATCCTCCAATTGTGGGTCTTGGTATTTATAGACCTTAAGTGGACCCCCTTTTTTAACCTCTCTGAGCCCGGTGAGCCCCAGCTCTTTGGAAGCCTATATTCAGTCTGTGTGACCGCATAATTATACCTTTTGTGCCGGGTACCCCTGCACTGCAATTACAGGACTGACGTATTCACTGAACTGGGATCTGGACTGAAAACATGTCACTTTGGAGACAACATTGTGTTCTTTGGGGAATGTTTTTCACTAGTTCCAGGTATTTTATAGAGAATTAAATGACTGATCTATCAGTGATCAAGAAAGTCGTTAATGTTAGGCCTAATCTTGGGTTTGACAACCTCAAAATGCTTCTAATTTCAACCACATTGCAGACTAGCTTGAGGGCCTGCTATGGGAGAGGATGAAGCAGTGGACAACACAGACTCGGGGTTTGACCGGTCTGTGATATTTACCATCAGCTTTTTCTCCACTGCTCCTGGTCCCAGTTTGTTACCCGGACAACCGGGGTTCTCAGCAGGTGAACTTTGAGACTAAATGAAAAAGAGCCATGGGATCAGAGGATCAATACGTTTCTTTAGTCTGTGACTGTAATTTAGAGTTCACTGGTTTGACACTGGCAGCTTAAAACTTGAATCCAAACCTAAATTTTCAATCATACAAACCAGCTAATTTGCCTCTTTTTTTACTATCATGCTCAGAAAATATTTCTTCATCAAGCAATAAAAGGGTGATAGCGTGTTAACAAGTGTCCTCCTCTGTCCTGCTTCTGTGTTCCCCGTATCCTTTGTGTATATTTGAAGCCATTCAATCAATATGTCTACAAGCAGCTGTAATTGGCTCCTGTGTCCCTGGAGGCATTTTTAACAACTCATATACAGTAGAGAACAGTTTTTAATTTAACAGCACTAACTAACACAGGATCAATGGATTAGGGGGTTTAAGACAATAAGTCTTGTCATTTCGGAGTAAGTCACATTAAAAAATGTTACTATGACTATAAAGAATATTCTCCTCAGATGTCCCTAGGATATGTGGACTAGACGTAGAAACCACAGAGTTACTCACAATGCGATTTTATTTCTTATTGCCGCACTTCTGCAACACTCAGTACATTATAGGACGATCCGCTGTGATACATCGTGATATCTGTATAAGTGAAGAAGAAAAACCCACCTGAAAAGGCAAAAAGGAGGAATTTTGTATTTATTCACTGCATTGTGGTGTCAGTGTCCATTTGTGGATCCATCATTATTATTCATTTTTAATAATGCGCCAATTCAGTTAATTAGCTCTCTGATTTGCTTTCCCCGTTCTCCTGTCAGCACCGTTTGCCATTTTCCCCCAGTGAGTTTCGTCTTCTTCACTGCCAGGTTACTTAGATTTTAATGACTTTGGCATCATCACAAGTTGTCATGACTCTCGTAAGTCAAACTGGTTCTGGAAACCTATTTAGAGTGCCTGCAAGTTTTAGTAACAGGACTGATATTGGACTGATACCAGTGCATAGCTAATGCATCACAAGAGGTTATGATATGACACACTGCTGAATCAATGTTTATTCCCCTGTTGCTTGGTCTAGTGAGTTTTTACTGGTAATGCAAGAGGATGAGCCGATGTGTCACATCGTTACTCAACTTAAATGCGTCAAAGGAAGACCTCCGTGCTCTTATTAAAGAGTTGTTGATGTGAAACTGAGCCATGGCAAGCACTTAGTGAAAATAGGTTGCCTAATTAACAGAATATCACAGTTATCCGATCACAGCTGATGTTGCCCAGCAATAGGATCAAATTGCAGTAGTTTTTCATTATATAATCATCAAACTCTCCTTTCTAAATATTAATTGAACTGGTTTTGCATCGTCTTGCTTGCTCCCTCTGGTCCTGTCCAGCTCCATCACAGAGCGGCCACACTAACACAAGATGAGATCAGCACCGCCTTGTCTCACACTGATCTGGAGCAGATGTGGCAGAGGGACCTGAGGCCACTGCTGGTTATCAGATACCCAGGATCTGCAGGCAGTCAAGCTGTGCGGGATGTAAGTATATTATCCGATAACAGATAACATCACAGTGAGGTTATCTACAGACATGCCTCTGCCGCCACTCTTAAACCATTAAATTCAGCTTGTCGCTCCACCCTAAGATTTATTACAGGCAACACTGATTTACTCATCACTGTAGCTCATATAAAAAGCTTGGATGGGTGTCTCCAACAGGAAGACTTGGCAGGATATGGTGTCTATATCTTTATAAAACCCTAAATGGCGTCATATACTACTTCCTTATTAAACTGACCCCATAGACAATATTTTAAATTCAATTAAAAAGTGACTGGCTATTGCTCAAAGTCTTGCGTAAAAACTCTACGCTTGGGAAAACAGTTTTGTGCTACACACACTTGGACTAAATTACAACACACATTAAAACATAATATACTTGTACCTATAGATAAACCCATGGGTACAAAGCACACCACTATTGAATGTATCCGTTTGAACTGTGTTTTAATAGATCTTAACTTAGTTCTGCTGCATTGTCTTACTAATCTCTCAAGTTTTCTATGAAGGTTGAAAGTTGCAACATTAAAACCAGTGTCAGTTGAAGTAAATAACACTGATTGCCTCATTAAAATGCAACGTTTTGCTCGGAATCCTTGGTTCCTGTTATTCAACTGGTTGTTACTTTGACACTTTGGCAGCCGATTGCAACAGCGCTCCCTCACAGAATCAGCAGTCTCTTAGTACAAGGCAATGCACCCCATCACACCACAAAAACTGCTCAGGAATGGCTCGAGGAACACAAGCAAGAGCCAGGGGCCTTTACTTAGCTTCCAAACCAATTTCCAAATCCAATTAGGCATCTGTGGGATGCACTGAAACAAGCCTGATTGACAGAGGCCTCACCCTACAACTTATAGCACCCAAATGTCTTGGTGCCGGACACCGCGGGACACCTCCAGAGGTCCCATAACCATGCCCTGACAGGTCAGAGCTGTTTTGGCAGCACAAGTGGGACCTACACAAAATTAGGCAGATAGTTTTAATGTTGTTTTAATGTAATCAGAAACGTTTATTTCAACTGTCACAGACTTGATTCAACTAATTAGAGAGGTGTTGATAAGGTGAAGTTGGAAGTGAATTGTCATTACTAAAAAGTCTTCGTTTGTGTGTCCGCAGCACATCAAAACAACCCTCGGTTCCCTCGGAGCAGGCTGGGAAGTGACAGAGGATAAGTTTATGTCACAAACACCCTATGGCCCTCTGCCCTTCACCAACCTAATTGCCACCCTCAACCCATCGGCAAAGCGCCGCCTGGTTCTCGCGTGTCACTACGACTCCAAGTACTACCCGCCGCAGTGGCACGGAAGGGAGTTCCAAGGCGCCACTGATTCTGCCGTTCCCTGTGCCATGATGCTGGAGCTGGCACGAGCCCTGGATGAAGAACTGAAAGCTCAGAAGGTACAAACAGAACTGAAAGCTAAAGCATAGAATTGGTTAGAATGCTAAATTATACAGTATTACTGACAGGCATCTCGGTGATACTTCAGTTATTTGGGAGGGTGTCATGTGTTTGGTGTGTTTTTTGTGGTTGTGACAAGCTCTAACTTGAGTGTGGTCATGAATCATACAACAACAACACCAATAGCTGAAAGGTCTGGGAAAAACACAGCCAAACTTAGACAAGAACACAGCGAATAGCACTAGATTTTTTTCAACATCACTCAAACATAACAAACAATGTCACCTCAAGTTTACTCACAAATGCTGGAGTGCGTACTTGAGGAAAGAAGGAGGCCCGAACAACATATTTCTATCAGTCTGGTAAGGTCTGAAAAGCAAACTGATTTAAATTATAAGTGTTGTCTTATATCAATGCACTGGTGCTGGCTTCCTGTTGCAAAAGGCCATCAAATGACAGAAAAAAGAGAAAAGAACTGTGTTAATCAGTTTCTCAATACTTGTTGTGTTCCGTTTCCTGCCTGCAATCTGACGATGAGGTCACAAATGCACAGTTTCAGTTCAAGTCATTTCCATCAAAACATCTACGTGCTGCTTTTAGCAAACAATAATGAAACCAGACAATTTGTAAAGGACTATTTTGATAGAAATCCCTGTGTGGTAATACAGAAACCAATGTGTGTGTTCATTTTCATAAAGAAACACAACACTCAGCACCCCAGCATGGCTCATCAATGCATTTTTAATAGGTACTGGCACCAATGACACACTATGGCACTCTATAAGATATATCAAGTTTTGGTTGCACCCACTGTGCTTCTATTCATCCATCCATAAGCTTGACCTACCTTGTCATGTGGAGGGTCGCAGGGAGGTTAAACCTATCACAGCTGACATTGGGTGGATACCTTGACAGGTCACGAACACAAAGAGACAAACAACCATGCATGATCACATCACATCTACCGCCAATTTAGAGTCACAGATTAGCCTAATATGAATGTCTTTGGACTGCACCTGGGAAAAAAAAACCCATAGACAGCAGTAGAACTGTTGACTGCAAGAAAAAAAGAATTCTGACAGTAGTATTTCGTTTAGTCACAAGAGACATATGATACATAAAAGCAGGAAAAGTACAAGCTGAATCAATTAACATGAATGAAGACTGTATTCCATATAGGTGAACCATGTCCAGGGTGATGGGGTTGTATGTGCTCTGTTATTAGTCAGACTTTATTTTAGGTTCTTTATTAACTAGTCATTCATTAATCTGCAACAGTCCATTTTTCAACATGACGTTAATTGCAGCAGCAAAATTTCACTTCATTCCAATGTTCTAAATTTTGCTTCTTTCAAAGGAATTGATGCAAAACGCCCACCAACAATGTTTAATTGTTCCCCGAACTATTGATGCGCAAGTAAAACATTAGCATTCATGCGGCCCACTCCTCTGCCCTTTCCCTGCTTCACAGTTGAGCTCCGACGCCTCTCCATTGGGTGGACAGTGACAGTGTCTGTGATGGGGGGAGATCAGCCAAGGGACATGTTTATCAGACTCAGCTGTCTGTCACAAAGGTCACTGAGGGAATAGGAATCACCGTGAATACAAATACAATAGGTGGCACGGAGGAGGACACATGTCACGGCTGATGAATCATGAGGAAGAAACTGTTAGTTTAGCTTAATGAATGAAACTAATTCTTAAAACTAATACATGAAAGCAATATTGCAAATCTAGCTGGTGTTATGTCATTGAAATCTTAATGCCACTAGGTGGCAGCAGAAGTCCTGGAATTGAACTGAAGTTTCTTTTTGCCTCCTACATAGATTTCCAGTCCCGACTTGACACTGCAGCTACTCTTCTTTGACGGAGAGGAGGCTCTTTTCCAGTGGACATCCACAGACTCCCTGTACGGCTCTCGACACCTGGCCCAGAAGATGGAGACCACCCCGCATCCTGCAGGAGCCTCAGACACCAACCAGCTGCACGGCATAGTACACATCACTTCTACTCATCCTTCTCTGTCCAGACTATCTGGGATTAGCATAATCACTTAATCACACTCCAGATCATCCTTTTGTTAGCCCACCTCAATTTCAGCGCAATCTGCTTAGCCCTGATCTCCTTTAACACACACAGACACCTTCAAAAGGGAGGAGCACTTCTTAAATAGTTTTGCTGTTTCAAAGAAATCACAAAAGCTCCTGTTTTGTTATCCTGGAGACTTGGAAGGCTTTATATGGAACATCACTCATGATAATATGATGTCATGGTAACTGGTATCCCATGCTTCTGTTTCCTAGCTATGGAGAGATAGCACAACAGTTTATTAACAAATGGAGACATCCTGTGTGCACAGATAGAGATAAAGCAGACAGTATCTTAAGGAAGCTAGAGAGTGTACGCATTTGGAAAAGGATTTTGTGTGTTGTGTAGATAGCGTGATGTCAGAAGGCCACACATGATGTCATCTTCACGTCTCAAAGCAGCATCACTGAGGAGTGACTCCCATGAGAACAGGCTTCTTTATCCTCAGGCTGTTCAGGCAAACTTTCTCATGAGAGCTCACCGACACTCTCTGCCCCTCCCTGCCTCTTCTCCTGCAGGATCTGTTTGTGTTGTTGGACCTGATCGGTGCCTCGAGCCCTCGCTTTGGCAACCAGTTCCCCAATACGACACCCTGGCTCACCAGACTGCAGAACATTGGTGAGTAATCACAACGATTTGCCGTTATTTTAATACAATATAGGTGTGTCACAAACATTAGTTTGTGCCACACCTGTATTGTTGAAGGTGTGCTACAAACATGAGTCACGTTCATAAACAGTCATTAATACATTAGTCATATTAGTCGTCATATGGAGGCCAGTGTGGCAACATTACATACTTGCTTTCCTTTTATTATATTATCATATATTATATAACTATTATTTTTTGTCAATTTTAGGAGTAAGTTCTTTATTTGACATTTAGAACAGATCAGTTCCAAATCCTGAATCCATTTCATACCTAAGACAGCATCTGAGGCAGCTTCCGGTTGCTTTGTTATGTAACATGTGCACAAGGGTTGGGACTGAATTCAGTACTTCCTCGTGGTTAGCATTGTTTTGTAGAGAAGCAACCAGGAGTTTACACATGTTAAATGACACAAGCTTTTTTTTTTAATCATAAAGGGGTTCTTCAAGTTACAAAAAAAGAAGAGTCTCAGGAGAATTTTAGCTCTTAAATAGTGCATGGAGGGAAGTTGGTGAGAATTCTAATTTGTATTTTTTTTAAACAAAAAAAACTAATTTAATAATAGATTAAACTCTGCTGCAGATTCATTTAACTCATCATTTTACGTCAAAGACCTCGAATTAGACAGTTCCAAAGTTATTTGAGTATAAAAACTATATGTTTTAGGTTGAACTAACCTGAAATTCACCAAACTTTTGTATTTACACTAAGTTAACAACAAACTATCATTTAATCCCACTACAGTCCTGTTTGATGTTTTACAGTGCACTTTTGACACGCTGTATCCTTTAGTTATTTGCTCTATTAGCAACATTTGAATCAAAATATGATGACAGTGGTAATGAAAGCTGATTAAACTGTATCCATACGAATCAAATCAGCCAATTCTTAACTTTGAAGCTATTAAATATTACGTACAGATGTTTTTTTTTCTTTAAACTAATCTAACAGATGCACCTGTTCACTTTTGCCCTCAGAAAAACGCCTACACTCCATGAACCAGCTTGTGGATCATCCTGACAGTGTGGAGTATTTCTGGCCTAACCAACCTGTGGGCAGCGTACAAGACGATCACATACCGTTCCTGAACAGAGGTACACATACAGAGTAACACAACCATGGCTTTTATTACACTTGTTGCTTTGACTGATCCTCATCCTGTGCCTCTCTGTCAGGTGTTCGGATCCTCCACCTCATCCCCTCCCCATTCCCACCCGTGTGGCACACGTTCGACGACAATGAGCAGAACCTGGATCGCGGAACCATTGGGAACCTCAACAAGATCCTGCAGGTTTTTACTCTGGAGTACCTGAACGCCAGACCCATCGTCCCCTCAAACCCACAAAATGCTCCATAAACCTCCCAGAATGCTCCTGTCACTTTACTGTGGTAAAAATCTTCAAGTGTTACTTTATACGATGCTGTTATATACATAGGAGTCAACGGAGTGTGTTGTTTCAGTCCAAAAGCATATTTAGACATGCTTTCATCATCTACATGGGCAAGTGCACCTTTATTTTCAAAGTTTGCATCTGAGTAAAGGTTTATATTTTGTCTTTTGTGAGTAATACGATGTGCCTTTTCTTTCCTAATGGCTTCAGAAGAGAGGCTCAGACTTCTAAGCTTCCTTCCCATCAACAAGATCAGCACACAGGATCTTCAGTGTATTTTTCACTACACTGCTCTCTTTATATCAGCCTAAGGCCCCTCATTTACACTGCGAGAAGGCATCTCTGCCTTTTTCTGCCTCAAAGAGGAAGAAGAAGAGCAGTGCGGAGTGAAAAAAAAGCAGTGAAAATGCGATAACAGTCTTTATTTTGAAGATTTTCATAGCTACATTTTATTCTATGAAGGCATCACAAGTCCAAACTTTGTGATAATTTTTTCATGAATTGCTTTGGGAACAATTTAAGCCTGAAAGCACTTGCTTATAGTCATGTAATGACATGAAGGAATCCCTGATCTGTTACGTTGTGTGAAAAATATAATATGGCCACCCACACAGATATCCCAAAACATACTGGCGACGCACATGACACAGTGCCACACTGTGTGTTTGAGCTACAGAGCGTTTCCTAAATCTGTTCAGTGTTTAGAGAACAAACGCGTCAGTGGCAGGAAGAGGGGGCTTCATTCATACGAAAGCAACATCTTTGGCTCTGTATGTCCTGTCATCTTACAAAGTGAAGTGGATAACTTCCTGTGTTGATGTTTCATGTGCCCGCCTTTGTTTATATGACATTACTAGCCTCAATTTAATGTAGATGCCAGAATAATATACACTGCCAAAACTGGACGTCCTGTATCCTGAGACTGAAATAAATGTTGATTCAGAAAACAAAGGGGATCATGCTGAGTTTGCTTTTCTTTACACATCTTTGTTTTAGCGTGAGGAGCTGGGGGGTAAAGACGCAGACCCTGCTCTGAAGCCTTGTTCTTCTGATGTTCTAAAGCGACCTTTTGCATGAGGAAGTGTGACACTTTTCTCTAATTTTTACCTGAATTGCCAGTTATGTGCTCCCAGTTTTGCATCACGTGCTCAGACCTTTCCCTCATCCCTGAAACAGTCTCACCCCGACAACAATCCCATGATTCCCCTAATCCTATCAGGAGGCCCTCCCCTGAATTCCACACCACCTAAATCCCCTTCAGTCCAGACCACTCCCATGAAAAGCGTACATAGTGTTGATCCCGTTTGTTGCAGGGGGAAATGTTTGCAAGGCCTAGCAACAATTTCTACCAGGTAGTGTACATCTAGTCTTAAAAGAGATTAAAATCGTGACTATGTAAGGGCCATTAGTCACCCAAGATTACTATGTGTTGTATGTGTGTGTTGTGTAATTTCCACCCTAAATGATATTGATATAGAAACCCCTTTGCTTTATTGCATATGCATATGCATTATTTGTTATGTTAAATACATTTTCTATATAATCTTACTTCAGGTATTTTGCCTGCTAGTCAAGCACCAAAATCGCTCAGCTCAAAGATGGTAAGAAAACATTTGCCTTTAACTTGACCCAAAAAAGAGGATGTATTCACACGATATCTTAATTCAGCTCAACAAGCAAGGAGGCCGGCAAGTTCAAGCTAGGAAGAGAAGGAGAGCCAAAACTAAAGTTATATAATGCTGTGTTATGGCTTCCAGCATGTCTGTGACAACAAATTGATGCGTGCCCAAGTTTAATAACAGCGGAGCTTTAATCTGCCGCTGATTACAGTGCAGAGCACACAACAGCTTCCAGCTGCACAATAGAGGAGTGATAGGTAGGGCCAGGACTCTCTCCCATTCAAGGTGTGTTTCAGACAAAACAATGAGCAAGCAAGGTTACTTTCTCTGTAAGGTTGCTTGACTTTGAAAATAAACTTTGTAAACTGCAAAATTTCACAAAGCCTCATGGCAAAGGCGTGTAACTATAACTTGAAACAGTTCCAGCACTACATAGGCATATAATAAAGTCACCAAAACTTTTTTAACCAAAGTGGGTTTTTTTTTTTGTACTCCCTAGCCACCATTTTTAAAATGCAGATTCTGCGTAATGTGACCTTTATGTTTTCTATTAATTTGTGTAGCAGCCACCTGTTGCAGCGCTGTAAACCCACAGTACCAGCTGCTCTCAGCGATGCAAGTCTGAGTCAGGTTACATAGTATATATCTCTGTATTAGTCATGATGAGCACGGAAGTAAGATTTTGTTTGGGCATGTATAAACTGATGACACATGATGATGAATGAATTGATGTATTGTCACTGTCACTGGGGGGGAAAACATACAAAAGTATTTCAAGGAGTTTGTTCAGCACACCTCAGAAAACATTTTTCTGCATTCTAACACTGCTGTCTTACACCTTTATGACTAATATTAATCAAAAAATTAAGATGATACTACCTTTATAATTATTTTTTTTGTAACTTTGAACCAGTTCTCTACTGTAATTGCGGCAACAATTAGAATTGTTACGAGCTAAAATTCATATTTATTGGAATGGTGATGTTTTCTACATGAGTTAATGTAAAATGTCATTGTGAATTTGTGTGGTCCTACTGTATGTGGTGCCTACTGTAGACCTGCATGCTATTATATGACGCAAACAAGCGAGCTACCATTAGAGAGCAGTAGTGAGTCATATTCAGTTTAGTGGAAACAACAAGTGTCTACTGCTTCTGTTGTTTTTCTCACATGATATACATAATATTTATTATCTTGGTGACTGCAAATGTGATTGAACAACAGCAAATGTCACACCACTGTCCACTTATAAGTAAGGCATCAGCATTGTGTTATTAGATACATACATACAGACAAATAAGACCAATGCCATGCACAGATATTCAACCATTTAAATTCAGCTGACAGATTTAAACTACACTAATGTGTATGTGTTCTTGCACAACTGATTTTGCAGGAGCAACATCATGCAAACCGGGGAACACACAGTTTGTTAAATCCACGCCTCCACTTTCAAATGAGGGCGGTGAACTCACAGAAACTACCTACATCTTACGCTACATTCCCGACTCTCTGTAACTTCCAGTTTCGGTGTATCGAAGTGGTAAATACAACGGACTGATAATTGTTGGTGGAGTTTTGGATAGAAGAAGTTGTAAGATAAGCTGTCACATAATCAATAGTAAAAGATTTGATGTGGCAAATGAGGGGGAAATGTAATGTGAGATAAATTCGTTTTGATATAAATGCACCATTTGGAATGTGTCAGTGTACAATCATCAAATATAACATATTAATAACGTGAAAATATAATAAACTACAAAACTCCATTAGGTTATGCGTGCCTGAGGGAGGCAAGCCATCTCAGGGCTTGCTGGTTCGTGACTTGTGGGCACAAATTGTGACTAATATTAATTTTTCCCAGTATTCCCGGTAGTCCCTGAACGCATCATAAATCCCAGCCGGGCGGTGAGGAGCTGTGGGGGATTTCAGTCCAGCCTCCAGACATCATGCGGGTGTACACAGGAGTTTAGAGAGTGAACTCCAGCACACGGACAACAAACACCGGAGCTGCTGAGAAGAATGTGACAGAAAATAATTAAATTTCCACATCAGCGTCGCTACGTTTTGTTTTTTATTTTATTTTTAACCTCAGATATTTATCCCGAACAAGCCATGGAGCCCATAACGAAGTGGACGCCGAAGCAAGTTGTCGACTGGATGAAAGGTGAGTCTGAAGCACTTTGTCATTTAAATGTGTTGTCAGGAACGGCAGCGACGTTAACTCGACTTCAAACGCTTCTCTGTGTTACCTCTCGAGTCTCTCCTCATGCTGTCCTCGGTTATCTCCGGCTAGTTTCGTTGAAACTGCTCCTGTGTGACAACATACCTCCACTGAGGCGTTTAACAATGGCTCTGCATTTTGTTTTAACTCTCACTTACAGATGTTAGCAAAGTGTCACTTAGCTAGCTGGTGAACCTGGATGCTAAATTGTAGCTTAAAACAACGTTTTATGGGGAGTCACGTGCTTTAAGTTGATTAAAATAAATGTTTAATTCAGTCCCAATTACGTTGGTTTTCATGAGTTTTTAAGTCATAAATCTCTAAGTCAGTTATACAGACTCTTAACTGACAGCTTTGCCCAGGGGTCTCCAATCTAAAACCAGTTTTGCTGTCTAGCTAGTAAGGAATGACAAATAACACTCCCTGAATCACAGCTTGTACTCTCACTCATTATTTTTCATGGTTTATTACTGGTGTATAGTTGTTGTTCTGTAGACCCCAGTTTTGAAATCACCGTCCCCCTGTGGCAAACTTATAATTATTTGAATGGTTTCAGTCACTTTCTTCTTCTTAGGCTCTGTCATCATTAAAATCATACTTTCTTCAGCCACTGAGAGGAATGTTAGCTATGATCGTGACATCACTTTACTTTGAAGCTCACTTCAGTCACAGCATAGGCATGCGAAGCGAAGGATGTGGTATGTGAAGCATTGTTTGAAATAGTTGCACTGATATTATTCCAAACAGAGAGGCAGTGAAGTTTGTGTACATCATACAGCAAAGTGAGTCATGTGTTGTTTATGTGACCAGTGGTGGGACGAAACTCTCTCCAAAGGACATTTGGAAACTACCCAGAGCAAATCTTAGGTGATTTCCATTACAGTCTCTTAATAGGTAACTCATTCCAAGCTCTTCTTGAGGTGCATTTTTTTTGGAACTGTAATTGTGTTGTGGCAAATTAACTGCTGATAAGGCGCCTGCTGGTGCTCATCTATAGCTGGGAGTTAAAGGGGATTGTGGAGGGGTTAGTTTCCTCGTGTCCTGTGAAAAGAGCCCAGCCGGGGCAAACATGGATGGAGGATTAGTTGTCTATACAGGCCCTATGGCTGTCAATCTTTTGAAAACCTGACTCAGCAGTTGTCCCTGTAGGTCCTAACCATTGGATTTGCAGAGTCCTGCAAACATGGTAAAAGTAAAGAACCAACCACCCATGGGAACATTTCAGACACACTTTTCACATCAAAACACTGGATGTTGAAGAAGGGGATCGACTTGCCTTGGACACTTTAAACCAAATTATAGGTCATGGGTAAATACTAGGTTGTCCTGTCATTGTTGACATGTTTAGACGTATTTAGAAGTGGTTATTGAAGTTTTGTCTTTACACTTGAGATTTAGCAAAAGTGGATGATGCAGGCTTTTGAGTCCAGCATCAAAATCGTGCTTTCTGTGTTGTGGTCTGGCTTGGCCAAATAACCATTTGCTTTAGTTAGAGGTGTTGTCAGTGGGTGTATACTACAATTACTTTGCAGTCAAGTTGATCTGCCTTTAAGCAGCCAGAGCCACTGAAAAAATGAAGTGCTTTGGCAAATTTCAAAATGCAGCGCTGCTTATTGATGTCGTTTAAACCATATCAATGGTTTGGTCTTGCTTACAGCTGCAGAACACAAGTCTCAACGGATGTTGTCAAGACAAGACTTCGTGTTGTCCTCACTGACCACTGTACAGTTCGCAGCCACATCATAGCATGTAACCACTAATGCTGTTTGACTGAATAATAGCTCATGTAATCCTTTCATACCAAAGCTAAGCAGCATTAAACTGAAATAAAACCTGTGTCGAGCTGGTTTTTGGCCCCATGTTGACCTATTCACACCAACAGCAAACACCAGTGTTTGTAGAGTTGTTGTGGCCATGTGACAGAAGTCAAATTAAAGTCCCAGGAAGCGCTGTATGTAGGCCTTTGCTGTCTTTTGCCTTAGGTTGTTTTCCTCAGTAGGACAAGGGCTGGTTCTTGTGTATTGAGACTGTTGTTAATCACTTGCATTGTTACAGGAGATCAAGTGGTGCTTGGTGGATGTTTATTGCCAGTGAAAGGGTGTTTGATTCTTTCCATTTGTGTTTTTGTTTGGCGACTGAAGATGCCCTGAAGCACATTTCCTTCACCAAAAGCTCTGATCTTCCAGCTGGACCTGTGGTGTCGTGTGATTGGTATGCCATATGTCATGTGTGGGACTACTTACCCTGGGGGAGATATGCACTTTCTTAATGAGATGATAGAGGACAGGACACAATGTATTTTCAGTCAACATTTTTTTAGCATTTTGTGACACTTTCTAAATTAAATTAAGGTTAGATTTCAGTGACTGCGTCCAGTGACATTAATACAGTGACCCACATACCCATGTTCACAAAGTCAAAAGTTTAAATCAGATGCTGCAAGTCATTTTCCAAATATAGTCCTGAATCCACATGCTTGAGTTGAGACGAGTTGGCAACATTCAGGGAATGTTTAGCTCCGACTCAGCTGAATACTTTCTCATTCACCAAATGCAGGTGTCTTTTTTTCACTCCCCACTTGTCCACTTTGTAGTTACTGTGGCTACAACTGCCGGGTTTTAACAAGGCATCCCAGACATGTAAACCTGTACAACTACTGTCTGACTGCATGGCTTTTGTCCAATTCTTTAACAGGTCCAGACTTTGCAGTTCAGCACACACTGGATGCCCGCCAGCACTTTCTATACTTACATTCTGGCCTAATCAAGTTTCAGAGTTCTGAATCTGAAAATGGATTAGGCATGTGAATTTCAGTGATGGGTTTATTTTAAGCAAGAGGTCATGATTAAAGCTCCTGATCAGTGGCCATTTATCAGCTAACCCTTTCAGACCCTGGTTGCGACACATTTGTACAAGGAGCTACAGCTGCAGATGAGCGTCTTGTGCGTAACCAACCAGGAGTCTGGCCTGAATGGTTCGATGCACATTGAACACATTGAACCCCATGTTCAAGGGTGTTTGATGTCATGTGTATGGAAACAGTAGTAGCAAGGGTGTGTGGGTGTGCCTGTATCATGCCTCTCAAGTAGCACCAAGGTGCCAAGTAGGCAATTAGCTTGTCAGAGAGGCGGCAAACACGGGCTGAATGTGCTTTTGTCTTTGACCAAGTATGTGTCTGGAAAAATAACAGGAATGTGTTTGAGTCAGTACATATGCTGAGTGACTTTACTGATGGGTGCCTTCAGTAGCCTTATCTATAGAGGTGATAGCAAGGTGTGGGCAATGACGGCTAATGATCCTTATCTGGCTAAAACACAGACTTCCTAAACAGCAGTGTGAACAGACGCTGTGCAGACACCTCACCCTTATTAAGGCATCCGCTACCCCTGTTTTAGTGCTGGCTCTATCAGGCAAGTGGAGTTCTATGTTTGGATAACCACCACAGGCATCATTAATCCATTTTAGCAACCCTTATGCTGTAGAGGCTGTGTGTATATGCATCAGGGAGAACAGGTGTCAAATTAATCCTAACATGCCCTCTAAGAACAGCGGAAATCTGTATGCCCCTTCTAGCAGCCTCACTTGTAACAGGAAGTCACAAGGTGAAATCATTTATGCAGCTGATTGTCTTTCTTCCATCAAAGTTTAAACTCATTTCTTTTGTCAATAACTAGTTTCCAGTCATCAATTCATGCACCTTTTAAAATTGACCTATTGTGTTCCATTGATGGGAAGCTAACTGTGTTACTTTTCTATAGAGAATGGCCTTTAGAGTTCAGGGGAAGTGCAGTAAGAGGATTCCCCCTGGGGAGAGGTTACTGAAAGGGATTGCTGTGGTTTTGTCGCTGTCGAAACCTCTGTGGCCTGTTTCTCACACAGCCTGAGCGTCCCAGCCTTATAGCCCGAGGAGCTCCAGCATATGGGGACTTGAAAAATCATCAATTGTTAATGGGACTGTTCTAATCTAGTGATAAAGAGAGAAAAAGACAAAACAAGAGTATGTGTTTTAATCAACGTTAGAGTGTCACACAGTGGTTAGAAGTTGATATCCACTTCAGCTTCAACACCATCTGGAAAAGGACTAAGCAATAATTGATTCCAAATCAAATGTGCAATTTAAAATGATGCAATCAGCAAGTTGCAAAGACTACAATTTAGGATATACATTATGCAGCGCATGCAACTCATGGTGCTCTGAGCAATGAATGACCTAGTGTTAGATATTGTTCACAGAAAGGTCCTATGATTTTCTTTTAGAATTTAGCTTTTTTTTTTTTTTTAATTTAAAAAGCTTTTGGGGTAATTGTTCTGTCTTCTATTCCACTTAATCAAAACATGTTGAAAGCAATTCATATCATTCTCATCTTTGCATTAGAATACAGTTAATATTTTGATTGTGTCTATTGTCTCCCAAGTATACCCCTTAAACAGGGTAATTGGACCAGCTCTCCATTTCTAGGGTTAGGTTCTAAACTGCTCATACAGCGGGGAAAATAAGTATTGAACACGTCAACATTTCTCTCAAAAAACATATTTCTAATCGAGCTATTGACATGAAATTTTCACCAGATGTCGGCATCAACCCAAGTAATGCACACATACAAAGAAATCCAAACATTTATGTCCATAAATTAAGTTATGTGTAATAAAGTGAAATGGCACAGGGAATAAGTATTGAACACGCGTACTGAAATTTATTTAATACTTAGTGCAAAAACCTTTGTTGGTGATTACAGCCTCAAGACGCCTCCTGTATGGAGAAACCAGTTGAATACATTGCTCAGGTGTGATTTTGGCCCATTCATCCACACAAACTGCCTTCAAATCTTCAAGGTTCCGGGGGTCTCTTCTGTGAACCCGGATCTTCAGTTCTTTCCAAAGATTTTCAATTGGATTCAAGTCTGGTGATTGACTGGGCCATTCTAGCAGCTTTATTTTCTTTTTCTTCAACCAGTTGAGTGTTACCTTGGCTGTGTGCTTGGGATCGTTGTCTTGCTGAAAGATCCACCCTCTTTTCATCTTCAGCAGCCTGGCAGATGACAGCAGATTCTGATCAAGAATGTCTCGATACTTTTCTCCAGTCATTATTCCTTCAATGATATGAAGTCTACCAGTACCACATGCTGAAAAACAGCCCCACGCCATGATGCTCCCACCTCCAAACTTGACTGTTGGTATGGTGTTTTGGGGGTGATGTGCAGTGCCATTTTTCCTCCAAACATGTTGTGTCTTATGACATCCGAAGAGTTCAATTTTGGTCTCATCTGACCAGAGTATGTTCTCCCAGAATGTCATGGGTTTATCCAAATGTTGTGTCGCAAACTCCAAACGAGCTTCAACATGCTTCCTCTTCAAAAATGGAGTCTTGCGTGGTGTGCGTGCATGGAGGCCATGGCGGTTGAGTGCATTGCTTATTGTTTTCTTTGAAACAACGGTACCTGCTGATTCCAGGTCTTTCTGAAGCTCTCCACGAGTGGTCCTGGGCTGTTGGAGAACCCTTCTGATGATTGTTTTGACTCCTCTGTCTGAAATCTTGCGAGGAGCACCTGGCCGTGGCTGGTTTATGGTAATGCCGTGTTCTTTCCACTTCCGGATGATGGCCCCAATGGTACTCACTGGAACTTTCAGAAGTTTAGAAATGCGCCTGTAACCAATGCCTTCAGTGTGTTTTGCAACAATAAGGCTGCGTAGGTCTTTGGACAGCTCTTTGCTTTTACCCATCATGCAATGCTTCTTGTCTAACACCTTGCTGGTGAGAAACCTTTTTAAAAGGCATTAATCAGGACTAAACCAGCTGATATTACTTTGCACTAATAGGGGACAGGTTAACCTTCTAAATACTGACAAACTCCAGCTGCTTTCTTGGCTTTCCAGACCTTTTTACCCCTCCTTTTCTTCATGTGTTCAATACTTATTCCCTGTGCCATTTCACTTTATTACACATAACTTAATTTATGAACATAAATGTTTGGATTCTTTGTATGTGTGCATTACTTGGGTTGATGCCGACATCTGGTGAAAATTTCATGTCAATAGCTCGATTAGAAATATGTTTTTTGAGAGAAATGTTGACGTGTTCAATACTTATTTTCCCCGCTGTAGGTATTACTTAATAAGTTCAGCATAACAGCTTAAGCTGGTGGTGAGGGGACTCGCCTAGCTCTCACTGTCTCCATCCAGACGCCTAGCCCGCTTACTCTGACAGAAAACGAAACTAAGTAGCCTAAATAGTCCAGCTTTCTTGTCAGTCACGTCTGTTAACGACAGCTCCCTCCTCTGTTGACAACGGCTCTTGGTGAATTGCTAGGTTAGATTTCAGAGGTTAGGATAAGAAAACCCCAGGGATCTGTTTAAAAATCTATTTTACACATTAACTAGAACAACCTTTCAGAACCAGAATCATCATTAAGCCTTAGTGCAATCATATCATTTCTTTACTTAGCCTCTGTAAATGGCTGCTCTGAGATCTCAAACCTTGACTCCACTTGACATGTCTTATGTGGAAATCACTGTTTTAAATCGGTTACACAGTTAATATTGAAGCAAAGCTTTAAATTTTATTGCAAACTGCAGTATCTGCCATAAAAATAACAATTAGATATTTCCCCCTAAATCGTTCAGCCCTTGTGGAGAGAGTACAGAGTACTAATCTTTCATGTGTACAACACTTTATAGGCCTGATGAATTTTATTAGCAAACCAAAGTCAGTTTGCATTTGCATGTATATCTAACAGGTCTTGTCACCATGCCAGGGCTCGACCAGTTTGCTTTTCATTCAAATCTGAAATGTGCATTGCAAATCTGCCAGATGATCTCAGCTTAGTATAACCTGAAAGCCATTTGGCCTCGGTCTTCCCTAAGGGCATTGGCTAGTGAAGTGCCTGCTTAAGTCATGGGAGTAAAAGCTCCAACCTGAGGAGCTGTAGTGGGGGAAAGTTTAAATGCAGGTCACATGTTTGCTGACCTCCTATGCAGGGATGGCAAGTGTGGGTACATAGTGACTGGCATGTCATAGGTATGCCTATATGCACACTGTTGCAGTCTTGTGATTGAAGTTTACCATAATTTGAAGTCTCAAATTGCTACTGCACCAGCTCCATTCTTGTGCAGTGATTTAAACTCAGACAGAGGGGAAAAGGAAGTGTATGAGTGCGTTATTGTTGCTATCAAAGCACTGCTAATGTATTTATGCTCAAATAACCACAGAACATGAGAGGAATGCAATAACTGCTGTTTTTTCTTCCACCAAACCAAACCAGCAGCTCTGTGAATGAGCAGTCAAAACAGGTCACACATGTCCTTTGTTGCATTTGGGAACACCAGTTGCTTTTAACGGATTTAAAATTCAAAGGCTAGTCTGGCTGATGGTCCCCCTCGCCGACCAAATGCACACAGAGCTCTTTCACCCTGCCACCTGCTCACACTGTAATGGAGTGTAATGTCATTATGAATATGAAGTGAGAGTAGTTTTATGAACTGTTACCCACTTTTGAGTTTAGCTGGGCACTTGGACAAGTGCCAAATCAGAGCTTGTTCTGTACAAGTCCAGACTAGTTCACATTTTCTCAATCCTCTACAGAGACTGACCGAATTCCTGTGTAGCAGTTCTCACAGTTTAAAAATTGCCATCCCTGTAGGAAATACAATCTTATGGCTGAACAATAAGATCATTTGCTTACTTCCATTTTGCAGCATATTGTGTTATATTTGCTTAATAACTTTGTGCAGGTGTCCCATTAATATACCACGCTGACTGTTTGTACGTCTCCATCCTTACATTTGTGTTTTCATTTGACTGTGATCTCTGTTTGAGTCTGTCACCTTTCTTTTCTCTGGTTAATTTACAGAGTGCTGACAGATAAGGCCACTATAATGGGCTAGGCTGTGTTTTCAAAGCATTGATGGTGCATTGATGAGCCCCCAGGTCCACTATCAACATGGATGGAAGTGTTTATTTTAAGCAGGGAACTAAAAAAAAACACCTGGAAGACTAAATGGAAACTCCGTGCTCTCTTTGTGGTTGTTTGTATGTGGGTTTTCCATGTAAATCTACAGCACACAAACATTATATTATACTGTTATTGACAGATCATAAAGCTGATAAGGTGAGACAATTGTGCCTGGCTTCTGTTTTTATTTAGCTATGGCTGAAAGTTATCTAGGGAGTTCTCAGAAAATTCCGCAGGCTTAGAGCAGTGACATTATACATATTGTACACCTGCAGAGGATTTCTTTAACTTTCTGGCCATTTTACTCCATTTTGCACTTATTTCCTTGTTCTCAACCAGTAGTTAAAGCAACTAGCATACAGGCAGCCTTTAAGAATACTTGTCAGCCATGTTAGACCCAATGTTGTGGGCTTTGTTTTACTGAAATTCATCCTCTCAACCTACTGAGCTTAAAATCATCAGCTTCCTTTTTAAAAATTATTTGCTAGGGACTAGTACCCGTGACACATCTCTGCTAAATCTGGACTATAAGGCTGAAACCTCCAGCAAGATTCAAACAAACCATTATTGTTCCCTGGATTTCAACCAAATATGTAGTACAAAGGATATTAGAGCAAATGAGGGTTTTGACTTTGTTTAAAGAGGGAGTGGTGGCTCCTTTTGAGAGAATTCAGGACCTGAAGAAACAATAAAGGGGAGATTCTGTTGATCTTTCCTTTATTTCATTAATGCAAACACCTGGGAAAACCTGGCTACCTGCCCTTCACCTTTTATTGCATGCATTATCCTGTTTTAGCTGTTTCCAGTCAATAGGGCATTTGTTATTTACATGAGCATGCCTGTGTCTTTATTGTATCTGTCATGGCTCAGACGTAGACCCACAACAGGTGCTGGTAAGATGACAAACAAACCTCACCTGCAAATGGGCGGCATGTATTTTTAATTACAGAGATGTGAATGAGTATGTTTCAGAAGAATCCATCGTTGGTTTAGAGCATTAAAATGAAATGTAGTGACACCAAAGCCAGAGAGTTGGTAGAGCATAACATACATGTGGGTGCGTGCGTCATAGGTGCCCTGTCTTGGCCTGTGGGTGACACACTGTCATTCACTGCTATCTTTCATTGGAGATGACTCACCCTCACCCCTCACAACAGGGAGAATAGGATCAGCTGCCTGCAGCTTGTAGGCTGCCTACTGATGTCTTACATTGCATAATTGAAATGTGCCTCTCTGTTGTATTAAGAGAGTATGAAGCGTCATTCATTTTGAGGGAAAGCTCGTGACTTCTGGACTAATGTTGATGTGCTGTCTGTGACATGTAAATATATGTTTGCCTGTGTTTTTGTCATTTTTATTAGACCTATACAGAAAGTATGAACAGACTAATGATGCTCTCAGTCTTCTCGACCCCTGTCTCCTCTTCCACAGACCTGGGCACAAGCCGGCTATAAATTATTGGACTGTGGTCTCTGAGTCTGCCACTCTCTCCCACACACAGCCTTCTCCAGGATCCCCTAAAACCTCCATCCCCCCCTCCTTACCCAACCTCTTCCCACTTCCCCTGTCACTATAGTAACCCTAATTTTATTTACAGCCTCAGACGGATCTTGTTGACGGCCATTGTGGCTGAAGGGGTGACCACCAGTAGCACTTTGTGCTGCCACAGCAAAATGCTGCAGCTGGGTTTAGCCGGGGTAAAGAGTACACTCAGATGTGCGTGTGGACCAGCCAGGCTGAGGAAGAGATCTCCGCTTTGCCAAGGCCTGAGATGGACCCACTGTCGGTTTTCATCGAGTAAATCCTCTGCTTGGCTTGGCTCGGCAGCTAAGTCGCTCTTTCTACTGTTTTAGCCACGCTTTGGAACAAGATTTTTTTTGGGGGGGGGGTTTGCCCTCTGGGAGATTTATGGCAATTAGCAGGTTCTTATCCAAAGATGCTTATGTTGATCTACATTAGGCATGTAGCAGGCACTACACTCATAGTGGCACCATACGAGTCACTGGGCCAATACAAAGCTATCTTTAGCTTAATTAAGGGCTTGTTCTGTCTGTCGTATCCGTCTGTTTCATGAAAGCCCAGTAAAGCATTGTCATACAACAACATAGCACAATGGAAGCAAAGTTAAATTTGGTTCTGCTAGAAAATATGCCCACATGCAATAGTAGTAGGATGGCTAGCCCACTATTCCCATGGCAAACTAAATGAGTGGGACTCATTTCCTCCCCCAAACCTTGTACGTCTTTATTGTGGTTTCCATAGGCAGCTATTATGGTGCTGGTAAATTGGTCTGTAATCAGCATGCAGGGCCACCCTGGTCATACCCCATACATGTGATGGGAAACTGCTAAACTGAGTTCCCTGTTTTTTCCTCCAATCACTTTGTGTCTCAGTTTACAGAGGGATGCCATCTCTTAAAAGTGTTAATGTTTATTTTTTTCACATTACAAGTCTTTCTCTATCTTTTGCTTTTGTTTCCCCACTTTTTTGCCTCTTCCCCTCCATCTCTGTCTCTTTGCAAAGCAGAACAGTCTTTAATTATAGTTTTTCTCAGGACAGTGATGTATAGGTTGTAACAAAGTGAATGTTTTTGAAGCCCTGTTGACACAAAAACAGCACTGTCTTTTATGCAATATCCCATCCTCAGCAGTGACCCTCAGGCCACACACAGTGAGTGTCCTTAAGATGAAATACCTATTTGATTAAAATTGTAAAACACTAAACAATCCTAGATTACAAAACCGACTCTTGTATTGTGCACTTTTAAGACACACAGACTGCTATATTGGGATACGTGTCAACAGGCGGAACCACAACAATATGAACACTGGAGGGGTCAGGGAAGCCAAAGTATTGTGATGGGTGGAGAGGCAGGAATGAGACAGAGAGGAGAGAGAGGAGGGGGGAAGTTAGAGACATTTTTGAGGTCTTTGTTGCTTTCTTTAGTGGGTGTTTATGCTAGTGGTAACGAGCTGCAGCAAGGACAGGCGGCTGACTGGCTGGAGAGTGATGGGTATTTGTGTTGGCCTAAGAGGTTATTGCTCCAAGCCCTACACTTACCTGCACAAACTATTACTTTTAGTAGCTCATGTCTTCTTCAAGAGAGACAGGAGGTTTTATATGCAGTTGTATAAGCCTTATCTTGAATGGCCCTGTGCTGATGCATCATAAATAAGTCATTTATCTTTATAAGTACACGAGTCACCTACATTATGACTGTGTGAGATTTTACACCAGACTCTGACATGTCAGAGCTGGAAGAGCATAAGTGTAATTAATATCCTTAATATGGACTGCATGAATCATCTAGAAGACAGCCATTATTAAAGGAATAGTTTTTAGAGATACACTTACTACCTTTCTGGAAAATTTGCTAGATCAGTATCCATGAATATTCAAACTGAGTTAGACATTTTGTTAGCCAAAGGGGTTTTTACTTCAATATTATTTATCCTGAGCTTGCCCTACCATGACAAGTTTAAGAATTATGCAGTGAAAAAAGTCTGTTGCAAGCATTGAAAATATAAATCAAGTCTGTAGTCAACCTAAGAAAATCTTGGTTGACTGATACCGCACATGGTTGTTGCGCTGTGATACCTGCTGTTTGAAATGTTTACCTTTAAATCAACTTTCGACCATCTGTTTTAACAAAATGCAGCCATATTGATGACTTCTTTGACACGGTATCATTTAGTTTGTACCTGACTTTGTAGTCTCCATTAGCTTGAGTGAGTTCAAAGTTGTGAAATACATTTTTTACAGGTATATTCCTCCCATTGCCAAAAATCATGGCTTCAACTTAGAAGACTGTTAACTAAGAACTCTTCTGTAGAAAAGTAACACTGCTAATTGTCCTACCAGTAAGGATTTGGTCAGATGAAAGCATCTCGACCAACAAATTGACCAGTCAACCCGGAGACTACAGTCTGATAAAAATTGATTTGATACATATAAAGATGTGTATGCAGTTGGATTTCTCTGTGACAGAAGAGAAGCTATCTGTGTTGTTGTCATTTACATACATGTGGCTTATTCAAAGTGTCAAAGAATCTCCAGTATTTTGTGAATGCAGATGTGCAAAAAAAGTGCAGACCTTGGGGAAGAATTGTTAAATGGAATAAGTACTGAACCATTGGTGACCAGTTTTTGTGTAAGAATGAAATCTGACAAGAAAAACCTAAGCGATGTTTGAGCTGCAAACTCAGTGACCCAGTAAACCAGTTTTTCAGATTTTCTTCCACACCCTTAGTTTAAGCAACAACTGTTTTGGTTGCTGCACGTTTGCACAGACACTCACTATTGTGCCGGCGGCAGTCTGCTCATCTTTGTTTTTAGAGTCTCTTCTGCTTCACCTTGTTTTTCCTCTGTTTTTCATCTGCTTGTGACCAGAAGTCGTCATGTAGCCAAAATACCGCTCATAACCTCCAGTGCTCCTCTGCTCGGACCAGCATCGCCTTCAGACCTGACCTCTCCCCTTACTCCAGTCAATATTAACTGAGCTGTCCACCCCCCACCCAAACACATTTAAACTTAGAAAAAATCTGTCAAGGTATCAGCCATGTGACTAGCTCGAGGTGCTGGAGGTGAGGACTAACTGAACCTAAGGGCTGGCACTCATGCTTTCTGATGTGCCTCAACCATGACAGCCCCCTCAACTCTGACCCTTATACTCTCATCAGTCATCGTCCATCACCCTGTATGAGACAGAGCTGCTTTTGTCTCCTGTGGACGGACTAGCCTCAGCTGCTCTTTTTCACTCAGAAATCCCACTCGGGACATGTCACTGCTATTTTGTCGTTGTCTGTCTTTAAGATTAGGGTACATGAAGTGAAACACTTTTTGTTAGCTGGAGGAAGCAGTGATAAGATTAAAACATGGGTTATACACACAGGGTCACAGACAGTTTTGCAGTTAGAGATAGACGGTACTAGAACATGCTGTCCTGGAAATAAACTAGCCTGCATCTTTGCAGCACTGCAAGGACATTTCCAGAAGTTTATTCATCTGATATTTATTCTTCAAACCAAACTCCTCGCCAGAGCAGTTCCAGTCATCAAAGGAAACAAATGCTAGTATCTTGAAACAATTTGGAGAAATACTGTATTTGATTTAAAACTATTAAATACTATAGGCCTTGTGCTCCTGAGCTATGACTTGCTTAGGAGTGAAAAGTCCCATATAAAGCAACACTCTATACCGTCCACAGATGAGGACACAACAGGCGCGACAGAGAGATGTGGAGCATCATTGTGTAACTCCTATCCGCAGTTCCCAGTGTGTGTACAGGCTTTGTTGTTGTCCTGTGAAGTCATGCATTAGAGGATAGCTTAGCAGTAGCCGAGTGGAGCTTTTTCTTTCTTTTTAATTACAGCTCGGCCTGGTCCAGCCAGAGACCATTGTGCCAGAGTGCTGCAAGTTCCCACAATGGGGCTGCTCAGCGGAGAACAATGAGTCAAATTCCTGACCGTTCCCCACAGGTTCAGAGGCCGGGCTGACAAATAAAGACAGTGGAGTTACAGTGGCTTTGCTATTCTACACCCAGTAGCTTTCCCACTGGCCACCCCAGTGGGGATATTGGTTTGTGTGTGTGTCCCTGTTTGTATGTGTGTGTCTGTAACAGGGTGGCTGCAGCTCCCACTGGGAGCACAGGGAGGGGTTGAAAGATGGGGGAGGGAGCTTGTTTGGTTCTTTCTGTAGGAGGTGAAAGACTATTCGCTCTTTTGCTAGTGTAATCAAACCCCTGAGAACGAAAAGTTGGCAACCAAACGCTGCATTGAATGCATTGTTGATCGAAATTGATCAACATTTTTCTCAGGACAGAACACTGAACTTGTGTTGGAAGTCATGTTCAGACCTGTTGGTTTTTGTCACACAAACACAGTGGATCCTGAGCTATCATTTATTTGGCCACTTTAAACCCAGTCTGCTGTTTCGTCTTTTGGTATGGATGGGAAATGTTGAGATTAGGACAAGAATAAACCAGCCATTTCCAAGAGGAAAGATTCTGTTGTTTATGTTGCCAAAAATGTGTGCTTACACAGCCTTTAAGTAGGCTGCAGAACTTGAAGGACTCCAACTGTGTCTAGTTCCATTTGTGTTGTCCAGATTGTCTAGTTCTTGCTTGTCCAGCTGTCCAGAAATATGCCTGTTTGAGTATGTTTATCCATACATACACTAAAAACGGTTGTGTTGGTAACCTGTTCTGCACATAATCACTGTTTACTGAAACTAAGCTGGTGGGTGGTAAGAAAGACCCCACAGTGAACAGCAGGTGCCACACTTCGAGACACACTGGCATACGCCAATCACTCCCTGCACTGTGGTATTGATCACATTTCCCTAACATCCTCTCTTCTTCTTCATAAATGGAGAAAATATGGAAAATACAGCTGTAGTCAGTCGGATTGCACTGAATTGCAGCAATTTGTCTCGCTTACAATGCTCCTCTGTTAGCCCATTCATAACAGAGTTTTTTGATGTGCTTGAATGACTCCCTGGATTTCTGGGAAACATTCTGTCAAAGTTAGGCTGTGGGCCAAGGGACAACTCATTAGTTGCAGATCCTGGAATTTGTTTAAGCAAGTTCTTACCACTGTGAGAGGTCATTTAATTTTTTTTTAAAATTTTAGTAGGAACTCCGTTGTTTTCACTGAATTAAAAAAATCTGTGACGTGCATAGAATTAGTTGAGGTATTCAGAAGTTAAACTATTAATTGTTGAGATTTTAAGATTTTAGAAAAGGGTAAAGATAATGTGTCACAATGTTCCAGAGCCCATGATAATGTCTATGTAATGCAATTTTCCTTGTCCAGAATCCAGAGTATTACTAGCATTTGTGCTTGATAAATAATCTAAATATGAATAAGCTGTCAAAATAGTTAGAATAGTTTATTTTTCAATTGAATAATTAACCTTCTGAACCTCAAGAAGTTTCTGGGTGCTGCATCTCTATGAAAACAGCTTGACCAGCAGCTGAAGAGGAGTCACCAGTGGCTTCACGGTGCAGATTTTTTTTTTTGTACAGAATCTGGTAAATGCATTTTTTTTAGGTATTTTTTAAATAAGACAGAGTAAAGCTATTTTGATGAAATAAAATAATTTTGTGCTTAGATTTGGTTAAGTGTCCGAACGGAGCGACATGTCACAGAAATGTAGTTGAAGCACTGTCAAAAAGTTGAAAGCCTCCCGATTCCTACTGTTTTACAGTTCCTGGCTCTGATAAAAGGTGTATTATGGGCGTATTTTTAAACTGTGGTTTGTAGCTATGCACTATTGAAATAATACAGTACATTTGATGGATTGTGCAACTTTTTCATGCTTTCTAGTTTACTGTTCTGCTAGTCATGGACAACTAAGGCTCAGATGGTAGATTGAGTTCTCCATTAATCACAGTGTTGGTGGTTTGATCCCTGGCCCCTCCACATGTCAAAGTAGGAAACGGAGAATGTGAACTCCTGATGACGGGCGAGCACCTTGCACACACTTTATATGTAAATGAGCGAATGAGAAACATTGTAAAAACCTGAAATCATTTTGAAAAACTGACAACCCATTTTCAACTTATGTTGTAAATGAACTTTATTAGTGCTCATGTGTGGTATTTCAGTGTAACACTAATACTCACTATGTTTGTAATCAAAATTAAATTATGGGTGCAGCAAATGTTTGTCCAGCTTATTAGCAATGCAGCTGCAGTTGACATTGGTACCGTGCCTGTGGCTCTGCTTCAGTTACACCCACTTGCTCTGGTTTGAGGATATTTGCCAAGTGGTTCACAGAGGCCATAAAACTCCTCCAAAGCGTTTCATCCTGCGCAGGCTTTTGAAAAGCATTCACACAGTCCTCCCCGCCGCCTCCCCCTTCACTCAATTCACAATAACGTGACACTCTATCTCTTTTACTGGTTTCTCTGCCCTTAATGAAAATTGATAGTCTCACACACATACACACACCTCAGCCGCCATTGATCGAGAGGCAGTAAATGTTTTATAAGCCCCACTGTAAGGACACCCCTTTTTCTATTCAGAAGGTGTCAGTGGCTGGGTCCAGAAGGAGCGATTGCTATGCTATGCTACTCCTCAGGCCCCTGAATTAGTGAGAGAGTAATGCATTTTCTCTGTAGTGCACATTTACCCTATTCTCAATTACTAGTAGCGCTCAAGTGCGAGTTGGAGGTGCAAGCTAATGCAGATCAGCTTGGAGGCTCTAATAAATTTCTCAACTCTCTAAAGTCTGACTTCTAAGATCAACGATAGAAGAGGTGGGAAAAAACTACTGCCAATGAATGAAAGTGAAATCAGCCTTAAACAGAGTACAGGCTCTTCATTCATTAATTAGCGGGTATGGACTCATTCTTCCCACCATTTCTTTCCAGACTATTTTCCACTGTGTAGTCTGTTTGGATGATATTGTGTGGTTTTAGAACAATTAAGCTAAAAAAACACACACACACATGCACACAATTGAAGACCAACCAAGTCTTATTGGAGCTTAAACCACAACTTTCCCTTGCTGGTGGTGAAGACGGTGGCACCATTCCACAGGAAATGCCTTTTTAACACAGCAGGAAGGAGAAACTTCGCCCCCTCTAGATCCCAAGTCTTTGTTTTCATCTAATCGCATTAAGTGACTGGGCCAGTGTTTGTATTTGGCTTGTGTTCGCGTCAGTGTGGGCTCAGGCCAGCACTCAGTTGCTTTCTTCCAATTTGAACTGGATTCCCCTGCAGAATGCCGGCGAGTCGGGGGTTAAGCTTAAAATTCTCTGAAGTCTTGCCTAAGAATTAGCATGCCAAGGAATGAGAAAAATGTAATGAGCCTAACTGGATTTGACGTGTGTGGAGGCTAATGGTTAACAAGTCATGATGGATTTTCCCTTTGATTCAGTGGAGATGACTGGAGCTCTCACATGCAGTTTCTCAGAGAATGAAAATGCTGTCATAAGTGAACTTTGATGCTATAATGGAGCTTTAACGGCTTTGAGGATTGTCCTTTTGTAGGTAGTACATCCATGTGAACAAAAATGTTAGAGCTAATCGTGAATGCTAACTAAGTAGATAACATTAAACATTTAAGGCAGTTGAAGTAAAAAAAAAAACATCTTCAGGTTGTTCTTACACCAAGAAATTCAGTATATTTTGCAGATTGCGACTGTGTCGGTGCAGATTTAACTGAGTCACCAAACAACCCACTGACTGTCATCAGATTCTGATTCAGATGTTGTTAAATTCTGACTGGTGTATGGAAGTATCATTGTTTTCACACTGAAACTTCAAACCAGTTAGACGAGCACAGAGAAAATCACAAATGGAGAAATCTCTGACATGAAGAGACCAATCCTGTTCTCATTTTAGTCAAAAATAGTGTTCTTATTTTGGCTGCCATTTCCTATAATTAGAAACTGACTGAGAAACTAAGTTTTCAGCACCTTTGAAGCCTGATTAATAGTTGGTTTAAACCTTTATTTGTGTTTCACCTGTGCTTTTATGCTGCAGTACTTAAAAGCAGGACACTTTCTGATGCAGAACATGTGCTATATATAGTTACGTAGTCTTAGACTTAAACTTATCTCAGTAAAATGTTCATTTTCTGGTTATATGCTTACAGCTTGTTGAGGCGGCCCTCAGATACTCTGATACATGCAGTCTAATCTTATTTGGCCAGCACTGACTACCATATTGCACACACACACACACACACACACACACACTAACACACACACACACACACGGAAGTATCTTTGTCTTTCCTTTTTTATGCAAACTGTCAGCAACAGATGCACAGACTGTCAGAGAGGCATAAAAATATGGGTGACCACAGAACACACCCAGTGGGTCTTCGCTCATAACTTCATGCTCCACATTTTATATGACTGCATCTGCTGAAGTCGCATGTGGCTAAAAAGTCAACCTTTTTGTAATTTGACTGTCAAACTGAACCTAATCTCGTCCCATCCTGAGGAATGTTATTTGTGCGTATTTGTGTGTGCTGTGGTCTGAAAGAGTTGCAGCTGACGGGTCTTTCAGAGATGCAGGGCGCCGGGCCATGTAGCTGCAGCTGCCCCCTCTCTGTGTGCTCTTTGATGGGGGAGAAAGATGGCGTTTACTTCCACACCCACAGCTAGACACACACAAAAACACACACAAAGGCTCGTTTTTCCCCTCTGTTGTCTCAACAGTACTTAATGGTCCATGGAGGGACACATTTCATGCATAGGAGGGCATGTTTTGTGAGTTGGTTTCTTGTAATGTACAGTACATAGCTCATTTTACAGCATCAGAGGACCCCATTGCAGTGCTTTACAGTTCACAGTATATTCAAATGAGTTGTATTCTTGTATGTTCAGTAACTGCAACAGTTTGTAGTGTAACGGTCAAAGTTAATCGTTATTAGAGGTCCACATAGCAGCAAGGGGACACCCTTGATATGCCCACGCCCTCATACCCATCACATCCACGCACACACAAATATAGCAATCCATTGTTTAACCATCCCAACAGACTTCATCCTGACCGTTACTCTGTTTGTGGTGTGTTTACTTAGCAAAGATAGCTGTCCCACCTGTTCCTTATCTGCACTGTGTGTACACACGTGCACACGATTTTTGTTTTGCAATGGGGGAAAGAACTTGTGAATGAGAACAATACACTTTTGTATTTTAAGGTTTGTTTAATGACTCTTTATATTTTGTTTCTCCCTCATGTCTGTCCAGGTTTGGATGACAGCTTGCAGCAATATGTTAGCAACTTTGAACGGGAGAAGATTAGCGGAGAACAGCTGCTGAAGATCACGCATCAAGACCTGGAGGAGCTCGGTGTGGCCAGGATTGGACACCAGGAACTGGTGCTGGAGGCTGTTGATCTTCTCTGCGCTCTGGTCAGTAGATCTGTAGATCTGTATATAGCTGATATCGCAAGACTCTTACAGGTACAAGTATAATTGTGGGAACAGACTGGATGTTCAAGAATATTTTAGTAACGAAGCATGGACTCTGCTGGTCACTGACCATCCCCCACTTGCTCTCAGTGCCCACATTTACTAAAAACTCAGCCTGTAGTTTCTGGTTCGGCAGCTAAAGGAACCAGCGATGCAGAAGGGCTCATTTCCCACACAGCTCAGCAGGGTGTGGAGGCACCACAGCACATGAAGCAGCCCGAGGACACTGGGAAGCAGCAGTATCGCTTAAGGAAGAGAGGATCGGGTCATAGGGGCCTTGGGCTCTGTTTGACAGTTTGAAGCAGTGGGAGATTATTGGAGGCAGTTAATCGTGGTTATCATGTAGCAGAAAGTGGCAGTTTGATCTGTTGGATAGATAAGCTCTCTCCACTGTTCCTTTGGACACACAGAATACATACATACTCAAGCTGTGTTTGTTTTTGGATCCTAAATGTAATGAAATATTGAATAGATGGTTTTAATCTTACTGCTGCTACCCTCTGCACACCTGTGCCTCTCTCTTAGTTCATTTCAAGATCCCATATTTGGCTCCTATTAGTCACATTGGGAGACAGCTAACCCACTGTCCATCATCACAGCTTCCAGAAGAACTTCCAACAAAAATCTCTGCTTTCACGCAGCCAGCATGAAAAGAGTGATGAAAAGCATCTATGCTCCAACTGAAAGAGAACCAGGTTTTCCAGCAGATGGGATCGATTTGGAGTTTTATCACTTCCTGTGCCATAAAAGTCCCAGATTGTGGTCCCTGCGTTTTGATCAGTGTCAGCATTTCTGTCTTTACGCTCTCTTAAAATGCTTTACATTAATCGTTTGCGGCACATTTATTTTTACCCTGAAGAAACTTAAATGTTCAATCCCTCCTCTATGTGTCTTGCTGTGATGCTGAATTGAAGATTGTCGGTCAAAGAAGTGTGTAAATGCTGTGTTTCAAAACATGTCATTTTTTTGTCATTGATGCACACATCAGTACACAAAAGCATTGCATGAGCTTTGTTGTGTCCCCACGTGGTTTACCGTGCGTCCAATCACTTAGCTTGCTTCTGATTATCGTTGCCTGGCTCCTTTGCATTGGGATGAGGTCACATGAATTAACCCTATTATAATATATAGTCAGCAATGCAGTTAGTAGCTTCAACCTTGAATCCAGTGCTGAAGGATGTCCTCTAATGACCAAGGTCCAGCCAAACTGTGTATACGTTTAAATTTGTCAGTGCCATACAAATTTCATTCATTTTTATCCTTTGATGCAGTTAAACACCATTGTATAGAGATGCAAGATAGGCAGCGTGTCCTCTATCAGTTTACTGTATATATTCTCTACCTGTAACCATTGGAGTGTACATATGGAAGCACTTGGCACATATATATATTGCTTTATGTTTTGATAGATTTACTCATCATAGAATTTGTACCATATGGTGCATCCTTTGGGCCGTAACCTCTTTTACTATCGCTGTAATCAGGTCCAGATTTTTGTTCACCCCTAAAACCTTTTGCATCAAGGCAGTGAAATCTGAAGCAGTCTTGCTCTTTTTGTGCTTTTTCCATCAAAATGTGCTGTTAGTTTGTAATTCTGTGTAAGTGTGTCTGTGTGTGCTGTACAGTCCTGTGCGATTTGGAGAGGAAGGATTTGACACATTGCACACCCCCTCATCTTTTCTTTGGAACATTAGACTGGGAATTCTGAACTCTCAGCAGCCTTTCACCTCTGCTTGAAGCAGTGCAGCTAAATGTTTTTTGTCCATTCTGGGTTTCCTTATTAAGAATGAGGTCTCAGGCTTCCACAGGTCCCATGGGAGGAAGTGAGGCCCCCGATTCAATTAGCTTTAACTGAGGCAAGGTCATTGCTACCAAAAGGAACACAGGCCACCAGCACCCGAAATCCCCACTTGCTCTCACACTTCCCAGGTTCTCTTTTTTGTTTACTGTTAGACCAGAGTATTTGCTGCTAGGTTTTGCTTTTGATTTTTAAGTGTTTATCCATCTGCACACATAATGAAGAATTCACATATAGTGCTGTTGTGTCCTTTTAGCAGTTTCAAACCTAAATCGTAATGACTAATGACCAAACATGCAGCCCTTCAACCCTTCAGAAAACATTCATACTCGTGCCTCTCTTCCAAAGGCTATCAAGAACAAACTGCTGTCTAGGGACAAAGAAAGAACATTTCAATTAATTTTACTGGACTTCTCTCAGCCTTGATGCCTTTTGCAGAGTCAGTGTTGAAACCCGAAACTTCTTTATTTGTTCTCAGACTCCAGTGACTCACTCAAAGACCAGCACCTCATGATATTCACTCACACATTTGCTGTATCCTATTGCAATTGAACATACAGTATAACAGATCAACTATCCTCATCATGGGCCACAGGGCTGCTGTAAATGTTTTTTTACTATTGCCTAGGGGTGCATCTGTCTGACAGTATAATGTAACACTTAACCTTAGTTGGCACATTCCAGCAGACACAGATACACATTCTCCATGTCTGCACTACAGACATTGATATCTTTAATAGTCGAGTCAAATCAATAGTGCTTGTGGTGAAGGCAAGAAGCGCTCTGTTTTGATAGCTGTTTTCCATTGTTCCTGAGGACATATATCAGTATTTACAGTAATTCCTTCAAAGAGCGCCAGCTAAAGCTTGCTGAGGAAAGAAAAGTTCTACCATCTTGATTTTAGATTAGCTCAGTGCCTCTAAAAGGACACTGAAAGAGCATAAATTTGGCTTGAAGTGTTGTTGTGAAAATGAAAAATTGTATTTGATTGAAACTACAGATTTTGCTCAAATGTGGTTTTTGGCTCAGCTGGCAGTGTGGGACAAAAGCTCAGTGGACATCTGTGGGCCAGTCAGAGCCGCCGTGACTGTGTGATTAGCCTGCTAATGAAAAAGCCAGGAGAGGTGTTTGATTTGGAAAATACTCACACCGCCTTTTGTGCTAAAGTTCCACTTTGACCGAGTAAATGGCTGAATGAGAAACCAAACCATGAAATGGTTCCTTTCCCTTCTACCGTACATCCTCTGATCATGTTTGCGTATCTTTAATGATGTTTCAACAATCCATTTCATGTCAAGTGTGGCTTGAATACAGCTGCCTACAGCTACTGTTTGACTAGTCCAATTATTCCAGTGTTTCCTTGGAGACTAAAATGAGTGAAATGATCTCTATGTTTTTTGAGCACATGTTGGAGAGTGGCAGTGGAATAAAAGGAGACACTAACCACTTGCAGATCCCCTTTGTTGGTTGCCAAACACGTGCTGTTTTACTCCTTGCAAAGCATATTTAGCTACTGGCTCGTCACACATACAGCAGCAGTGCTGGCAGCGATGCAACACCCTGTAAGTTGATATTTACAAGGACAAGGGCCAGGCTACCCTTCCCTTGCTTACCTATAGCAAACACATTATTCCAATTTTTCAGTCACAACATTACAGCACGCACTCTAAAAAAATTGTATTGCAGCTTGGACTGCTGCTGTAGTTATGTTAATAGCTGGTTTGTACTGTACTTAGTGACCCTTGTCATACTGAGCATGACTGCTTTGTGCTCGTGAATAACCTATAAATTAGAGGAATGCAAGGGCAGGAAACAACCCAGGCTCAAGAATGCAAACTTTGCTCCGCTTGATAGGAATCAGGTGATGGCACGTGCACACCCTTATTGCACGCCCTAGAACAAATCTGCAGCCTGGTGGGGGAATTTCATGCCCAAGCTATCCTCACGGAGAAGTGCACTTAAATCATATCTGTCAAAGAAATCATTACAGCCATTCATTACACAGGAAGCAACTTGTTTTCCTGGGGAAAAAAGACTCCACTGCTCAACAGAGAAAAAGCACTTACCTCCCAGGTCTAGACTGTGTATAGGGTTATTTGCTTTGATCTTAAGTTTGATTGTAATGTGTGTGCTCTTTTTCTATTTACCGTTTCAGAACTATGGAGTTGAGACTGACAACTTGAAGAATCTGGTTGTGAGGATGAGAGCGGCGACCAACAGTCTACACATGGCCACGGCTGACCGCAGAAAAAGCCCCGCATATGATGGAAGCACCTCACGCAAGCCACCCAATGACTTCCTTACCTCTGTGGTGGAGCTGATCGGTGCTGCAAAGAGCCTTCTGGCTTGGCTCGATAGGTAATAACACCTGATTAATTCTGCTTATCAGAGCAGATATCAGAAGGGCTGCAATTAGACCAGCACTTAAGCTAGCTGCACAAAAGCAGATATCACACCAATTCTTATAAT
Source organism: Dascyllus trimaculatus (assembly GCA_024666655.1). Taxonomy (NCBI): domain Eukaryota; kingdom Metazoa; phylum Chordata; class Actinopteri; family Pomacentridae; genus Dascyllus; species Dascyllus trimaculatus. Next base: position 10,173,147 of record CM045462.1, read on the forward strand.
AAAACATAATTTCACAATATTTGACATATGACTTTTTACAATGTTTGATCTAAATTATTGGCAGAGAATAAATCATTCCTCAAGTGGTGGTGATGATCCAGTAGATACAGGCTTTTTTAAAAACAGCACTAATCATTGCATGTCAGCTTGACACTGTATGCTGTTTTAAAACAGACGCGTAACCCTCTGTCTGCAGAGATTTGACAGGAGCTGGCAGAGTGTACTGTGCTCTCTTGTTGACCTGCTCCAAAACACATTACGCCATAAAAGCAGGGCATATTAAGCAGGTTGCCAGGATTAAGTGTTAGCTGGCTGAAATTAAGCTTCTCTTTTTGTGGCGGGCTTGGCTTAAGCAGGTACAATGATTTCATGATAGTCAGTAAATGGTGGTTATGAGGGCAGCAGCAGAGAGCAGAGTCATTCTGTGAGTTAGAATTGATGACATAAATTTGGATTTTTATATGCTGTTTAAAGAAATTTTGTGACTCAAGTTTCTAGGTTATGTGGCTTTAAAGCAGCAGTTAGCAGAAATCTGGAAAAGGCAAAAACTAAAATGCCAGAATTTGATCAATTCTCCTGTCAATGTGTCAGAAATCACCATTCATTTGTGGTTTCATATGGGACTTACTATTTGTACTATCTCGTCTGATCAATGAAAAGCCTGTAATTGCTTGAAATCTCCTGTCACAGACTAGAGTCTGAAAATAGAGCCAGGAGGAGGGGAAAAATCTAGTTTTCTTTCAAACCATTTGAATTACAATATGCTAAAAGGTTATAATGGATTTTTTTGCCCAAAGACTCCAAAAACCTACTGCACACCTCAACTTTGATACCGTTTGTGTGAATTTTTCTCTTGTTTCAGTTTTAGTGTCACAACAGTCCTAATATCAAATGATAATTTATTTGTACATCAACATTTGTACTGCACATTGATTGAATAAACAAATCTTATTACACTTACTGTAAAGGTAGCTCATGGCCTCTCAAGTGGTCAGACTACTGGAATAGATCCACCTAAGTACTTTAGAAAAGTAAGAACATTAATGAATTTGCACACAGTCCCGTCATCTCTTGTTGTGTTTTTACATAACAAAGCAGACAAGGTTCAGTATTCTTCCTCGGTATTCTTTGATTTGCTTGATTGGTCCAGAACAGCACTCTGGTTCTCGTAGAGCAAGTGCCATCTGCAGGTCAGTTTCTAGTTTAGTTTTTCTTTTCTTTCTGCGCTTATCTATTATATTCACCACACTGACATATCTCAAGGACAGCAAAGTGGTCTTGGGAATTATTTTGGAAATCATAAGTGTATGTTTTAGTGAAGGGACAAAAGCAGATATCTAGTCACCCAAACAGCAATCTGAGTGAGTGTAACAAACTTTAACACAACTTTGCAGTCTGTCACTTGTTTTGCAATGTTCTCTCTTTCTTTCTTTGTCTGTTTGCAGGACGCCTCTTACAGGGATCAGTGACTTCACAGCCACCAAGAACAAGATCATTCAGCTGTGCCTGGAGCTCACCACCACAGTTCAGCAGGTCTGCACGCTAGTTATTTTAACAGTACACGTGTAGCTAGCCTCTGGGAAACACGCACACACACACAATAGCTTTTTCCACTGAGCACATACCAGCCCTGGGGCACAGACATGCAGGATAAAGTGCAGGAGAAGAGCGTTGTGGGAAATGCGGTCTGGCAGCCATGACATAAGCCTGAAGCCAGCAGTCTGAGCACATTATTGCAAATGCTGATGTTTTTCTTGGGATCCTTTCCTCCTCATGCTGGCTAGTGAGGCGACCCCCTTGGTGTGGGGACGTTTAATAGTAAACGCCGCTTTTGTGTTTTTGGTTTCATAAAACCCACTGGCGTTCTTTTAAAGGTGGCTGCCAACATTCCCCAGGCTGCCGTGCTCCTTGAGCCATGTGGTTCCTGTTTTTGCTTCTCCGAGATGCTCGCAGTGGGAGACCAAACTGTCTGCAAGCAGTTCCTGTGTGTAGGTTTTAATGCAGGGATGAGGAGCTAGTCCGTCTGACTGCCAGAAAGATGGCTAACAGATAAAACAGAGCATCAGCATGCATCTTTCATATTTCACTACTTTCTGCAGAGAGTTGCTCGAGCATTGCATCATGGTACATTTAGCAGTCTGCTTCTATTAGTTTCATGCAACTAGTAGTGGTTGGTCATACATATGTCTTGAACAAAGGGAGCTGATAACTGGCCTTTTCTTCAGTATCAATCTCATTAGCTTGTATGTACAATCTTTTATCCCTTAAGGGTCTGTCTTAAGCTTAGCATGGTAAGAAACCCATTTTAAACTGCCAGTGAAAGTGGCTGCTGTGACTGCAGGTGTCATTTTTAGAGGGTTATTGCATCAAAATAAATTCCTTTCCCAGAGTGCCTATTTCCTCGCCAGAGTCTGGGATTTCAGCGCCTCTGGTGATTTACTGTGGGTGTCTCGGTCATGGTCATCCAGGAGAAGTGGGGGTATACATTTCCCACACTGCCATGTAGAGCTGAGAGGTTAAGGCGCAGAATAAACTCCTGATAGGTGCTGAAAGAGTCTTGCATGAAGTGAGCGATTAGTTTCCTTTTGTTGCTGGAGCAAAGATTCAGTTTGGCCAGTTGGTCTGTTAGTTTTAAAGCAGCTCATAGCACCTTATACATTAGGGAGTATTGTTTCCAAGTCTTCCCATTATTTAAGCATCTAAACTTGCACACAGATTTAGAAGACTCCTGACTTTATATCTCGTTTGTTTGGATCATTTGGACTCTTTTTGTTTTTCCTAACATGTTGGCCTGCATACGAACTACCAGTTAATAAAATAGGTTGCACTGGATACTGCTGCAGTGATTAGTTTTATGATGGGGGAGGACGCCGTGAGGTTTGCCCAGGCCGTTCATGAACTTCAGCCAAGAATTAGGGCTTTTCAGATCACACAATTTATGTGTTCAGCCTGAATGAAGCCTGTGTGTACACACACAATGGGACACAGCCATAAAACTGTGAACGCATCACCCATCTTGGCTGACCCATCAGCGTGGAGGTCATTCACTTTCAAAGAATGCATTTTTCATCGATCCCCCGTGCCTTTTGTTCGTGCTTCCAACTCCTCAATTGTTGGATGACATACGAAGTTCATTTCTGTCTATTTTGGTAGTAAAAAAGATTCCACTGTGTAGCTTAAAAACTGAAATTTATCAGACACATTCATCACGTGAATATCAGTATGTCACAAGGCCATGTCTGAAATATTGCAGTCCATGGCTTTTATTTCCTACTGGTGTAAAGGCAGTCCAGGTTCCTGCACTGTGCCAGAACCCTTCTCTCTCAGCCACTTCGTTGCTCGACCATGCAAATCCACTCTGGTGGCAGATCAAAGGCCCAGAGAGCTGCACGCAGAGTCATCTGATCCACACTGGTTGTGGGATCAAGTCCATAATATGAGGGATCAGTACACCCAGGGAATTGTCCCTCAGCCTCTCACAGTACTCTGACCCCCGTCTACTACCACGACTTCAGTTTTGACAAAGATATGGGATTACTTAGGATATCACAAACGGATCTTAGAGGGATTATCTGTGATATTGTTTCTCATGATTTGATACTATGAAATAAGAGAAAAGTTCTGTAAATGTTTAAACTTGGTGGGAGACAGGTCAACACATGTCTGCAGCTCATAATTATACTGTTTTGTTCCATGACCTCTAAACGATGAAATATGTATTTTTAGTTCATCCCTCTTGGCTCAGTCAACAGTGTAGTCATCCAAACATGGGCCATTCTCTAACAGAAATATGCACTTGCTTGTTTACACAAGCATAGCCAAATTCTTTCTAAAACCACCATATATTCGTGGCTGACATTAGAAAATACATTGTATGGAAACATGATATTGGGAGCAATATATGTCGAATGAAACCTACTATGTTTATGTTTATGTCTTATGTTTACATTTACTTTCAATTTTACCCTAAATAAGGGATATGTAAGCTACATGTCTAACACTTTATCAAATGAGCTTAGTCCTTCAAACAAGCACTCAAACATAGATGGAAAAGAATATTTAGAGACCATAAGATGTATTCTGCTTTGATGTGAAGCCATCGCTCACGGCCACAGACAGTCATGCAAATCTTGTCAGTGCAAACAAACCAACAGGATTTCAAGCCAAGTGCATTTGAAAACAGGCACTCCCCTTTAGCCTGGTGGAATGTGCAAGCTATGGAAATATGGAAAAACTTGCTCGACCCCCCATTTGCCGTCTGCACAATGGATTTACAAAGACCAACAGAGCTGGCTTTGTACATGGCACATGCCTGTGCACGTCACTAATACCATAAGGGCCACAACACCAGTTTTCATTTATTTTGCGCTGACAAAGGATTGTGACTTGTAAAGGCTCTCAAGAAAAAAGAGACTTGTTTAAGTAGATTTTTTGGGCTGTCTGGTTTTGACATAAGCATTTCACCTGTGTTTTGAAGGATGACTTCCCCTGGGGTATTCCAAACATAAAGCCAATTCTATAAACAGGCAGGGGCCCCCCACATTCACCGTTAACCCCCACCCTTCTAACCATGGCCCCTTTCACCACCAACAACACAGTTGTCAGGGGAGGCTGTTGCCTCAGCTGTGTCAAGTCCAGCTGCATGATAGCTGCGTTGGGACACTTGGAAGGGACGTTGGACAGTTTCCCAGCTGACTTTGCAGATTTCATCTTCCACCCAAGATCACAGTTATTGTCTTGTTTGACTTCCAGAGACCTCTGGCTTCACTAGCCCACCCACTTATAAGTGTGAACAGCAGCAATGCATCCAAATATTTGCAGAAAACCCAAGCGCTATTTGGAATAGGGGCTTCTAAACATGATCACATGTTTTACCCAGCTGTTTTCCACCATGTTATCTGCACATTTTTACTGTATGAATGGTCATATGGTATTTACGTTCCACTATAGTAAACTCTACCACAAAGGGTATTATGCAGTTACAGCATCCACATAATTTAGGCAAAGAGGTCATTTGAAACTAAAAGCTGTGTATTTGTGGCTGTTCTCCATTTTTGCCAGTTCTATATGTGGATTTCTGATTATATCGTATTTATCCAACCCCTATACTTTACCTCTCTCTTGCCATTGAATAACCTCTTCCCTGTTGTTTACTGCTCACCAGACTAATCTGTCATCACTGTCTCTCTGCAACAGGACTGCAGTGTTTACGAGATGGAAGAGAAGATCCTGGAAGTTGTAAGTGTGCTGTATCTCTTCTCATTGCTTCCCATAACGTAAACTAAATGAGACCCAGAGGTTCTTAAATAGCGGGAGAGGGCATTTATGTCTTTTTACCCAGAGATTGTGTGACATGCTTTCGGCAGCAAGGTCAGTTTTCTGAGTGAAAAGAGCAGACGGGTCTATAGGATTGCTAGCGGAGGAGGCAGCTCTAATACGCCCCTGCCATCAATCAGTGTTTCCTGTTGCTGACACTCTCCAGACTCCGTGGGCAAACACTAGGCTTCCTCTAGCACTCTGTCTCTTTCTTAGACAACCCAAGTGAAGGCCACAGTAGTGCTGTCTTTGTTCTTTCCTTTGTTTCAAAAGATTTTTCTTGCACTTGTCTTGTTTTTATCTTTAACTCTCCTTTTTGCACCCACCTTTTTCTTGTTGTGTTTCTCCTTGCATCTTATTTGTCTTTGTTTTCATACTTTCATTGTTCTCCTTTTGTGAGTTTCACTATGAGCTCAAATCTACTTAAAGTATACACCACTGGTTCACAACAGAATGCATGCGCCACAGAAAAGACCCCTCTAATGATGACAAATTACAGTTCTTGTCCTCACAACCAAGGGACAAAGAAGGGGTGTGTGCACAGGACTGATTTCAGTGTTGTGCGTCCACCAGTACATTTAGTTAATAGCACACTAATGGTCCCTCTTAACCCATTAAGCCTTGCAGTAAACTTAAAAATACACAGACAGAGGCATGTAGACAGGAAGAAAAAACTGATGAAGGATAAGGTATCTGTGTTATGAATGTCACGAATAGCAGTGTATCCTGACTAGTTCCAAACTGTAAAACACACAGTAACTCTTCAGGCTTTTATAGGCATAAAAGACATTAGAAGATTTGGCACACCACTTGCGGTCACAGTGAGAAGTTTATTAAGGTCTTGTGTTTTCTAATTGATTCACTGATGCATTTTGTTTTCCTCTGCAGTCAAAGATTTTGAACAGTATCTGTGATCAGACCGTGAGAACCACCTCCGACCCCCTGATGAGCCAGTCGGCCTGCTTGGAGGAAGTCCAGCTGACCAATATCAATCCAGGCGAGGGTCTGGTGAGGAATGCTTTTTGAAAATTTTTTCCGCTTTGTTTAATCGCAAGCTTGCTGTCCGCTCCTTGGATTTGCCTGCTAGGAATGCATGCAATGGGTGTCAAATTGTGACCCTCACATCACACCTCATGTCACATTTATCTCCCTCTGGGAGTATTGTATTTTTACCATAAGCATAAGTATGCTTTGTTTTGTTTTTTAACCCAGGGAATGTACATCAAGTCTACTTATGACGGGCTACATGTCATCACTGGAACCACAGAGCATGTAAGTATCTTGATATGTAAACCACAAGAATACATTTAGCCACTCGCCATGTTGGAATAAATTTAGTCACTGCAAGTATGTGTCTCCTAAAACCAAGCTTCTCCTATTGAATAAAAAAAAAAATCACTCTCACCCTCCTCCCTATTTTCCTCTTCACCATCTTCCCACTGTACTGGGAGCACTCTCATAACTGAAGGAGTTAAGAACTGCTCATCCCTTATGGGAATTGTTTGTTTCTGCACTCAACTAACCAATAGACATCACAAACAGCCTCCACAAAAGAAGTCCTACCTTTTCCCCACACTGAGCCAACCAGTCGGTGACTAATGCGACAGCATTACTGCCACGGTTGGTTCCTAACGCCTCCAGTCCCTAATTGTGAATCAGGACCTGAATCATCACCAGTAATGACGAGTAAATCCTGTTTGGCATCTGTGTGACATGAAAAACAATGCAACTGATATTCGTAAACAGAGAGATACGTTTTCTCACGATTTTGAACTTTGTGTATTAATCAGGTTTGCTTTTAGAAAGATTTTTAAAGGCAGGATTTTTTGAATACCAAGTTTTATAATCTGGTCTTGACCTTTACCATTTATATTTATTCTTTAGTCACCTGCAGACTTGACGAGGAAAATTCATGCTGGTGATGAGGTGATCCAGGTTAACCAGCAGACAGTGGTGAGACTCTTATTTTATTTTACATATTTACACAGTGGTGAATTGAGTACATAGTGTAAATATGAATAGGATTGAGTGTGTGGTTTTATGTGTGTTCACATCCTGTTAACCAGGTGGGCTGGCAACTGAAAAACCTGGTTTTCAAACTGAGGGAGGACCCCAAGGGTGTGGTTCTACTCCTTAAGAAGAGGCCCACCGGCACAACAGGTTTCACCCCCGCTCCACTTAAGAACATGCGCTGGAAGCCCCCAGTACCTCAGGTACATTCACACATGCATGCACACTTTCTTCTGTCATCCTTGAAAGTCAACAAAAACCTGTGCATCTAATCATTGTCAACCAATTATCAGCTTTTTAGGGAGTTGGTTCCAAAGCAGCATGTTCAGACAGAGCCCCCCTCACAGTGCTGGTATCTAATTTTAATACTGCATGGAGTCTTTTTCTTGTAAAACAAAAGAGACAAAGCTGCCAGACTACAATGTTGGAGTCTGGTTATTGTTGTTTTTTGGAACAAAAGGCATAATGTTGCATTAGGATACCAAAATATATTTAGACCTACATTCTTTTCTTTAATTAGAAAACCCCCCAAATGTTCATTGTTCAAATAAAGGTCAAAGGTAGCTGATAAATACTGACCCAAGAAGATTATGTGACTCTGATCCAATTTGCTATTCACCATTAGGTGAACTCATTATGCTGAACTTAGCTTTTAACCACATGGCTGCACCTGAGTCACCTTTTAACAGACAGGAAGGCAATAAGCCCACTGTAAACTTAGACTATCAACATTCAAGCTCTGGCACTGTCTTATCATGCGTAGCCCGTTTCATAGCCTGAGAAGACAAGATGAGATGATAACAGTAAGGAGTGGGCTTGTCAAAACAACAAAGAGACTCTGAACACAAAGGTGGCCAATGTCAACATGTCCACCAGCATCTTGTTTTAACAGGTAGTCAGGGGTATCAGAGTTAACCATCTCAGTTTATCTGTGATAATAAAGCTCCAGACAGCAACACAGAAACAAATCATCCACCCTGACTCAAGGATAAATGACTGGCTTTGTAATACTATATAATTTGTACACATGGGAGCTATTTGGAGAAGGAAAGCGGGGGAATGATTCATGAAATCCCAGATCGGATGTTTAGTTTTTTATTAATATATCACATCTAATACACTGTATCAACACATGCGTCATTTTGCTGTGATGAGACTAGTAGGGAATAACAGTCATACATTTATTCAAGGACACAATCTTGTTGGGAAACATATCTGTGGTAAATGAGCACATGCTTCACAAGTTATTTTGGAGTTCACTTACAATCTTTCCATACCTCAAACAAGAAGGTTTATACTCAGGGACACACACAAGCACTTAAATGTCTCACCGCATCTGGTGAACTCCTCCCACTTGCCAGCTAGACATATTTAGTCTAAATATGGGAAATGAAGGAACCAAGCCGAAACAGAAAGCAATAACTTAATTTGTTTTTGACATCTATACATGCAGTGAGCTAGCAGAAAGAGTTTTACTGTGGTCAGTGAGAAGGTATCAACTAATAATTATTCTGTATTTTTTTCAGAATAATTCCTCCCTGGTCAGAGCCCAGTCTCCCTGCAGTTCAGCCAACGGATCAACCAAAAAGGAGAAACCAGCCATCCTGGACTTGTATATCCCCCCTCCTCCTCCAATGCCATACACCCCACGGTAAGCTGCCCTGTTTCATCTGTAGTACTTATTGTTTTACTGAGTTTTATTTAATTCAGCAAGTTAAGGTCTAAAAGTTAAGATATTGAAAAGTTTGCCATGAAACAACTCAAAGAACTAGTACCAAGAAAGGTAGAGGCCATCTGCTGCCCTACAGCAAGAGGTCCAGTCGCCCCCGGTCAACCTTTGCAACACTTCCTAACTCAGACCTTTGAGGCTGATGGGTAATGACTGTGCCCCAGGCCCGTGATCGCCTTACCTCTTCCTCCTCCTACTGCACATTCTGTTCTGCTTGTCTTCAGCCCATTCTGCTCCCACAAGTCCTGCCACAGTCCTTATGCAACTACCGTTTCATCTTCCACCTCCGGGAAGATGACAGAGTATGGCCGTTTTACTAAAAATACTGGAGGGCCTGTATTCTAAAAAAGAAGTTTGCAAAGTAGTTCTATTTATTTCATTTGTGTTAGACTCAGGCCAATAGAATGACGGTTCCTGCCAACAAATCATCCTAATCGTGATAGGCTACTTTATACTGTAATGCTGTGGAATGGCTCACTGAGCTGAAATAACCAAATGAACATTTGTTCCTCCATGCAGAGAGGTGAGAACAGACTCCTTCTCCAGCATTAGTAAGAGACCAAAGGGCTCTGAGTCACCCAACTCCTTCCTGGACCAGGAGAGCAGGAGACGCTGCACCATCGCAGATTATGACAAGCTAAGCGTTGGCTGCCCCATCGAAGCCAACGTGATCCAGCCCAGAATGAGGGAGCACAAGCCTTCACGTGGTCAGTACCTTCTCATTAGGGCATCTTATAAATATCCCACTGAAAGATACATATGATAGAGGAGTAAATGTGATCTTAAAATAACACAAATACAAAACTTTTGTCTCAAGGTAAGCCCCGGCCGCTGTCCATGCCAGCAGATACCTGCGTGGGTGTAGTTGATCCTTACGCTAAGCCCTGGGCACAGGGAAGGAAAGGTATGTACACACATCCCTTTGCTTGCTGATTAAATCTTTGTAATTCCAAGTTGTATTTTCATTGAATTAATCTCTTTTGAAGGGTTACATTCTCCTCTGCTTTTTAATACCTGTCGTTTGTTGAAATTATCAGTAATATATCTACAATATTCTGAAGCATTGAAAGTTACAGTGTCTTAAAAGTCCTGCAAGAGGGAACTGTTTTTGTGACACTATCCATAGTACTAAAAAAGGCTTGCATGGCAATATGCATATACTCCAATAATAGATTTTTTTCAAACAAGATTTCAAAAATAGCATTTTAGCTATCTTATACAGATCCTAGACAATCATATGTCCATAACATAATCTGCTGGAAAGTCATAAGTTAAATATTCCAAAATAAATGCTCAAAATGCTTCATGTTGCATTATTATAAACAACTTCAGGATAGAAGCACCAGAGAAAGGCTTTTACCAAATATAAAAACATGAGCAAACTCCACTCACTTTTCGGCTCTTTTGGTACTGGTAAAGGCTGAACTTGTTGTATTGTTTCCGAATGCAGAATATTAACAACAAACATACAATGAGAAATTATTACATTCAGTTGTATTTTGTTATTTTTATGTTTCCATTATGCAGAAAATTGCTACTTTGTATCAAACAGGACTTCCACTTAAGTATCTAATGGCTTTATTTTGCCATTGTCTGCTAATGCTAATGGTTGCTTGGTAATGTTATCCCTTACAAAGTCTGCTTTAGCCTGTAGATGTTCACCTACCATTATTACACAAAGTCAGTTCGAAACTTTTACCACACTGGATTCAAAAACAAAAAACACAACAATCCCTAAACAAACACTTACCGTCTTGATTTGCCTGAACTTGTGCTGCAGTTGCAGCTAGTGAAAAGATGCTTTGCGTGGGACATTAGCTCAGCAGACACATGTATAACTATAGCTAAACATGCTACATTACTGCAAACATAGTGTTTTCTTCTGCTTAAGCTCACGATAAAGTAACTTGTCGCTGTCTCTCTGCTTTAGGTGAAGACCTCCTGTACAGGTACCTGAGTAATGAGCGTATCCCCACCATTGCAGAGGAGGTCCCCTCAGTGTCTCCTCCCTACAGGCCTGCGGGGGAACGTCACCTCATCCGGGTGGACCACATCCGGGGCAGCCGCTACTACTCCAACTCAGACCTCCACAACAGCGCCACCATCCCCTACCAGGAAGACATCAAAAAGGCCCCCGTAGCCCCCATCTCCAAGCGCACATCGGCAGAACGCTCACTACTGGTCAGTTGGATCACGCGGCTTAAGCTATTGACTCACTGATGATGTGCTTCTTGTCCGGGGCTTCCTGTCCCTGTCTTGTGTCCTTCCTCAGTGCCTTTGATATTTAACGTCCAGCTGTTTTTTTTGGCAGCTTCGGGCTTTCTCACACTCCTCTCTCCCCAACCTCCATATTTCCCTGGTGTTACTGCTACTACCAACTACTACTACTCCTCAACCAAACTTGCTTTTGTAGTGCTCACTACATTAAGTCATCACCCCTTTAACACTGCCCACTACCCTCGTCTCTGACTACCAGCCTCAGCCTCAAGAGGATACTGTTTGTTCAGGTTTAGGACACTTTGGCCTTGTGTGCTGTTTATGGACTTCTCTGTACATATTAAGTTATATCATGTTTCCGTTAAGATGTTCTCTGGTACCGTCACTCAAGGCTTCAGACACTGAAGTTGTCAAAAAAACTTGCCTGATATCTCTTAAGTTATGTGCTTCTTTGGTTTTCATTTACATAAAATAAAATTAAGTGAAACAAACAGCATATATTTGTTAGTGAAACTGCTTTTATTTTGATGTTTTCTTTTAACATTTTTGTGATCAGTTAGTTACATTACCGTCTTGCCAATGGTTGCCTCTTGTAAGCTATGCATATTTTTTATGTCACTTAAGTTGACAATGCTGCATTGGTTTGGTAAAAGGGTGTTTATATCTTGTCACTAGCAAATATTTGTGCATGTTTTAAAGCTATGCACTCTATTCAGTAAACTTTATATCCTGTGTTTCAGTTTACTCTGCAATTACGCACCAGAAGGGCCTATACATACAGCTGGTTGACAGTAACAACTGGCCTTTGAAAGCCAGTATTTGAACCAATCTCTTTAGCACACACAGGTCGAATGGCCGTCTGTTAGCTCATGCTAAGAAAAGACCACTGATCACAAGAGACAGAATGACAGTATTATTTAAGAAACTACAGGGAAGAAGTGTCTATTGTTGCTTTATCTGCCTTTTTGTAAGATTTGAATAGCGTTTTATTAAAAACTGCAGTTCATTTCAGTGAACTTTTGTATTGTCTTTATTTTACCAGTGCGTGTGGAATGACTGCTAAATGTGTAACTATAATGTAGCGTGTGGGATGAACATTTTTTTCAGATAACTACATCGCAGAACTTTGTTGTTACAGTATCAGTTTACACACTTAAAATGACATTTTTATTATAACAATTTGTAATCGGAGAGGCAGCCATTCATTTCCACTCTTGTGCTGAATTCAGAACCAAACTGCTGTCTTTCTAACCTGCTCTGACCTTTGAGGCAAACCCTGCTTCTGTTTTTTAAGCATGTGGCGAAACAGGATAGTTAATGTCACATTACCTTTTCTTTGTATCTCAGATTGCGATGGTTATGCAACTACTTCCCTCTTTGATGAACTTTCAATTCCAGCTGGGCGACCATATGGTCAAAGCAGGTTTTCCAACGGGGGATCTTTTTCCTGCACATATGTTGCCTTTTAAACATTTAAACGGCAGGTTAGGATTACCTTTCCTGACGGCTTTGGCTGTTTTCATTCATTTGAAGAAGCGTTTCCCTGCGACGGATCAGCACCTCTCATCATGGAACTTGAGAACCGACTCCTGTCAAGGACGACCCACCTCTCTCACCTCTTTCCCCTTTGCCTGTGCTTTTCTCTCTGCATGTATTTACTGATCGAGAGGTGCCTCTTTTCTTATCTCTCTGTCACTTCTTCATCCCTGTGTCTTGCTCTGCCCAAGCTTGCTGAGCTGTAGTCGCCTGCGGTCCTCACTAATTTGCACTTTCTGAAAAGCTGTGGTCTGGCTAAATACTACCTGCACTCTGTTTAACCCACTGCCTAAGTTTGCTAACCACTAACATTTTATGCCTGCACATCACAAATGGTTACAAGAGAATGAAATGCTGACTTATTGCTAGTTTGTGCATGTGGAGAAAAAAAATATTTTGTTTAATAATCACTTTTTTTGTCAGTACATGAATGCAATGAATGTTTTTTCTTGATTTGTCTTTCCTGTTTTTGAGGAGCAATTAGTTTTCACATGACACAGAAGTACCAAACACTGAAGATACATCAGCTGTCACATGCTATTATAGTATTAAGTATAATTAAGTTTCCTACAAGAAGATGCTGCAGCTTTACAATTAACATTCAAGTATAATCGCATAAAACATCACCACGACTATGTTAAAATAATCATAACAGAAAAGCAGCATTGATAAAAAGTAGCTTTGAAGATTTGTTAGTGTGTCTCGGTCAAATTGAGACTTTCAGAACACATTCATTAACACATAAATCTTTATGTATCACAGGGACCTGACTGGCACTCTAGCAGTGACTTCCTCAACCGGTGAGTTCCTCTCCCGCTCTCTCCTGCACACACAAACACATATATAATATATATACACACACACAGTGTCACAGTCTATAGGTCAAATGAGAAACATAAGAGCAGGGTGGGTCTACTTTTCCAGCAGGGAGTGACAGTCAGCAAGCTGTGGAATCGTTTTAAAACAAGCCACGGGGTGCAGGGTCAGTGGGTGGGCTGCTTTTATGATCAGGGAAAATATGCCATATACATGACATAGAGATGCAAACAGAGGCAGCAGCACATGTTTGGAGGTTGGATATTCAGTAAAGTAAAACAAAGTCCTCTTTATCAAACCTCTGCAGATAATTTACGGTCATCTTCCTGAGCAGTACAAATGGGGCTTCTCATTCCTTTGACTGCTAGATCAATTTCAGGCTTTTATTAAATGAGCATTTGTTTGCTATTTTTAAACATAGTTGTCTCTCTGGCCCTCCAGTTTCCAGCATGTCCCACATAACAATGTGTTCATCCACCCCCGAGACACCTTTGCATCATTGACTGCGCCGGGAAGTCTTTTAGAAATGTCACTGTTATGACAAATCCTGCGTCGTCTTGGGACTATAAATAACCCCATCCCACTGCGAAATATGATGACACGCGAGGATCGCTGTACCATAGCCCCAGTATCTCTTCTGGTCTTGGATGCAGGTCCTGAGGAGGTGTGACTCCCCACATTAACACCGCTATCGATGACTAAATGCCTTGCACAATACCCCCACCCTCCCCGGCGCTTCTATTCTAAGAGCCGCACACAAGCACATCACATCCGGTTTACTGCACGCTCGATCAAAACACATTACTCACATTTAGAACATATAGACAGATGCTACAGTAAATCTCGTAGATAAGCAGCTGACTAATACCTGGTGGCGGTCATGAACATGTGGCACTGATGCAGGAAATAGAATTGACTGACAGTGGATTTAATCAGGTGTCATATTAATTTTGACCATTCAGTCTGTGAAAACAAACCTGTTTTTCTCACGACAAAGCATAAAATGTAATGATGCATTAGCTTTCTCTCTACGTCACTTGTCAAAACCATCGTAAACAAGCTGCAGAAAAAAATCATCGGTATGTCTCTTAGCAAAGTAGTAATTTAAGTAGGAGACAAAGATGTGAAGATTTATAGATGACAGGAGGAGGAGGGAAAAAAAATGTTAGCAATCGAATGGCAGGAAGAAAAGAGCCGGAGACAATTTCATGCCCTGAAATTGCAGGGTGAGGCCCGGCTGAGGTAAGTTGAGTATTCTGAGCATTGGGAACAAACTTCTTGTCTGCCATGCTGCAGTGGCTGGTTTCCAAAAAGTATTATCTGAACTGCTGACATAACAACTAAATGCCAATCCTGAAACAGTCTCCATGGACTCTGCTTAGTTCAGGCCAAATCAAAGTGAGCCGGATTGGAACTTAGATAAAGATAATGAGTGGTTACAAGGAAGTTGGGTAGCAATAAGTATGTGTTGGAGGTTTTTTAACAGGCACTTTTGTCTGATCTAAAGTATGATGATGTTAGCGAAAGCTTCTTGGTGTATCAGACAACTTTATATGGAGTTTGATTTGGCATTAGTGTTTTAATCCATGAATGTGCTGACTTTGATTGTCTCTCTTTGTCTCACAGGTATAATCAACCACATATACGGTCCTGGTCTTTCTCTCAAGCAGTAAGTAACTCAACTATCAGCCCCTCTGACTGAAAAACAGAAATGCAGTGACACAGTCTGTGACAGCACCTGCATCCACGTGTGTGAGTTTGCTACGTCCGCTATGCAATGTGAGGAATGCCACTGGCCTCAGCCTTGGCAAGAGGCGGTGAAATGGAGAGCCTCAATTACAGGCCCATTACATTTCACACATATAAGACTACAGACACGCTTTCTCTATCACGCATCAATCACCAGGGCGGTATGCAGAAATGCAACCTGCAGATCATGTTCATAATGTGAAAAGTCTGCACTGACAAACAGGCTTTTGCAGTCTCAATCTGAAACTTGTACTTTTCAGTCATTTCAGTGCCGTGTCTCTTGGGATGGCAACGCTGCTCCATACTGAAATATATCAACAAGACATGCTTTGTCCTGAGAGGATTAATCTTAATGACTCTGGTGATCCCCTGACTTTTCCTGTAGCTCCTCAATGAAGTTGGAATTTGGGATGTAAGACATTCATATCTCCCTCAGGATGATTTGTAACTGCTGTTGCCTTTAGTTTACATCTTGTACTATCAATATGTTGTGTTTTTTATTATTCTATTGTAAGCCTCAGTTTTACTTTGCGTGGAAATGTTAGCATGCTAATATGCTGAACTAAAATGGTACAGATAAGACCTGCTAAATACCAGCATGTTAGCACTGTAACTGGCTTTTAGCTCAAAGTACTGCCTTCCACAGCTGGAAACATGGCTGTGTTCTTTGTTTTTTTTGGACGTGCTGCTCATGGAAAATTGATCAAACACCTACTACCTTTGGCAGATGTGGAAAAGAACTGACCACAATGGCAAACTGAGGATTGCTTTGCTCTTTTTTTTGCACACACAGAAACAATACACCACAGTACTATGAGTTACTGTCGATCCCTCAGTGGCACTTACACCTCCACAGAGGTCAGATGGATTAGGCACATAGTCAATGGTGGCAAGTGAACAAATCACATTTGTACAGATTTATGGTGCAATTCTAAATGCGTTGTCGCACCAGACAAGAAAACCTTGACCTTTCTGTCAGCATTTATAGACAGCAGAGGATATGGGATGCTGTCACTGGCTTCTGTTTAGATTATTTTTGTTCAGATATTTCTGCTGCACAGAAGAAAGGTAATTTATTTAAAGCCAAATGTTAATATGCTGTTGTTCAATTGTAGTGTTTGGAGCTATATGAGCAAAGTCTAAACAAGGTCATGACCAGTTGCAGGTCAGCCAGACAGATACCAGCAGCGCCACCAAACTGAGCAACCTAGAATCTGATATCATTTCCAGCCCTGCACCCTTCCCCCTGTTACACTGTGTGAGATTCCCCTGCTGAATAATAGCCACTCTGTCTGCCTCTCCTCTCTCGTTTCTCTTCCTCACACACACACACACTCAGTTTCTGGGTGGGTAGGTGGGTGGGTGGGGGTTATTAACTAAGTGCCATGACAATTCTCAGCATGGATCGTGATGGGAGATTGAGCGCCACAATGGTGTGACCAATCTGCATTCCCATGGATCCTTGAGGCCTCTGACATGAGTCGCAGGCAGGATTACCTCACTTCCACCGAGGCACAGCTTCAGCAAAATGCCCCTTTAAATCACCCTAAAGTGGCACGCTGGGGTTTTTTCTCTCATCACAGAAATGAGAGGAGTGTGAATTGTGAAATATTCCATTTACTTCAACACGTTTAATTGAAATGTTAAAGGCTTGTGGGGGTAACAGAAGGATGTTACTTGTTATGGATGAGAAAGACAGGGTGACAAATGGGAGGGGAGGCAAAGAGGAAGCTACAATGTGAGAGAGATATAAAGGGAGGGGGTCTCCTTGTAGTCACTCCAAACCACTCGCTGCAGCACAATAGCAAGTGGAAAAAGCGAAGAGGCCCCTGTCTATTTAAGTAGAAATGAAATGGAGACTATAATAATGCAGGAATGTGTCTGCTGGTTTACCGCCATCATGGCACAGACAGACTCGGGTCAGAACATCCAAGGCTCTGCGCAGATACATCTCGACCAGTGATGTTATGGCTGCAAACCCGCTTCCCACTGAGACAGTGAAGGCTGCTGGTAGCCAAGGACACAGCTTCCCCAAGCAGCGAGTGGACTCTGCGACATGAAACACTTACTTTTCTAATTTTCGCAGAGGCAGCCGTCTGTGTTTTTGTCAGCTTCTCCCAAAGCAGTAACAGAAAAAATAAGGTAGCATTCATCTGGCTGGGCCATGACCTGAACCCTTCTTTCACATTAGTGATATGTGTAGAGAATCTTATTCAGTAGGTGCACATTGTGAGGTGCATTTAGGTGTTCAACAGCTATTTTAAATGATATTTAGTCTGATTTTAGAAGATCAAGAGTTTAGATGAGGAGAACTCTGTCCAGTCTAAATGATACTTATGCAAATTTACTTTCATTCTACCAGAACTGGGATTAAACTACTGTAAGAACAACCATCATAGCTCAATATTAACTTATTCCTTCTTCAAACATTATTATTTATGCAGTTAGCATATTATTATAGGAAAGGTACAGTAAATTTGCATATTGTGTAAATGTTTTAAATAGACTACTACCCACTGTTACATTTACTCAAAACGTTTAGGGGCTAGATGTTCATCAGACAAAATCAGGCCATTTGCACCTGTCTAATGAAATAGATGTGCCATATTGTGTTAAACAATAATAGATACTTTAATACAAATTGCAGCTATTATGTTAAGTACCGTAGCTCATTTAACATCTTTTTATTCTGGAATCATTTTTGCTTTCAGTAAATTCAAGTAAACATTATTTATGTTATTTATATGCCTCAAAATGTCATCAATGCAAAATCTGGCCAATCTTGAGCTGCATGCCATTGTTGCCTAGAGAGACTGATGTTATCCAAAGCCTTATTATAGAGATATATTCTAGATGTATAACTTCCGAACCCATCTTGGAGGTCTGACAAAAAATTCCTTAAATCTTTCTGGTTATATTTGTGCTTTTCCCCACATTCACACCACGCTGTGATCATCCTCTCTGTAAAACAAAACTTTATTTTGTAAGGCCATAAAACATTTTACCATGTAATTTAATGTTGTATTTCTGACACTGAACAATATCGTATTATTGGAAGAGCAGTCGACAAAACACACTTGCTGCAAAATGACTGACAGAGTGCCCCTAGCTTCCCTGAAAGTGTTGACTTTAAATTAGCACCCATGGCAACATGAGCTCAACAAAAAGTTCCATCTATCAAGACTGAATAAGCAGGATTGGTTGCCAAAATACTGCTCACCCAAACACTTATTTTTCAAAGCACTAATTTAAACAGAACAGACAACAATGGTATGAAGTGAGCAGGAACAAAATGATTGACAAAACCATTAAAAATCTGAATGATAGAATAAAACGTGAGATAAGTAAAATAGTATAGGTCTGGGGTCAAACGTGGCAGGATGAGGATTGATGAGATCAGTTATACCAAGTAATATCAGCCATGTGTTTCAGCAACAAAGGATGCCTCTGTGTCCATTTAATGTTGTCTTGTAGCTCATAATGCTGTTAAACAGTGACGCCCAGCGGTCAGATGTGGTAACTGCAAGTGTTTTGTTTGGGGTTTTTTTTTAGTCAAACTGTCAATTAACATTAATAAGATGCCAAAAAATATCAAATTTGTTGCTGCATTAAACAAAAAATAAAATTGAGAAATATACCTTCACACAATGAGGTACCGACCTAACTAAAGGTTAAGTTGGGTCGGTACCTCTTTGAAGCGTGCAGGCTAACACTCAAACAGCACCTGCACCCACCTGAAACCGGTTGACCTTTTTGTGGATTTCCTGCCAGTCTTTGTACCGACATGTTCTCAAAGGTTTGGTCGAACTTTCAGCGGAGCTTTCGGGCCAAACTGCGTTCTCTGAGGTTATGGTGGAAGGTACCGTACGTTTTCATTAGAAATGTCAGACTGTTACATTTTAACGGCAGGTGACTTTTGTTTACTATCTCCTGCTAGCTAAACCACAAAAAGAAGCTAGCAGCTAACTTTACTGGCCACACCAGTGCTGGTACTATCACTGCTTTCCGTGTTTAAGTGACAGATAGAAGTGTTTTTTTTCTGAAGAACAACTAACCGTTTAGTTCATTTTACTTTTCCTAAATTTACTCATAAAGAATCTATAATGAAATTTGGTTGTCAGCACTTCTCATTTTATAAATCTGTAGTTTATGAGCCCATTTCCCTCTTATTTGAGCTATACGGATAAGCTTTTCACTGTCTTTTGCATTGATTTCACATTTATTTGGACACATTTAGCCACATGTGCTATATGTTATCAGCATGTGCAATGTTGATTTACTTCTAGTGTCATTTGAGTTGACTTGTTTTTAATTTTTAGTGATGTGCCATACTTCTATCCTATTGGTTTTCTGTTAGGCGCTGTATTTATTCTCATTTGGCATTTTGATTGAGTTAGCTTTAGGATCAGTAAAGTTCTGTCTTATTTTATTTTATCTTATTCCTAGCTCGACAGTTTGGCTTCACTTCTCAGCTTCGCATCTGAAGAGACAAAACTACCACATGCTAGCAGCTTTTTGTACATGCAAAAAGTTGCCAACTACAAAGGTGTACAATGAAGGAAGCAGGAATAGTTGGAAATCTGCATATGGGTTTGTTCAGTGCAGATCTCACATCTTAAGTTACACTTACTATGTGACATCTGCAAGAAGGGAAGTTAGTTACTGAACAGTCACTCTCAGTCAGGCTTTTGCTGTGGTTTATGTGGTGATCATCAGCAGCTCCCACAGGCTGCCAGTGAACTCAAACACCCGGAAAACAAGCTGTGATGCATTTGCGTTATGCAAGACAGAAGCACGCAGATATACATGTACACTGACACATGGGAGGTTAGTTCATATTAGAGCTTGTGGATTGCTATCAGTCAGTGTGCTTTTTGAGTCTCAGAGGCACTTAGCTGAGGGGATTGGACTTGAAGTGAATCGGTTGAAAGAACCAGGTATGGTTTTTCCTTTCTGAATTTCACTGAACACACTTGTAGATTTGAGTTTGTGGTGAGTGACTGAATGTGAACAACTGCAGTTGGTTTCAGGACCCTGTGACCAACCCACTACCTGGTTTTTACATTTCCGGAGGTGTAGTGCTAAATCTGAAAGGACAATATGTCAAGGTTATACAATGAATAGATTATGGGGGAGATATTTAAAACCTACTGAAGTCATCCAAGTGGTAGAATAATGTATTATGAAGGTGTTTTCAACAGTGGTAAGTTGTTAAATGTTTGGTATAGTGTGTGATAGTCTCTCTCTCTCTCTCTCTCTCTGTCTCTGTCTCTTTTGCGTGGCTTTACAAATAAGGAACTCAAAAATGCAGAGGAAGTTAGTCAATAATGGTAACTTGGATTTCTCAATATCACTGTTGATTTAGGGTGTTAAATTACAAAGAGAAATGTTTCACAGTTTGCTTTTTTTATTCTCTGTTGCTGAAAACCATTTTTGGGGTGTGATTTTGCAAAAAGAAACCTGCCAAGTCAGGTACCTTCAGATATTTGTGGAACAGGGTAAATGAAACTGCTGACACTGACCATTGTGGTACTGAAGCTGTGAGTCGATGCTGTTCATTAGCATTAACTTGTAAAGTTTTCTGCCGGTTTTCTGACTCAACTTCCACAAAAGGAGAAATGCTGCTTTTGCTACACATTTTCAATTAACATTTGTGCTGTTGTCTTTTTTTATTTTGCAAAACCAGAAAAAAAACTGATTGAGAAACATTGCCAGTGCTGTCTGCCCATGACGCCACTTCCTCTTGTCACACAAGAGAAAAAGATGTGCTTATTTTCTTCCCATTTATCTGTGGGTAGTAATATTGTCGACCTACACATTTGTGGCTAAGGTGTTGCTTCTGGTTTCTTCCAACAGGCTGCATTTCCTATATCTGTGGCTCCTTCCATGGCTGCCGACGACTACAACCCTGTAAGTGTTTCTACTGTTTTTAGTGACATTTACTGAGCCAGAGGTTGCCTTGCTCTCGCTGCCAATGAAATAGAAACCCTGCTCTCCTTTTAATTGGTGTGGTACTTCTGCTTCTCCAATTTTATGACGGACAAGGTAAATATGTATATAGTAACAAGGCTGTGTACCTCAGCAGGTACATAGAAGGCTACTGTCTAGTTTTTTTTTCCTGTTTTGAAAGCAAAAGTCACCAAAGAGAGAGAAAGTGCAAGGCAGAAAGTCAGACAACGATGTCAGAGGGTGTTAATCTGTGTGTAGACAGAGAGAGAACAGCAGAGAGAAAAGGCATGTGACACTCAGTATGAGAAACAGGATGTTCCGGACAGCCTCCTCTTCTGAGCCGTGGGGTCTGAGACTGCTGATTTTCTTATCTCGTCTTGTGCCTCTGACTCTCTGACCTCCTCTTCCTCTGCTGTCCTCCCAAAGGTCTCCCTCCGACACAAATCCAAGAAGAAGAGCCGAGGAGGTGAGTCAGCTCCCATCACTGTGTCTCTGTATGTCCCCACAACTGTAATTTGGACCCTCAGTGGGCGTGCGTCAAGTGGCAGCACAATTAGTGTGTACAGAGGGTTTTTAGTAGGCGGTCGGTTACTTTCACTTCACTTGTTGTCTAGTTTGGTTGTCTGTAGCAGCGTCTTGGATTCTTCTGAGAAACTAACCTTGTTTTTGTTATTGCCGAGTGATTCAGAATCATAACAGGTAGACTAAATGTAGAACAGCACTTCAGATTTGACTTGTCGTGGATGTTGTGTGGGTTTGCTCAGTGGTATTTTTAGACTTCATTTGGTTATTGATCAAACACAGTGGCCTACTTCACTCGAATGGAAATGTTTTGGGTTGCTTGCGTTGGCATGTTAGACTGCAACTTTTTGCTTCCTCTAAAGCAATACATGCGCTTTTGCTGCTTTGTTTCTCTGTGGACAAGAGGGGCGGAGGTTTCAATGCATTTGTTCGCATGTGTTTTCTGTGCACAGGCAATGGTACAATGAGCAGAAGACGGATCTCGGTCAAAGAGCTCGGTCATTCAGACCATGAGGGCTGGCTGTACAGGAAGAAAGAGAGCAAAGGCTTTCTGGGTATCAAATGGAAGAAGTACTGGTTTGTCCTGAAGAAGACGGCTCTCTACTGGTATACAAACCAGCTGGTGAGTAAAGCACCCTTTTATGTGGTCGACATGTTCATGTCCCAGCATGTTGCCATTCACACAGATTGTATTCAGCAACTATAGGTACACAAACCCTGAGCTACACAGAATTATTCAAAAATATTTAAAAAATAAAGATAAGTTCCTTGTTAGTCTCTCTCAGTTTTCCTCTTGTGCAGATTTTCAATATCTATGTTTGATAAAAAGCAGATATACTTTAACAATTTAAAGTAATGGCGAGCATCACATCAGAAAAGAGGTGATTAAAATAGAAATGTAGAGGATTGGACAGGAGCTTAGTCAAGTTTCCTGTCTCTTTCTTTTAGTTTGCCAGTGTGCTTTAGCATATCTTATTCAGCAATATTCTGTTTCCCTTTCTCTTTGGTGCTTTTTTTTTTTTTTAAATAAGGCTCCTAATTTTCTATATTTGTTAGTAATGTCAACAAAAGCCATGTAAAGGCCAAAACCAGCAATGACTTGGCTCCCAGCATGCCAAGTCATGAATATGTAGTCTCCCATCTAAGCAAAAAAAGCTTCATTCATTTCTTTAAACTCCTGGAAGCTGTAGTTTTTAGCAAAACAATAGTTGATTGTGCATTTATCTGGGACTATTTTCGGCTGCGTATTTGATGCTGTGGTGACCTTTTATCGCAGCAGGATGGTGTTAGTGTGTTAGTGTTGGTGACAGAACATGCATGCATCTTGCAATTAGTGTGGTTTGATGAGTTTTTTTTTAGTTTTTGAAAAGTGTATCAGACCTTTGCCAAACAGCTGCTTGGCAGAATTAAGTAAGTGTTGGTTTTCATGGACTTTGTTAACAATATGACAAAGACATAATATTACTAGATTGATCTTTTGAATTTAATGTAATGTGTTATTTATTTAAACATGGTTAAAACTGTGTTAAAATGTGTAAATGTTTAACCTGAAACCAAAATCACACGTTTTTTTTATGTTTCTTGCAGACAACAGAAAGAAAAACAAATGCATCTGAATCTTCATGCAGCTTTAATCTTTTTAACACATCACACGTTTAACACTTGTTGAGTCAGAGATGTGGTCTGAGGCACCGGAGGCAGCAGATGATTCATACTTGTTCCTTCCACAGCTGTTCCCCTGCCAGCCTGTCACATTCAGGAACCACTAAGCAGTGTCACTGTGTTTCCTGAATGTGACAGTGTCACTAATAGCCTTCATACAGACATACATTTACTGACGTGTTTGATTTACTGGCATGATGACTTCAGTCACAACGACTGTATGTCACCATTACAAAGCAAGAACAAATTGAAGAAGTAGCCTGCTTGCAATTCACTGCTAGGTGTTACTGTCAGGAAGTGGTCTGAAATCTTCACTGTGTTTTAAAGCTTGCTGTTATTCAACCTGTGTGTTGCAGGCAGAAAAAGCTGAAGGCTACATTGATCTCACCAACTTCATGATTGACATAGCCATCGAGTGCAAGAAGAAACAGTAAGCACATAGTTCCTCTAATCTGTTTGTGGCTCATCTCGGCAAGAATGCTGATGTAAGCCACCCACCACCCGTGGTTCCAATCAAAAAGGAACTATGATAATATTTATTTGATGTTGAACCTGTGTCCCACACAGTTAACGGAACTGTTAAGTCTTGAAACAACCTTAAAGTGATCGGTGAAGTAGAGTTTAAGCCACAGTTTTCATTAATTCCAGTAGAAAGTTCTTTTCACTTCCTTAAAATGCTGCTTTTTGTGCTGATCCTGTCCTAATGGCTGTCCATCTTCTGTTCCTCTCACAGTGCATTCAAAGCTTGCCACCCACAAGTCATGATGTTTTATTTTGCTGCTGAAAGCCATGAGGACATGAACTTGTAAGTAGCAGAACATTGTATCTAGGAGTGTTTTTTTTTAATGTATCGTCTTGTTTAATCAGAAATGTGGTTAAGTTGAGTAATCCTTTCCTTTCAGATGGTTGAATAAGCTTGGGCTAGCCTCCATTCAGTATGAGCCAGCAGAACGAAACACTGCAGCCGGTGAGCGCCCAGGGCAATCTTTTTCTGTTATTGCTCACTGTTGCTGAATGAAACCCTGTATTTTTGAGATGTCAACATTTGTCTTTTTAGTTTAACAAAATTGCTACTCTGATGTCTTCTGCTTGGTTGTGTTGTTTCTTGAGCACTCTAGATGAACCTAACTCAACAAAGAAAGTTTCGTTTTAAGTTCCAGCACTGATCTTTTGTGTTTATTACAGAGTTTAACTAAAAATTGTAAACTGTTATTTCATCTGGGCAGTTTTTGCACTGTCAAGTAATGAATTCCTGCTTATTACGTGTCTCCCCACACAAACATTCAGAGTGTTATAGTGAAGCCAGTGACCATGAAGAAGCTGAAAGCACAGAAATCCCCCCTCCACCATACTCTGAGCAGACTCTGCGGGACTCCGTGGATGCTCCTGGTCCACCTGGTAGCACACATCAGGTCAGTAACATATCTCACTGACTGCACATGCTATCTAAAACAGTCATGGAATATTAAACTTTCCATTATAGTTTCATTCCTCCTCATTTCCTGATGAACAACTGTAGCATGTTTACACTGCTGAACAGATCATTTCTCGCCAATTGTGATAAAACTGTAATATGTGTCAAACAAAACCTGTTTACTTAATGGTAAATTATTACATGTAACCCTGGTGTATTGTTTTACAGGGCACCCTTCCTCCCCCTTACTCGTCGGCAGTCCCCAGCGAAGCTAACGGTTCGCTCTCCTCACCTGTCAGTACGATGACATCGCAGAGCTCCGCCTCGTCGCTCGCCAAGCACCGTCAGTCCTGGATGGACCTGGTCTCGCAGGCTTCTCCTCCAGTTGGGGAAACGGCAGTGGTGTGTTCAGCTCAGGTTCACTCACAACATCCTCCACAAGAGGAGACCGAAGAGGAGACGGTGCTGGAGAACTTGGCTTCCCAGAACTCCTCAGAAGCAGAGTCCAATGAGGAAAACCCTGCAGCGGAGGCAGAGGAACAAAGGGTTTTAGGTGCTCAAAGTGAAGGTGAGTCTTTGTTTTACTCCTTTAACTGGTTGTTGTTTTTATACTAGACTGTCCTATCATTAAATCACCAGATTTTTTTTTTTAGCAAAGTCAGATGGCTCAGTTTTTGAACTTCTGTTTTCTGGTGTGTCATTTCTAGTGTTAAAAAACATGCTAGCAGAAAACATCAGCTTTTGTGTTTCAAGGAAGATTTGGTTGATAAATTTGCTGGCACACTGTCATTCCATTTCTGGTTGTGTAATGTATTTTGTATGTTACTTTAAACAGACAAATCTGTGTGTCACTTTTAATATATTGGGACAGATAAATTTTACTCTCGCTGACTTTTATCCCCCTAGAGCAGGCAGTTACTCTAATCTTTGTGTTGTGTATGATGATACAATATATTGCAATCTTATTTTGTTGCAGGCGATCAAGGGAACAGCTCAGATGAGATGGAGAAGCTGTATATTCATCTAAAAGAGGCCAGCCTTTCACCAATAGGAGATCGTAAACCATCCACGAGAAGGGAATTCCGGGCCTCCTTCATAAAACGCTGTAAAAACCAGACTGTCAATGATAAACTGCACCTTGTCAGGACACTCAACAGCACGTTAAAGGTACATTTTCTGTCTGTCTTTCTCCTCACTTTATTCTGTATTAAATAACTTCAGTCCATGTTTTAAAACAGTCTTAGGATTTCTTAGTCTGTAAAGAGCAAAAGAAAGTGACTTAATGCAGAGCTATACGCCATCATTTAATTTTCTGTTTTCTTTTGCTATTTTCTTTCCCGGTGCAGTCAAAAGAAGCGGACTTGCAGACATTAGAGCAGGTGCTGTCAGACCCAGAGCTTACCTCAGACAAATTCAGAGCGTGGAAGGAGGCTAATGCGCCCTTGGTGCAGGAGATCTGCGTCAAAAAGGACCAGCAGGTGGCATCGGAGGCCACGAAGGCAGCAGCATCAGTCATTGCTGCTCCTGTGGTCGAGACCAGTTTATAAAGACTCTACATGACTGTTTTTACTGTATTTGGACTTGGAGGACTACACATGTGCATGCGCGTGCACACACACACACACACACACACACACACACACACTCTCACACTGCTGTCGGTTATTCGTTCAAGACCTCAGTTCCACAGAAGTGGACATTTATTATCTATTCAACAAGTAACTGAATCACTGAAGAGTGTTTTTAGTTTCTATATGGAAATGGAGACATTATATGATAAGCAGCTCACATTAAAATGTGAAACGTGTCTTAGTATTACTTTTACTGTTTCGTTTGTAGGATTAGCACATTTTACAGCTGGTTGTTTTCATGTTGTAACTGTATGAGCCTATGCATAAACTTTTTTGAATAATGGATTACGTTGAAATAATGGAGCCATTGTTCTCTGCATGGAAACACTTGTTTTTATGGTATGCTTTATTTACTTTTAATTCATCTGTAATGAACAAGTTTCTGTTTTGTTTTTAAACTGTTTACAGTCAATTATTGGTGCCATGCACCATCAGTGCCTGTTACATATGTTTTACAGCGACTGTTATGAGTAATTTGTGTACCGTTTGCCCTAGACATTTTACATCATGCTTAACAGTAAGACTTTCCAGACTGAACACTAGGGCCTGCACTAACAGAATAAATGTTGGTCGCAAATCATGACAATTTCAGATTTTTAAAAGTCAAACATGTCAAATCCTTGTTACTGTAATGTAATTCAAGCCAAGAGATGTGATAACCTGATGTTTCAGTAGAAAAGACTAATTATCTACTTTACTAAACCAAAACAGACTTTAAAATGAAGAATCTACCTAAATTCAACCTAAATGTAAAAAATCTGTCTACTTTTTGACCATAAACATTGACAATATGAGACAATTAGTGTTTTTTCTCAAATGTGATAAATACTTATATCAACTGTAGATACAATATATTGAGTGTAAGGTGGGATGTAGCTGTATTCATTTGCATTTAAACACAGGATGCACGGTGGATAATTCTCAGGACAAAGTCCCCAGGACCATACAAGCAAATATAATAGACCCGGTCAACACTGTAGGCAGCGAGCTCTAGATAAATGGGTGGTTTGTTGTCATCTAGACATCAAACATGTGACTGCAAAGAAACAGGTTTAGGAATCTCGGGCCAAGCAGGGGCCTTGGACATCATGACAGGACCTGCTGGAAGGGATCCAACTAAACTGCAGACGCAACAATGCATTTGTTTTCTTATCTTTCATCTGCTGTGCATGTAAGATATTAACTCCATGTAAATAACTGTACATGCTGAGTGTGTGATGTTAAATCTCTTTGTTCTCAGTTCTGGTGTGAATGTCAGTGTGCTTGTTTGTATATGGGGAAATAAAGTATTGTTCCAAGGATAATTTTGATTCATGTGATCAATGTGACCATAGATGATGGTGTCTGTTGCTGTACAGTATCTGTCATGTGATGTAGCCTACTCAATACTTTGTACAAAGAAAGGAGGACCGCACAACATGTAATGTCGCAAAGTTGACGCTAGGGGTCGCCGGTCTCTGCAGATTCCCCATTGAGGTTATGCGCCATATTGGCAGTCTCCTCCATCTCGCCAAACGTCGGGCATGCATGTTTTTAACCGGTTAAAGAGGAGACAACTGTAAATTTTTACAGTGACCTGCGAGCCGAAAAGCAACACTATGGAGGCCGTCAAAGCATTTAACAATGAGGTTTGTTGGAAACCCTTGCAAAAAATTGTGAACCTATCGAAGGATATGTTATCTAATTCCCAATTGCCGTAGCTAGTTGGCTAACGTTAGCATCAAGTAGCCGAAAAGGAGAGGAGGGTAGTCTCACACAAGGCCGCTGTCTGAGCACAGCAGTGCAGCATAAAGTTATTCACTGTCTAATTCACGTTAACTATCCAGGATGCAGACGAGAAGAGAATGTGTTTCTTAACATACACCGTGTTAGGTTGAAAGTCTGTGAAGGCATATTTTCCACAGACTGGTGCTAACGTGTACTAGCTAGCTCCAAGTTAGCAAAACCGCCACAGTTGCGTGATAACTTGGTGAGCTAGCTAGGTGATGTGGACGTGGGGAAAATACCCGCTTCTCATTCTTCCTAAAAATGTTGCTATATAATTATGACTGAATTAGCATTAGCTTGCTAGTTTATAGGATATAAATGACGTGAAATAACAAAGCATATTCCGAGTGCTAGACAAACCGTTAGCTCTCACAGGGCTCAATGCTAGTAGCGCAACCGTCGTATGCCTGCATTGACACTAAAGTGTCTGTTTTTGTCCTCGTCGGTGTAAATGCCGACCTCACTATCCACTCACAGTTGATGCCATTACAAATTAGCCTCTACAGCCGACAGCAGCTATATTTCAAATGTTTATTTTGGATTATTGATATAACCACAACAAATGCCCTGAGTCAGAGCCAAGCCCACTACATCGTCTCCCTGGGAACTTGATTGTCTCTGACCAGTAACAGATGCAGAATGAAGGTTTTGCAATCGGTGAACAAAGCTTGCAGACCAGCAGGGAGGATGCTTTGGACAGTTATTTGTTCACATTGTCTTTTGATGGCTATTAACGTTTTCATGTTATAGTAGTTACATTGTATGATTAAAAAAAATCTCTTTTGTCTTGCTTCATCTTTCAGTTGTACTCATTGAATGAGTACAAGCCGCCCATCTCCAAGGCCAAGATGACTCAGATCACCAAGTCTGGAATCAAGGCTATAAAAGTAAGTATGTAGTGTTAAAGGATGAGGCAGGCAGGTGA
This sequence comes from Dascyllus trimaculatus, assembly GCA_024666655.1. Classification (NCBI taxonomy): domain Eukaryota; kingdom Metazoa; phylum Chordata; class Actinopteri; family Pomacentridae; genus Dascyllus; species Dascyllus trimaculatus. The sequence continues at coordinate 10,202,390 of CM045462.1, forward strand.
TGGATGAATAAAAAGATGGTCAATAAAGGGAACAGTTCCCCATCTCTAAAGACATAGTCTTTCTATGCATAACCATCCAACAATCAACAGAGTTTTTCAAGTTTTGATATATCAACTAATTTAGAATTTATGAAGAGTAGGCCAAACAATTTTGAATATCAAGCCAGGATTACAGGCCCCAACACATTAAAAACATGCATGCATCCATGTTTGTACGGAGATACAGAAAAAAGCGTAAGCAAAAAGTGAAGCAGATATTAAGTTTTTACTTCAACAGCAGTTTCAGTGTCAAAATGCATGGCATTCTGCTAATTGATTAATGGACAACTGTTCTTTGATAATTAAATGTTTAAATCTTATATATATATAAAAAGAAACATAATGGTCAACATGTGGGTGTTGAAATCCAAAAGAATGAAGTCAAGCTAACATTAAATTTAATTCTCAAAAATGGAAATGCAGTTGTATACTCCATGGGCTTGTTAAATACTCAGTGGTACTAAAATCATCATGTAAGTGGCTTTGTGCCCTGGTACTGTTCCTCCTTCCAATGCCACAGACTGGATCTGTTACTAAGTCATGGCAGCTCATAGAAAGTAATCTGTACCATGTTTGACATCATATTTACTCTGCTGAATACTTTATTACAACATGTAAAACAATTTTTTAATGACATTTAGGTTGTGCCGTCATTCTATGACTGTGAGGTGTTTATATAAGTGTTTCAGCTTCTGATGAATTTATGCTCTTAATAATACCTGGTTAAAATTATTTACCTACAGTTAGTAAAATTAAACCATGTGTTGCTCTTTAGGTACCTCTTTATGATTTCTGCTAAACCTTAAGGTTACAACTTATTTCACACTAGCATGTAGTTAGGTCATAATTCAGGCAGACAATGAGAAAGCATCAGGATTTGGGCTCCAGGCTAACCTTTCCACTAGTAGCAATGGTGCTTTTAGCTCTAGCACTGCAGCAGACATTGTGGTTTAATGTAGAGAACTACTTTTTCTTTGTGTTTTTTTAAATAGTCCGCTATAGGTTGTTTCATCATTGGAGCATGGTAACAGCTGAATTGATTGTTTCAAGGATCAGGCAGGCAGGGACTGACTGAGCCAGTGGAGAAGAAAAAGTAGTACTACAGCGACAATGGCTAATGCAGTAGCTACTTGGGGTGGCTGAAAGGGCACCAAGTCAGCCTAATAATCGTCTTGCACTTGAGCAAATGCGATCGTGTAAAATTTGTACTCTCATAAAAATTTTGTATATGCGACCACAGCGGTTGCAGCCTGGAGCCCTGCGAAGCATATAATCCTCTATGTTTTTGATAATTCTGAATTTCCCTATGGGGCACGCATACTATGCAGTACCATGAGCAGCTTAGTTCCTGATTTTTCCATAAAGCAGGAATGACATAGTTAGTGGTGCTTGCCTTGATTAGTTTGTGGTAGAGATGGGAGGTAGGAGAACCACAGCTGGATTAGATCCTGTGGGACACTATAGTAACTATGGAGTGGCTAAAAGCAAACAATCTACAGAGGACAGGCTGTGGTTTAGCACAGTCAGACTCTTATGCATTGGTTTTAACAGTTTTATAGTTGTTTGTTCAAGTATATTAAAATTATTTTTGAATATTATCCAGTTGCTTGTTGACTATATGTAAAGTATCTACTAACTCAATGTACCACACACTCAGCATGTAAAAAGTATTTGTAGCAACACTCTCACACGTAAAATTATCCAGAGTTACTTCTACCATAGCCGTTGGTTAGCATGTGACGTTTTTCCTTCAAGATTCAGGTTATGTTAGAATGTAATGCAGATTTTAATTATTTTTGTTTACATATTTACAATGTCTGCTGCTGCTGCAAAAATGAATTTATAACATGGGCAGTCGATATTTGAAATTTTCAAACAAAAGAAATTTCAACATGAACTTGTTGCAAGAAACAATATTAAAATTAAATATAATTTGAAAAGAAAGTTGAACAGGTGCGTATGCTGATGTGCACCTCGTTTATAAATTACATTTTTGGGAGCAGCAGATACTTTAAATATGTAAGCATAAATCTGCCAAATCAACATCCAAACTTATGTCACCTGAAAGCAAGAGCAAGGTAGAGGAAACTGTGCATAGATAATGCTTCTGTGAAACAAAGTGTAGTAGACTGTAGTTGTGTCTGACAAATGCAAGAGCCAGTATTCTGCCAGTGTAGCCGGTCCTCCATTTTTATAGCTCTGCCAATCCATTTTCAGATAAAGTTAGTTTCAGTGTGTTCTCTCCCTTCTATGTTATAGTAATCTCTTAGTAACTGTTGTTCATCATTTGTTGACTCCAGCATTATCTGCTCTGTTTCATTTGCTATAGAGGCACACTAGTGCACAAGTATAAATGCTCACAGTAATGCAGGCCACTTTTGTAGACAACGGCAAAGATTCAACACAGGAGTATGAATCAAGTTTTTGTCTGTTAGCTGTAGTTATAGCCATAGGTCCTTTTCACAGACAACACGCAAACATAGTTTCAAATTATTTACTTAAGTTTGCTCATTAGTTCAATTTCGTTGAAATGATCTGTGATATAGCACCATAAATATATGTTAGAGCTATGAATTCAACTTACAGAACACTGTGACTACATAGTTAATAGTCTAATTGACTAAAATGGTCTTATTGAAAATGAAACCCAGTCCATTCTAGGTCTAACAAGGTGTGAGACTGTGTACATCAATACACATGTACAGACTGGCCATGTGAAAATCATTTTTGAAACAGTCTGGCTTGTTTGGTTTTGTTTGTTTGTTTTTAATAAAAATTTGTTTTCGGGATCTGAATTTTATAATTACAAGATCTGAATGTCACAATTATGGGAAAGGTTTAAAAGGGTTGTTTATCAGGCTATTGAAAAATGGCATCGGCATTGCATGTTAAAACTCTTCACTTGTGTGAACGCATTTTCACTTTTACAAAATTGGAATATAATGTAGTTACACTGTGGGCTGCAATATGAGCCCCATTTTTTAGCCTACATTTTGGAAAATGTGACAAATTAGCGTTTAGCTTTGCTTTTTTTTACTATACACTATTGGATGTGTTGACAGCTATCTCTAAATCAATATGAAACTGAAGAAATCTTCCAACTGAAGCTCAGAATTATTCCATTGTCTGCTCTCCTATATTTGTACCCCCTGTATTTGTTTATGTTTTGAAATTGGTTTGTATATGCACATAACGACTGGTTGTGGAGTTGAGCAGACTCAGTCAGTTGAGTAACTTAGTGTGCCATCTGTCTACATTAAGATTTCCAATACTGCATACCACTGCCCATGTGTTTCACACAGGCCAATCTGGCATCGCCCTGTCAGCCTCTGGTAATACCATATGGAGAAAAAATGCGTGCACATTGTCAGAAATCTGCGAGTACTTATCAAAATTTGGAAATGTTCCCAGCCCTATATCCAGCCCAAGAGTTGCTCTAGTCTCTTAGTAAAAACTGTCTTGGGGGTATATAGTGATACTTTAGTTGCTTTTAGTTCCTATGTAAAAGTCTCCGTAATGTGAGACTCCTGCACACACCATGTATAAGCCACAGCTAATAATTTGTAGACATTAGGCCTTTTACAGACAGAACACTGTTAGCCACAAGGTGGTTGTTGGTGTGTTTTTTTGTTTTTTTAGCGGTGACATAGGATATGTATAAGTATAGTTTATGGCTGTTTTGATTTTGTACCTCTGTTGCAACATACACTGTCTTTTGAAAATGCTACCCTTTTCAGTTAGTTTAATATATACAGTTATTTTCAGAGGTCAAGGATTTTTCTGTATTTAGCGAGAAAGTTCCCTTCTGTAGTTTGTCTTCATGGCTGGTTTCCTGCACCCGAGGCCTATTAAAAGTCTCTCAAAAAAGTAGTCTGATCAGCAATCAGTGACCAAAGTCCTATGACTGAGTTCATCTGAACCTGCAAAACTGCTTTTTTTCATAAATACTTAGGAGTAAAGGTTAATCTTGTTTTCATAGAAAATTTATTATTATTATTACTGCTACATGAGGATTAATTTACTTTAAGGCCTGTTGGTATGAATTCAGGACACCAGCTCTTAACTATACATCTTCTGTTAATGTACTTCTTTGTCCTGTTTTTACTCTTGTTTCTAAAGGATCTGCTGTGCTTTTGGTGTTGCTGTGCCTTGTGTTGCCTGTGAATAACACCCGTTTCCCCTTCCCTCAGCAGCTCTCCCAGCTCCCCCAAAGCACTGAAAGTGAAGCAGGAGGATGGGGTGGAGAGAGTTACAAAGAGATAAGAGAATCCCTAACCAGCTTAGGTAGGAGTATGGGTTGTTTCACAAGGAAGATGGAAGAAGACTAAAATCATTTAAACTTAATTTGCTCCCACACATCCAGAAAAGCAGCTTTTGCTGTTCTGGTTGTCATGCGTTGGTCGATGTTGGTTTTGAGCTCATGACTGTGTTTGAAGTTGGAGGTGCAATCTTGTTAACTTTCATCTTAAATTATGTAATGACAGTATTTGTGTTTTTGTTTATGCAGTAGCCTTTTAATATTTTTTGAGAGTTAAGTCAGTTTTCTGCGTGTCTTTATACTGAATAATGATGGAGACAATAATTTGTCAGTGTGAGGTTTAAATTTAGGTCATGTGGAGGCAAATAGGCTAGTTGTCATAACTGATTTATGACCTTTGGCTTCATGGAGATCTAAAGTGTATTGGTGCTTTAACACTAAACATACATTTTTATTAATTCAGTACTCATCTGCAACACAGTGGACATCATTTATGTGCACTAAATTTTGCATGACATAGGATGGTGAAGGTGAAGTTGTATAAGATGGATAGTATTTAGAGTGTTCTTCATAGCACTCACTTTGTGCAGAATCTGTGGGAGTACCTAGCTTTTCATGAGTAAGCCAATATCATTATGGCATTAATATGACAGCATTATTGAGATGGTAATTTAATTCATCCCTGAAGGTTGTCTGTTTCACAGTGCATAAACTTTGAATGTTTGTTTGGACAGAGCAGCAGTGATTCATGCCTTCTGCACACACTATGGTTGTGTTTTTCCATGTTGCCACATGTGTGAAAAGACTTGGAGATTCCAGTCTTGTCTGCTTATCTGGTTTTGGGATTTTCAGACAATATTTCAATTGCTGATTTTAATAACAAGTTAGGGCTGTCATGTCTTCAAACATATCAAGTTCAACACATAATTAATTTGACTAAGAGTAAGCCTGCATCAGTATTGCATTAACATACATTTTCAGTGTCGGCTCGGCCGTTTGTGTTAATCATGTAAATAAAGTAAAAGTTTTCAAAATGGATGGGAGCCGCAATTGAAAGTAAATTGAAGGAACAGCAATTGGGTATATCTGTGAACTCTTAAAGTTTGATGTCAGCAAATAGAAGACACTTTAAGTTAGTGTGCTGGGTTGCATTACTCTCTAGTTTGTCTGTTTCAATAACCTAGCCGGGCAGTGCATCTCATCGATTGTCTTTGTGTTTTTTACCAGCCACTTTCAGGGCTGTGTTCTTTGACTTGAGAGCGAGAGGGAAATACAGGAAAGATAACCGTGTTGCGCGTGATTAAGCATTTATGTTAAGCATGTGGAGATTTATTGATACGAATCGGTATCTAGATACAAATGTGCACAATGCGAGTGCATCGATTCATTCACTGTGCATCGATGCAATTGACGGATTGACGGGTGAAATCGTGATGCATTGTTCGCTGCGTGCCTGCACCGGTAAAGTCCGTGGTTGCATTTATTTTTCATATTGTCTTTCATTCTATCCTGTGTTTCCGAGGCACACTGAATGCACCATCAATCCTTCGCGTTTTTTTTTTTAACACAGACGGAAGCCGGAAAGCACATTTCTACTGCAACAAAGTTACAACACGTGGAGGTCCGTGAGAGCAGCAGCAAGCAGCTAGATGAGGTTTTTGAGGCACCTAAAAAGTTCAAATCAGGAGTTTGGAACTCCTTTGGCTTTTTTTGTTGTGCTTTTTAAAAGGCCAAAAAGAAGGTGCATAAAGTGATGCATAGTACTAGTAGAGATTATAGAACAATGTGCACTTCTTGTTAAATTTGCTGTTTATAAGGAATAAAACAAATCCTCTGTCTCTAGTACCATACTGAATTGCAGTTTATTATTATCTGTTTACATTTTTAGTATAATTTCTTTGCATCATGTTGAATCGGATTGTATCACACCAAATCGCATCGTATCGCATTGTGTAGAATGGAATCCCCATCAAATTAATATCAAATCGCATCGATTCGGGAACAGGGGCAAATTGAATCGTATCGCATCGTATCGTCAGGGGCTTCAATGTATCGCTAATGTATCGTAGTGCTGTTAGTGTATCGAGGTACGTATCGAATCGTTGTCAGTGATGGAGATTCACATGCTTAATTTATATGTTTATGCACGAAATGCACATTTATGCATGCTTTTTAGCAGCAATCTCTGTGGAGACCATTTCTGACAAAATAATAACCAAAATCTATCGCACCGGGCAACATTGTAATTAGTATTTTATATTTGGGAATATATTAAATGAAATCTGGGGGAGCCACTTTGAATGATCCTGAGTCATGCTGACATGAACGAGATATTAACATAAGCAATAATTACAAAAGACTGCCTAAAATGCGCCGAATGAAGAAAATAGTGAAATTTACATATGCTATGCATTCATCCTCAGCAAACAAATGTTTGACCTGTCAAATGACATTGGATTTTGTTGTCATAGTAATTAGGTAATGGGACCACCAGGTCTTGATATTACCGTTACTCTCGCCAATACTGCCTATCAGTCTGATATTCTTGTCAGTTGTTCTCTAAAAAGCAAATCAATTTAAGAACAGAAATACATAAATATTGTTTAATTTTCCTCTAATTATAATTTCTTCTAAGTAAAAATTAAGTCATACTGTGCAGAATTAATAGTTTTAGTTCAGAAAAAAAAAGTTTTTTGCAGTTCTACCACAGCTAATCCCAGTTAGCGGAAGGTTCGTCTGACTCACTGGATGTAGGATGTGAGGCTGCTTCCGCTATCTGTGTGTTACCCTTTTCTTCGTCCTGGGTAACAGCAACCACCATTTGAGGGCAGCAACCTACCACATTGAAAATTTCAACTTTTACTTGGGGGCGGATCGTACATTAAGATAGCCTTGCTGGAGTTTTTTTTTTCCTTTTTTGGTAGATTATCCTTTTGTCCACAATGCTAGCTTCCTGCATGCTTTCTGCATTCCACCAAAGCATTCCACCTGTCTTTATTTTGAACACTGAAGATGCGTTCTTTGCTTAGTTCTGCCCACAATGACTTTAATTGGTTTAGGAAATACAAACTTTTCCCCCATAGCAGAAATACAGTGTGATGCAACCAGACCATTAGGTTTGACAGAGTGGGCAAACCAAGCAAAACTAGAGAAGGTGGGGGGGGGGGACAATGCAGGACAGAGTGTTTGTCCTCCCCCAAATGCTCTGAAACTGAATTTCTGAGTGACAGTTGAGATATTGATCCTGCCATTTTAGACTGAATTTATTAATGTACCCACAGCTTAACAGTCAGCTGACTAATGGTTACTTTTAATCATTAGCCCATGTTCATACAATGTTGGTAACCCTGTCCGCGAGCTGTAGGCTGATAATATACATAACATACCTTGGTTAATGTAAGCTGAACTACAAACCAGGCAATTGAAAACTGGAAACAGCCATACTTTTATCAGTGTTTTAATTTTTGGAGTTAAATTCAAAATGCTTACAGACCTTAGATGTCAGGTGATTTGTTGTCTTAATTCTCTGTTCAGCACGACTCAGTAATTTCCTGATTTTTGCAATGACGACAACAGTAATGTAGCTTACAAACCGGTTACTATGAACGTGCATTTGACACACACTTCTCCTTATTGGAGTACAGGGCATAGCCCATTGTGCCTACATGCTGTTAATTCTTAATTCCAACAGTTAATTACTGACAGAGTATTGTTAGAAGTTTAGCATTTGATTTAAAGTGGCAGCCCTATAACTGTAAGACAAAGTTATATCATGGCAATGAGCTTTACTCTACAGTTTTTTTTCTGATTATTAGCAATTTGGCAGACTCAGACATGGGCCAAGTACCAGTGGTTTTTAAATCTTGTCTGACCATGTTAACCACGATCAGCAATGCTGTTTATTATGCAACATTCTAAATATATACATTGTCCACAGGAACGCCTACTAACAGGGTAGCTGTAAATTAGGCACCCAGGGATTTTGAAACATTCTGCATCCATTATGTAACCATCAGCCAAAGATGGATAGTGACAGAGCAACACAGGGGTTTGGACCATTAAGGTTCCACTGGCTCCCACATTTTTACAATCTTAGTATTCTCTATAGGTTTGCAGATTGCCTGGCCACATTTTACCTGTGTAGACCCATTTGGCAAAGCTCACCAATTGCTTTTCACCTATAAGTATCTGCCGCTTTTGTTGAGTTTTCTCTTTGCTGTGCTGTCAGTTGGGGTTGTCTCTCTTTGAACACAGAAGGAACTCTTTCATACTTATACATATGAAACACTCCTCTTGAAACCATTTAATATTTGATGCTGCACAGATATATGGTTGTCTATACAGAATTCTTTTACAACCTAAAATGGCCTGTGACAGATGGTAATTTTCATTGATAGAGCAACTTTTGGTAGAATTCTCATAAAGAACCTGACCATTACTTAAAAAATAGGAATTACTGCGTATAGCTATCTTATCAGCAATAATTAGTGACTCTCCTGATGCGATTTGCTTGCCTCACAATGAATGTTGTTGATACTTTGAGTTTACAAGGAAGATTAGAATTTGTGTGTTAAATTGAGCCTTTGTACAGCCACATTCATTGAGTACTTTTCCCTGCATGTAGGATATGAAACCCTGGAAACATCCACTCAGAGGCATATTTTAATCATTAGTTTGATAACATTGACAGCTAGAGTCTCTCAGTGACTTGGATACATTAAGTGTGAGAATGAGGGCTAATCTAGGATCAGTCATGTCTTCTTTAAATTTTCATTCTAGGTGGTCAAAGGGACGCAATGATTCCAAGATTAGCAACCATTCGTTTGATCCTTGACAAATGCAGCACAGTATGCCTGCCAAGCACTCTACAGCGATCTTTGTTTAATTCACAAGAAATCTCTTCCCCAAGCTACTTAAAAGATGAGATAATAATACATTTTCAAAACGTGTCCAGAGCCTTTGAGCTCACTTGAAGATACAGTAGGGATTATATTTGCGAGATACCTTTATATCAGATTTTCTTTACATTAAAAATATATTTCATCACAGGTTTTAGAACAAGGCCTCCCTTTGTTCTTATGTGATGTACATGTACAACTTTTCCCTAGACTTAAACATAAAATCTTTTGACAGATAGGTACAAGGAGTTGAGATTACCCCAAGTTCCATATTGGTAAGAGGAAGTAAAATGTAAGACAGACTGATTCCAAATATATTTCACATTAAAATAAGTGTTGGGTTATGTTCTGGATTGTTTCCATTTATGCTTGATTTGATCTTTGGTTGATAAAGAATCAGTCTGACAGCCATCACAATGTGAACAGGGGTTTTATGACATCAGCAGTCTGGAGTGGTTGAGCATCTATTCCATTTGCAATTTAATGACAAAATGTTAAACCTCACTTCCTCATGTAGAGAGATGTAGAGGATTGGATGTTCCAAGCCACACCTGTTGAACCTCTTTCAGGGCTGATATTGGGAGAGCAGCCCTAAAAGCCCTGTTGTGCTGTGATTAGTTAAACTCAGAAAAAACAGCACTGATTGGTTGAACTTGGAGAGGACGACAAGTGCCATTTTTGTGCCATGTCAGTGTACATATGGAGTAACAGTCTTCTCCTTACAGACATCCCCATCAGAAACATAAAATTCACTGTATAGGCTAACATAAACACATTGCTTCCAGTTACAGACATGCCTTTTTCATGCATTTTAAGTTGTCATAACAGGGAAAGCACATGTGAAACAGATCTAAAAATTGCTCATTTCTATCATCTATCCGATTACGTCATGCCACAGAGCCAACATGCGCAATACTAGGGCCCTGAAATTAGCTCACCTAAATGGAATGCAGATGATTTTTTAATGTAGTCAATTACTTAGGTTGTTCGGCTACAACTGGCAAAAATCTCTGCTGGAAGGAAAGTAATCACAAAATAACATGAAATCTTCCACCACACTTTATTTGCTTTTTTGCCTGCCTTTATGTGTGTTTTTTTGTTGTTGTTGTTTTTGCGATAAATGATTTCCTATTGTTCAACTACTTCTAATTTTCTCTACTTCAGAAAGAATATTGGTCCTCCTAAGATTTCAGGTGTAATAAGTCACAAGCTTTTTGTACATCAACACCATTCATAAACCAAGAACTTGTATGGCTAAAGACACAAGATATATAACTGAAAGTAGCCAGTTTTTGCAAGAATGTCTTTGCTCTAACTCTCTAAGGTCTTTACCACCTGTTCTTCTTGTCAGATTGAATTATAAATAGCCTTTAATTGTCACATGATGAAATAGGTTTAGGATTGAGGATTTTAGTGTTCTTGCAAAAATTATCTGTTTGGTTGTCTAATTTAAAACAGGAGAAAGATCTGCATAGTTAAGTAAATATGTATTTCTAAAACTGACAAGTTACTCAGTGTACTGAAAATGATGCACATTCATTTAGTAGTACATTCCAGGTTAATTTGTTGTGGTTTTCAATGTAGTAATTTGTACCAATTTATTCCCAAAATATTAGGAAATAAGACAAACAGTAGTTTAACCAACAAGACTCATTTGTCCATCATTTGTAAATAATTAAAGAAGCAACCAAAAAAGTAGAATCTCTTTGATTATTGTCCAAAAATGGGAAAACCGGGAATCAACAGTTTCAGTATTTTTCCAAGTGCATACATGTGCTACCAGTGCTAGAAAAACTAGTAGCTCTACATGCTATGGATACAGTACTAGTTCCATTTTCAATTAGTTTTTATACTTTTCTCCTATGTGGTCTGTAGAAACATAGCCTGCAGTTTATCCCAGGTTAACCGATTTTTGATTGTTGTTTGCAGCCGAGTCAGTTGTAACTTCGCAGTTGTGCCAGGTAGTGCAAAATTTTTAGTTTTTACTAGGTCTGGACCGGAATATTCAAACTTTTGGTCATTGTGGTGGCATCTTAATTTTGAGATCCGAATTCTCATGTGCACACCCACCTCAGCCACCGCCACCACCTCAACTCTACTATCATGAAACAGTGGTATAGCTCAGTCGAAACGAATTATTTTATTCTAAGTCATTAGAACCCCAGTATTTTTGGGGTCTGATGGTTAAACCTATTGGCTAAACCTATAATGTAGATGTTTACTTTTAAGTGATGCCAGGGGTAGGTTCATATTAGATGAAATAGATCTGATTTTCATTCAAAATACTGGCAACCTACAGTTCAGTGCTGTGCCTGAATGCCTTTTGTATTGAAACAGACAGACCACTGGAGCTGCTGCTACTACTGTGCTGCTTACGCTCTTTTATAATCCTTTGTTGATTGTATTGTCGAATAAGGTAGAGGGAGGCAGGATAACTGTTGCGGGCGGAGTTGTTTGTGTCTTTTGCACACTCACACAAGCTCTGCAGTATGCTTGATCAGCTGCCCAGAGACAGGTTCACACTGCAGAGAGTTATGCTTAAGCATGTGTGTGTGTGGGTTTTATTTTTGTGTGAGAAAGCTATGTGCTCATTAGGATTGCTGTGATGGAGAGTCTCATGATTAGATTTAACTTCAATTCAGAGTGCTGATTCTGTCCCAGATACTTGTCATTGCATGTCAGTTTTTGATTTCCCCTACATCTGTGTTTAACATAACATTATTAGTGGATGTCACCCAGTTGTTTTTATACAATATGATTTTAAATAATTTTAGTGAGGGAAAATGTGAAATCTTTAGACAATATTTATAGTATTAAATGAAGCCACAAATTAGTCTAAGGTGCTGAAACAGTTTGTTACGCTTGCCGCTTGGCGTTCAAACATAGTTTTTGCAAACTATACCCAATAGCGTGGTCCGTTAAGTCCATTTCCAAAACACTGAAGCAAAACAACTTCATCATGTTTCAAGTGTATTTGATTTGCACAGCTCATGTGCACATGTATCCCTGAAGAAACAGATGACTTGCATTACTGCTGTGACTCCAGATAAATATTTTTTTAGTGCTAGTGTTGTTTGAGAGAAATTAGAAGAAGCAAATATCTCTTTGGAATTTTTCACACTGTGCAGATTTCAAAACACCCATTATTTAAATATCAAGCACCAATCCGAGTTTATTTTTATTAAAGTACATGCCCTCTTTTAAAAGTCTGTTTTTATGTCATGATAGCCATGTTCAATCTCACATTTTATTTCATATTGTGAACTTTCCAGTAAACTTGTGCTGCCACTAGTCACCATCCCCTAATCTAATCTTTAATGCACCTCGTCTGTAAGCATACTCAGACATATTAACTACTCTTATTTGTCTAAACAAAGGTGTACATTCTACCTAACTAGCCTGCAAATTATCTAAACTTTGTTGTGAGCTCATATAACACCAGCATCATGGTTAAGAACTCTTGCTTGCTAAATTGGAGCAGGTTTATTACAGTGTTGTTTTTATTCTAAAGTTGTTCCTGTGAAAGAAACACGATTTTTAAAAAAAGCTAAATCACAGACAGTCTTTCAGACGGATCATTTCAACAAAAGAGGACTTGCGAACAAAGACTCCTCAGTGCAAACAAGGCATGATTTCAAATCTTCACTTGTGTTGCCTGATCAGAGTTACTGGCTCCTGCTTCTTTGGGAGCTGGCTAAAACTGCTTATACTTTTATTCCCAAACATGTCTTGACTCGAACAATTTATTACTGTTAATTTGCAGTTACTACAAGTCTTACTGTACACACATTTGCTCTGGGAAAATTCAAAACATGAATTGGCCTTATAAACTGCATTAATTGAACAGATGAGGACGTCTTCCTTAGACAGGTTACTTCAGAAAACACCTGTGGTAGCAGGCTGATGATTGCACAGTAACTATTACAAAGTGTGCTGAATGTGCTTCATTTTTCATATATGCCACTCTGATATTTGTTAGCTTGATGTATAGACAAACAAATTATCTTTGTTTAAATTGCCCTTATCCCAGCAGATGATGACTAGAAGTTCTGTTGACTCAGTAGGTTCATATGATTAGAAATATGTCATTCACATGCTTTGTTATTTGAGTTGAATTTTTGCATAGTATGTTTTATAATTAATTTAAAGCCAATGGGTAGATTTCTTGTGCTAATCTGTTTACGATTGTCTTTTTTAAACAATGGGATTCTTTAATCTTCTCATTTGTCTTTGGAAAAAGACCTCTTGTATCTTTAAAGCATATGCACAGAAGAATGTTAACGGGGTGCCCTTGGACTTGTGTTCAGGTATGCAGGGGTTGTCCCTTTTTGGAAATGAGGTTTCCCTGGTGATGACTGTTTTGCTGTTTCTCCTCTCTGGTTAAAAATTGAATCCATTTTAGTTTCAGAAACCTCCCTCCTTGTGCTGCTCCTTTCTGGAGCACAGCCCTCCTGCAAATTACTTTGTCGTAACCTCATTCTCCGAAACGTTAGAAAGATTTTGAATCACATAGAAAAAGGACTGTCGTAATACTTTGTACACACCCTTATAGCTTTCAAAGCTGCACTGATGGATAGAGTGTTTCTAGACAGGATAGAGGGGGACAATGCTATACTGGAGATCTTATTTGCCTCATTGCTTCAACTTCAAATTAAATATGACTTTCCTCAGCCACATTTTTATTGCCCTCCTTTAAGTCAGGCATTTCATCCATAAGTTTATCCCTAAATCTTCAATCAAACCAAAGCGCCACATTTTTTGTGATTTATTTCTCACACACGCATCTCTAAACATTTCAGGTCCTGATTTGTTTTTGCTTTTTTGGTACAAAGGCCTTTCCCTCCCATCAAAAGTAGGCATTACTAGGCTATGAAATTAAAATTTATTTAGCTAAATTGGAAGTCTTCGTCTTCTCCATGTTTCAGGAGGAGGCTCAAAGAGATGATTTCCCTTGCCAAGATGGAACAGATTCGCTGTAGCAAAGAGCATTTACAAAATTATTTCCAGAGGGTGTCAAAGCCATTTTTAGCCTTGCTTGAAGAGACCTAAATATATAACTGTAACTTATAAGCTTTACTGCTAGCTGCATCTTTTATTATCAAACTCTGCCTCATTCTGCCTATTGACTGACATTTTGGCACTCTCCCGCTCTTTTTCTGCTCTTCATTTGTGTTTTGTACCCTTTACCTTCTGGGCAGAAAGAGCTGTTTCCTATTTTGACTTGTAGTTTTGCATTATACATGGGAGTTCTGTATACAAATACCCCGTCTATCTGTTACGTTAAATATACAGTATTTAGGTGTCTGCTGTGTGTGTGTTTAATTGTGGAAATAAATGGTTGAAAGTATAATATTAATATTATTATTAATAATAATAATAATAATAATAATAAACTGGCCACATGTTGCCCCTAAATATAGCTTTGTTTATTGTCATTGATGAGTGCACTTTATCAAACAACAGTACATTAACCTTCATTGTGGCATATCTTGTTAAGACTTAAAGTCAGGGTGTCAATAAATGGTAATTATGTAGCTTAACTTATGTAGTATCTACTTACATCTAGTAAAGATGCTAACAATCCAACACTTGGAGCACATGAAAACATAAGGCACTATGACTTTAATTAAATTGACTTTTGATTTTGACATGTCACTTAATTTTTTAATTGAAATTAGACAATCTTCTACAGTACTTAGTCCCTGTGATAAAGACACCTCAACACTGACCAGTTCGTCTCCTGTCTTTGACTCCATCTACTGGCTGATTGAGAGAACTTTAGCTTTCAATTATCAACGTTAACTTAACTTGATTAATACACATTTTTATCATATAGTTTTTCTTACTTCTTGGTCAACGTCCTTCTAGATACATTTCTGTGTCTATATATATCATATATATAAATATGACCCTGTAATATGAACATGATAAAAGTGTGATCTTTTCAGTTGTGCCATTAGCTATGTTTTAATGTATAAAACCTCAGCAGAGACTTTCTTTGTGTCATGAATTTCAATATTTTGGCACGTCACCGTAACATTTGTGAAACTGGGATGCAAAAGAAAGTTTTAGTTTGTCTAACTTGTCGATCTTGACTTGCTGTCTTCGCTTTGCTCGGTGATGGACTTGGCACAGAGTGACTGCTGACAGCTTTGTGTAATTTTTTTCTTTTCCAGGTTTAGTCATCAGAGTTAGATGTTGGATTTTGAAATGTAAAATATTATCAGCAGAGTGCACAGACAAGACAGCTGTAGTTGTGCATAGCATTCATTGTGGTGCTGTTTCAAGCATAATTTCTCAAACAATGGCTGACATTTACAGAGTGGCTCTGCTGGTGATCACATGTAGATAGCTACAGAGTTACGGAGATCACACGCTAAATATGACTGGCTGTTGTTGTTGATGTTGTACATGTACCTACATTGAATACTCGTCCAACATACATAGTAGGAATTGGCACAGCTTTGATAGACTTCAGCTGCCCAGATAAGGATGTGTCAAGTGTAGCTCTGAATTACATGGATTTATATTATCCTTGCTTGACAAACTTGGACAGTCTAAACAGGTTCAAGGTTAACTGCATAACTTCCCAACTCCTGGAGAACAAAGAAACATGACTGACCTGATAGAAGTTCATCATAAACTATTTAAAGTTTGGGTAGAAAGATGTTTATTTGTTGTTGTTTTTATTTTTTGTCTAGTTTTTTTGTTTTTGTTTTGTTTTAACTTCATGTATTCATATTTTTCCACCCAGATCAGATGAGACAGTATTAAGTGTAGCAAAGGCCCTAGTAGAAGTAGCATGGTAGCTGACTGGGATAAATGGAGGACTTTTGATCAGAAAAGTGTGGTTCAAGTCCTGTTGAGACCTAAGTTGAATGTTGACCTTTGGCTTGAATATTTATGCACGTTTGAAGCGTGTGAATATTCCTATGCTTGTCTGGTGCAAGGGGCGTACAGAGAGGGGAAAGGGTAGAGCTGCAAACAGAGGGCTTTGAGATTAGGTTTTTTCATTGTTTGGATTTTGTTTTGTTTTGTGGCCTTTTCCAGACTAGCATCCTTAAGTGTTGCATGTTTAGTGTTTACATTGTGTAAATCCAGAAGGTCTATAGTCTGAGTTCTCTGATGTACCTTCTAGTAGAATTAAGGCTTCATGATTATAGCCAACTTGATGGTCATGATTATTTTGATCATTTTTTTTGCATCACAGTTATGTATCAGAATTACTCATTACTTAAAGGGATGAAATTGTTTTATTTACGTTCACATAAACAGATCACTGCTTTCACTTCCATGTTGCGCTACATTCCTGTTAATGGACAAATCTGGATCAAAGTACAAGTTGAATTCCTGAATTCAGTGCATCTCCTGGAGGGAAAATATATATATGTGTGTGTGTGTGTGTATATATATATACACACACACACACACAATGTTAAGTGAAGACACACTTAACATCTGCTAATGTATGGAAAGTACATTTTACTGATCCCTAAGCACCTTATGGTAGATGCCAGCTAGGTGGCTGAGCACAGACAAACCTTTTCTCCCTTTTTAGTTACTGCAGTGCATCAATTTAGACAGTTGTGTGAGCAAAAGTTCTGTTGACACAAGTAAAATGAGATGTTCTAATGTGAGATTTATCCAAGTAAAAACCCAAGTGATTTTACCTAAATGGTTTGCTCTCTACATGCTGACTTCTCTATGAGCAAAGAACGCATGTTAAATGTTAGTATCACAGTAAATCATGTTTGTTTGATGGTGGGATGTTGAAATAATGATCACGATTAATATTCACTTAAACAATGCAGTGCTGCCCTAAGTTTAACCCTTAAGTAACATGCGTTCTACATAAGCAAGTATGTAAACATTTTCACAATGCAAACATTTGTCTACACAAATGTGATGTTAACTAGAATATCTCCGGCCTAACTTTTGGAATGACTGTACTTGACCAAAGAGTACCTGGGATGAATCTGTCAAGGCTATAGACTAAATAACATAATGTTTGAATCTCTCTGGTCTATATATCTGTTTCATTAAATTGTGATAGTTTTACCTCCCCATGTGTGTTAATGTACACAAACTCATCTGTAAGTACAATGGAATATAACTAGTTGTGTTTTAGGATGAATGTGGGATGCCCCCTTTTTGGATCCCATTTTGTTAGGGTTTTTTTTGTTTGTTTTTTTACTTGGCCTGATGGTAGCATCTTTGTATTACACTCTCAGAAATCTGTGGTTTATTTTTAGCATTAATAGCTTTGCTTTTGCTTGGCTCTCTAAGAGAACATAGAAAGGCTTGAAAGATGCAGTTGTTTTACTGCTTTTTTGAACATTTCATCAAGTTGAAAATCTGCCATTAGGCGAATTTGTGGTTATACCTCAGTCTTCAGTATCAGTAATGGATGGTGGTGGTGGTGGTGATCATGATAATAATGGTGATCTCAAAGATAAGTGGGGAAGATTGAAGAGATGTTCCAACCAAAGGACTTCAAGATGCACATTCTCTATTCCCTTCTCTCACGTGCCACTCTACTAAGCGTTCTGTCCGTGCTGTTTCCATTTTGTAAGCATGCTCTTATCTGCTGCTGTTCAAGCCACTCAAAATGTTTTTCCTTTGCTTTCCTTTCAGTTCTACAAGCATGTTGTTCAGAGTGTGGAGAAGTTCATACAGAAGGTGAGTTCTATTTTAATTAGTCAGTCGGTCACAGACATTGACAATAAAATTTTGGGAGGTGAATAGTAACGAATGTGCAAAATTTTAGAACACTAGCACTCACATATGATAACAAGGGGAATTCAGGTTGAATTCTCTTCTTAAATGTAAACCAGTCTCAAAGGATGCTCAAAGGATGCGTAGATAAAGCCAGAAAGACTGTCCTGTAAAAAGGTTAATATCAGTGTTCATACTTCTTTTCAAAACGGTGTTACTGATTTTTTTTAACAATTACACATTTGTTTTTCACCTACTTGAAAATGTAGCACTTTAAATAGGTACGTTTGTCACTTAAGAAATACATAAGAGGCTCGAGACAGTAAATTTACATTTTTCACAGTTACATTCTTGTAAAAGCCGATTCCCGTTTCCCACGTTTGTGTGTGCAGAGCAATGTGGACTGTCCCTGCACAGTCTCTCCTCTCAACAAGCTTTTGTTTTGAGCACCATTTGTTTTTCTTGTGCACATGACGGTCTGTGCAGTCACAAATTTTGGGCAGCACACGGTCGCCCACGGAGGACCCTTGCAGACTTTGTCATGCGTAGCCTTCTGGACACGCAGATGCAGAAAGCATGAATTGGTGTTAACACCAGCTGTCTGTTTCTTCCACAGTGCAAGCCAGAATACAAGGTCCCAGGGCTCTATGTCATCGACTCGATTGTCAGACAGTCACGACACCAGTTTGGCACAGAGAAGGACGTTTTTGCGCCACGCTTCAGCAAGAACATCATCGCAACGTTCCAGAACCTCTACCGCTGCCCTTCAGATGATAAGGTCAGTTTTGGATAGGTTTCACTAAATTTTCATTTCTGTGCTTAGTCAGTGTTTCATGGGAATTGATATTTGACATTTTGATATATGGGATATAGGAATGGGTGTTGTGAGGAATAGATCAGAGATTGGCAAAAGGCTCAGTAAGTGATGTTTTTGAGCATCTCAACCACCTGAATTGACACTCAATCAGTGTGTTTTGCTCCTACATCATCATGAACAAACACTAAATTCAAATAAGGAGATGCCTTTTTAAATACATGAAAACTTTTGTCCTTGAGTCGTGCTGCTTTCATGTACCATAGAAGCACTTTCTTAGCCTGCACCTCTCCCAGAGCACAGTCTCTGTACATTTTATTGTTATGTTAGTTGCTTTTATCATCTGTATTGTGTTTCCAGAGTAAGATAGTGCGAGTCTTGAATCTGTGGCAAAAGAATGCGGTCTTCAAGAGTGACATCATTCAGCCTCTGCTGGATATGGCAGCCGGGATTCCTCCTCCCAGTGTTACTCCTGTCATGCCCAGCAGTGCTGCCCCAGTCAATAACACTACACCTGGTCAGTAAGACTGCCCCTTACGCTATCTGTGGTCAGATGACATGTTTGACTCCACTGTGGACTATTGTTACCCCATGGTTCATGTTACAATTGTCTGTCTTGACTTATCCAGGTACCCCAGCTACACCGGCCACCCCAGCCAACATAGTCCAGGGTCTGCCTGACTGGGCTTCCCAGATCACCAACACAGACACTGTGGCTGCTGTGGCACAGATCTTACAGAGCCCCCAGGGACAACAGGTTGGTGAACATGTCCATCCAACTTATTTGTTACTAAACTATTTAACTCAAGATTTCTCCTAATAGGTAAATCATTTTCCAGTATTGTTGTATGTGTTCAGTAAGATAGTTCATACTTCAGAGTTGCCTCTGCAGTTTGTGTAGCCATTGTTTAAAAAAATGTGTCCAATACTCTGTACTGTAACCTGTTACAGCTTCAGCAGCTGGTGCAGAGTCTGCAGATGCAGCAGCAGAAGCCCCAGCCGTCCCTGCTGCAGGCCTTGGACGCTGGCCTGGTGGTGCAGTTACAAGCTCTGACAGCTCAGCTCACTGCAGCTGCAACTGCCAACAGCCTCAACCCCTTGGAGCAGAGGGTCTCCTCTTTTAATAAGGTAATGCTGCTGTCAGCAGCTGTCAGTTTCTTATGCCTTGCTTCATCTAAACTTCTGTCATGTGATCATATCGTGTCTTTTTTTTCCAGAAACTTTTGGGTCCTTTTGACTTTGGAAACGATTCTGAACGCAGTGAGGAATCTAAAAAAGACACCTCATCATCTCAGCTGTGAGTTCAGTGTGTTTTGTTGTTTTGTTCCAAACCAAAACTAACTTGTTAATAGTGTCAACCGCATACCCTGAGTGTTTTTTTTCTAATCAAACTGCTCAACACTTCTAGGCCCATGGTGTCTGAGCCCATTAACAGCTCCCTCTTCCATCAACTGGCTGAGCAGCTACAACAGCAAAACCTGGAGCAGTTTCAGAAGCAGCTGCTAGAACACCAGCAGAAGGTATATCACATATACACATGTACACAGCACTGCTCGTGTTTGACATGGTTAACATTTCTCAGGATTGTTTGAGTTGATGTTTTAACACAATTTACCTATTTATTGTTTTGCTTCTTTACTATAGGTATAGATTCATTTTGGCCTTCCTGCTCAAGTTGCACAGTTACTTAGTTTGTAGTTACTTCTAAGATTTTCCCACATTGTTGAAAAGAAAGACTTATGTGTTACAGTTGCGTTCACAATATTCATATTAGAAGCACTCCAAATGACTGTAGTACTAGTTTATAAAGACTATGACTTCTTTGAATTTACAGATGAGAACACTGAGGGTCTGTAGCTTTGTGAAATTTCAGTCTAGGTGAGACAAATCAAGTGGATATAGTGCAAAGTTATAGGCCACTTGATTTGCCTAACTTAAACTACAAACATCTGATATTACCTTTAGATAAATTTTGCAATGTGCTTTGCACAACATGAGAACTTGGTGAGTATGAAGAGAGAGCAGGAGGTGGCAAGATAAAATGATGTTAAACCTGTTTCATTGTCAATATGGGCACCTGGCTGGTATTTTAAGACATAACTGAACAATTTTAAGCCTCTCCTAAAAAGACTGCCAAGCTGCCAAAAAAACAACTTATGAAAACGGAAATGTGTGATCCCCAGTTATTAGTCTTTCAGATGCTTTACATGAAAGGCATGTAAAAATATACTGTGCTTGTTCTTCTTCCAGGCAATGAGCATAGAAGGACAGGACTCAATATTTGGACAAGAGAACTCGGTTGCAAGTGCTCAGAGCAGCAGCCAGTCACAGCTTCCTGAGCCAGAGAACAAATTGGATGACTCCATAGACAACCAACAGCAGGTATTTCTGGCCAGAGGGCCATTATCAAAATACTACCAACCCAGCATTTATACTTTAGTCGCATGTACTTACTTTTTGAAAACAAACACGTCTCAACACAGAGAGACATACACTTAGACCTAGAGCGAAGTAACTATTTAGCTGTAAGTTCAGGTCTGAAATTATTACAGTTTAGACATTAACAATGTCTTTCTAGGATATGGATCTTGACGAGGGCCCAGATGGAATGGAGGAGGAGATCTTTGAGGGAGAGGAGAAGAAGACCTTAAGCACACGGTCCAGAACACGCTCAAGGTCACGGTCTCGGTCAGTCCTACTTGTTACTGAAATCTCATTTTGTGGGAATTTTTGTAAATGTGACTGGAATATAGTATGCTGTAGTATAGCCAGTAGAAATGGTCAACACATTATAGAAGTGATTACTGTTTTCCTGAAGGTCAGATGATGCACAACAAATGTATGGAACAATTTTAACTGGAGGATGTTCTTCTATATACGATAATAAGCAAAATGTACTGAGAATTCCAGTCCCTGACAATGTGTCTCTATCCATCTTACTATATGTAGAACTGTTTATGCTTTCCTGCTTTAGAAGACTCACAATAAGGCCTGTGTTTCTATGTGCTTTTTTAAACACATTTATCAGGGAATTGTGGCAGAATATTCAGATTCTGTTAACTTCAGTTGAAGTGTGTTGTGAACAATTTTCAAAATAGAGGATTCAATTACAGATGCAATCATTTTGCCAATACAGCTTAAGTTGCTATAGTATTTTAAATTCAGTGCACTCATTACTATCAAAAGGAGCAGCCATGTTCACAGCAAACATGACACAAAAAAGTCTGGAAAGAATTGGCAAAAGGTTTTGTGGTGTCTCTCTGTAGGTCTCCCAAGAGGAGAAGGTCCAGGTCCCGCTCAGGCTCACGGAAACGCAAGCACCGCAAGCGATCTCGCTCACGCTCCAGAGATCGTAAGAGGAAGTCATCACGGTCGTACTCAAGTGAAAGACGTGCCCGAGAACGAGAAAAGGAGCGGCAGAAGAAAGGACTGCCTCCCATACGATCCAAGACTCTAAGTGGCAAGTGAAAGTCATTGCTGAATATTTTAATAGTTATTTTTCGCCAGTGTTGTTTCCTGATGAATGAAGTTAATCTTTTTTTCTCTGTTCATTCTCCCTACTTAGTGTGCAGCACAACTCTTTGGGTGGGCCAGGTGGATAAGAAGGCTACTCAGCAAGACCTCACCAATCTGTTTGAAGAGTTTGGCCAGATTGAGTCTATCAATGTAAGCAGACCTCTCCCTATTATCCCTCTAATTTAGTTGCAGCATATTAGCCAGTTTTTTGATCTCCGAAATCTTAAAAAGAAATCTGATGAGGATGCCTCAGTCTATCATTACCATAGCATTGACCTTCACCTGCTAACTGCTATCATTTTCCATTTCTCTGTTCTGCACATTCTCTTTGATTTTCTTTCTCAATTAGAGTTTTTTCACCAGTCACACAGGCCTATTGGTATTCTCCAGTACAGTCATGTGTTGTTGTTTAACCTTCCCATGTCCTATGTAATGTAATCTGGGTGTGTGTGTCCTTGTGCAGATGATCCCTCCCAGAGGCTGTGCCTACATCTGTATGGTCCACAGACAGGATGCATACCGTGCCCGCCAGAAGCTCAGCACTGGCTCTTTCAAGATTGGCTCCAAGATCATCAAGGTCTTCATTACCTCTATAAATTTTTATTGTTGGTTCTTCTAATGTCATTTTCCATTGACCTTCATCAGAAAAGGCTTAGCTTTCCAGGCACATCCTTGTATACTTCCAGAAATTATATTGAAAGTACTGTTTCTTGACCTTTGTTTGTCTGTCTGGTCCAGATCGCATGGGCTCTGAACAAAGGTGTAAAGCAGGAGTACAAGCAGTTTTGGGATGTGGATCTGGGTGTCACCTACATACCCTGGGAGAAAGTCAAGGTAGATGACCTAGATGGCTTTGCCGAAGGAGGAATCATCGACCAGGAGACCGTTAATGATGGTGAAAAGAACCACTTTTTTCTTTGGCATAGACATTAGATCTGTTTGTTCAGTAGCAGTGCTTGTTTGAATATAAGTAGGACACACAGACAAGTGTGTACGCTCAGAATGAAAGCATAACGCAGATATCCAAGCACCTCTTGGCATGCCATCATCGAAGTGGATTTGTTTTCTGCTCCATTCCCTCTGTTGTTTGTTTTATAATGGTTACTCCCCAAATCCTTAAAGAAATGCAAATGGGAAACTCAGTGAAGATGAACTAAACTCCTAGATCTAAATAATTAGACAGTTGTTGTTAATGTTCCATGTTTTTGTGTGTCTGCAGAGTGGGAAGCAGCCAAGAATTCTGAATCAGCCAAGGAAATCACTAGTCAGCCAGTAAGCACTGAGACTACAGCACCATCTAATACCCAAACTGAGACCTACAACCAGCAGGTTACCATGATGCCTGTACAGGTACAGAAGAGTTACAGTCTATCGATGTACTGTAAACATTACAGTGCAGGGGCTCACTGATGTGATGTTAGCCAGTTTTCACTTAAAAGTAGTTTGTTGAAGGAACAGAATGGTTTTAAGAGTTTTTGCCAATATTATATATCCTAACTCAATATCTTATGTTTCATCCCCTTTGCTTTTTTTTGTTTGTTTTTTTACACTAAGTAAAGAGTCATCTAGAACTGTTAAACATTCATTCATAAACATTCAACATTGAGCTTGAGCAGCCCCTGAGACTTATTCAAGGATTTGTGTGTCAGTACACTATCAAGTTATCCGGTTTTTGTATGTATACTCTATCCTGTCTTTCCCATTCAGATACCAGTGGCTCAGGCAGTTCCCAGTGCAGTCGGTTTGGTCCCTCCTACCTTCCCTGTTACTATGGGCATACCCCCACCAGGCTTCGGGCCGCCACCACCCTTCATAAGGGCTGGCTTTAATACCTCACAGCCTCCACCAGGTAAATGGCACAAACAGTGATGTAAAAATCAGACCTGCAGAAATTCACAAGCTAACAGAAAATTCTTGTCTTGTGCAGGTTTTATGCAGGCTGCGCAGACAGCAGGCATGGCCGCAGCAACTACTTGTAAGTATTTATGACAGGCTACAACTATGACTTAACACCTGCCTATAAGTTTGAAAATTGAATGTCCTCTTAGACCTTTGGATTAAATTTGTTGTTTCTCTTGCTGATCTACAGCGCTAGTGCAGCCTTCAGTGCCCTCCAGCCAAGATGCTGTCAAGGAATCACCATTTAGTGCTATGATGCCTCCAACCAGCACTATCCCTGGCAGCTTCATGCCCTCAGCAATCCCTGGAGCCGGTGTGTTCAACCCAGTTGGACTCCAAACTCAGCAAGTCACCAATGAGAAAACTCCACAGTCTGCAGAGGGTATGGATGCTGCAGCAGAACTTACACTGCAAGGTGAGGCAGTGCTACTGTGTTCTCATATAAAACACACTGGGTGGAAACTTCAATCCTATTTCCTGTAAAGATTGTTTTTGTTTAAGATTATCAGATTTATTTGTGTTTGGCCTAGAAAAATTTTAACATTTATGTCTATTACTGTGTTTTTCCTCAGGCATGCAGAATGCTGTCCGCAGTGGGATGGGTCTATTAGGCATGCACCCTACTGCTTCCCTCACTCACCCACTGCATCAGTCTGGTCTGAGTGGGCAGAGAATGCCTGGCCTGCTGCCCCTGGATGTACGACCTAACCTCCTCCAACCTGGTGCTGCTGCCCGCTTCCCACTGCTCATGCAGCAGGGTCCCGCCCAACAAGCCGCTGGGCTCCTTGACAGTACCCTCCAGGCTCAGGCCCGTGCCAGGGGTCCCTTCACTCAGCTAGACCCTTTCAACAGGGTACCCAACCTTACCAATGAAAATTTATCCAAAACAGAAGATGAGTCTTCCTCTGGGGCTGATGAGGGAAAAGACCAGGACTACCGCTTCCCTCCAATGGAAAAGCAGGGCACAGGCCTGCTGCGGACCCCTCCACCCGAGCACAGGGAGCCCCTTGGAGGTGGTGGAGGAGCAGGAGGAGGAGGCAGGCCTCCCTTGCTCCAGACCCCAGGGACTCAGCAAGCCAGATCCAGCCTAGTAGGACGTCTGCAGGCTCTTGCAGGTTTCACTCCTGATAACCGCTGGAACCAGGGCAGAGGGGACTTTGATGAACGAGATGGTATGCGAGGAGGCCCACAGGCCCCGGGTGGTCCGAAAGGCTTCCAGGAAGAGCGTCCCACATCTGGGCAGAACTTCCCCAACCGCTTTGACAACCGTCCCGGGACAGCAGGGGGAGCAGCTGGTGTTTCTGTAAATGCTGGAGCTGTTGGGG
Source organism: Dascyllus trimaculatus (assembly GCA_024666655.1). Taxonomy (NCBI): domain Eukaryota; kingdom Metazoa; phylum Chordata; class Actinopteri; family Pomacentridae; genus Dascyllus; species Dascyllus trimaculatus. The sequence goes on from CM045462.1 coordinate 10,227,854, forward strand.
GTCCACAGGCCTGGAACCGTAGTGGTGGTACCACAGCTCCTTTTGACAGTGAATTGCATCAAGACCTAGATGACCGAAGACGCCCATGGGAGAGGCAGAGAGACAGAGATGAAAGAGATTTTGACTTCAGGAGGGAGATGAATGGTAACCGCCACAGTCGTGAGAGAGAGCGAGAGAGGGAGCGTGAGAGAGACAGGGAGCGAGGCCGAGACCGCACCAGAGAGCATGAACGCGAAAGAGACCATGACAAAGAGAGGGACCGTGAAAGGGATCGGGAACGTGAACGTGGAGGCTGGACACCACTTCTTCCTCTGCCTACACCTCTGCTTCCAACTCCACCTCTTAATCCCAACCTGACACTAAACCAAGGCAAACTGCTTGCCCCACTCAAATTAAATCCTCAAATTCAGTCACGATTCCAGTCCCCACTTTTGCCTCAAGCTCAGCCCAAACCTTCTCTCCTTGGTCAGCCGATGCCTCAGGTTCAGATTAAGTCTCCTCCTCCATCGCAGAACCAGGCAGCTGTGCCTGAGCCCCAATCAGAAACCCCAGCTACATCTGAGACACCCCTGGTACAGTCCCCACCCTCAACCCACTCACCTGCCGCATCATCTGATAACAAGGCTCAGAGCCCATCAACTGAAGCTCCCGCGCAATCTGAGCCATCACCGCAACCAGAGACCCCTCCACACACTGAATCACCATCCCAGCCCACAGCCCAGTCACCCTCCAAGACCACTGCTTCTCCAGACACTGAGACCCCAAGCCATGCCTCACCGCTGGCTGAGCCCTCATCCCAGGACTCACCTGTGGCCTTCACACGAGCTGCCAGCCCCCCTGAAGATACGATTCAGTCTTTGGAGGAGCAGGAAAGCCCACAGAAGGATGAGGAGGAGTCACAAGAGAGAGCCTCCTCACCCCAACCACAGTGGGTCAATGGACCTGGGATGGACAATATCACTGTGGCTGAGCCCACACCTGAGGCCTCTCCTGAGCTGTCTCCTGAACCCTCTCCTGAACCCTCTCCTGAGCCCTCTCCTGAGCTCACTCCAGACCCTTCCTATGATTCTTTGCTCCCTGAAAGTGACAAGGAGCTGCAGCAGGAGCAAGTTGCCTCTCCTAAGGACGTGGACATTGAACAGAGTGAGCCCATGGAGGAAGCTGCGAGTCAGCCAGTGGTAGACACTGTCACAGACACTGAGGGGACATAATCATCACTCAGTAGGTAAAAGATCATTTTGTAAAGTTGTCTCTTCTTCTCTGTACTCATGTCAGCAAACTACTACCACAACACGGGACATGACGAATACTGACTCACACCAGTTATTGTCTGATAACCAATAACAAATGATTTTATCTCTCACAAATACCAGTGTACTTAAATAGAAAGCTCATTAGCGGGTTTATGAATAGAAATTTTCTTTGTATTTTATTTCCTTTTACCTTTTATAAGTTGTAATGCCACACCTCCCATTTTAATTAATATAAGCTTGGGAAATTTTATTGAATTGCCTGCCAAAATGTTTCAATTGTATATGGACAAAATTAGCTTTGACCTTCCTATGGAAGGGAGCAAGAAATCCTGGCTGTTCGACAATGGATTGAATGCGATACATGTTATACTTGAAAACGGCAGCTGCTGACCCAATTTCTGTCTCCTCTTCTTTTAAAACGCTGCTGCAAAGTTTTCAGTGAATGCTTTTATGGTGTCCTACAATGCTCTCTGCCTACATACAGTGAGACCAGTGCTTTTACCAGCTGCTTTTAATTGGAAAAAAAATGAACATTTTAAAATTGAATACATGACAATGTTGTATCCCCAAAATAAATGTCTGTAATTTGTTTCCAATTATTCAGTGAACGCAAACAGAAAATTACACGCCGGGGGGGGAAAAAAAAGGAACTGAGCAGAGGGATGTTCTTATGTCGGGTGCATATTGTTTTAGTTTTAAATAAACATGCTTTGTCTGTTTAAACACACATGCTTTAGGACTGTTTTCTGACCCAGGACCAGTGGAAAATAAGACTGCTTTACAGACTTGTACACATTGTGTGCTGTCACTTCAGTCGATTTGATGTTCTCGTAACTCAAGTTGCTGCTATACCATCCATCCACAGAGCACTTTGTTGGATGCAACCGTGGGACTTGTAGTTTTTAGCTTCTGATGACTTCAGCCTGTATGTTTCCCTAAGCTTTTGCTGGGTGACTGTTGAGGATGGGATTGTGCCTTTTTTGAATGGATTTGTCGTTCATGATGCTATCCAACACTACTGTGTGATGTACACCAGACTGTGTGGGCAACTGTTTCAGAGCGCTCTCTGAAAAGAATGCTACCTGCACAGAATTGACTGACCTACCGTTTGAATGGTAGCTGCGCAGTTTGTACAGCACTCACCTAGAGGAGAACAATACGTACTCCACCGTTCTGTGCATGCAGGCCTGTAGCCATGTTTTAACCTTCCTGTCTCTTGTTCATTTCATACTTGTAGTGGTTTTCTGTTGAGACATACTACTAGAAATCCATAGTCTGCTGTTCTCTCAGACCAATTGTCTACTACAGGAGTTGTGATGTTGAATAAAAGTTGAAGGTGCATCAGATTTTTACCCATGTTATTGTCATGAATTCTAATTTAGGCTGATCAGACATATTATTTCACACACAACACTCCAGCTTGAAACTGAGATAACTTAATAGTTTAAACCAATAAAAATGTAGTGATTGCAGGTTATATCCATATTTAGTATACAAGTTTATGTATTAATATATATATCACACACCTTTATTTCTTGGCCTTCCAAGAATAAAAGCGAATCAAGGCTGTAGACACTGACTTTTTGAGTTTGGAAATTTTGAAACTAGGAGCCCACAATACAAAAATAGATTTAACATTTTGAGAAAAACTCCCATGAATCCAGGCATGCCGGACTAAGGTCAGTTTCACTCTGTCAAAACACTGCAATGTACCGTATTTCACACCTCGCAATAAAGGTGTAGATTATTACCAAAAACGCTCTTTCTAACGCAGTTGTATTATTTGCGGAAATCTCACATCTGAACGTCCATGCATTACAAAAAAAGCCATCTGGCCCTTTACCTCTACAGAACAAAGGGGAAAGAAGGACATATACAAATGAGGGAGATGTGGAGGAGGTAGCAGAAGATGTTTCCTACGTCCCGTCCCCCCACCCCCCCTGCACTGCCAGGGACCCGGCTGCTACAGCTGGAGGAAGTGCTTACTCAGCACCAACTCCTCTCCGTGCTCATTTATGGCTCGGCTAGTGTCAGAAAACACAAGCTAGAGGATTTATTTAAACAGTCGCTTCCATCATGGCATCTACTGATGCTATTTCAGCGTTTTTTATTTTTATAGTGAAGCAACAAAGGGAGAGGAGCAGTCCAACATGCTGCATGATGTCCTCCGCCTCCAAGTACATCTGAGCTTAACACGTTAATCCATCCAACATTAATACACAGAAAAAATAAATTTCTCATAGTTTGGCATTGGATTAAGTATCTGGAGATCTGATCGGGCGTAAAGCCGAGATGAGAATATCCAGTTGTGTGTCTTCTAGTATGACTCAGTCCATAAATTTTCTAGCTCCCACCTGGCTCCCAAAGGCCCGGGCAGGCAGCCAGCCTCCTCTATCCTCCTGCTGACCTCCTCACTGAAAGATTTGACAGGCTGAGACTTTGAATCAACCACTATCTGCCCTCAAACAGACACGCATGTACACCGCAGTTGGCTAGGGCTCCCATGGACAACAATAAAAATAAATCCTCCCTCTACAGAGGTCCAGCATCGTCCAGCTATTTATCTGCCACAGAGTAAAGGCCACATCACAAATTAAGGCTGTTTTCATTAGGGAACATGATGAAAATGGATTATCTATGTTCGCATCGAGCTTTTAAATAGGGCCCAGGCATGGATTAAAGTATGATTTACCTCAAAACCTGTACAGCCACAGACCTGTGTGTTGTCTCAGTCTAATTGGTGTTTACTGTGCCAAGACATTTGTACAGCATAGCCAGTTTATACTGCATTTAAATGCTAGCCAGGCCCATGGGAAGAGAGCAAAGCAGGCCTGACCTTTAGTTGAGGATTACCCCAGCATGGGCAGCTCACCAGAGCACCACAACCATAATGGCATGGAATAATGATACACCGCTAGTTCATGCCCCAGTGATAGTGCTTATGTGTGGTTCTGACTGTAGGTCAGACACAGAGAAGTTCCCTGCTGTGAGGAAGTCAATTAGACAAAGTGCTGAATGTGAGCTTGTAAATGGATTTTACTATGACTTGGGAGAATCATAAACTTTCCTAGTCTTCTACTGGCTGAACTTCAGGGCTTGATTTATTCTATTAAGCAGCGTTTCTCGGTAGTTATTAATATTAAAGACTCGAGGTACATTTCCACATTCCTCCTGCCGGTTCGGGAGCTGTGGCGTCAGTACCACATCTGACCATTTGAGGTCAGTGTGGTACTGCAGCACTCATCAGTATGACAGACAGTGTGTGCTCAATGCAGACTGGGTTCTTGGAGTGCGACAGCTCAAAATCTGCAGTGCTCACCTCTCTTACCTTCTGTTCTTCACTCTCTCACCACTGCCATAGAAAAACATATCTATACCTGAAAGTCCCTGCTGTGAAAACAACAACAAGCTTAAGGATAAGGGCATAGAAAATCACCGATCCCTGCAGCATCTTCATGGTGCCACCTCACTGAAATGAATTCATCAGATACCTCTTTCCATACCTTTACGGGATCAATACAGGAGTGCTGTGATAAATGGAATGAGGTCCTTTTAGTGTGAGACTTGGCTCGTTTCTGCAGCTTCTCAGTTGCGGCATTCTTAATTGATTAAAGCTATTGATTAGGCCTCCCAAAGCCTCTGGACTAAAATCAGCCCCCTATCTGCCGTGGCCAGATATCCAGATATCATATTCACAGTGGATGTCTGTGCCAAATGGAGAAAGAGAGAGAGTGTCTGCGTTACCGATCGTGCAAATTCATGAGCAGCGCAGATCGAGTTAGAAGAAGAAGAAGAAAAAAACACAGCCATCTATCATCCGTCCACCTAGTTATGCAGGAGAGGAATCCCCTATCTCGGCTCACACGCGGCAGCCACAGTAATTACTCACCACTGTGAGAGTGTGCGCAACTTTTCCTCTGCTTTCAAGAAGCCACTGCCTGCCTGGCTCCCCGTTATCAGGGCCAGCAGACTCTCCTAGACTGGGAGGTGTCCAAAGTTCCCCTCACCCTGGATGTTAGCCTCGCCACAAGTTCAGCGGTGCTGCGGGCCGCACCCTGCTGCAAATTGGAGGAGCAAGGTCACACAGTTGTCCCATCGCACCACAGGGAAGTGAGAGTGCACCGCGTTAGAGCAGCAGTCCTGGAGCTGGTTATTGGTCAGGATTCAGTGGCTTGCTCAGGGGCACCTCAACAGCGCAGTCACTTGCCAATATACAGGCTTAAACAGAGGCCTTCAGGTTATCACTGAAGCTCCACAATGAATTTTAATGCATATAGCCAGAGGGAGTTATTTTTATGGTTTCAAAGATAGAAAAGGAACATTTTACCTCTTTAATTCCAAAAAATATGATGCCGGTGCCATTATGAGACACAAAACACAGGCTCAGGTGGCTGCCATTCGGTAATTTCCAAATGCGTTGAATAATCATGAGTTCTTGCTCTGTGTTCACTTGGACACATTAAGTGATGACAGCTCTTGTCTTGGTAGAGAAATCTGACTGTGTGCCTTTTTTTGCAGTTTTCCTGCTGCCAAAATATTATTATTCTTCTACCATACATTACGTAACATGAGTAAAATGAACAGTCAAGGACACAACTGAGTATTTCCACCTCAAAATTGCAGTGTAAATATGACAGTCTCAAACACACTGAATCAGACTTCCGAGGTTTCACTTGTAGCAAACTTAGCAGGGAAGCAATCCTACCATCTTGCAGTGTGGGGCTTTCTGTGTCATTATTCCTATTTAGAGTTGGATTTTACTTTAAACATGTGGCTAAATTACTCTAATAATACAACTTGCCATAGTGTAGTGTGGTGTAGAATAGTTCTGTAGTATTTTAGGAGAGTCATTGGGGAGCCAGTTGTGCTGGAGCTTCAGTGAGTGGAGAAAGGTAGATGGAAAAAGAGCCTTTAATAGATCTGCATAGTTTAGAAAGAGCAACTCTGTAGATTTACATCCAAGCCATTTTAACCCCCTGAACTCCAAAACTTGCTTACAGATTTGAAAGGCATGTTATCTTTAAAAAAAATGTCAAAGTTGTTTATGTTGGCCAGAAACTGTAAAAACAGAAAGGATAATCAGATTTTAAGCTTTTCAATGGTCCTTAAACTACCTACTTGTGGCAAGAATTTCCATCAAGAAAGTTAAATCGTAAACTTAAAATCAAATATTACTAAAATCACTTAAACGCCAAAAAGTAACGCTTTGCACAAACCTGACTCTGTAAAAAAAAAAAGCAATTCTGTTCTCCTCAGTCCACCTGTGAAGCCATTAGTAACTGTGACCCAAGGTCATATGACGAAAAATTAGGGACTGTTTGGCTGAACTGCAGGCAGTGTTTACAGAGGGCAGATAGGAAACAAAAGTATGGAAACAAATTAGAAATGTAAGGAGTGAAATGTCTATAGTATGTAGTCTGTTTTTTCAGTATCAACAATACCCAGGAGGTATTTGGGAAAATGCAAGTTTGTAAAAACTAAATGACAAAATTCAGCTTTCGTGTTTTTCTTTTCACAATTTATGGCATTATAACTATGTCATGCCGCAGAGAACACATTTTTAAGTTCTCTGTCCTTCTAGCCTTCATTGTGCTGTTTCTATAGAGGGCCAGGACTTTATCTTGCAGTGAAAAGTGAGACTAACACTGAATTTAAAATGTGGCAGAAGCAAAAATCTTCTAAACGTGTCAGTCTGATACACAGAGAAGTGTTTTCAGGGGTAGGAGTTTCTACTCCTAGGCTTCATCTAGACTCTACAGCAGTGTTCCCTCAATGTTTGATCTGAGGAGTTCATTGTTTTGTGGCTTATATTACTAGCTACAGCAGTTATGTGGCAATGTTGCTTTGTACAGACATTCATGTTCCCCTGAGGATGAATTCTGATGACTTCAGTGATCTGATCCACCGTCATTAGTTCAAATCTTCAGTTTTCAACTACATTCCAATCAGCCTCAGCTGGAATTTGTGATTAGTTCTGACTGACAAATGTCAACACTGATATGCTAAACTACGAGGTTGTCTCGACAGTTTGTGCAGCATTTACAGTATGTGTAAGTTTCTTTCTGAGGCATCCTCGAAATAGAAGAGCTTCAGTAAACCCAGACTTCAAATAGAGCCCTTGATTGTTCCCTCCTACAGAACAACTTGTCTCATTTTTCTCTGAACTTTCATGCGCATACTTCATTTCATCCTCTCTGGGGGCAAATAGAAATTTAGTGGCAAGTGTTCTCTCTTTTTTACATTGCGCCAAGAGCAGGAGGAGAGAAAGTCTGTGTTTGCCAAGTCAGTGTGTATTTGCATACTGAGGAGGTGTGTGTGTGTTATCAGTGGTCTACATGCCTGTCACTGAATACCTTTTCCTACTCACAAACTGCCTCAGTGTGTGTGTGTGTGTGTGTGTGTGTGTCCCTTTGTGTGTATTGGCAGTGTGTCAGCGGAGCCACAGTGCAACTAGAATTAAAGCCATCAGTGCAAACATGGTTTACAGAGGCAGAGACATTACACTCCCATTCTAAGATTGATGCCGAACAACTGTTGACTGTGTTAACATTGTTAGAGGCTAATCTTTCCTGTTTCAAAACACAAATACCAGTAAACATGCATCATGTGTTTACATGCGACTATCTGCCCAAAGTGGCTGTTTTGGAACCGTTACATGAGGCACTTCTGCTTCTCATCTGCACCAAATTCACTGTTTATGACAGATTTTCCCTGTTTTCTTAGATCACAGATAATAACGAGTAAAATCACGGACTTTTTTTTAGCTTACTAGTTTAAAAAATAGACTGTCAATAACACCCACAACAAAAATCTGTATTTAACACTTAACAATAAAACAATACTATTTAACTGTATTTAAATCAGCAAAAATATCACTATTTTACAGGTATTTGCCTTTATTTGGAAGTAAACTATGTATATTAAGAGCTGAAAATTATTTGAATGTTTAATAATCATAATTATTTTATTTTATAGTATTTTACATATTTTTGCCATTTTGTTAAATTTCAAATAATATCTAGTGAAATCATTGATCAAAATAATTTGCAGTTAACTGTAAAAAAGACATTAATATTTCTGTACAACATTTAACGGCAAAATTACACTATTCTTACTGTATTTATATTAGTAAAAAGTGGCATTATTTTTAATAAAGCTGCTATTTGAGAGAGAAAACAAATATGTATAATATACGTATAATAAGGACTGAACAATGGTGAAAAAATATATAATATATAAATATTTTTTATTTTCCAGATTTTACCTATGTTGTTGAATTTCAGACAATACTAGTAAATTCACAGGGGAAAAAATAGTGATTTACTTGTTGAAAGGCTGAAACTGTACGTAATGTCCACATCAAAAATCTGTATTTTTACAAACAGTAATTTGTTCTTTTACAATGTTTAACTGTAAAAATGACAGTGTTCTACTGTCTTAAATCAGCTCAAAATATCCTTATTTTTACAGATTTTGGACATTTTTTCACCTTTTTTTCCACAAATTGCAAACATTACACTATTCCACTGTTTTTTAGCATATTTTTTCTTGCACCTTTGCTGCCAGGTCTTTGTTTGTTTGTTTTTGCTGAATTTTTTTGAACAGTGTGGGGTCACCAGGGCTCATGAGGTTAAAGGTCACCACTGTTGGAGACACAGGGAGGAGTATGGGAAACTAAAGGAGTTGTCACGGAGATAACCACAAGCAACAAACACCTTCCCTGACTTTAGTCTGGCCATGATTCACAGCAGGGGGAGGGGTTGCTGTGCGTTTTTTGCACGTAATCTGGGTGACAGGGGAGCTTATTAAATGCGCTAACACAAACAAGGTGTGTGTGTGTGTGTTTGCGGGAGGATGGAAACAGGGGTTGGTGTTGGTGGGTATAAGGGGAGATATGCAGGGCTCAGATGCTGAGCAAGCGAAGCAGACTGTTTGACAGCGCAGCACATTGTGCCTGGAAGTGGGGGACAAATTGGGAGACATGAAATGCATCAGGACAGACAGGCAGGTAGGGGCTGCAGCCTCCCGCTGTCTGTCTCACATCGGCGATGCTCTCTTGAGAGTGTGTGTTTGCAGTCACACACACTCATTTACATCAATTTTGTGATTATGGAGCCCCTGCTCATTCTTGCACTCCTCTGCGGCTACTGAATGTGTGTGATAAAACCTAAAGCGCACACATTCACACAGCATTAATACACTGCAGGCGCTTTATATCTGCTTTATTCCCATGCACTCTGCTCCATTCACATGTCTGTCATTTGTAATAGAAGACTTTTAGAAGCTGCTTATTAAAGGCCTGACTCAGCCTCTTCCTGCAGATGTGACACCTGCTTTATGAACTGCCAAAACAAGCCTCATTGTTTCCATTAAAGAGCATGTGTGTGTGTGTGTGTGCATGTGTGTGTGTGTGTGTCTACCTGCCCACACATGAACAAATAGAGTCACTGTTTGTTCGCCCCCGGTCCCCTTTGCTCCTCATGTGCCGTTTGTTAGCAGCAGCTAGCTGGTAATTAGCCCTGAAGGCCTCCTCGTTGTCTGCGCGTTTGTTTACGATGGTTAGAAGCAGATTCCCTCCTGAGAGCTGGAGGCGTCACTCAGAACTGTTCACATGAGATGGAGTGTCAAATTAAAAAGATCGGAAATTCCTGACTCACCAGAATCCAGCAGGAAGGAGGGGAAGCTGACGGAGGGATCACGGTGGTGGGATCCAACCCGGTGGTGTTTTTATGGATGGATCATCTCTTATATCCAAATGTTACACTGGGTAGGGCTGATTTTAGGGTTCTCAAGGCTGACGCCATGTTTTCAATAAAGCTGGCAACACTTTTATACTACAAAGTGAATTAAAAACCACACATCTCTCATTAATAATTCCTGCTGTCTGGCCTTGCAGCTGCTTTTAAATTCATTTTCCCCCGAATCTGAGATAGATACTGTGATGTGAGATATATTGCAGTGGGTAAGAATGCAATCTTCAAACTAAAATAGCATTTTTACTTCAAGAACAATGCCCTTATTACTTCATAATCCACAGAACACACTGTTATCTGTTTCACATGGACTAGTTCTTCTGCAGAAAGTAGTCTGAACTCCTTTTTTGCAGATAAGTTCAAAGAAACTGTCACATAAAAGGACTATTTCCTCCACATCCTACCGTGCACCTGTGTCTTCTTTAGCGTGGCGGTTACTTTATTGTGTTGGAGTAAACACACATGATAATGAAATCAAAGCTAAAAGAGTGGCATAATGTTGTGGCAGACATTCCTTTAAAAAACCCTTGTTTTGATCCTCATGACTGACACTTTTTTTTTTGTCAGAGCACAAAGAGTGATTGTATTTTTGAACAGTTTTGCAGTTTTAGTAGGTTTTTCCCACCTGCAGTCTGTTGCCTGATCCAAGAACAAAAATCTCCACCATGTCAGCAGATTTTAAAACAAAGACAATTAATATTTAATCAGGTGCATTCTTAATATTTTCTAAAGAGACTAACTACACTCCATCTTACTGTCACTTTATGTATTAATAGATCGTTTTTCCTGAACAACTAAAAAACTTTTGTCATTGATTCTCTGTTACCAATGCAAAGCAGCTTTTTTCATTTTCTATATTTAAGCCCATATATCTACCAAATCTGTCACTCCTGCCTCTTAAAAATCATGTACAACTAAACTGCATTCTCAATTATGTTTTGAGACAAACATATTTTCTCCCAGATTACTTCTTACACTTCAATTCAATTCAAATTTATTTATATAGTGCATATTTACAACACATGTCATCACATAGCGCTTTACACAGCAGAAAGAACAGAAAACAGAAAACAGAAAACCCGACATCCAAAGTTGCTTTTGGATTCCCTATGAGCAAGCAGTCAGCGACGGTGGGAAGGAACCAAAAAAAAAAACCCTAGGATAGGGATGGGGGAAAAAAAACCTCCAACAGAACCAGGCTCAGGGAAGGCGGCCGTCTGCCTCGACCGGTTCGGTTGGGAGTGGAGGTGAGGCGGGAGGGGATGGCAGGAGAAGTTGGGGTGGGGATGGCAGGATAGCAGGTGGTGAGGTCAGCGGCTGCAGATCAGGGACGTGTAGCTCCAGATCTAGAAGCATCCGCAGAGAGGACAAGCACAAGATGCAGGACCTCGGGGGAAACACAGAGTTAGTGATATGTAATAGTGATATAAAATAGTATAGAGGAATAGAGGAGGAGAGGAGCCTCTACCTCCTAGAGCAGGGGTGCCCAATCCTGGTCCTCGAGAGCCCCTGTCCAGCATGTTTTAGATGTTTCCCTCTTCCAACATGCCTGATTCAAATGATCAGCTCATCCTGAAGCTCTGCAGAAGCCTGATAACAATCCTGATAATTTGAATCAGGCTTGTTGGAAGAGGGAAACATCTAAAACATGCTGGATAGGGGCTCTCGAGGACCAGGATTGGGCACCCCTGTCCTAGAGGCTACAGCAGCATAAGTAAGGGACGGCTCAGGTGATCCTGAGCAGCCGTAGCTATAAGCTTTATTTCTAATCAACATATCCTTGCCATTTATTTCACTGTTTTATTGTTGCTCCTTATCTGCCAGCCAGTTTAGATACTGGATGGAGTTGGACTTGTAATCATGGTAATCCAAAAAATAGAGGAGGAGAATCAAACATGTTATGAAAGTATGTCTTTTAACTCAGAACAAGATATCATGATTTCCCAAACTTAGCCAAACATCAAATGGAGACAAAACTTAAAGCCCCTTTTAAGACATCAGATCTTTTCCCCTAATCTGACAGCATCTGAATGTGTCCGTTTCATGTCTGAATGAGCACCCTGCTAAAAGTTCTGTAGAGGTTATAACAGTAATGTCACCGGCTCGGATCTAGTTATAAAATTCTGAACCATACGCAGTCACATTAACTGATAGGTATTCATGAACGTTGTATTTCGAGGAGAATTTCTTTTTTGCACGTTCAGCACCAATATTGGTCTAAAAACATCAAACACCTCACTTTATCCTACATTTTCACAGCTCTTACCAACTGAAATTTCCATTAAAATAAAACTCACCTCCGGGCTTTTGACAAAACTTTAACAGAAGCAGAAGTTTGGTTTGTTGCTTCCAGATGTTTGTAGGAGTCTTTCCTCTGACTTTATCAAACATCTGCAGCCTCAGACAGCAGCAGGATCCACTTGAGCATCTCCAAGAGAGTTACACGCATTTACGCAGCTGGAACAACAGCAGTAATGTCTTTAATTATTTATAGTTATAAATTATCCCCAACGTGTTGTCAGGATCAGTCGGATCTAACAGCAAGTGACACTATGAACTGTACTTCACCTCTGACAGGTGAGCTGTCATGCAGAGTCACAGTTTACAAGCTGCACTTAACACACATTAATGCATTAGTAAGTACTTGATGTATTAATCTTGGGTGCATGACAACTATTGCACCCGTTCTGTGGCTTTCACTGTTATCATTGTGTCTTAATGAAGCCGTGAGAAACATTGACATAGAAGTGACCCTATGTCTGGTTAACAAAACGTCACTGAAACCAGCAATGCTACATATCCCATGTCTGACAAGGCCTTACATCTAAGAATGAAACTCCCACACAGGATGCAAACTCAAGTCTCTTGGGTTGAAGTCCAGTTGCAGACTTATGCTTCTACTTCCTCTCCAGACTCCTAACACTGACTTTGTAGCTCTTTCAAACTGGAAGCATTTCCTGCTACACCACAGTCTTACTCTCCAGGGAGAAAATATGTGTCTTTTAAAATGCAAACGAGAATGCAGTTTGTTTGTATAGGAGAGTAATCTCTTTGAGACCCAGCTGTTTATTGTGTCTTGATGCTCAATCTTTGAAAATTCCTGAAACTTTTACTGCGATTAGGAAGAACTTTCCCATCTTTCTCCATTCCTGCAACCTATTTTTTGCTCCCTTAGCCCCTTATCATGTAAATCTGACAGCAAATATGTGTTTATCTTCTATATTTTTAATGAATGAGCCTCTAATATCTGCACTGAACTATCTTAACACACATAAAAAGCCCCTTTACATTAAGGTTTAACTGAAGGAGGGTGTAAAACTTGCTGTAGAGACAATTCTCCCTAACAACAGAGCTGATGTCCTGCTTACGAGTGGTTAACCCCACGTCGACGCTTCAAACCTCCCTCCTGCCGCTCGTCCAATCTGTCAAGTGTGTGCGTGTGAAAGTGTGTGTGTGTGTGTGTGACTTTGTCAGTATCACCCATGAGGGTTCCCATGCCACCCCACTGATGGGGATTAAACATTCATGATCATGTTTATTAATGACCAGCAGGCACCAGGGATCCCCGGCCTGTCACACACACACACACACACACACACACACACACACAACCAAATACACACAATTATTTTCTTTTTTGAACAACACATGCTCACACATATTTCTCTAACACACCTACACAACATCTTATTCACACATATTTCAGATGCACAGGCTCTAGTTCACTCGTTAAACTCTGGAATAAGTCTGTTTTCATGCTGTTAATAGCAGTAAGATCTGAAGTGTGTGTGTGTCTGTGTGTAATATGGATCCAGTGGGCTGTTAAATAGAACAAGAACAGATTTCCTGTCTCTGTCTCTCTGGACTGCCGGTCTGAACTCTCCCATGGGTGGAGGGATGGACTGAGGACCTCGCTGAGAACATCTGCGACGGCCGGCCCCAGCAGAGACTGCAGTGTGACAGTTCCTATCCACAGCAGATGTCACAACAGTGTGTGTGAGAGTGTGTGTGGACTTCTCAGAGTTGAGAAGTCCATGACCTAGAGAAGACATATTGGGTTCTTACTTTCCTGTTAATTCTTGGAGACGTAGTGGTAACTTAGTAGTTGGATAAACATGACATGATCATCCTCTAATTAATATTAATGTTACATAAAATCAGACATGCCACTGGAAGAACTTTCATTAAAGTCGCTGCATTTCTACCCATTCAATTTCCCCTTCATGCTGATGTGATGTGAAAACTATACATGCTTTGCCCTACAGCCTCTGCAAATGAAATGACGAATGAGTGACGAGCAGAGGAGCGCTGATGCTGCACTCCTCCCGCTTTCTCTTTGTACATCTCCTCTCTCCCCTCGTTCTCTCTGCGGATTCCTCCCTTTTACCTTCATTATTCTTTCGCTCCACTTCATCCACTTATCCTTGTTCTTTTGCTCCTTTTGGCCATTTGCGTCTCATTTTACCTCTCTGCCCCTCTATCTCTTGTGCTCTGCTCTCCATCCTCTCTTAGCCCCCCTTTTTTTTCAGTCCCCAGTGAAGCATGTCACAGTCTGGTCAGATTCCCTGGTAACGGAGCCTCTCTGTGGGAGCTACTGCCTGGATCATAAAACTAACTAAAAATACAGCTTAAAAAAAATCCAGCATGTCAGAAGGCCTAGAGAGCAGTAAATTACCCTTCAAACTAAGGGATATTCTGCTTAAATGAATTCACCCTTTTCAATGGGGAATCACCAGTAACTCTTAAAATAGAAACTTCAGCATGACCACATATGCTTTGTGCTAACATTGTAGTCTTTTCCAAGGACATAGCTTTGGTTTCAGAAGTGGGGGAAATGCAAGATTTATAGTATCTGCTACAAACAATATGAGAATGTTGCAGTTATTAATACACAAGTGACATTTGAACGTTTTTCTGCTTTCCTCAATAGAGATCTTCAACCTTATGATAAATACTGTGTTTACTTTACTGCTTTATCATTGATTAATTCAAGAATCTTCACTGTAAAAAAGTAATCCACCAATCAGAGGCGAGGCCAGTCGTCTTTCAGCTCAGCGGAAAGGCTAATTTGAACACTCGACACTTGTATTTAAAAAGAAAGGATTCTCACTAAATGAAGGACCTAGGATTCCTATTCTGTCTCTATACATATCAGTGAGCAGTGATTCCTAACACGTGTCTGGGGGTCATCAGGTGGAAACTTCCCTTCAACGGTGTTTTGCCTACTTAGTCCCACGACACCTCCAGGAGGTTAGGCTTTGAACTCTGGCGTGCCAGAGTCACCCTCCTACTGCCAGTTCACACTGCTCCTACACAATCCAACCAGCACTGCCACGTTCAACTGACCCAGGCCTGTTTAGGAGATGCTCCAGGTAGTGACCAGTGCCGATGCTACCATTTAGCTAGTGCAAATGCTATATGCAAATGCTAACCACTAACTAAAATATTATATATCAGAAGTATTCTCATTTATTGTAGACATATACTGTAGAAATTTTGACTCTATTTTTGTCTGCACACTTTAAAGACTTCTAGTACCATGTTGGCTTGAAACTGAGTCTGATTGCATCCAACAATCAGCCATTTTTAATTTGCTTTGTGCACTGAGTTGTGCAGCGTCTGCTGGAAAGTACTTTTAGTTTGTTTTCACAAATAAAGACTACTTTTTGTCTGCAACTAGACAGCCCAGCCGTCTGAACATATGGATCTAATTGTGCCAGATCAATCAGGTTTGATTTGGTCTGTGTGAATTCGCAGCCTTTGTAATAAAAAACAACCCCCCCCAAAAAAATCTTTTCACTGTTAAAATGTCTGAGCAGAATTACTTTTCCTTTGAAGTCTCAGCACAGAACTAGAACAAGTGTGGAGTTTGGAATCTGCACGGATGTCAAACCACAGACTCAATAAGAACAGCGTCTTTACAACATAATGCATTGTAGCACGATACACTGCAAATTAGGCTGTTATATCCAAATCAACATAATGCTGGGCTAAAAATGAAGCACCTTTATACTGAAACTAATTGAAACCAAAGAGAATTGCCAATCACTAGTAAAACAAACATTCTGCTGAATTCAGACCCTTGTTGAGGAGCTGGAGGGTCAGCAGGCTGGTGTGAAGGGTTTGACAGGGTGAAGGAGGGATTTGTTTCTAATGAGTGAGCAGACAGTCTTATCTGCCAACCTATTTTGGCTTTCACCCACTTTACCACGCACACATACACACATGCACATACACACTGCGATGTCACGTAGGACACCAGGGAGAAAATGAGAAACATGAATCTGGCACTCATCCCGAGTGTAGGAGTTAGTGTGTTAGGGTCAGGTCTGACCAGACGATGCAGGGCCGGGCCGGACCTGGGGGGGTAAAGTGGTGGAGGCTGAGAGGGTAAAAGAGACTGCATCTATTTAACAGGCTGCCAGTGACAGAGGAGAGAAGTGGTGGAATATGGTAAACTAGCTTTCACAAACAGTAAAACCAGATAAAGGCTGCATCATTCTTAGTCATGGTTCCATGCCAACAGTGAGCATACTCAAACACAAGCTGGACAAAATAGCAGAAACATTACGTATGAACGACTTTAACTTTCATCATCATATCTTTGTAATTACAAGGCCAGCTTCACAGGCAGAGCGACCAATGTACCAATTAGTGGTGTGTGTCAGCTGTATAAGAGGTCTGATGATCACTTTTTAATAAGTGCTTTGCGGCTCATATTATATGGGATGCGGATACATACATTTTATATTAGGCTGATATAGCCGATGTAAACCGCAGTTTATATTTGGAAAGGTTTCAGTTCAGTAACTACAATCTCATCTGCTGCAGTTCAACTAAAAAGGTTCCAAAAAGGCTCATTATTCAGATCTAGACAGAACTACCAGCCTTGTCTGGGTGGGATTTACGAGTCAGACTTCATTAATAGGGATAAATCTGTTGATCCTGAAAAAATTAAAATCTCCACTGGAGAATAATTGTAGGTTTATTAGTTTAGAGCGAAAGTAGGACAAAGTTGGAGCTCTTACAAAAAATGTTGATTCGTAATGCTAATAGATTTATAGTGACTATTGCCAAACTAGCCTGGAAAGGGGCCTCAGGGTGAAAAACTAAAACAGTTGGACCCCTATAACTCCCAATTTCAACAGCTTTCTTGAGTAATTTGCGTGCTTTTTACACTGGTCTCATTATGGCAGCTTGATTACACTTATATTTATTAAAATAAAGAACAATTAAGATCTTGATGCAAGAAATGTTCCGTTAATTAAACTCTAATCAGGTAATAGGCTGTTCGGCTGTGTCTTTAAGGGCCTCTTTAGGTCTGGGGCCACACAGCAGGTCCTCACTTAGGTGGTAATCCAGTCTCAGTGCTGTATATGGGCCACTTTCCTAGAATGATAATGCCCGTAGACATGCAGCTAATAAAAAAAATAGAGTGACCAAAAACCAGGATGAACTAATATGGTTCCCATGACCTCCCAGATCACCAGGTTTAAACAACACTAAACCTGGCTGGGATGTCCTGTGTGCCCCCCTAAGACCTGGAGCTCTTCGTGCTTATAGAAAGCTCCAATATCCTGTTAGACACAGCTGAGGACTTTAAGCAGCAGCGCAAGAAGACATGAAGCCGTTTAGAAGGTGAATACATAGCTGTGATTTACAGTGAAGGGTTTCCAGCACTTTGCACGTTGTCTTTACACCAAGCCTTAGTAGTGATGGCAGCAAGTAATGGAGGATACCGTTAACCTTTCCAAAGAGGTGTTATCCTCATACACACACTTTTGTCAGATCAAACCTGCATGAATGCACACCCACACACACTATTGCACAACGGAGAGCTAACACGATTTCACAAATCAAATCCAAAGAGTCTCACATGTATACATCCATTAGCTATTATTAGGTAAATAGGTTAATGGGTAAACAAACCGTTATAGAGAACACAAACACCAGGGGAGACCTGCTGCTCAGAAATGGAAGCATGTTCAGGTGCTTTTCTCTTCCTATAGCTCTCCTTTGTAAATGCAGTAATCCAGGGTGCACACGTTTTGAAACGGACCTATATAGCTGACTGTTATTCTCAATCTTGAAAAATATAGTGATATGTAACACTGCAAGTTGATCATTTTCTTGCCTTACTGTTTTCACAGCCTGGCCATAAAAGTAAGTCGACAGTTGTGTTATTAAGCAGTGTCAAGTGCATCTCACTCTTGTGAGTTTTAAACTGCAGGACCCACTTGAAGAGGCAGCTTGCTTCACAAGATTGGACTGGAATTCACTCAGTGACCAAGATTACGCTTTCTTTCTTTTATTTTTGAAAGTCTCCCAAGGCCATCACGTGAAAAACCTTAAACACAAACAAAGACGTTCAAGTAAATGTAACCCAAGAAACCATAACCAATATGCATAACCTAAAATCAAATACTTAATTTTTAAACTGCTAGAAATTAACCCTGAAAATAGGTAGAAAAATACCCATATTTAAACCACCCAAAATAAATTAAATACTTTTTAAAGCACTCTGCAATGATGATTTTATCTTTATAACTTTAGCAGCTTTTAACTTCCATGAATACACAAAAATCACTCTTAGCTTTTAAAATACACCAAATTTTTAACTGCACTTTTACCCACATGGTATTAAATACAGGACATTTTAACTGGCATTTTAAGGAGCGGAGCTCAACATTTGGGGCAACACTCAATGTTTAACTCCACCCATCTCAACGTTCCATAAACCAATTGCGTTCAGTCTTATTACATACAACTTTACTTCATTTTGCAACAGTTTGGTGGCAATCTAACCCTAACCCTTCAGGAACGTGTGTATCTAATGCAATTCAGAGTGGAACCACATACAGGGCCAAATACAAGTTTGTGACTATGCTTGGAGCATAAGATGGCGCTTGTTTTTACACACAGGCAATGTCACTATGGGCGGAGTCAAATTTTGTGGGTGAAGTCAAACGTTAGATTCAGCCAATAGCATGCCGACGTTGAGCAACGTTGTGTGCCGCCCCCAACTGTTGGATTCAGTTAACAGCATGCCGGATGAGGACTTCAGGTATAAGCATCCTTTTCCGCTGCAGATTTTGCACAGCTGTAGTCTCCCTTTATGTAATCTATGTCTCAGAGCAGCAACCTACATGCAGAAGACGGCAAGTTTTAAAAGAGTTTTGGATTGGCGTTGTGGGCAAATGTTTCACCAAAACAATATACCGATCACTTTTTTCCAGGGGCACTGTTGCTGCATCCTGGGCTTAGCATCACCCAAGGCGATTGTGATTGGTCAAAAAAAACAAAACAACCAACTGTTTTCCCCCTAAAGCAGAATGATGATGAGATGTAATCAGACCATTATCCTGCACTGACACAGCGCTGTGGCTTAAACCTTTGTACATGTTCTGACCCAGAGACGGTTGATGTTATTGGCTGAAATGACTGGTACATTTTAGTGTCAGTAGCTAGCTAATTAAACATGCACTTGATGGCTAGATACATGATGTTGTTCAAAAACACTAAGACTGAGACTAAATCTACATGTTATGATTTGCACTGCAGAAGAAAAAACTTTCAGCTTGAGAAGTAACTAATGTGAGCAAATCCTGCTGCTCGTCAGCCA
Source organism: Dascyllus trimaculatus (assembly GCA_024666655.1). Classification (NCBI taxonomy): domain Eukaryota; kingdom Metazoa; phylum Chordata; class Actinopteri; family Pomacentridae; genus Dascyllus; species Dascyllus trimaculatus. Next base: position 10,247,482 of record CM045462.1, read on the forward strand.
TCTTGGTGGCAACCCAAGCAGTTCTCTTGGGGCTAACAAGACCAGGCTTCTATCGAAATGAATAGGGAGAGAGGCAAAACAGCAATTTTGTTGGTCACCAGAGCATAAAAACTGCATGCATAGAATCATCAGTCGAATCTGATAAAAATAGCTCCAAAGTTTGGTCACACTTCAGTTAGAGCTTGTTTGACTGATAACAAGCAGACGACTGGCTTTTTGAGGATAGCGACGGGATGCGTGTCATACAACTGCTGTCTTTGGTGTCACAGAAGTCTCCAATAGATTTATTTTCAGGATTCTGTAAGTGTCTCTCATAGCATCTCTGGTAAATGTAGGTCACTCTTATATTTTCCACATTTGTGAGTATAGAAGAGTCTGCAAAAGTCCACAAGAGTCCATGCGACATAAACTTTGTCATCTTCCCAAGCCTGCAAGAGTCCTAGTGGGCCCCTCTGAGGACATTCCTAAATTTGCGTCCGCAGCCTTTACACTATAAGGCCAATAGTGCAAATGTATAGCAGAAGTGTGCATGAGTGGAAAACATACACACAACCTACTGTGTATGTTTTTTACTCTGCAGGCAGACTAGAAAAGTAGTATAATAACAACAGCAATTATACGTCTGTGGTGTCTGCAACATTAACTTTGATGGCATCAGGGACCAGTTTCCACAAATTTACAACACGGGGGTGTGCAGGTCTTGAACGTACGACCCCACAAATATATGTAACTAGCTAATCATGTTCTCTTCAGGTTTGGGAGTAATGCTTGGTTACTCTTACAACTTGTAAGCTACTTTGCTGGACATGCAGTCAATGCAGCAGAGAAAGCGCTGGTTAATCCACTCCTTATACTTTTCTTCTCTCCCTGTCCATACTCTGTAGGGTATCACTCAGCTCCATGCACTCCGCTTGGATGTGTGGAAAATCCAAAGCTTCACAGAAGTGCTGCGCCTCTCTCTACGTTGCTAAGCTGTGACTGGATAACCATTGTGTGGGGGAGGGGTTTAGCAACACTCAATTAGTAAAGGAGTAATTTGTTTGTATAGTGAATTGTATTTCTACTGGAGTTATCGCATTTCTCCTCGGAAGTTTATCCCCAGGGAGACTTAAAAAAAATGCACAAGCCTGAAAGCACAGACACAAACTGGGATATGTAAGCTCACAAGCAAAAAAGGCTAATCCATGGTTGCCATGCCTCCACAGGGCCTGTAAACAAACCAGTCGAGACAGTTTGAGGGGGAAGTATCAGCTTTCTATTAACACTCCGGGTCACTCATTTCCTACTTTGTTTAAAAGTCGAGCTGCCAGACAGACAGCTTGGGTTTTGGTGCTTTCTGTACTGGTAGGTGATGATTTTGTGGGAGAGACCCAGAGCAGTGTGAGTGTTTCTAATTAGGAAAGTGAAATGGGTAGATTTTAACAAGGCAATTTTAACAGCCCTGTGCACTGCTCCCTTCACATGGGTGTGAAAGTGTTTCTCAGCGGGGAGCCAGGAGGTAATAGGTGTGGGAACACTACCGTAGCAGGCCTGACAGTGGGACAATCACTGTCCTAATGGAGAAATAAGAGCACGTTTCTAACACTTTGCCAGTATTATCACTGTCATAACTTCATTAATTGGCGAAAGAGTCATTTTGTGGTGGGGTGTTGCAGCAGTAAAAATTCATTCCCAGACTTTCTGCTCCATGTTGTTTGTGTCTGGCTTGTTTGCTCCTATTGAATTAGAATGAGCAGATTTTGGCCTCAGCGCGTCTCAATACAAATCACATTACACTTCAGAGTGAATGATTGCATTTGGCTCATTGGAATCAGCCCTTCACCGCTGTTTGCTGAATAGAGCGTTTGATTTTTTAAGGTATGTTTGTTGGCTTGTAAGACGGTGCCCTCATTTGACTCAATTTGAGCGTACATGATAACTCAATCAAATGTCCCTGTGTTTGCTCTGGATTCCCCTCCACTGGCTGGAGGGCTGCGGTTGCACTCATTCGATCAGGAGTGAGGAGATTTGAAGCAGCTTAAACTGTCACGCCAGCCCAGAGCTACAGACTGTTTCTTTATTCTCTTTCACTGAGTCTATAAAGACGAGGCTTGTCCAGTCCTGATCTTTCTTTCATAAAGTAATCGCCCCATAGTCCCTCAATCATTTATATCCTTGTCGCTCGCGTGTGGGATATATTTGGCTGCTTACATGCTCTCAACTTCGTCATTGTCAAAGCTGCCCTAAATTCAGATGAAGGAGATATAAAAATGGACACTGATGTTTTCTTGGCTGCTTATAGACACAGCATGGTGCCACTGTGTGTCAGACTTGACATGGGAAGATAAACACTATGTTTTAGGACATGCCATTTTCCTGCAGACCCATTTGCTGTTCTAGCCAGAGAGAAAAACCAGGCAGCTGGATGTTTCTGAGCTAATGTAGGTGGGCAGTGTTGCCTCAGAGGAATTGGTAAAAAGATAAAACATAGAGGCTTTGAAGGGATAAAGAAAATGTTTTTTTCCACAGAGTTTTCTTGAAGGGATTTAGTAAAACTGTAGAACAGATTTCACACAACAGATGCTCATATGTATCTGTAAATCTTATCTGAGAGAGCCAAACGTCGGATTAGACCACAAATGCCATGCACTATATGTTAGGTTGATATATTATGAAGTGCGGTATGGCCTTCTTCTTGCTATACATGGAAACACACCATCCCAGTGATGTCATTTTTTTCCACAGTAAATACAATCTTGCTGTGTATAAAATTTGAAAAGAGGCATACAGTGCTAAAGGTATGTAAACAGACGTCCCTCCTGAAGTGGCTGAATAACTGAAAATGAAGAGAAATATATTCACTGGGTGATTCCTGTGTTACAGTTTCATTCTCGTTGCCGCTTATCTAATAGCACTTGTCGGCATTTAGCATAAAAAGTTAAACTGTGAATTGTGAAGTGCAAAAAAAAAGCAGCTTGTAGAATAGTGTCACTATAGGGCAGCAGTCACATTAACACTCCCACACATTATTCTCACCTACTGTAACACATTGTGCTGACTGTGTAGTGTGCAGCAGTGTATTTGAATCTTTTGTTGTAGTGTGCGGCCCTTCAAAATCAAGCAGTGTCTTCAACACAAGTTACATACAGTATGTCTTTGGGATGTGCAGGAAAAACACAATCTTTTATTTACTGATTGATTTTGCTTCGGAGTCTTTAGAGGGTTTAACTGCCCCAGGGTGGAAACCACTGCTGTATACAAATGATTATCCAGCCTGCAGTTGGGCATTGCTGTTTGAATAATTTTGTATATAAAAGACCCCTTCCGGTGAAAGTCAGTTATTTTTCAACCTTGTTGGCATGTCCATATGCTGTTTTATATACTAGAAGACATATCATCATTAAAATAAGCAGCCAGCTCCATGGCTGTGCACTTTGAAGCACAGTGTACCGGAAAAATACAGTTTCAAAAACACAGATTCAGACTTCCAGGATTTCATACATATCAAAACAACATGATCTCATGGGATTGTGCATAAAGAGGACTCCACTTCAGACACGCTTTGCATGTCATGTCCATGAAATTTAAGCTTTTTGCATGTCATTTTATACCGTTAGAGCAACACATGAAGTGGTTATAACTGGGGTAAAGGCAGGGATCGGGTCATTTCTTATGACATCAGTGACATGCAGAATGTTAGAAATGCGTTCTGATAAAATACAAAGTGACTTTCTGTGTTATTCACACACCTTTTCATGACACCAGGGTGAAAAATCTAAGCAACCATACCCTTCTACTTGCAAAGTGGAGCTTTCGTCATCATTATTCTTCCTCACATTATGTGTCTGGTTCCAACATCTATGAAGACCTGCCATTGTGCAGTGTAGAGTAGTTTTGCTGTGTTTAAGCAAAGTTTTAGGTGAGCTGGTGTGCTCGAGCTGCAGTGAGCAGTGCCTTGCGGTGGATGAAGATATAGGCAGGGACTTTACATATCTGTCCATTTTAGGGGAATTAATGGTGTACAACTATATCTAAGTCATTTTAAAAGCAGGAATAGATTGTTTTCATGGAGAAAACATATTTAAATATCTGTGAATTTTCTGGGGTTTAATCCATGGCTGGAGAGGGACTCAAATCAGTACCGCTTTTACCAACTTCTAATTTGCATTGTTGTGTGCGTGGTCCTACACAGTCTATAATCAGCTGCTCCGGACTTCTTGTAACCATGAATGACTAATAACCTAACACTGTGTTAACACTTCCTGCTTCCTTGATGAGTGAGATATTGATAGCCTGCAACAACCTTCGTACAGTCACCTTATAATGGTTCCTTTTTCAGAAAGTAATCAGTGCAAGTAATCAACCAAAGCAAGGTGCTACCCACAAGGCAATTTTAGGCCAGTTCCACATAATCATCCCCCACAATCTGCTCTCTGTACCATACAGTAACTATTTTTACTGGATTAACAGCAAACCTTTTCTTTGTTGCCATGCTGGCTTCAAGTGCCAATTTTATCCCACCTTTTGCAGCCTTTTTAGCTCCAGCTTTTACAGTCCCACCCCTCCTATTTGTCAAATAACCATCTCAATCCTTTCTCCACACTCGGGGATACAAAAGACTAATTCAACTCATCACTCTGTCACACCCTCGTGATAGTTTCTTCACCTAGAACTCAAGTAATCAACAGCTCGGCCCCTCTCCCTGCTCTCTGTTGCCCTCCTCTCAGTAATGACATATATGTGTGACAGTCAGGCAGCCAGACAGACGGATGATGCAGTATGTAGGGGGCAAATTCATCACATATGTGGTTTCCCACACCAGTGAATCTATACAGGTTTATATATCCTCTGATAGTGGGCCCATTCCACTCAATCAAGAATCAACCCGCTCCATCAGCCATTATCTTCAACTGCGGGATTTATTTCTGCACAGAATGAAACTGTAAGTGACATTTCTGCTGAGTAATTCTCACAGGTCTTCAGTTCAAAAAGCTTCTGTATGAGACTCTTGACTTTCTTTTTATAGATTTGCAATAAAGGGACTTAGGTTTTTAACTAATACTAATGGAATCACATGTAAATCAGGGGCTTTAAGTGCTCTGCCTGTCCTTTAAAGACCCGAATAACACTGGTGTGAGAGGTTGGCCGCTGTGACACGCAGTTCCCTCGTTGTCGTCATTGATTTCTCATTAGTCAGGCCCTCAGGAGTCGGCATGCTATCACTTGGATCAGGCCTGTCGTGTTCAATTAAAAGCCTTTCCACAACAGCTCGGCTTTTTCATACCTTATCTTTACAGGTGCCCTTCTTGCGCCTTTTCAGCGTAAAGATTTCCTTTGTCCATTGTGTAACCGCTGCAGTGGCCTCTTTGTGCTCCTGGATGCTTCAATTTTGTCATATTTGTAAGCAAGTAAGGAGTTGTCTCAGGGTGTGGCGTGCAAGGTCTTATTATAGCCCTCCCTTTGTCTGCCTCTCACACACCTTATGACAACTCCTTTCTTGTGTTTCTGGATGCTGGCTGGCACAGAAGCCATCCTCCCTTCCAGACAACTGCACACCACTATATGAGACAATTTCCTTCCAGCCGCAGCCGGCTATTAAGGGCTACATTACAAATGAGCGTGGTAATTGCATGTGGACACTGAGCGGGCCAGCTCCTTGCAGCTCAGCACCAGTGGTAATAATGGGCAGATCACATCCCACAACAGGCAGCAGTGAGAAAGGGCGAGAACATCACTTAGCAGGGAATCTGCAGCCCTCCTCCCCTTCTATCACGTACAGTAACACACACTCACACACACACACGCACCGACTGCCACGACCCTATTAGAGAAACCATAATGGCAGAACAAAGTGGTGACAGTCAGGATGGCTGGACCGGGGGTGTTGAGAAGCCTCATTTAAGAGAAGGAGAAGAGGCTGAAGTGTTGATAAGTGTGTGACTACTTACGTGTGTATTGTGGAAGCTCATACCTGTCTCCTTGTCTGTGTGGTATTATTTTTTTTGCGTCAGCAGAAAAAAAAAAAATTCTGGCTGAGCTCACTGTTTTTCTGCTGCCTGTTGTGTTTTAAAGCAATAAACTGACAATTCTAATATTTCATTTCATTGGGATTTCTACTGTGGGAGCGGCCCGGTCAGGATTCTTGTCTTGTGCCAGACCGACAGGCAGGCGGACAGACAGACAGACAGAGAGGGCTGATGGGTGGAAGGATGTCCGTCAGAGCCAATTATCTTTAATGAGATGCGGGGTGACCAGAGCTGCTAAGCTGCCAGATGACACAAAGAGTCTTTATGTGGCCAGAATGTATCCAGAATTCTGCAGTGAACCACATCATGTACTGGGTGGGGATGTGTAGCACGTCACTGGTAAGGCTGATGACATTTTCCCAGTGGATTATTGCAGTCATAGCGCAATACAACACTTTAAGTATCAGTACTTTTGGCTTCATCACATCTCCATTTTCAGTTATTCCCCATATAATTTATCTCCACAGTAATCTGACACTCTTGAAGGTACATGATAAGATATGTTAATGTCAAAACAATATGCTACCTGGAGCTAAAATCTCCATGACTATATCCAACCAAAGGGGGATAAAAGGTTGCTTGTTGTGTAGACAGATCCTGATAGGGCTGTGATGAAAGGGGCAGAGCGTTACTGTATCTGCTGCTACAATGGGCAGAGGAGTGATAGGCATCATCATTCTGGCTGCTCCCACTGTAGCAGCTGTAAAGAGGTTGATATGCAGATTGGATGGGTCTGACACGCCTGGCCAAAGAGCCACGTTATGAAACACAAGATTTACAGGCATCGCAGGGGAGGCTGAAGGAAGGAAGGACTAGTCATTATGACCACATTATCAGAGAGCAGAGGCATTTGGACAAGGAACAGCTGAGAGACAATGAAAGAGAGGAATTAACATTAGGCTCAAGAACAACAATGACCATTGTCATCACCAGGATGCTATCAGATTGCCTGAGGAGAACAAACCTGTTTCCTATCACTCTGCTTATCAGATCACTAGTCCTTGTGACAGACAGGGCTGTTAGTGTTATGCCAAATATGCTCACCTTGTTCACCTTTCCAATCAAAACATCTGGGTGGGAACTTAAGAGAAAGAAGTCTTTTAGGTAAAGGCCTGCCATTGGACTAAAGTTCAAATTTAGCAATTTGTCTGAAGAAAGTTACATAATTTCTGAATTAAACGCATGTGCAGTTGGTATGGTGAGAAGTAAAATGTGATGTTAAGTAGTGAGTCTAAATCTAATTACACAACAGAAATGCACCTTATACAGTGCAGTGAAACTCGTGATGAAACAACCACATAGATCATCACCTAAAACTTTATGTATAGTTCCCATGTGGCTGTGAGCTCCGCTGGGTCCCTGTGACATAAAATGCACCAACTTCCCACATCTGCAGAGGTTCATGTAGACTGTATGTACTGTCAAAAACTGTGATCAAGTAGTCCATGTAGGAGACATAATAGTTGTCTTGTGTCCTTGTGTTTTTGGGTCTTGTCCACACTAATACAGACTAACATTTTCCTGAACATTTTCCACTTTGTTTTCTCCTCTTCTCCACATGAAAATGACATTATAGGTCACTCAAATGAAGACTGTTTCAAGACAGTTTCTGAAGTGCCAATTTAAAAAACTCTGGTTTATGTGTAACTGTGTTGAAATGTAAAAGGAGGTGGAAACAATGGTGCTTCAGCTCATTTCATTCATGCCCATTGTTGCTCTGTGTAATGACCATGCACCTGAAGCAACAACAGTGACGGCGATTTCTTTACATTTGGTGCAAGTTTACAACCTAACTTCACCGTCACCTTTTCTACGGCTTTTGGTTGCTCTTAGCAATCCTAATTATAGTGTTTTTTACATTAGAATTTGTTCTTACAAGTTGTTGTTCTGTTTGTCTTGTTTCTTAGTATTTTATGTTTATTTTGCAAGTTTTATCTGGTTTTCTATCTTGCTTCTTTGTGCATGTTTCTGCTGTTTCGTGTCTTATAACTTGTACAGCTGATATTACTTGGTCCACAGAAACTACAGTTTAAAGTCCGCATAAATGATGGTGTGACAGTCTTCTCTGGTATTTATTGTACTGTTGATGTAATCAGGTCTGGCAGGCTTGTTGGTAGTGTTTGTACTCATTTCTGTGTATGGAGATATTTTCTTAAATATTGTTGTGTAGACAAAATTTCATTCTTTTATAGATGGAGAGGGAAGAGCATCTGTTATATCTGTTTACTGTTTGTCGATGAATAGACGTAGATTGCAGGTATAAACCTGTCATTGGAGCTCATTTCAGGTGACTTTGTCCTCCCCTTCTGTTATCTCCATGTTACTGTTTTCAAAATCCCCTCCTCGAAAAGAAACAACAGCCTTTGAGATAGCAATCTACCACACTGAAAACTTCATGTTTGGCTTTGGATCATGCAGTAAGGCAGACCTGCTATTTTTTTTATTTATTTTTTGGTAGATTATCCTTGTAAATTACCATTCCTGCATGCAAGTTTTCTACTAAAACAATATTACTTGTCATCAAAGCTACAACCTTTGCTTAGCTCCGCCCAAAAGGATTGTGACTGGTTTAAAGAAATACAAACAAATTGCACACTTTCTCCATATTACTTTAAGTATGTACAACAGCTGCCCTCACAAAGGATGTACTGTTTCATGCAGTATGCCTGCAATTGGGACACACTACTTCATCACAATAATCATCAAATCAAATTAAGCGTTGACCGTTACAGTCCGTTGTGCTAAATGAGCATCATCTGCCTCTCCACTCTCAACAGATCAAGCTTATTTTTACTCACATGAGACACTTTAATGTACTTGTGCAGAGGATTGTGGGTCAGAATGGCCGGAAAAACATCCTGACAACATCTGAGCGGATGCAATCGAACATTTGTGCATTTTTTCCATACTACGTTTGATATCGGCATATACTATGTATTTTTCTGGCTTACTATACAGTGTGATAGTATGGATATTGGAATGTACATAGTGTTTTCCCCCCCATAGTAGAATGAAAGTGAGGTGCAGCAAAACCTGTAAATTATTAACGCACATCCAGAAAGCTGGGGGGCTTTTTTTTCTAGCTTTAGAAATCTGTCTCTAACATCACCCAAGATTAACTGTATTTCTCATGAAGGGTGAAGTGAACTTCCTGTATCAAATAAGGAATCTGCCCTTTTAATTTAAGGGAAACTATCTTGCAGTTAAATTACATTTGATTTCAATAAGGGCCCTAAAATCCCCCCGAGGGGCCCTTAAAAGTCCACGAACCAGCGATTGGAACCCCCCGAGTTGCCATGTTTTATCATACATGTAGTTACAGTCCTGTGAGATCACCTCGGTGCTCCGTGTTGCTCTGAGGCACGCGGCCATCCCCCCTCTCAGTGTCCGTGGGAAGGAGGAGTTTAACCCCACAGTGTCTGGGAGGAGTCCGCAGTCTCTTGGCGCTCCGTCCCGGGATCGTACTCGCCGTGGAAGCGGAGAAACCGTGGAAGTCTGGGCTGAAAGGAAAAGCCGACTTTTGTGCGCTTTCAACTGCGTTATATTTAAAAGGTCCCGAGGAGGGAAACGTGCAAACGTTGCGGGAGTTATGATCTACGAGAGGGAAGCTTAGCCGGTAAGTTGCAGGCGAACTTATCTCACAGCCACGCTGCTTTGAAAACACTCCGCTCAGCTGTGCGCTTTTTTTTTCACTCATTTAAAATATTTGTTTGTTAAAGAAAAGTTACCAGGACTAATTTCCTGCTTTCTGATTGGCTGATCTATGACTGAGTGATTTTTAATAGTTTTGAAAAGCGGTTTATTATGAGAGTAAGCTGCATCAGGGGCTTATTGTCTGAAAAGTACAGTGTAATTATCCCCAGAATGACCCTCCTTTAATATTTATAATGACCACATATTAAAGCTGTCAGTGTGAGTGCTGTTTTCACTTCCTCTCATCAGAATGCAATATCCCTAATCAGATCTTTTGTGCAAGTGTGAAATAGAATCTGGTGTGATAAATGAAATAAATTGCATGCTGTCCTCATGTTCAGCCTTGGAAATTAATTAAAACTCCCACCAGGGGTATTTGAGTTCCATTGACACAATAGATCAGTGTAGGTCCTTAAAGAGTGTGTACATGTTCAAGGTGTAGCCCAGAGCTGTGTGTCACCGAGGAGGCTTATTGCTGCTTTCTTCCCTTCTGATTTATGAACTGAGAGATTGGGAGCATCCACTAAACGCCGGCCAATGCTCTGCTGTTGTGTTTGGATGTGATTTACCCTCCGCTTGTATTTTTGTTTGGCCATGTGCTGGGGTGGAAGGGCTCGAGAGCCACATACACAGGCAACAAAGGGGCCCCCGGGACCCCTGGAGTGCAGGGCCAACCCAGAGCAAACAGGAGCCGAGGACAGGGAGGAAGGGCCGGGGATGCCTTTTGGCGAGGCGCACCCCTCTGTCATGGAAACCAACGCGGGAAGGTGTCAGCCTCACCGTCCTGCCACCTTTGCACGCCGCTGAGGAGGGCTGTAATAATAAAAACAGAGGCTAATGTTTGACTTGTAGAGGCTGGCTGGGTTGCTCATTGATCTGTCTGGTGCAGTATTCTTGTAGCCACATGTTGGGTTGGACAGAATATGACCTGGTGATTAATGGGTTTAACGATTATTGAAAGATGATTTAGATAATAATTCACTGTGACTGTTTTAATCCAGGAATTAGCCCAAGCCCAACATGAGAGAAAGAATCCCAGAGAATGCCTTGTCTTTATTTTTCCTGCAGGGAGGAACATGCTGTGTGATTGGTTTATATTTCTTCATGCCTTCCAGCCCCCTGCCTGTTTAATGGACTACACAGAAATAGGTTATTTACTTACATAATTGCTGTCGTTCTCATGTGTGCGGCCTGTTTGTTTTCCTTGGAGATCAGAAACAAAAGGCGCCGGGTCAGAAGCACCATGTGCATACTTTGGCCTTTGCGGCCCACATTTTTGCGGCCGACAAATCCTCAGCCACAAGGAACATTGTGTTTTTACTATTCTGTTTTTCCCGGGGTTGGAAGGAGGTCTTGAACCGGAGTGATATTGATCGAGTGTGGCTCTTAATTTCCTTTTTAGTGGAAAACATGTGATTGTTCGGCTTGTTTACCGTTTCCTTTTGTGACACAAGTTGCGAGTCATGCCTCTCAGCTGGCAGGAGACTGTCAGTTGTCAAAGTTGTTTACCAGTGACAAAAAAGGGAGATGCAATACTCCCCTCTCTCTCTCTTTGGAGTTGCTTCAGAAGCAGCTCATCGCTCGTCTAATTTAAGTTGAAGGGCTCAGTAACATCGTGACGCTGTGACATAATTACCACTGGAACGTCCCTTATGAAATAGTCTATTTGGATGTCACTTGATGCAATGTGTGGAGTTATGTAAAGAACAACAGTCTTAGCTGTGGACTGCCCCTCATACTTTGATGCTTTGTGCGAGCAGCTATCTTCATCGGGCTGGAAACTTGGAATTGTTCTCGTCTCGGCAGGCTGTGTGTGAGCGCCTGTCGTCGTTAATTCTCAAGTGCGAGCACGCTGGCTGAGAAACGCCAATGTTTCATGTCTTCTCCCCGGCACATTTTTCTCCATATAAGGTGCCGTGCATGTGACTTATCAGGCACGAGTAACATCTGTGCTTATTGTCACACAGGGATGAAGGCCTTCTACTGTCTGTAGGTAGAGAGGCCCTGCAGGGGGGGGGGGGAGAAAAAGACAAACCACAGGGTGCTCCACATGCTAGAGATTTCAAATGCATCAGATTGAAAACGGGAAAACTTTCTTTTCTCTCCGCTTCCTCGATTGCAGCGAAATGTCGTTCCAAGGCTTCGGTGTAGAAAGTCCAGTCAGGCGGGCATAATGGTGGCCTGCGTGTTTCTATTTCTTGCTGCTGCGGTTTGAAATTATATTTGGCTTTCAAAGTGTTTGCTGGTAGCGTATGGCCAGCAGTGTCTGGAGTGGTTGCTATAAAAAGCAGGCGAACTGAAAGCTGGTGCTGACAGCATCTTGGCCCAGACTTCTCATTTGCTACCGCACTCACCGACCATGCCGACCAAAAGACGCATGGGTGGCTTTGACCTCTTCCGGGTGCACACAACTGCAGGTCAGAAACCCATCACGGACACAACACTGGCATTACCCATCCTGTGCGATAGCAGCATTTAGGAGATAAATACTAACTGCGCCCTCTGACTAAGAAAACAGCCCAAAAAGGGATGCTTTGTACCCCTTGTGCTGCATAATTCAGTGATTCTGAATTTAACTTGTTTTGCTGTTGCTACAGGGCTGGTGGACACACACACACACATACACATACATCCACTTTGGGGGATTTGCACAGTCAGCTGCACATCGTGTATGCACTCCAACACGAGATCCCTGCTCTGCTGCACGTATAGGAGCCTTCTGCCCAGCTCAGCAGAGCCATGGAGCCCCTTACAGCTGAACCCATGCGCCCATTCATGCTCCTCTTAGCCGCCACTCCACCTGGGCCTCTGAGGAGATTAATGCACAGGTCTAAATTGAAGTGCGCTCCTTCTCGGTCACCTGATGAAGAAGGCCCATAAAGAAAATGAAGATTAAATGGAGGCAGGCACTTGAACAATGTGTCAAACGAGGTATTGGATTAAGAGTTACCAGGCAGATGATTAGGGGTGTAGGTGAGGAAGAAGGTGAGCCGGATCTAAAACAGTGCCAGACGACTTCACTAGTGATTCAGACTTTCATTAACCCCGAAGAAATAACTGCAAGACGCGCCGTTACTACTCTTTTATTGATGGTCATATAAATCACGTGGCAATTGGTGTACACAAGGCAAAAAGCCCCCATGGCAGCAGTTGAGTAGTGGTGCATGTAATTCCTAGACGGCATACAATATTTCAGTCTGGTAAAGGTGCTGCAGCAGCACTTTAAAACCCACCATGTGAATTACAGGCTGTGGATAAACAAGAAATAGTTTGATTATCTCAATGTATGAACACTAAAGTGAGAAAGAGAGGCAAGCTCCGGATGCGGAGGCTGTTTGCAGGCGTATTGATCCGCGTATGGGACTTGAGATCTTGACAGTGCAGCTGCTACAGAGAACCCAGTTGTAGTTGGTGTGATCTTTTATGCTCAAAGCGTATTCTTTCAGAACACCGTTGCTGCGTGTAAACCCCCGTTTGAACCTTTTGATTAGGAATTCAAGCTGGAAACAGTCAAGTTGCATCACGTCTCTGCTGAATGATATTTGCGTTTCGGATCTCCTCTTCAAAAGACGGCACGTGGTGGCACAGTCACCAGGCAATCAACAGCCCTGTTTATGTGGAAATCCCCCACCCTGCACCCCCTACTCATTGACTCTAAGCCTGCTTACCGGTCAATCCCTATGACAATAGAAATTGTGATTGATCTGCCCTACCTTGGTCCAGTAGCCATAAGGTCCCACTTACTCTCCGTGCCCTATTGGAAAGGCAAACACAGCTGGTGCTACAGGCCAGAGTGCTTGGTGCTGTGATGTTCAGTTGGCGCCATGTGTCTTGCATTGTCCCCCCATGATGGATGGGGCAAATTGTGGGTACACATTTACTCCAGCACGCCCCACCTGCTCATCAGTGGGTGGGGATTGTTTTTTTTTTTTTGATGAAGGCTCGAAAGCCCACCCACACCTCCTCTAATTTCTTTGTAGAACACCAGAAGCTAGCTGGTAGATTCTGCTCCTGTCTCCGATCTCAGTCTGTGAATGATTGATTAGGTTTTTACGGTTAATTTAGACGGCACATTTCTACATCACAGTGGCGTCATCAGTATCCCATTGCAGTGTGATTCTTCCAGATGAAGGTAAATCATAAATCTTACTACTACAAAGTTATTCCGAGTAGACGGGAAAGAATGTTGAGATGTATATAAATCAACCACTGACCACTCATGGACTGTATCCAGAAGTCCATCCATCACAGTCTTGCCTTCAGCAGCCACATATCAGTCATCATAATACAAAATTGCTGTAACGCTGCAGTCTTACATGATATTAATATTGTTTCCCCTCGTTTGCTTGGTCAGTAGCTCGCTCCACTGAGCTGCGTGGAACATGCCGTGTCCTTATCTGCACAGTTTCCTGGGCTTTGCGACAGACGTGAAGTGCTTTGGAGGGCCTTTGGCAGCCGCCGTATTCGTGTTATGTTGAGGAACATTTTAAGGCTCATTAGCACTCCTCTCCCTGTCCAGCCCCCTCCCCGCTTCAACAGTCGATGGTTTGATCTCCGAGCAAGATAAGCTCTTTTCTCCACTTCTCCGTCTCCTGACTTTGTCATGTTGGTTCAGTCATTTGGCGTCCGGCCAGCGTAAACAGAGACAGAGCCCTGATTGCTTTAGGTCACCGGCAATCTTGGCATCCACTCAGTGAACACGCTCAATTAAAGCTTCCTTGAAAATCCTTTTTCTCCAACTAGGTAAGTGTATCTAAATAACCTGTTTCCTGGGGCGATATCATCGTCAGGGCTTATTTGGCTGACAGGCCTCAGCTGTTAGAAGGAAAAAGGCATGAGAGTGAAGGACCTCATTGTAACGCATGTCAAGATAAGAGCAAGGAAACAGAAGGTGTAAGGACATTTTATCAGTTTGACCAGTTGTTGCAGCCTCTGTGAAATTGCAGCAAAATGGAGTAAAATATGCATCACATCCTCAGTGGACGGGAAGCCAAGCGTTGTGTGGGCCAGGACATTAGTTGCAGAGCCTGTGGGTGGGCTTGCTTGTTTTTACTGCACCCTCTGGATGCCCAAAGAATGACAAGTCTTTCTCCATTTCTCACTATAGTTGACTTGGGTTTCCCCTCGTCGCCCAAAAACTTCCAGCTCCACTTTGTGCTCTGCTGGTGCCAAGACATGATCTTTGCTTGGCTGTTACGTAAGAGCTGTTTAACCCAGGGCTCAGTCTCTCTCTGGTCCAGTGGGACCTACTTACTCACTGCCCAGCCAGCTCTTCATAGCACCATGGCTGCACAGGCTACTGCTGGGGCAGGTTTTCACAGCTGATGGTTGCAGGTGTAAAGGACCATTTGGAATACCTAGAAAGCCCTGCAAAGGCTTGTTTAGAGGAAAAACAGTGGCAGATGAACATTTTTTCCAACTTGTGCACCTTCAAGCCCTACTGCATTGGATTTCTTTCCCGAGAAACTAAAACAAATCATGCCTTTCTAATACCACAATCGAAACGCGCACAAGGATGCGGCATTTATATAACGGCAAGGTCAGTATTCTCAGTAGCCACTTCCTCCGTGGGCTGAAGCCAAGTCAAGCGGATTACACAGAGTGCAGGTTGCTGCTCAGCTTGTTGCAACTTGTGCAATATTAATACATCTCCCTCCTCAGATGGTACCACAGCAGACGCCATCAGGCTCTCTCATAAATGCTGCTTTTTGAAAGTTTTAGCAGTCTAGCCCAAGTGGGTTCACAGACATGTCAGATGATTATTAAATCTTGCCACTCGCGGAAACTCGATGCAACGAACCTGTGAACCTGACGGTGGAGGACGCATGTGTCAGTACAGGGGATAGCAGAGGCTATTAATGGTATTTGACATTCAAGTGTCATTGGAGAAGCTGTCTCCTAATGTGTCTGCAAGCTCAATCCTAATGTTATTAAAGGTGCTGGAGCTAAGAAAGTGAACTGCTCGGTTTATAGACTCTCACTGATCTGCTCCTGGTTCCTCGGTCCAAGCACCACACTTAAATCCAAGAAAGGTTATCAGATGCAGTGGGGCTCTGCAACACAGCATCAGGTTAAAGAAATGGTTTGAAATATGCTTGTTTACTTTCTTTCGAGTTAGATAAGAAGATTGATACCACTTTCATATATGTTCATTAAACCACACTATGTCATGATTACCCTTTGCTTTTATTAGTTTTTGATGTAATTCAAAAGAAGATCATAGTTCTGATCTTTTTGCCAGGATAAGCTAACAGTTTGCTGACAGTTTTGTATGTACCTGGCATATGAGAGTTGTGACAATCTTCTTATTTGTCTCTCTACAAGAAAGTAAACAAGCATAATGTTAAACTATATCTTCAAATGGGTAAATATTACTCCTAGTGTACACCTCCTGCACATAAAGTAGGACAAAAAAAAGTCTAGATGAGCTAATGAACTGAAGCAATATTGAAATTGCAATATGACCAAGTGCAGCTTCCAGATCGCAAGCTGTGATTGTTCGGTTTGAAACACTGATCAACATTTTTCACCATTTTCTGACATTATTATATTTTTCCCGTTTAAATTTGGACAATTGTGCAATATCTGTGAAAATAATTGCAATATGATTATTTTTGCACATCATTAAGCATTAGTCTAGGTTTTCTGTGACCACTTCAAAGTTAAAGCAGCCCTCAAACGGTCATGACTTGGCCTTTGGTTAAACTTTGTGAGCTTTCTGACCCCACCTTTATCTGCGTCTTAGCCATGAGACTTCACGCCATGCCTTGGACGGTAGCTCGTATGGGTCACCTCACACAAACACTCAAACATCCCTGGCGGTTTGAAGTACTCAACAGGGCTATTGTTGGCTTTTCCAGATGGATCTCTCTGGCTGTGGAGGACGTGTAAGCGTGCAGTGGCTACAGTTTAGACTGTCTCCGTGTGGTTAAAGGGGAACAACTGACTCACAGCTACAAGTGGTGTACAAATCCGCTGTGTGTATGTGTGTGTGTGTGTGTATAAAAAAAAAACCTCCGTTGAAGTCTGTGGGGCCAGTGTGGCGCACGTGTTGCATAGCAGCTCTTTTGCATGCATTCTTTTTAGCTGAATAATAAGAAGTCTGACTCTGCGCTACTCTGTCAAAAGCCTTCTTCACCCATGTTGATGTAGTAGCAGCGTGTGATCTGCCTGTTGGAGAGTTCTGATCTCTGCCTCACCTGCTTTCTTGGTAGGAATCCTTCCTCCAGCATATCAAAGGAGGAAAACACATCTTTTAGAGATGCTTCATTTTTCTACATCCCGCAAACACCCTTTTATATACTCAGCGATATGCAAGGCGAATGTGACAGCATCTGGTGTAAAGTGAATGCGTACAGCGGTGATGTCATTCATTATAAATCATCTCCCCTTTGGAGGGTGAAATCATTTATTCACAGTCTCATGAGGTTAGTGATCCGAGGAGCACGCCCTGACTGGTGACTAATAGGTGGCTGATGTTGTGTCACTCAACCCACTGACATGCAGCGGATACACTTTGGTGTCTGGGTTATTGCAATTCGTCTTCTCTGTCAATACAAGCAGCCACTAGAAAGCTTAATTTCACATATTTTGCCTCAGGTGTCTCTGTTCAGGCTTTTATACAGTATGACAGTCTTCGCCGACGATTGCCAATTTCCTCAGTCCAAACGTCTGTTTCTGCCTGGCAGAGACCCTGACTGTTAAAGAATGACTTTAATAACTGTGATGTGCTGTTGGAAGTTATTTTGAAAACCATTCATGTCTCTTTAGGCGCTCGTCCTGCCCCTCAGTAGTAATTTTGTGTGTGTGCGAGCGAGTGGTTTCGTCTCCAGCGGCAAGCCCTGTGGTCTGCTCGCGTGGAGAAGTCGCCTTCACTGGAAACTTGCGGTTGCCATTTTTTTGCACTAATAATGATATTTTACAGCACATAGGTCTGTGCTGGCGTGCCTGGGCTTAAGCTAATAATAACAATGCCGAGAAACGCCAGGAACTGGGTTTTCCTGACAGTTGAGATGATTGTTACAGTTCAAGGAGCTGGGGGAAGGCTGCACTTATGCAGTCATTTTGTATTATTAGGCTCATGCATCAGTTCTTTCCTTTTACTTGTGATTCATATTTTCATTTGTAGCTGATGAGATTTTGATTTAATAAGTGGAAACCAGATTAACACATTTTTGTTTTTCATTGTCTTGCCCGTGTAATTGGCCTTTAAGTGTGGCCTGAAACAAAGCAGACCATTAGTCAGTGGGCAGCTTTTCTGAAATGATGATGATGATGTGTGTGTGTCTCTAACGGGGGTTGTCTGAGTGTTTGGTCCCAGACATGCCTGCTGCTTTTTGCTAATTATGCTATCATACAATGCCACAGGCTTTTTTTTCTAAGCCAGGAAGCATTTTAACAAGCTGGAAGACCTCACTCATTCTTTCCGATCTTTTACCAGCATCCATATCATCAGGCTTAATGTCTGGGGCCTTTTGGCAAGCTGTGCAATAAGCTCTGGTTCGCCGCAGGAGTCTAAGGCCAACATACATTTGTCCATAGCATGAAAAATGTTGAAAAACCGTCGTATCATCTTCTCGATGCTGCGCACACCAGACACACTTTAATGTAGTTTGAGACAAAACAGCTTCACAGAGTCTACAGACATGTCGGATCAGGTTAGAGTGTTTCAACCGCCATGTGTCTCTTGTGGTCATTATTGCTGTTTAAAGTGGGCTGCAGTGCAACAGTCCTGGCAGTGAGTGTTGTCAGAACACCCCGATCCCCATTCTTTTCTGTTATTAGCGGGTCTGAATGTGGGGTTTTTCCCACATAGGGGAATTTTTCTGGCGCCCCCGAAGTGGTTTGATTCAGCAAACGCCAAAATGATAAGAATGAGAATATAGATTTTTTTTAAACAGATTTGCTGATTGAGGTTAAACTTACTTGATCATAATATATGTTTTTGTCAATCACATAGTCACTGATTGACAAAAAAGATATCTGGATAATGAGGTAGCAAACTTTCACTGTATGTGGACGGATCAAGCTTACTGTTCTATATATCATCCCTCGAAGGCCCTTCCTGAGCCAGGAAAAACCCTGATATGGCAGCGCTTTCCCCAAATCACTCAAGAGTCAGAACATCTACAAGTTTATGGCTTTCTCCAGCGACTTTCTTTTCAAGTTTTTACCTTTTTTTCCTCCTCTCAGTTGCTGTATCTCCACCAGTAATGAGAGAAACAGTGGATGGTTTGTAGTCAGCCGTTTTCCTCAGGGGTCAAGTATTCATCTCCCTTCTCTCTAAGCCCACCCCTGCTTAGGCGGAGAAGCCTGTGAATAAATGCCACCCTTGTCCTCTCCTAATGGAACAGCTTGACCTTTCATGACCTCTGCTGGTCGGAGCATCTGCCTGTCGATTCCTCCGGCTCGTCCTGTGGGACACCACCGGTCTGTCACATCTGCCTCTGAGCGGTGATTCAATTAGTCAAGGAATTTATTTTACGAAATAAAAATTAAGCGACGGCCTATAATTTCTCAAAGTCAGAAAAGAAAGCCGGCAGTCCCGAACACGCTGTTGATTTACTGCGCGCAATTGTGTGAAAGTGCTTGTTTCTTCCTGGGCACCGTGCATGACGACTGCATAATGAGCGTGATCCTCATTGACATTCTTTAGCCTCCCTATATGGATGGGATAATAATGAGTTTGGCAGAGGCCTTAATTTAATCGTGTCCACAAAAGCGGCGCACATGTGGCACAGCTGCTAGCACTTAGCCCGGTCTTGCCGTGCCCTCAGATGAGGTACCATCAGGTGCCCGCGTTGGCTTGTTTCTTCGCTATCAGCCTTTTATGGGCCTCATTCCTCGGCGAGAAGGCTTTGCAGAACGGGACAAAGGAGTTTGTTTTGCAGAGATTTGTCTGTGACTTCTCCGTGGCAATCGACTCAGCTCACGTGCCCCTGCGTCCGCGTGACTAGTGAAACTGGTTGCACAGGTCAGCCTTTGTTGGGGCATTTATGTATTTGACTTCTACTGGTTAAACAAAGTTGCTGCTTAAGTGCTTTGTGGAGCACCTGTTGTGGATTATAGGTGAATAGCTGCTTCTGGCTAATTTCTTGTGATAACTTAGCAGTGAAATGTTATCTTTGCTCTTTGGTCTGCTTTAGGGCGAGGTTTACAGAGCTCCAGTCAAAGATGTGAAAATCTGTTTCACTCACGTGCAAGTTAACACAAATGATTTGCATGATAACCTATGACACAGTTCCACGGACAGAAACTAGGTCACGAATTGTGCGCTGGCTTCATTTGATGGAAACGACATGCAAAGTGGTGTCCACAAAAGCACACACAGCACAGGTGTTAGACCTGTTTGTCGCTGCGGGAGGCATCCGGTGTGGCCTTAATCCCCCCCCACCTCCTGCCCAAACACACTCCACTATCCAGCACAATAACAATTATTCACCCAGGTGTGGATGTTTATTGGCTGCCGTAATGAAATGACGTCTGTAGAGGTGATTGCAGATCTGCAGTGAGATGTATAAAGAAGATTAGCTTTAATCAAATAGCACTTAAGTCTTTACAAATAAAAAAAATCCAACTTCGTCTGTGTGCATGAAGCTCATGTGTGCACAAACTTGCTTGCCTGTACATCGTTTGCAGATATTTTAAAGCCTGTTGCACGCACAGAGTAATCCCAGACATCCAGTTCTGTTAGCTCTTGGTGATGTGTGTGTGTTTGGCTCCTCACCAGCTGTCTCACCCATCATCGCTGCTTTCAGGATGCTGAGCAGACAGTCTAGCTCAGATTTCCCTCCTCTTAGCGGTGCCACGGACAGTAACAGATACTGTACATTCTGGTGGGCTGGGCTTGAAGCTCGCAATCAAACAAGGAACTGCGGTTAATGATAACAGGAGCAATAATGTTTCTGCCTTTCACTGAAAGTGAAAGTGCACAAAGTTTTATTCATAACTTGTTTATTGCTGGTACAATTGACCCGCCTTTGATCAGCAGCCAGCTCGACTGAGAATAGCAGTTATTTATGCTCTTAAGCAGGGAGCTGTGAGCGGCCTAATGTCAGAGGATGGTTGCTTTATGCAGAGATTTACATGAGCTTTCTCTGCCTGTGAGCTCAGAACTGTGTTTACTAAATCTGCACTGCAGGTCCTTATTAGAGGCTGCATGAGTGGACATTCATATGTTGAATGTGCGTAAACACGCTTGCATATAGACTCTAGGTACAGCAGGACATGTCCAAACAGAGCTGATTTCACCTGATGGATGGTTTATTTAGCTGCCCAGACTGTGGTCCTGTGTTTACAGGGCTCTGATGTAGGTCCACGACCTGACGCTGACAACTCCACCACTTTATCGTAGCATCTACAGCCGGCCGGCCGCCTCCACTCAGCCCGGCTAGAGACGAGGATATATGCTTGTCTCACACAGCCTAGACAGTGTGACGAGAATACTAAAGCCTCTCTGCTGAATCATCCCATTAATTTTCATTTTAAACAGAAAGAAATTGCCTCCCTGCGTTGTCTAATGCATTTGTGATGCGGTCTGGATTTGACACTGCAAAAAAAAGAAAAAAGGTCAGTCCCCATAAGCAATGCAGTCCCGAAACTTTAGTTCAAACAAGTTAATCCTCCATTCCGACGAAGAGGGATAATCCTACTTGTTTGTAGCCGAGTTTGACTTGTTTCAGGCATTTCTTAAAGTGTCAGGGATTTGAAACAAGGCAAAACAGATCAGTGCCGGTGGATAAAGAGACATGAAAAGTAGATTTTTACCGAATTATGTCATGCAAACTCACGGACTTGAATGAATAAGCCGCCGCATTTGCTGACAATTAGCATTTTCACCAGGTAACGACCATCCTGAGCACTTAACAGCAACAATCTTTCACATCTGCCAGTGTGGAAAAAGAAGAAAGGCTTTAATCAGGACATTAATTGCTTCAGGTAATGGCCCCTAATGGCTCGCTGAGCATCAGCTCCTTTGTTATCTGTGTTAACCTTGACCACGGTGAGGAAACCATCCAGACAGGCCCAGGCTAGTCAACCCGCCTCTAATTGACTTAAAGCTTCATGTTGGCTTTTGCCTGTCAGTTTGTCACAATTTAAGGCCTCGGCAGACGTGACTGTGATGTATGAGCAATAGTGAGAGTGCTGAGCCAGCTCCAACAATTACTTTGACCCGGTCGTTGCCTGATTTTCAATTTCTCACCTATTTGTCACAAGTAAGGACACTTTCTTTCTTGTCATACTATTCAGATGGTCTCCGAACCTGTATGGTTAAAATGCTCAATAATTCGATCAGCTGAGTGATGCATGTTCAGTTCGGCCTGATTGTTATCTACACTTTGGCTCTTAATAGACCATAAAAGGCAAGACGCTGCCAATTGGAGCGCTAGTTTACTGTGGACATATGGCTCGGCTTGGCATGGTGAGATAAAATTTGATTTCCATTAACCCGTCCTCTGGCTTTAAAAGCTTGAGTCACGTGTTGGTGATCTGTCAGCTTACATAGCACCAGCTGATTTTTGAATAAAGTTTGATCCCTGCAGTGAGCTAAAGCTGGCTCCATGGGCCGCTCCTGCTCTACGCCCAGGGTGGTGGAGGCCACAAGGGCAAACTCCCTCTGGCGTCAGAGCTCCTCAAGAATGCAGAGAGGGATTAATGCATGGCAGTGGCAGTGATGGATTGGCCTGTGAGACACACACACACACACACACACACACACACACACACACACACACACACACACACACACACACACACACACACACACACACACAGACGTATACCCACAAAGCATCTGGATGCAGACTGTTTTGCCCTCCCCTGCAGCAGCATGTGCCAGCTTAGCAGGTGTGTGCTTTTGTGTGTGTGTGTGTCTGCTGGGACAAAGCCAGACTTGGTTGTTTGCCCTACTACCCCAGATAGATCTGTATTCACCAGCCGAGTGTCATTTTGATTTGAGGGCGCCGCTTTCATCATTCTGCCTCACCTCTTGGACACTTTGAGCAATTCACTTTGTCGTCTTGAAATCGCAGATGAATCGATTTCTCCTCCCTCAGTAGCCCTTTTTCCTTCCTGTTCTGCGTCCGATGATTGATGCTGCTTGCGCGCGATTGTGAGATTCGGTGTGTATGTGTGACTCCTGCTTCCTGCATGAGCACATCGATTACTGTACATGCGCGTGTCTGCCTGCTCCCAAATCCCCAGTACCTCATTGTTTCTCCCCGAAACCTCTGGTGATTCTACATGACGTCTCTCCGCTGCCTATGTGTGACTAGGCAGCGGAGAGTGGTCAATGATCTCTGATGGATCACCTTCGGGAGGCAGGAGTGTGTCTCACGTGAATGCCACGGTACACTATTGCTATGATAATGAATGAGTAAGTCCCGAGCTGATCGTATTAATCACTAGAGCTCACACCACGTAGCGGGTGACAGATTATCCTGCAGTGCACAAAGGACAACCACAGTCAATTCCCATGGAGATAATACGGTGTGTGAATGGCTGTAATGCAGGTGTATTATGCAGGCGCTCGCACTCAGATGAGCAAAATATACAAAGTCACTGCGAACCCTCTCAGAAAGTTGTTGAAAAAGGTTTAGTCTTTATTGATGGTGCTTTAGATTCAAACTGCCCTTCCTGAAGGTTAGCAACTAATGTTGCTGTTCTTTTCCCTTTTCTCCACCTCAAAGGCACTTTTCTTCCCCTATCTCTTATCAGCCGGGAGATAATTAGATATCTCTCCTTTCCCTTTGAACGAGGATGCTGTCGTGCTTTGCCCCGTCTTCCTGGGCGTGTGCTTGTTTTCCCAAGAGCCTCGGGTTCTCTTATCAGACCCTGTGGCTGCTGCTCCACGTGTTTCGTATGCGCTGCCTGTCATCGATTCTATTACTTGTTCCATTACCTCCAGGCATTTTCTCTATAGCGCTCTCTATAACTTAAAGACAGGATGCTCTTGTGGCTTGCACTGCTTTAGGTAGACTATGTGAGACTGACAGCTGGGCTGAAATGTTCTGCTGCAGTACAAGTGTTGAGGTGTGCGTAAGAGCAATGCTGATTGCTCTAAAAAAATCAATCGTAAGAACACCGATCGGTCTAAAAAAATCCAGGTACTGCAGCTCTCTAACAAGTTCAAGCACTTGCTGTATGTGTCTGTGTCTCTTTCCTTCACAGATTTAACCCTCAAAATGACCTTCCTCTGTCCATTAAGCTGCTTAATTAGCAGAGGAGCTGATGGAAAGCTGATTTGCACCTGCAGTCTTCCAGCTGTTTGCTAGATATCACACACGCACAGCTTTTTCTGTGAGAGCTGTTAACCCGTTCCTCCCTCCGCCATTGAAAACATGCACCTATTAAAGCCCACATGCATGTAAACACACACTATCATGCAGCAAATGGACCATGACACCCCCTTGAGGACGTCCTGAGTCAGTCAACAAAGCTTCAGATGATGTTTATGCCACATTTCTCGTTTTAGATTTCTGCTCTCACGTTGTCGGATCCTTTCCTGTGTGGTCCTTTTACACGCATCATCTTGCTTTTGTTCGCAGAGATCCTGCATGCAGCCACATATCCTGGTTAATTTAAAGTTGCTGCTGAACTCTCTGTGTCTGGGCTGCCTTGTGTGACAGGAGCAGCAATCTGTGGAGAAAGGAACTGAGCTGACAGCAGGGGAGGCTGGCAGAGAATAGAGACCTCACAGTTTGGAACAGAGGGATGAGCCGAAATAGAGGATAGATAGTGGGAGGGATAACCTTTGAATGATTTGAATGAAACAGAACATGAGAGATGCATCTTTAATATTTTACTTTTCACAGTTAGATGTGTGTTTTTTTTATACAAGGACATTGTTTATCACAGGGTTTTTATATGCAAAGAAGTTTTGTTTGGAACATACATGGATTCTGTCATTTGATGAACCCCAGTAGTTGAATTGTAAAAGAAATGGAGTCGGACCGAGGGTGGAACCCAGCTCCAAACAAAAGACTTGACCTCTCACCCTGACTTAAAGCATCCCAGCTTAAGTAAATTCCATCAGTCTACACCCCCTCCACACACTTCCTCCAGCCCTCTAATTAAAATTTCCAGACAGTTGATATTTTAAATCCGTGTTTTTAGGTGAGACGGTGTACTAATCGCTGCTAAAACGAGCAATTAAGATCTATTTATTTCCTCCCGGTGGATATTTTTTTCCCAAATTGCCGCAGACTGCAGTCCCCAGTGAGCAGGATGATCAATGGCATCAAACCGTAAACGGCCTCCAGCCACGGGAAGGGCTCCGTCATGCCGTTTATGAGAGAGAGACAAGAAATATTAGCATGCTAACTGAAAACTCATATTTCTCCCTAAGACTCTCCCCCCGACTCTCCTTCCTCCCTCCCATCCGTCAGCTCGCCCCCATGAGCGTCGCTCCACCAGAGTGAACTTTTCATCCGAGATGGATTATTGCAAGTAATCAGTCTGAGATTAAATGTGACGTAATTAATGTATTTTGCATGAAAAGAATCATTTACATGGAAAGTTAAGGCACCCACTGCAGCACAATAATGGAATGAATGCCTTCGCTGCTAAAAACAGATGAAGTGCTGTGCAGTCGCTGAGCTCGGTGCATGCAGAGTTGTTTTATGTTTAATTTCGTAATTTATCTTTTACAAAGGGCAGTGAAGAATAAAACATGTGTCTTCTTTGTCAATAGTCAAATGTATAATCCAAAGCAAATACTGAGATGTGAGAGCAGCATTTGCAAGTCTTAAAAAGTCTTTAGAAAGCAGTGATATTACAGACATTTCTACAAACATATTATAATCTTAATCCTGTGGACCCCAAAACCCACTGGCGGGTTTAAAACTCGTGTTTTCTTGAAAAAATAACCAAAATTACACCATTTGTTAGGACTAGAAACTGTAAGAACAAAGAGAATTGTCAGACTTTGAAGTGTACAACAGCCTTTAGAGTAACAATATCGGACAGGCGGTTTGGAAAATGAGCCAAAACTAGCTTAGAATTGTGATCACATGTGCCTCATTGAAAAATTCACCAAAAATAAACCATTCGCCCCAGATCCTGTAGAAAAACTAAAAGCTCTTTGTTCTTCATCACAAGCTGAGAAACTATGACTGATGTGGCTGTGATCAACAGTCATGTAAAAATAATTCCTAGACTTTTTGGGTTAACTGCAGGCCGTGTAAACTCTGTACAGAGGAGCAAATTGTTAACAAGTTATTGAAAAATCCATTTAGGCCAGTGAAAAATATCTAGGTTGTTAAGGTTCTAAAAATGCAAGTACTAAAATATCTATATTATGTAGAGTTACTGTTTGTCCCAGTGTTGGTAACGCCTGTGGGAGAAATGTTGTGCATGCAGATTCCAGGCTTTTTCAGTTCTGGTAAAGAAATAATCCAAAACTTCAACTTTGTTTTTGTCTTTTATTGACTTATAGGATTATGACTGTCAAACTTCACAGAAGACATGTTTTAATTCCCTCTACTTCTGGCCATGGTTGTGTTGTTTCTGTAGAAGTGCTGGGCCTTTTTATTGCTGTTAAAAAAAAATGAGCCCACTGTGAGTAAAAATGTGACAAGAGCAAAATATGTCCAGCAACTGTTTGGAGTTCATTAGGATAAATGTCATTTACGGAGGTCAAGGATATTATCTTTAAAATGGTTTACATGAAGACGATGGTGCGTTCAACATTTCTATGTGGACTCTGAAATATGAAGGTATTTTTTAAATTCATCTGTCCATCCATCCATTCATTCATTCATTCATGTATCCACTTCCTGCTGCTCATCTGTGTCATACTTAATGATAAATTTATGACTTAATTGGGAATTATTGTTATTTACTGCTGGGGTGGGCTGACAAAAAAGACAGTGTGTAATTGCCCTTTTTGTGATATTAAAACTGTCTTTTAAAAAGCCTTT
Source organism: Dascyllus trimaculatus (assembly GCA_024666655.1). NCBI lineage: Eukaryota > Metazoa > Chordata > Actinopteri > Pomacentridae > Dascyllus > Dascyllus trimaculatus. The sequence continues at coordinate 10,274,099 of CM045462.1, forward strand.
TTCAGACATGGGATAAGTGACATTGCAGGCTCCATCAGTACACTGTCACTCTGTCATTCATACGTCGGTCACTTTTACGCTACATCCTCAGACATACTCATGAGTGATGAAGGGCGCCGCAGTACGTGTGCAATATTTGTCATTCATGCAAGATTGGGCAGTAAATAATGTAATGTACTCTATAATGCATAGTAATAGAGACATAAAGACGACATCTAAACTAATAGCTTATCAAACTGTCCAAATAACCAGTAGAGTTTATTTATCATTTCCTTTGTCAAAACCTGGAAACTTGGATGAGTCTCATTAATATAACCCGTTAAGGCCAGTCCTCTTTGCAGTAAAGTTCAATTTATATGGACATTTTAGTTTGTGTTACTATATTTTTGGCAGCAACCTGTGTCTTTTGTGCTCACTGTGATGTTTTTCAACCATTATTGGATCATTCAGACATGAAGACGTCCGATTAACGGAAAGCAGTGCATGTCTGAAAGAGGCTCGAATGAACAGGGTTTGGTTTGTTTGTTGCCTTCGAGATCTGAAATTGTAGGAGAAGGTCAGTCACCCCTTTTCCACCGAGCTGGTTCCAGTGCTAGTTCGAAGCCAGAACCTGACCTAGCACCAGTTTTTTTGTGTTTCCACCACCTAACCACAGACACCAGGAACTAAAAACTGATGCTAAGAAAGCACCAGCTCTTTGCTGGGCCAGGAGAATCGAGGATGTCAGGGGCTGGGGGCGGGGTTATTGTGACCAACGATCAACGATGGAAACACAGAACTGCCATTTTTAGAACAACAGCCAAGCGAGTAGTAGTATGTAGTAGTAGTAGTGTTTTTGAAAACAGGTAAAATGGCCGCCAAATCCAAGTAGCCATTGTTGCTGTGTGGGCTTCTGTATGACGTGAGCGATTTTGGGTAAACGACTACGTATGCAGTGACGCAGTGACGTTTTTCCATTTTAAATTTAAAAAACAAGCAGGGCGCTAGGAGGTGTAAGATTTGAACTAACTAAGCACCAGCACTAGCACCTGGTTGGGGGAAAAGGGCTATGTGAAGGACGTGGGTGATTCTGTCACACTGTTGTCATTGAGCTGTGTGACGAAAAAGGCCATTGGGGGGTATCTGGAGCTCAGTGTCAGATGGGATCCTCGGTGTTACAAAGCATCATCCCAAAGCAAAGCTGTGCTGATAAAGGCCTCGAACCCTGTCTCACCACACACACACCAGCAGAACTCTTGATCTCCTCCATGTGAAATCCTGTTAGATGCACTCTTTGCTTGTATTTTTCCTTGTATTTCATTACAGCTGTGCTCCTGGGTAAGGTGCTCATGTGGGCTCAAGTACGACCTGTCAGTATTTTTTTGAATTATGTCACCGTGTAGTGCAGTGTGACCTTCAACTTCTACTACCAACTTGGGCATAAGTTCAGAAGTTGAAGACGTGAATGAATGAGTGAGTCGTGCAGAGCTTGGATACTGAGGGATTTAATCTGTCTTCGGAGATCAGAGTTTATTGGAGCCTTAATTGATCATAATTAGGGGTCAGACCATCCGTCCGGGTGGAATTAAACCCAGCACCTGCTCTGTATGAATATGCATCACAGCGGCCCTCCCTGAATTCTCTTTCCTCCTCAGTGCCTCACTCTTTTCATGCCTCTCCGTCACTCCGAGCGTGTTGTTGACCAACCTTTTAGCTGCCTCCATCTATAGCCGGACAAAGGGCTTTGAGAGGAGCTCAGACTCGTCCACGAGGACTATTGTGTTGTTAACAATGTTGTTTAGCCCCAATGAACGCTGCTGATATTGTGTCCCGGAGCTGATGTCTCTATGTCAAGCAGCAGGCTGATGGAAAGGCTATTCTACAGCTGCTCATACAGCGCGGCACGGACATGACTTTGAATAGCTATTCAGGACAAGATGGTTTTCTAGAGAAGAGCTCATTCGAGAGATTCTAGTTATGTAGACTATACACTCTCATGTTTTCCATTTGTTAGAGTGGTGTGATATGTCCCCGAACACCAGCAATATTCTGCTCTGAAATAAACAACTGCAGCTCATGGAAGAGTCTGGCACACAGTGTCCGGTTCTGGTGCCGTGTTGTGTTCTGGTGTGGCTTTCTGAACGGGTCCAGTTTGACTGCGCGACCACAGTTATGTGAACCATAGACAAATGGAGGCATGCGTGTGTTTTTAGACCGACGGCGGTCTCAAGTTCGTCTCCGCTGGGACAAAGCTTAGTCACAACACTTTCAGAAATCCTAATTCCAGTAAAGAGGTTTGCTTCATTTCTGTGCGCTTTAATTAACCCTCCTCTAATTGTAATGCACATTTGGCCCCCAGAAACTTACAAACAGCTTAGGCATGCCGCTCACTGTGTTTCCCTTGTTGGCTCTGCTCTTTTTCACACAAAATTTCTGTCCTCCCTCACTGGACTTTTTCTCCTACACTCACTCATGCATTCACATACATCCACACACACACTCTCTGTGTCTGCCTCCCCAGTAGCTGCCTGCCACCCTGCTCTCCTCCTGGGGTCATTGTGGTATTTAGGGTCAGACAAGAGTTCCAGTCATTGCGCCCTCCCCGCTGCCTCCCAGGCAGGGCTGCAGCCATTACACGCCAGCTTGTCTCGGCCAATCGCCTCAAACGGCTGTGGAAAACCGCCTTGGCTGCAACGAGCCCGGCATCCTCCTCCCAGCCAACGGAAAAGCTGGATATAGGAAAAACAACACCGTTGAGTAGTGGAGCCTTTTTTTGCAGCAGGGGACTGTAAATGGATGAGAGCTATAAAACATCCTTACTTCTCTTTCTGAGAGAGCTCTTCTGTTGAGAACTTTTCACTTTTTCCTCCCTGCTCCCTGGCTTTTCCTCTTGGCGCTCTGTTACCCAGGGTTACCCTAGGAGGTTTGTGATTCGCTGCTCCCGCCAAAGCCGGGAGGGAGTTTCCACGTGTCCTCCAGTGTGTCTGTGAGTCAGATGCTGTGTGTGTGCGCGCATGTGTGTTGCTTTAAGACTCAACAAGCCTTCGCAGGGAGAATCCACTTTGAGATCAGACAACACCAGCTAGATTTCTCCTTTGCGAGCTCTTCAAAGACCTTTTAGATTAAAGCCGGGCCACAGAGGTAAGGCATGCTATGGACTCTGTGTTTTATCTTTCTCTCCCTTTGTTTCTCTTATTTACTGGATTAAGAGGAGGCTGGGGTGAAGAGGTTGCATTGTGTTTCCCATTGTCCAGACCTACAGGTGTGGTTTATGCTGTGTGTTTGCATGTGTGAGTGCTGTTCAGTTGCCACCTGTAGCAGCTACATAGAAGCTTCAGTTTCCAGTGTGTGGTCTACCTCACTGTATAAACTCTAGCATGTCTTGTAAACAAAGATACAACAAAGTGACCTTTCCCACTCTGACTTTATCACTTCTGCCAGTGTGTTTCAGTTTTGTTAGCATTCATGCCTGACTCACTTTGACTCATGAGAACAACTGAGTTGTGCACACTTACTGCCCTGTCTAAGTTTTGTATCTCATGCTGAAGTTGCTGCATGCCTGCTTGCCGGGGCTGCATTGTTTGAATGTGTTTGGAAACATTTTCATTTTCTTGGCATCACTGTGGAATGGCAGTGGCATACGTGTATAAATCTTTCTGAAGGCTGCCATGTAATTTTTGGTCGGGAGCCAGGCGCAGAGCTTCTAAATGTATAATGAAAAGTCCGAGAGACACTTAACAAGCGCTTTGATGGATGTTTGGTGGCTTTGGCTGGATCCACCACACAGTAATATGGGCTTTCAGCGAGTGATTCATAGATAGACATTTCTCCTCATAAGCAAACAACCGCAGGATACTTTAAATCTGCTTCATATGACAAAAACTCAGCGGGAGATGGCCTGGTCTTTGGCTCCAGTAACGCTATTTTCTCGTCTTCTTCCTGTTTTTGTCTTAAAAGAACTTGCTTTGCATAAGTTTGAATTGAAGCTGTGACCTAAAGCTTTATGCGCTCTGCTCCTTTAAGAGCTCAGTTGCAGCGCCAGAGGAAAGTGATAAGAGACAAGTCCCATGGGCTGTGATTTGACAGGAGGAAGGCAGTGTGATTGTGTTAACAGTCACTGCCAATAACAAATGACCTCATAGCTCCTGGTTCACAGCATAATAATTCAAAATACTGAAACCTTGTGGGCGATTTGTCATTTACACTGGGGTCAGTCTGTGTCAATTCAGACAGAATTCAGGAAATGTATTGCTGCACTGTCTCAGAATTTGTTCAGAGTGTAGGACACAAAATGCAGTTCTGTAAAATGAATGAATTTTGATGATTTTAGATGTTTTCAGACATGGAACTTGGTGAGGACACAGACACAATTATTTCCAGCAGATCCAAATGGTTGGATGTCTTCAGCAGAGGCAAGATTTTGTGATTATTGGCCCTTGAAAATGAAAGAAAAGTGCAAACCAAGGGTGGGACTAAGGCCTCAGGAAGTTCCTATAAGTGTACAGATATGGATTTATCCATATGCCCTCTTAAAAATAGTGTTTGATTGACATTTCCTTAACTTTGAAGGGCGTCTAACTTCAGTAGAATTTGATGCTGGGGAAGTATGACAAGCAAAGGTTCCAGTTCTTCTGGGAAACTGGTTGGTCTATGTATTGCCATTATAGGTGCAAAGTTGTTACAGTTTGCCTCTATGTTGTCTTCTTATTTGGCTTACTTGGACTTACTGAATGTTCCCAGACCTACACTTGAATTGAGCACTGAACAGAGAAAATGTTTATGTGAGATGACATAAACCAACCCATTGCTGATTTATGATTTTTTCCATCAGAAGCTCTTGTTAACTAAGCAAAGTGACACATGGTTTGCCTATATTTTCACCATGATTGCTATACTGAATGTACTCATTTGGGAAACCACTGAAAAAGTCAAGCAAGATTTGTGTATCTTAAGATTTTATGGCTGAGTTGGTTTTTAAAAAAAAAAGCAGCACCAGCAGCATCATGATATTACTGTGAGGCTTGGTTCTCTTGGGAATTGTCCTGTGTTTGACACTGCTGTGTCAATAGTTTGTTCCTTCTGCTTTGTTTCTCAAGATTCAAGGATATGATGGGCAGAGCTGCGAATGTAGCATCCAGACTCATCGTGCACATTTTTTGGACTTGTGAAAGAAATTGTATCTCCTGTTCAACAATTGCGTGGTTGTCCTCATGAAGGAAAAAGACTTTCCTTAACACCTCATGTACCTATTGTGTTTATACCATGCCGAGGTGTGGCCCATTCCTCACCGTTATCCCAGACTGAAAACAGACACAGTGTCAGACTAAACATGGAGCTTACGTAGGAGTCGCCCAGGGGCAGCCGGAGAAGAATGCCAGGTCATGGGGTGTGCCGAGGAGCGATGGGGTGGCAGTGGTCCCTTGGCCCCTGAGCAGATGGCCTGTAGGAAGCCTTTTGACGAGAACAGAGGAGTGAAGGGGAAGAGGGAGGGAGAGTTCAAGACTGGGCGCAGTGGTTTGCAGCTAAAAGGAAAACTTGTCTTGTTGTTCTCTCCAAACAGTCGCACAATACTCCAGTTCAACTCGCAGCAGAAGGCAAACGTGTGTGTCTTAGGGTTTGTGTGTTGGCACGCCTTTGAGCCTTTCATAGTCGCAGCCCCGCACTGCCTGAATAAACTTTGCAAGAAAAGCACAAGTAGTAGTCTTAAAAGAAAGCAGTCACTGTGACAAGTTCGACAACCGGCTTTATGTTGACTGCTGGTGTTGTTGGCAGCTGCTTTCTCAGTCTTCACTCCAGAAAGAGCATTGTTTAGTTGCTCTATTCATGTTTGAATCATTTTAACTTGACTTTCTAGCTCTGGGATGCAAGACAAAATATTCTTCTGCCACCAGATGTAGAGGGTCAGGTGGTGTATGCATAGTAGAATATAAAGGGAATAGGGAGAGCTGAGTAAGAAAATATGCCAGTTTCCCCACTGGTTTTCTAGATTAATGAAGGGGACTGAAATGTTTAGATCTGGACCATTCAAGTGTAGTTGACCATGTATGTGTAAACACTACTGGCTTGGTTTTGTCCAGGATTCATATGAACCATGGCTCCAACTCAGCTAGCATGACAAGGCTGGAAATTATTGGTGCATTACTCGGAAAAAGCTGCTTACATAGGTGGGTTCAGGATTATAATGCCTAGGCTGTTTCTCTCAGCATCAGTGCTGCTTGTATTCAACGTCTTCTCCCTTTAACTCATGACGAATTAAGCAAGTGTTTAGATAATCCCCTGATCAGCTCAGACTGATGGTTCAAGTTCACTACCAGGCCTGCGTGTCTCCAGCCAAGTTTCCACTGTACTTTCAAGTGCTAGTTTTTCACACTTATTCTAAACAGTTGGAGTAGAACAGAATAATTTCCTTGTGTGGCTCCTTGTCTTGATCTTTTTTTGTAACAGCCTAAATCCTTGCCTTGTCCTTGAACTTTAAGTCTTTGCGCCTTGCGTCCTTTACCCTTAAAGTGTCCAAATCCCCTGGAATTTCCTTGTCAAATTCATGTATGAAGCACACCCTTGAACAGTAGTCCATTTACTCAGGCAACGCTGTTTAATCTCACCTCTCAGTCAAGGTGCATCCAAGAAGCAGAAGATAAACTCTTAATACTGCAGATCACTTAATCCAGAAGGTTAGGGCTTTTGGCAGTGGTCTGTCTACACTGTAACCTTACACATGCTGTACGTGTGCTGCAAGGCTTAGTGGAGTTAACACTATTTGAAAGGAGCCTTCTCAGGAGTGAGAGGTACATGCATGCAGTCGGGTTGTATTACACACACAAGACAGAGTCACGCTGCTTCAAGATTGCTACAAGACGCCTCCGCAAAGAGCGCTCTTCTCTCCTTGGATCTTGCCCCCGGACAAATTTGGCGATGACAAGTGAAAAGAAGGAGCAAGCTGGGATTCCAGGTTTTAAAAATAAACAGACGGGTAAACTGTAGCCGGCTTTGAAAAACTTTTCCAACCCTGATCAAAGACGACGTCATGTACTTGCAGAGAGATGGAAAAATGCAACAAATGTTTGGTTTGGATGGCTGACTGGGGAGAGTTAAATGCATGCCAGGGTGGCACTACTCTACTGTGCTGCCTTGTACAGTGCAAAGCTTATTTTATGCGACGCTACTGGGATCACAAGTTGGAGTGAACTTTATTGGACTTGTTTGATACTTTACATGCATATTTAGAGTAATTGCTCAGGGGCGTTGTCTGTATTATTTTTTTGCAAACCTCCCAATAAAAACTTTATAAAAAAAAATCAAAATTATCTCAAAAGTGACACGAGTAGTGGTACAGCCATAGTTGTGTTTCAGTATTGCACTGATTTGTTTTTGTCAATGAGAAACAAGCAGTGTTGCCTACTAAACGCTGTCCTCTGCCAAATCTGGGGATTAGATCTACTTTTTAAGTGGCACACCTGTTATCAAACATGGAGCTCATTACATGAAATACATTACAGTGGCGTGGAAAGAGACTAAGTCCACCTCTCCCTGTGTCTTTCAGCTCAGCCAGATGACCAAGGAATGAGTTTATTCTGAGAAATGACGCGAACAGAACCGTGCACATAGAAGTTCCAGTCTGAGAGAGAGGTAAGTCTAAGAACTGTGGCATTTATATCTGAGTTGTCTGTGTCATTATGCTTGATTATATTCAACCCTAAAATTAAAATAATATGTCAGTTCTCTTTTCACCAATGTATAAAACTATCAGGATTCCAGAGTGTGACCATTTTGGTCGCAAATGCAACCAAAAATGCGTAAAGTGTGACCAGACATTTTCATCAGTTGCACTGGCCTGTCTGTGTGTGTCTCTTGACAGACCATGCAAGTAGTTAAAATTACTTGGTTCCACCTTGGGTAAACCTGGCATTAAAACACTTCATTTTACTCTTAATTAACTCATTTTTGTCACACCTCCATCTGAGCTGCTGCTCTGTAGTAAATGAGCGGAGACTAGAGTCTTCTCTGTGTACAGCCATGTAGTTTCATCTACTGATGCATGAGAGTTGTTTAGGGAACACTGGCAAATTGTAGTCACTGCAGATAATTTGCATGTGGCGCGTTTAGGGGGATACCTGTAAAACGATTTGATAATGCATTTAAACACTGCTTATAATATAGGAAAGGGAGGGGTACATTTTAATACCTTTAAATCCAAGATCATCCGTTTGAAAAAGAAGTAGATAAATGTACTAAACATTTGTCTGCACCTTCACTTCTGTCAAAAGTAACTTACATAATAAGAAGTTACCAGTTTGTCCCGGACCTAACTTAAAAGGTATTGCTTAAAATGTGTTATTCACTGGGAAAAATCTGGGTGTAACTAAATAAAATGTTAGGCACACCCTTGAAACCAGTATGAAAAGTTGGTCAGGAGCCTTGACTGTAAGCTCACTACTTCCTCTTCAGATATTTTGGTCATTTTTAATATGGTCATTGTTTGGTCATTGTTCAAGCCTAAATTCGTTTTAATTACAACTCTTCCACGTATAGTAAGGTGTGTTGCTAAGATGTTACATCCATTCCACATTTTGTAAACAGGTTTGTTTTAGTTCCTAATCTATGGGTATGCTAATTGAAGCCTGTTGAAAGTGTTTTACCTCGCCTGCTCCCGTTATGTAATCACATCACAGACAGCACCAGATACAGCAAGTGTCTCTTACCGGCGCCCTTCAGTTGATCTGTTATAGCTCTGTAATGAAAATCTGTCTGGTCACGGCTCTCCAACACTAATGTAAGAGCGTTGTGGACAGTCTGGAAGTGATTTTTCGTTGTCCTGAACATTGTCACACATAACAACCATGGCAGCCTAAAGCCTGTTCATCTCACTTGACTTTTCTGAAGGTAGAATGGAAGAATGTAGTAAAATGAATGGGGGGTGGACTTTACACCTTAATGACCAGATGTGATAGAGTTACTTATGGCTGTATTCTTTGAAAGACATAAGGAAGATATTATACCTGCTGCTGTTTTATTCTGGAAACAGCCACTGCAAATTAAATGGTTACGTGTGTGTGTGTGTGTAGGTGTGTGTGTGTGTGTGCGTATGGATTGATTTTATGTGTACCCATTATTGTTTATGAGTAATAAGCTAATTTTATGTCTCCGATGAACAGGCATTATGTCATACCATGTCATATATATAGCACTGCCTTGTGTATGAGTACCATGGATTTTCCAGCTGTACAATGCTAATGACATTATGGTTTTGTTTCCTTTTTATTTTTTTCCATGACAGGATGGGAAATTCAGAGAGTCAGTACAGCATTCAGGGCCCTAAAGGCACGAGCTTTATCTTTCCTGGGAAACAGAAGCCATATTCACTGAAGTTCCGCTCAGCCAAAGATGATGCTCTCTCACCCCATTCGTGGTGGAAAAATGCCCCGGTAGGCTCAGGATACAAGGCCAGGTGTGCTGGCCGTGGCTGTCTGTCTCCTCCTAAAAGCCGACCGCCTTATTCTGCTCGGCACTGTGACTTTGTCTGCAAGGGAGTAAGGGGCAGCCCAAGTGAGCATCGCTGGCATCGGTCTCCTGGATGTGGTATACGAAGGCGGCATATGTCAGATGACTATGATGAAAATCCGTATGGAGCTGAGCTCAGTGGGCACACACTAAATGGACATAGTGATGAGCATGAGGTCTTAGAGGAACAAAGCAGCCCGAGGGTGGTGATCAAGAAGGATGGCACTCTCAGGGTGGAGTTCACCAACACCTCGGGCAATCCCCTCCTACTGGACGAAGCTTCTGGCCCCGTGCAGCTCCTCAAGTTCTCTCCCAATTTGGAGTCTGCCTCCACTCCCAGTTTGCCTGGTTCCAGTAGTAGTAGGCAGGATGACCACCGCAGTGGTCCACCACCGGCCTCTACCTCCTCCACAGCCAGGACTAGCAAGGGGAGCTCACTGAGCTCTGATGGCTCTTGGTATGATTCCCCCTGGGGGCCCAGCACAGAGCTCTGTGAGCAGGACCAACCTGCCAGCAGAACTTTAGTACACTCCCCTGTCCTCCAGCTTGACGCCTCTGCAGAACAGTCTCCACCTGTGTCCATCACAGACATTTACAGGGACTCCACAATGGCTGCTACTTTCCCCACAGCCAAGGACTTGTCCTCACAGTTGCCGGAGCCTCCACTAGGCCAGAGACAACACCGAGCCTCCTTCGCAGCTGTCCTGGATGTTCCCTTGGAGGAGGAAAGCCTAGAGGCCCGACAGTATTCGTCATACACCCTGCCCTGTCGCAGGCCTAAAGCTCACACCATTAGCGAGCACCTGAACCAGTACGCTGACCAGGAACAGCAGCAGGAGCAGGCTGGGCTCGACTTCATCTTCCATAAAAAAGACTCCATCAAAAACCGCATCAGACGCTTCAGCGACTGGACAGGCAGCCTCAGCCGCAAGAAGAGGAGGTCTCAGGTAAGTTTGGTTTAGGTCGGTTTTGGGGATTACATAGATTTAGTCTTGAGCTCAGGAGTCTTTAATGATTTATACTACTTTATCACTCTCAGGGTTCATACAGGGATCTTACCTACACGGTACGTAAAACAATAGGCTGCATAGATGTAGTGTTGGTAGCTATCCCATATCCCATGGCTAAGCCCCCATTGTTTTAGCATACATTAAATATAATGTACTACCATCTTGTCTTCTGTAGCTCCTTCATAACTAACCCTAGACAGAAGAGGGCATCTTTAGCAACCATGCACAGACAGCTTCCTGTTTGCCAAGGTTTATTTGATCATGAGCCGCAGCGGTTGTCCTGGCATGAGTGGGAACCAACCACCGTCCTCTGGTCTTTTAGCACCACAACACCAGCTGTCTGAGGAGAGGGCACAGTGGGGTGGCACAAAATGAAATTTGTAAGGCAGCCAGTGCTGGGTCTTGTTATTTTTGTGAGGATGGAATAAGGATGGGAGTGACTTTTAATACAGTGCAAGACATGGATGATCTTGTGAGGAAGAGAAGCCAGGCGCTGATATGCAGATATCTCGATGACATTTCCTGGGTGGGTAAATTGCATTGTAAAATTGCTACTGCATACCGATCGTTAGTGATTCATTGTTAAGTGTTCAGTGCTTGTCGCATGCGTATGTGTTTAGCGGTTTTGTCAGTATGTAGTCAGACATATATGTAGGCTGTGAGGGTGTCTATCTAGCTGAATGGATTATAGTTACAGTTTGTTTAACGAAGGTTTTGAAAGCTTCTTCTTACTGATGTCTGAAGAAAGTAGTAAGAATTTTTGGACCGGAGCAGAGTGCGAAAGTGAAATGCATATGAGACACAGAGCAGACAGCTGATATTTACATATGTGATTTCCCAGGAGTAAAATGATACTTGTACCACACAGGCACGGGTCAGAGGAGAGGTTGGAAATAACCACAGCTTGTCTACATGTTGCCTGCATATGTTTCCAAGAACCGTGTGATCTTGTTGTACAAACGCTACATTCTTACGAGCTTTAATTTGACGTAAAACATTTGTTTAAACTGAGCCTGAACCCGCGTCCCTTTCTGTCTTTGAGGCTTGAAAGCAATTGTCTCTGCGTTAATTCGTTTAGCTTTGCCTTGTAAAAGTTTTAAGAATGCTGTTTGGGTACTGCCAAGAGAATAGCTGTAAGCCTTTGAGAGGCTCTGCAGAGTGAAACTAAATCCTCGCTGAAGATTTAACTCCACCCCTCCTCTAATGTTAATGAATGACTTATGGTTGTTCTGGTTGTTGTGTGCAGATTTTCTGGGCTCCCCTCACGTTCCTCAGAGAATAAATCTGTTAATAGGGATTGGTGTTCAGTCATTTGGGTGTTAGAGCAAAACAAAGGATAGAAAGGAACAATTGGAGTATTGAGAAGGCATTTGCTTCTTTGCTGGTGTAGGAATTTGTGAGCCTCTCCTTGTGTTTAAACGGCAGATAATCTTGAGGGAAATATATGAGATACTTTGCCGTGACACTGTTACCTGACCCTGTGGTGACAAATATCCAGTAGACTGGCAGTATTCATTTTGAGCATTATGCAGCTTTCACTTTCCTTTAATAATGTCCCTCTCTAAAGCTCCTGCTTGCCATAACGCCATGCTAATTTATGACCCTGTGTTAGTGCAACCTAGGACTCCTTTGTCTAGTTTAATTTTTTATTTACTTATCCAGACATAAACTTGATATGAGGTTGTTTTTTTTACCTTCAGAAATCTTTCAGAAACTTAAAACAAAAGAAAATACTCTGACGATTACAGGTATTTGTGTCAAGCAACGTTCTGGTTTTAAAGAAAAATGCTTGTAAAGACTAAATCTAAATTCTGTACTTAAGGCTCTGGATGGATGAGGCCTGCAACCAGTTTATGTTAAAGTCATTGAGGTGCTTGAAACTGGCCTTCAGACCTAATTTCCTCCTCTTCAAAGGCTGTTTTGTTGCCAAACTTCCAAGTACCATACATCTCCAAGGGCCTCCTTTCAGCAGGTCAACCAAAATCAGGAGCACCTCCAGCTCTGGCTCCCCTCCACCTGGACTTTGTGGGTTTAAAGGTCACATTGTGACCCTGATGCCAAAGACCAAGAACCTGCTTGTAATGAAAGGCAGCTGGAAGAGAAGGGAGAATAAATTTGGGCTGTGCTGGCTAAAAGAAACTGCAGAAAGACCCGCCCTGTGCACAGCGCGCATTTTCCTACAGTTAGGCTATACAAATACTGCGAGTTTTATGGTGGCAGGTGGACATAATGCATCAACAAAGGCTGTCCTTAAGTGAACACTGAGTTCAGGGAGTTCATTGCAGCCCTGCGAGTTAAACATGAGTTCTGAGCTGTCTTGTTACAGAATGTGAGAGGAAAAAATTTGAATTGCTTGCTAAATATGGAAAAGGGACAGTAGATACAGCATGAAACATGAATAAGGATGGAGAAGATGTGGACGGAGCTGAGTGAGACACATGAGTAAACAAAAAACAGAAAATGAGTTCTGGCATGACAGCACATACTGTGTGTCTGCATGTTAAGAGTGCTCCACGCTGTTGCCAGGGGCAGAATCGATGCTGCAATCTGCTCAAGTGTAGGTAGGCTGTCATTAGGCATGAAAGGGTGCAATTCCATCAAGTGTTCATTTGGGGAATTGGGAAGCCACATCAGACCTCAAATGACGTGAAATTGTCTGAGCCCGGAGGGTTCCAACCTCCCAGGTGTCATCGCAGGGAATTTGTCCCACTTTCTCAGCCTAGCGAAAAATTTAGAGTCTGTAATGCAGACTTTGAAGTAGGTTCGAGTGGTTTGACTAGATTTTCAAAAGTTTTGGAGTGCCTTGGGGCTAATTGAAAGGAGCACGGCTGAGTTCTTTCCTAATGTAAGTTCACAGAGGCTTGCTGTATATACAGAAATCTATATGTCTGGGGGCAAACATGGGGTGTTTTGGCCAAAAAGTCGATACAAACAATGAATCTTTAAAATTATGTATGAAATCTACAAACCAGAGCCACACTTTTACTGACAACTAATCAATAAAACTGCAATGTTTAGTTATCATGATAGTCAAATCCTTCACCCTTTGTCCTCTCACTTTCCTCTAATGACATCTCTCACACTTTTCACGCCTTTTCCACCCCCACAGGAGACCAGGTACAAAGACCTGAGTGATGCCTTTGACAGTGGGATTGATGGCCTGACTGCTGACACCAGCTCCCCCTCCCAGGTCTCCAGCATCCTGTGGTTCCCTGGAGCCTCCAGGGCCCAATCTTCAGGAGCCCTTCACCAAACAACCAGCGATGTCCTCCGCCAGAACATCTACGAGAACTTCATGAGGGAGCTGGAGACGGGAACCGGACAGGGTGGAGGGGGAGGAGGCGAGAGAAGAGACCCTTCCACGGGCACTGAGGAAGGTGAAAGCAGCAGTGAGTCGGCCGAGGGGTCCCTGGAGGAGCTGGATCTTCTGTTTGAGAAGGAGCAGGGCGTGGTCCGACGGGCCGGCTGGCTCTCTTTCAAACCCCTCGTCACCCTGCACAAGGACAGGAAGCTGGAACTGGTGACCCGCCGCAAGTGGAAGCAGTACTGGGTGACCCTAAAAGGTGAGCTTGAATCTTCTCTCCTTGAAAATGAGCCAAAGAAACTGCTGACTTGTTGTTTCAGAAAAATTCAGAGTTAAGTAGATTATCCACATTTCCGCTCTGTAATTCAGTTTTGACAGGCAGGTAGGTTCCTGTTTATTCTCAGGGCTTTTCTCTTAACAGCAGTCATGTCCTTGACTGTAGCATCTCAGTTGACATTAAGTGATTGTCCTCCCCTCCTACCCTAAACGCTTCCAGGGAATTATGCTGTTGCTTCAGGCCAAATGGATAAAATTAGGCTTTGAAATATGACTCTAAGTTCACATACTGCTTTTATAGAACTGTATTTAGGAAAGATTACCTCTTGGAAGAAAAAAAGAAAAGGTATAAAGCGGGACAGTCTTGTAGTTTTTCTGATTCTAAGTGGCTTTTTAGGAGAATGTGAAACTTCTGTGCTTTTGTGTGTCAATGAAACTCTTGCTGCTGAAGTCCATTCCTTAGATGTTTTCACTGGGGATCGACTGATATGTTTTTTTAGGGCCAGTAACAGTTAGTAATAACGGATATTTGAAACCAATGTATTTTTGTCGTACAAATTTAAATCTTGGTGTCAAAATGTAGAAAACACAAAAACTTTATTAAGGTACCTTTGTTTGTTCAGGTTTTACATATAGTAAATAAAAAAAAGAGAACTTTTCAACATTTGTCCTTCGACGTTGACAGTTATAATGGGTGACGTAACCAAGTGCGTGTACAGAGTGTACAGTGGGCGGGACATTACTCAAAACCACTGAGTGGTTAATACAGAATTTAGTTTCTTGGAAACAGGTTTTAATGAATAATTCGATAATTGAAAAAATGCAGAATATTGGATCCCATAATCCATCAAACCGATAACTGGTCAACCCCTAGTTTTTACAAAGACATTGGATCTGAAAATCACTAAGTGACAACAACAAAAAACTCCGTAAGCTTACAATCTGGAGAAACTTTGCTTGTTGACATGCAGCTTGTTTTCTGTATCTGTCACTTGTAAACATTCGTGTTCACCTCTCATTGTCATCTTCCACCTTTCGCAGGATGTACATTGCTCTTCTATGAGACTTACGGTAAAGGCTCACCAGAGCAGGAACTGTCACCTCGCTACGCCCTTCTGGCCGAGGACAGCATCGTCCAGGCTGTTCCTGAACACCCAAAGAAGGAAAACGTGTTCTGCCTCAGCAACTCGTACGGAGACGTATACCTCTTCCAGGTGAGGGGCATCAGCTGATACACTGCTCCTGGCTGAACATTTCTCAGGAATCCTTTGCTTGTTAGTAAAGTGAGGCCATCAGTGACAAATCTCTTGAACATTGTCACTCAGAAGTTTAATTTATTGTTGAATATGTTACATTTGATGAGGAGGCAGCTTTGTGCTATAGCAGCAGACACACTGCTAGGAAATATGCAAAATGTTCCCACAGTGTCACACTTGCAGAACGTGGTTGAATTATATCAGACACACATTTTTTTGGTTACCCATCCCTCAAGTGTAGCATATGAAATTTCAGCCTGTGAGAAACTTGCAAGCAAAGTGGCCAAACTTTCCAACTAAAGGGGTCTGAGAGCACATCAAATTTGTCCGTTGTGCTTACTGACCTACATATCCCTACCAAATTCATACCCAGCCTTTCCCCGTTACCTCCTCCACTCAAGATCATAAGCTCACCAGACTGCACTAGGTCGTGGTGTCCAGACCTACATCTAACCAAAAAAAAAGCTCTGTGTGGAGCTGACATGGCCCCAGAGGCAAGCAATGAGAAAATCAAGTCTGTGCCATGAAGACAGCCTTGCTTTCATGCCTTTGTTTCCACTCACATGGCCGGTTGAGCATAAGTTATTACCATTCAAAAGGAGTT